>CAWUFW010006290.1:275000-875000 GCA_963921515.1 Calotriton arnoldi
TGCACTCTACGCCAATCCACTCTAAGCCACTGAACTCTACTCTTAAACAATCTACTCTATGCCACTTCAGTTTATGCCACTCTTTTCCACGGCACTCTACACCAATGTGCACTACACCACTTTACTCAACCAGTACATTCTACCCTGCACAGCTGCACTCTGCAAGTCTACCCTGCACAGCTGCACTCTGCAAGTCTACCCTGCACAGCTGCACTCTGCAAGTCTACCCTGCACAGCGGCTCTGAACTATACACCACTCTGCATCGCTCCACTCTATGCCAGTGTACTCTACGCCAATCCACTCTGTGCCATTACTGCACTCTACTCCACTCTACGCCAATGCAGTCTACATCACTCTACATCAATGCCCTCTATGCCACTCAACTCTGCACCACTCTCCTCTACTCCAGTGCACTCTAAGCCAATTAACTCTAGGCTACTCTACTCCAGTGCACTGTACGCCACTTTACTCTACGTCAATAAACTCTGCTACTCTGCATCACTCTACTCTATGCCAATGCACTCTACGCCACTCTGCATCACTCTACTCCAGTGCACTCTACTACTCTACATCACTCTATGCCAATGCACTCTACCTCACTCTACTCCAGTGAACTCTATGCCACTCTAATCTGCATTGATCTACTCTAAGCCACTCTGCTCTGCGCCACTGTACTCTACGCCAATCCACTCTAAGCCACTGTACTCTGTAACAATCTACTCTACGGCAGTGCAGTCTATGCCACTCTACCCCACATTACGCTATTCAACACCGCTGCACACTACAACAATGCTCTGTACATCACTTTACTCAAAATCAATAAACTCTGTCGCTGCACTCTGTCGCTGCACTCTGTCGCTGCACTCTGTCGCTGCACCTCACTCTGACACTGTGCTATGAATCTTCCCTCTGCGCCTCTACTCCATGCCACTATGCATCACTGCGCTCACCGGCACTCCGGTCTAGGCCACTCCACACTAATCTGCTCTCCGGTCTAGGCCACTCCACACTAATCTGCTCTCCGGCACTCCGGTCTAGGCCACTCCACACTAATCTGCTCTCCGCCACTCCGGTCTAGGCCACTCCACACTAATCTGCTCTCCGCCACTCCGGTCTAGGCCACTCTACACTAATCTGCTCTCCGGCACTCCGGTCTAGGCCACTCCACACTAATCTTCAACGCTGCACTCTACGCCACTACTCTGTCCCACTCTGCCCTGCACCACTCCACTATACACCACTCTATTCTATACCGCTGCTCTCTACACCAATGTGCATTAAACCACTTTACTCAAAACCAGCACCCTCAACGCCACTGCACTCTTGACACTATTCTGCAGCACTGTACTCTGTGCCTCTGCACTACTCTGTACCACTCTGTGCACCTGCACTCGATGCTGCGGCACCACTCTATGCCCCTATACTACTCTGTGCCACTCTATGCACCTGCACTCGATGCTGCGGCACCACTCTATGCCCCTACACTACTCTATGCTCTTGCACTACTCTATGCCACTCTGTCCCTGCACTGTGCCTCTCTCCTCCCCTCTGTGCCACTCTGCTCTGCTTTACGCCGCTCTACTCTACAGTACTCTGCTCGTCAGCGCTCTGCTCGTCAGCGCTCTGCTCTAAAATGTTTGTTTGATCTGTTTATTGATTTTTGCAGTAGAAAAAATACATGAGTACAGCACATGCATGAGTAATGTATGTACGCAGGGTTGACAATAGGTATCCATACAGCAGTTAACCATGTTGGAAACTTTACAGGTAACTTGAGTCGGTGATAAACTGATACCATAACTTAATATACAGGTCGGTTCACCTGAGTGGCCTATACCCATGTTCCTTCTACGCTCCAGCAGTCCCACACCTTTCAATGAAACTCACGGAAATAAATTACATTGTGATTAGGCATGTATTGTCCTGTTGAATACTAGTGAAGGTGTGAATTCCACATTGCATAATGGAACAGACAGTCATACGAGCTCAAAATAAGTTTTGCGGACATCAAGCAAGTTTAGGGGATTAATAAGCTTTTTAAAAAAAATAGAACTAACCAACCTCAGGCAAACCAGTGCTCTACTCTGCTCTACGCCACTCTGCTCTACGCCACTCTGCTCTGACATTGTACGCCACTCCACTTTACGCTCTTACACTCTACTCCCTCCACTGCACAACACTGTACGCTACTCCACTAACTTTTAGCCATGCTGGACAGCAGCTACTCTGGTGTACAACATTGCTAAAACATGTTGGCAAAGCCAATAGCTCTTGCATAGGCGTAACCTATTGACTTTGCCAATGCTTGTTGTAATCTTTCTTAATGGTGGCACTTGCTCACAGCTGAAAATTCTGATAGCAAGTTTCATACCACTGTTGCTATAAGTAATAATGTTGCTATAACTGAGTACATCATTTACCTCCTGAATAAAAGACTGATGTGGCATTGCTGAGATTCAAGAGCAAGACTTGCTTACTACAGCAATTAGCAGCTGCAAGTGTTTACCTTGATGACCCATCCATTTCCAGAACATTCTGTTGTGTTCATATGAAACTAGTTTACTAAAACTTTCATAGTATGCAAAAAGATCCTGTGCCTCCGTACTAAATATTCATGGATTTTATTTTATTTTTGGCTGGGGGGTGTGGATGCCAAGTGTTTTGTCTCGAGGTGAGGCCTCTGGCCAGTAGCCTCTTATCTTTAGTCCAGTGGATGGTCTGAAGGAGACCCAGACCAGCCACAAGGTCTGAACAGAGTACAATAAGTCTCAGTTATGTACTTGAAGCTCTGGCACTGTCGCATGCAATCATGTTGGTTGTGCCAGTACTTCAGGGTTGGGCAGGGCTATTTCCCCTCAGCTACTATCATTCCTGATCCGGATGCTGTGAGTTAGGAATAGCTTTGCCCTGCTACTTCGACTGGCACCTCTGTCAAGGACACCTCTACTGGAACCTGTTCAAAAAAACGTATGGAGGAGATGGGAGCTGAGGAGGCCCCTATGTCTGGTGCCATAGGTCTTGTTCCACTCTGAGATGCAGGACTACTCTCCCACTGCTGCTTAGTATAAAAAAAAGGTAAGGGTTACGTTGCACTCTATTCGATTTGGAACAATCCAAACCATTTACTGCACCCCTAACTACCCCCCACTTCCAAACCACATGCGCCTTGATATTGTATTATAATGTATTTCCTCATACATTAAAGTAAATGAACTGTTGATGCAGTCAGTGCACTGGCTTGCTCTCTGGTTCCTCCCACAGATACCCACATCAGTTAAGGGAAACAACCTTTTATATTCTATAATCCTACAGCTTGACTGTTTTTTTTTTCTGTCTCTCCACAAGGATAATGGAACATTCCTTCTGTTATGCCGAGTGGACTAGCATTAACTGGACTCTACCCTTTGACCTCAATATTGTTCATTTGTAGATGGACCATTGAGATCTGAGCCTTCTCAATTGTCCGTGGGCACACTCCAGGGAACATGATTTCCTTCAGTGTGCTCCAAGGACCATGAACTCCGATACAGATCTTAAAATTAACTTCTCTAAATGCTCTTGTTGCATTAAGCAATTCACAGGCACATCCTGGACCACAAACTTGTTAAAGCTTTCCCTTCACGTGAAGGTAATCGGATCTATGAAACCATGTGTTTTTTGATGTTCACCTACTTTACATTCATCCAAGTGGTTCCAGAGTTCCACTTTGACTTCATGCCGCCTGCATTTTGGTAGTTCTCTGTAACAAGCTGCCTATGAGATACCTATAACTTTACCTGCTGGACAGCCTGTTCGAGACAATTTTGGTAACCTGTTGTAGGAAACTGGAATTTTGTTGGTTGTCCCCCACTTTTTTGCCCTCATTAGTTGCTGGTTCTCGACTGACACTGCACACACTGCACTAAAGGCTGCTAACTAGGTGCCAGTGCTCTTTCCCTAAAACAAGGTAAAATGGTCTAATTGTGTTACAAGGGTGCTAAAGTGTGTATCAATTGTAAGTCCCTAGTAAAATGGTACCCCCTCGGTCATGAGTACTAAAGAGTCCCTAAGGGGCTGCAGAATGTATTGTGCCACCCTAAGGGACCCCCATACAAATTGCCATTGTAGGCTACGTGACATGGTGCAAACCATGTGTGAAAACACGACATGGCATGCCAAAGTCACTGCATATAATGTATGCAAGTCTCCCCTACAGCTGGCCTTATAGCCCTATGACAGGGTGCATTATATTACATGTGAGGCATATCTGCACAAGCAGATATGCCCCTGTGCTGTCTAGTTCAATTACTAGATGGTACAAGTGAACATGGAAGCCATCTTACGTATATGTACTGGGCACTGGTCATTGAGAGTTCCCCAGCTACATGATGGCTTTACTGAAACCTCTGGTGTTTGGCATCAAAAACCTTGTTTTAATCTGTTCTGTTGCTAGTACTGGAATTATTAGGACATGCCCCCAGAGGGCACCTTAGTGGTGCCCCCCTGAAAAACCTACCAGTATCTAGTGTGCTGGATTACTGGTATCAACCAGCCTGCCACTGCAGATGAGTTTCTGACCCCATGCAGGTGAGAGCCCGTGCTCTGAGGTCAGAAACAATGCCTGCTCCGGAGGAAGGTGTTCACACCTCCTCCAGCAGGATGGCTAGCGATTTCCCATGTCACGGGGACTTCAAAGCTCATGCCGCCTTTAATGCGATACCCTGGCTTCCCCCAGACCCGGGAGATGCCACCTGAGGCCCATTTGGCACCAGGACAGGTGGGAAATTAGCTATGCAGTAAGCGTGTTGCACCACCAGGCTAGTCACATCCCTAATGTGGGCTACCTGATGTGCTCCACGAAAGAAGGGTTCCATCATCTTTGTTTTTGTTGAAATTAGGAACTCGGGGATAGGGTTATACCCACTCCCCACCGGAAGTGATCATATAGGGGGTGTAGTGACCCTAGTGGTAAGTAGCCCATTGGGTACTATCTTCCACTCCCCTTAGTGTGCCTAAATGTAGTATTTAGGTGGGCGCCTGACAGCAAGAACTCAAATTTGTCTGCCTGAAAGAAGGGCAAAGAGCAGCTGAAGACGTGAGAACTGAGACCAGTGCACAACTTGGCGCAAAACCCTGCCTGACTGCTGCTCTCCCAACAATTACAGACACCGACACATCCTGAAGCTTAACAGCCTCCCCAAACCCTTGAAGGCTTTCCCAGCACTTCAGCGACCCAGCAACATCTCCCTTGGAGTGGAAGAGCCACTTGTGAATTCTCTTGTATTTATATTTAATGTATCTTAAAAAAGGTCTCTTTTCAGTTCCCATTGCCGAATTACTGTGTTCATTCGCTCTTGTGTGGAACTTTTTTTGTTAACTTCCCGTGGCTGCACGCATGTAAGATACTTCTACTAAAGCTGTTCACACGGTTTAAGCCCCATTCACTGTCAAGATAAGATCTCTTCCCACTGAAAAGGCAAACCGCTTTGAACAGTATGCTTGAATGCTTGCCTTTTATTACTAAGTTGTGTAAAGTAGATGCTTTAGCCTTGGAACGTTTGTGGCATTTCCTATTCATGCCTCAGTACCTTTGCACTTTATAGGCATTATCGTATTGATTTTTTTTCCACTTAATCTATTTGGTCATTATAATCAAATTCTAAATGTTGTAATAAACATTGCGCGTTGAAAATAAAGTTAATATACAAGAGCTATGCTATATTTTACTACTAACACGGCAGCCACAAGTGCAGTTACAATGCAGACAACCGGGTCCTGATTTACATGGTGCATCGGGTGCAGTGGCACCGGGCCCAAAAGTTGTCGGAACTCCTCTAAACACCAAATATTGCTATAGTCTACTATACAGGCAGTGACAATTGCAGTTATCTTGCAGTTAAAAGGGGCTTGATTTGATTGATGCAGCAGTTGCAGTGACACCGGGGCCCAAAGCTCTAGAAAGCCCTCTAAACACCTAATATTGCAATATTTTACTACTAAACAGGCAGTCACAAGTGCAGTTACCTTACCGGCTATAAGGTCATGGTTTCAATGGTGCAGCAGGTGCAGTGGCACCAGGGCCAAAAGTTGTCATAACTCCTATAAACACAATATTGCTATTACATCAATTGTTTCCCTATTTTATTTTTCAAAATTTTACTATTACTTACCCGCACGATACCACTAGTAACAGCACAATATATTGCCTTTTTGTACATAAACGAGTCATAACACTTTAACAGACTTTCTGCAACTTACATTGTACAACTACTCAGCAAGCTACAACTTGCACCAAAAAACAGCTCATTATTCACATAGGCAAAACCTAATGGATTTACCAATGCTTGCTCAAAAAAAGAACCAGACTTCAAACCTTAACCAATCAGGTGATGGCCCCCTCTAGAACACTGCAAACACATGGAGATGATGGACGGAGCGCTGAAACTTTTCAGACACTCGCCCCCAGTCACAGATCTGGGTTGAATCCTTCATTGTTCTTTAGCTCACTTTGCCACCCCAGTTCAGACACAGCTATAGGCAATTAGATAGCAATCCTGGGCTGCTATAATAGGCAAATGCTGTCAGACATTGGGAACCTTGATTAACCTAGTGCCTGAAGATAAAATAGCTGAGGCAAGGAAAATACTACAAGAGGGTGAGCGCACACCATACGAGATCATAGACTGTGCAATGGACATAGCATCCACTGGTTTTCACCAGCTCGCTGGGGCAGCAGTCTTAAGGCGACAGGGCTGGCAAAAAGCGACAACGTTCAGACCAGCAGTCCAGTCAAAAATTCTTTATGTCCCACGATGGACAGTCACTATTTGGGAAGCACATGGGTGATGCTCTGTTGGTCATCAAAACGGACACCACCACGGCCAAGTCACTTGACACGCTGCAATTCAGGTATATGCCCTTTCAAGGGGCACATGGAAGAAGTTTTTCAACCTACAGAGGAGGATGCCAACACTCCTAACAGTATCAGCCCTTGTACTCTGAATACAGAGCTCCTTAACAGCAGCCATACCGCCCACCACCCACGGCTGCATTTACAAAACAAGGACTTCGACGAAAGAACGCCCCTTAGAGTCGAGACAGTTCGTAAACTGTGACCTAAATCAGGGACTGGCTACTTTCACTTCCTCCCATCTCGTGTGTGCGAACATTTCCAGACAATTCCACCTTCGGTCTCCAATCACCTCAGAAAGATGGGGGTTGATCCTCGCCCCTATGGCCATACCCTGGAGTTTATCCAAAGGCCACCAAACAATCCGCCAAGGGGAGAGCACGCACCCCCCCTTCCCTTCATTTTCTTAAGAAAGTGTTATGTTCATATAGGTACCCTAATATAGGCCCGGCTAATATCATACACCTTCACCTACATTATCTCCCTTATACTACACAGTAATGAGCCTTTAGGATTGAACCCTTACCTAGTTCTAGTCCTGGGCACAGAAGGAGGGGTTTTCCCTGAACAATAGCTTCCTATAACTCCATCAATGGACTCCTACAGTATGAATGAATATTCATGAGGGTTCTTGGAAACCAGGCAGGGGCTACACCACCTGCATAATATCTATGTACAAGGTTCATCCCATACTTCATCCTCAAATCCAACAATGGCTAATACAAGTAACAAGGGACAAAGAAACCCTAGATACTTTTTGTATAAATACAGCACATCTTGCTAGGGAAGAGAGGAGACCGAGACTTCTAGGCCGACACACTGACCAGAGACACTGAGGCTCCTGCATGCAGACGCTCCAGCTGACAGTGGTCTAACGCATCCCTCGCGGGGTGTCCAACTCGAGATCAGGACGGGGTCCCACACTCTCTCACTTCAGGTAATGGGGTTTGACTAAATCCTAGAGGGATTCTTGGCTTCACACCTACTCACATGCTAGGTACACTTAAGTACATCTAGATAGGCATCGTAGGAGTACGCGCACTTTTTATCATGCATTTTATATTCATGTATGTATTCAAGATTATTGCAAGATGGTAGAACTGTACTGCTAATCATATATATCTGCTACTGTCTAACGGTTGTTGCAGCACATCTATTTTACACTAGAAGAACTGTGCAATAAATTCTTATTGTAACACGCCCGACTGTTTCTTCTATGTAACTCTCTGAGACCGAATAAGTGAGCATGAGTGACTGAGCGAAAAGTAGTATATTGTTTCCACGATCCTGGGGGATCAGGGTTGTCATGTTCTGAGGTTGCCAGAAACTATTCTCTCCCCCATAAGAGGAGATTCTAGTGGCACTGTGAGCTAGCTAAAACAGAAAGGCTAACATTCTCGGTGTGGGTGCTCAGAGCCAGTCTGCCACCAATCCTACAGTTTATCCATCCGAACGCGCAGATCCTATATGGGTAATATAGGAACTACACGACAAAAGAAGCCCTTATGCTTGCCAAGAGAGCAATCAAAAATTCCTTTCGTCCAGAAGGGTATGGGTTTTTACTCCGGTTTGATTTCTTAATCAAAAAGAAATTGGGGGAATGGAGACTCATCCTAGATCTCAGGAAGTTGAACAAATTCTTGCTAAATCAATCATTCCGTATGGTCACACACTCCAACATCATGCATTTCCAAAACCAAGCAGATTATATGACGACTCTGGATTTACAGGATGCATACTTCCATACATCCCAAACACCACAAATATCTACTTTTTACCTTAGCGGGTTCCCATTACCAGTTCAGAGTCCTCGCATTCGACCAAGTCTGCTCCCTGCATTTTTATCAAATGCCTTGCTCCGGTAGCAGCCACCCTCAGAAAGCAGGGTCAGCAGGTATTTCCCTATCTGGACGACTGGCTGCTAAAAGCACCAACACCATCGCAAGCGTCCAAAGCCACAATACCGTGCCTCACTCTTTCGCAAGCTAGATCTGTCCACCATCAAAAGTCAACAACTACTGTTTCTATTGTCAAACATCGATACAATCCAAAACAAAAAGTTTTTCACTCGCAGTGGAGACCAAGACTAGCACATCTGGCAGTCAAACTTTCCAGAAGAAAGTCATTTTCAGTGCGCTTGTGCAAATCGCTGATAGAAATGTCCTCTGCAATAAATCTGGTCCTTCTTGTGTCGTGTAGTTCCTATAGTACCCATGCAGGACCTGCACGTTTGGATAACAAACTGTGGGATTGGTGGTAGACTGACACTGTGCACCCCCACTGTATATGTGAGCCGGATTTGCATTAGCTAGCTCACTGTGCCACTAGAATCTCCTCTTATCGGGGAGAGATTAGTTTCTGGCAACCTTAGATCATGACAACCCCAATTCCACAATCGTGAAAACAATATACTACTTTTCGCTCAGTTACTCGTGCTTACTTATTCGGTTTGTCTCAGAGTTACACAGAATAAACAGTCTGGGCGTTTCAATAAGTATTTATTGAACAGTTGTTGTTCTAGTGTAAAATATATGTGCTGCGGCAACCAGCAGACAATAGCAGAGATATATTATCAGCAGTACGATAAAAGTGAACGGATAGAACAGTTCTACCATGTTGCAATAATCATGAATACATACATGAATATAAAAGCGTATGAAAAGTGCGCGTACTACTACGATGCCTAACTAGATGTACCAGAGTGTACCTAGCATATGTGTAGGTCTAAAAGCCTAAGAGCCAAGAATCCTTCTAGGATTTAGACGAACCCCCATACCTGAATAGAGAGAGAGTGGGACCCCGTCCTGGTCTCGATTTGGACACCCCGCAAGGGCTGTGTTAGACCTCTGTCAGCTGGAGCGACTGCATGCAGGAGCCTCAGTGTCTCTGGTCAGCATGGAAGTCTCGGTTCCCTCTATCTTACCGTGGCAAGATGTGGTGTATTTATACCTTAAAGTGTCTCGTCCCTCAGTATGGTTTGTATTGGTCTTTGTTAGACATGAGGAAGACGTCGGGGGTGAACTTTGTACATGCATATTATGCGGGAGATGTAGCTGGTGAATGCCCATGCATAATTTGAGTACATTGTAGGCCTGTGTTTGGGAAAAACCCTGCAGTGTTCTAACCACAGACTAGATAACGTTCAACCCTCAGCTCGTTGTGTACTGTAGGGAACTAATGTAGGTGAAAGATCATGCCTATATTAGGAGCCATGACTATAATAGGGCATATACGATTATGACCATAATAGGGCATATACGAGTATGACCATAATGGGGCATATAAGAGTATGACCATAATAGGGCATATAAGAGTATTTCTACATTATGGCATATATGAACGGGTCTACATTAGGGCCTATATACGAAACATAACACTTGCACACCTGAAAATGAGACTGACAGATGGGTCCTTCAACCTCATCAACATCACCCTAACGATGGTGGAGACACTAGCGTGGTAGTCTCAGATCTCTAATCTCTCAAAGGGCCTAAGTTTTTGCCGCAAACACCCAACTTTGTCATAACTACAGGTGCCTCCATGGACAGCTGGGGTGGTCATCTCCAAGACGTACAAATCCAAGGAAAGTGAAACCGTGCATATCAACCGCCTAGAACTGAAAGCCGTCTTTCTCACCTTGCAAGCGTTCCTGCCAAAGATAGCAGGGTCAACCGTGCGGGTACGTCCAGACAATATGACCAGCATGCATTATGTCAACAAGCAAGGCAGCACAAGATCGCTAGCACTTTCCCAGGAAGCTTAACCACTGGAGCTGAATGACAACTTGCAACATTTCTCTGAGAGGTGAGTACGTATCCGCCACAAGCAACACCTTGGCGGACACACTCAGCCGAGCCAAGGACGGATGTCATGAGTGGGAATTGAATCAGTCGGAACTGAACAAAATATTTTCATTACTGGGACAGCCAGCACTGGATCTCTTCACGACCAACGAGAACATCAAATACTAACTCTAATCCACTAGGTACCCGCTCCCAAGATAGTTGGGGGCATTGCCATTTTGATCAGATGTTCCAGGATCTATGCATACGCTTTTCCCACCTTGTAAAAGGTATTAGTGGTACCAAGGGCCTTGTGACCAGAGAGGGTCTCCAAGGGCTGCAGCATGTATTGTCACCCTGAGACCCCTCACCAAACACAGGCATACTGCCACTGCAGCCTGCGTGTTTTGGTGTAGATGACACACATTTCTGCGTTACCGGCCTACCAGCACTGCAAGAGGCATAGGTAAGTCAACCATACAGCAGGCCTTACCGCCCTAAGGCACGGTGCACTATACCTCATGTGAGGGCATAACGCATGAGCAGATATACCCCATAGTGTCTAAGTCCATTCTTAGATATTAGAAGTGCACAGTGAAGCCATACTGAGTACATGGGCTGGGAGTTTATCGCTGCGAGTTCCACAGCTCCATGATGGCTTCACTGAATTTCAAGATGTTTGGTACCAAACATTTCAGCTTAATAAACCGACACTGATACCAGTGTTGGATTTATTAAGAAATGCACCTCAGAGGTGCCCCCTGAAATCCTACCAACTCGCTAGTGTGTGCCTGATTGGTCCCCACCAGCCTGATACCTCTTAACATGTTTCTGACCCCCCTGAGGTGGGAGCCTTTTGCTTTCGTGGGTCAGAGACCAAGCCTGTACTGGGTGGAGGTGCTTCACACCTACCCCTATGCAAGAACAGCATATAAAGGCTGTGAGCCTCAAAGCTTCCTGTCCTTAGTTATGCTGACTAGGGCCTCTTCAGCTAGTGGAGATGCTCACCCCCCTGTCCAAGCCCCATTTTGGTGGCAAGGCCGGTGGGAAAATTAATAAGCGAGAGGAGTCTCTCTAACCCCCTTAGCCAGGACCACTCCTAAGATGCCCTGAGCTGAAGTGACCCCCTCCTTTGAGAAACCTCCATATTTTTTGGGGAGAATTCTAGCCAATAGGGTTAGGGATATGCCCCCTCCCCAGAGGGAGTGGACACAAAATGGGTGTAGACACCCTAAAGGTAAGTAGCCCGTTTACTACTACGTTTTGACGCCTGTAACGCCCTTAAAACTAGTATTTAGGGGCACCCCTGAACCTTAATCCTCAGATTACCTACGAAGAAGACAAAAGAGCCGTACAGCAGCGAAGACATCAATTGACTTTGACATCAGTACTACCGACTTGTTTTCAGCACCCAAACACCCTGCTAAAGAAAATAGCCTCGTCGAGTGACCTCCAGAACCCTGGGAGGACTGCCTGCATTCTAAAAAGACTTCTAATCGCCTGTGGACAGCGGACAACCAACTTTAAAGACAAAGGGCTCTGCCTGCGGGACCGCGAGACAGACTACCTCTGTACCCAAGGCCCGAGTGGCCCACCGGTCAAGCAAAGGTTCCCCAGCGTTTCTGTGCAAGAGTCCACCATGGGCTGACCCCCTGCACGACTTGCCCCGGTAATCTGTTTTCCGATGCCAAAGGACACCCCTGCACCTGGAGCCCCTGGGCCTTGGCGAGATAAACAGACGGTGTCCAATGCTCCAGCACATCCCAACTTACCTGTGCAGCTGTAGGTCTCCTTCGATCGGCCTCCTGGGCTGAGCCTGCAGTCTTTTTCAGACTTCAGGATTCCCCATTGGTTTGCATTGAGCGCCCAAACCCATGTTGGCACTCTGCACCTGGCCGCCCCTGTGCCACTGGAGGTGTAAGTTTGGTGCTCCCCTGTGCACCCCCTCCCCCTGTACTTACCTTAGCCTCCCCCTCCCCCCTCAAACTCCCGCTGAGACTGGTTTACAAAACTGAGCAACTTACCTGTAAGTAGTACTCCTTCGAATGCCCCCTTTCTCCATTAGATAACATTGGCACCAGATCCCGAGTTTGATCTCAGCACCTGGCCGCCCCAGTGCCGCTGGTGGTGCTTTTTTGTCACTTACCCGAACCTTCCCTGGTTCTGATTCTTTATCCAGAAACTCAATATCATAAATTGTGTACTTACCTGCATATTGCTGATTGTGTTTCCTTCCATAGGATAACATTGTATTGTTAAAAAACGCATTGTGTCCACTTTTTACATTGATATTGCAAAATGGATTTATATGCAACTAAGTATTTTTGGTTCTATAAAATAAATATACTGAAAGAAATATTTTTACCAAGCATTGGCCTCTGGTTTATTCATTGAGTGTGTAATCATTTCTCGCCTGTGTGTGTACAACAAATGCTTAGCACTGCCCTCTGATGAGCCTAACTGCTCGCCCACATTACCACAAAAGAGATCATTAGTATTCTCTACTTGAGCCTCTGTAAAGCCGCTGGGAATCCACTGGTCTCTGTGCACACTGTACCTTATTTTGGTGTAGTATATACAGCGCCAGCTCCCCAGTCCGGGCTCAAGTAGACAGACTCGCTCTGTGGTCCTAAGACCCTCAAGAGCTGAGCCCCCCTTTGGGTTCTGCCCGAGTGATCCCCCAGTCCCCACTTGCAGCCTTTTTCTTACAGGTACTTTTCCCCATTGACTTAAGCGTGTAGAGTTCGAGGCTACCACCGCGTACAGAACCTCTGCACCCGGACACCCCAGGGCAGGTAAACTTGAAGTGTTGGTGCTTTCTTGTACCTTGACCCCCTACTTGCCTTAAGTCCAGAAGAACAGTCCTGTAAGTAGTCTGCAAGTGTACCTATGCAGTGAATGTTTCTCCCATAGCCTAATATTACCTCGTTCGAGACTCATGTCTCAAATCTGGCAGCTGTCATTTTCTACTGTTAATACTGTAGAAATTGATAATGTCTAAAGTACTTCCAATAATCTTGGTGTTTAAAATTATATAAAAAAATATTTTTCTAAATTGGTCTCGACTTTCTTCTTGAGTTGGTCTCATTTATTGACTGTTTGCACAACAAATACTTAAACATACCCTCTAAGCCTAAACTGCTCGCCCACACTACCACAAAGAGCACATTTGGGATTATTAATGTAAGCCAATAAGGGTCGTCTGGACTTTCTACATACTGTACCTCATTTTGGTGCTCTACATAAAAAGCCAGCTTCCTACACCTGTCCCTTCCATCTGCTAGATCCACCACTCCCCAGTAAATGCAATAGAACTAGAAATTTGGGGATGAAACTGATGCATTGGGATCACGTGTATAATTTTTCTTCAGAATCCGAGGAACCCTATGTGCTCTGAAATTAAATGCGTTAATATTAATGTAATCGAGGCCTACCATGAACACTGCCTCCAATGAATGAAAGGATTCGGAGTTGGGAAGATATTAGTAGTTTCGATCCCTCACACTAGTTTTTATGTAGTATGTTCATTTTGAAGTGAAATGGACACAACTGTTGAAGGGAAAATGATTGCCTGGTATTTTTCAGGCTTAAAAAAGCCCCATATTCCATATTTCAGAATTCTGTTTGGGAAACACCCACAAGTTAAAATGACGCAAAAATGTGGACCATCAATCGTCCAGTGAGTTGCATGTTGATGCAGTTGCAGAAACTGAGAATTTTTAAAGTGTCCATTTATGTGAATGCCTGTTAGTCATCTGGAAAATTATGTATCTGTGCAAGACCCTTGAAGACACACTAATTTAGCTGGCTTGATAGCCAGATAATGCATGCTCCCTCAAAGACTTGGAGATAAGTTATGATCCTTAAGTGGTCTGCTGCTGGCTAGGAAAAAGTGATTTTGTGCATGTATGCTTCTGTTGGCACAAAGTATTTTGTAGTGAGTTTGAAATAAAACAGTTTGAGAATATTTGCTTAACCTAAAACAAGTTAACCTTCACACTTGGGAGGATTGCCCGTCTCAGTGATGCTGTTCTCGGGCATGTCATGCCTATTCTGTTATTTGAGTGTTAAAAAGTTTAATAGCTTAGGACTGTGAAATATGTTTGCTCTCTTGAATATGTGCCGAACAAAGGATTTGGGTTTATTTTCACTCTTGTATTTGCTGAATCGTCTGGTTGTTTAAGGATTATTTGTGAACCGCTGTGATCTGTTAAGTGCTCCACTTGAATGTAATGAAACTCAGCTTATAACCTTCCCCACCCCAACCTTATTTGTGTTTGTACTGCAGTTGTCAGATTTGTATCTGTAGGTACAAGCTCGTTGGATCAAATGTGTGGCTTTTAGCCTGTTCAGGAAGGTAGTGCTGTTTTTCTCATGCTCTACATGGATTTAGACTCCCAACTAAGAATATCAGTTCTTAAGAAGGGAAGTAAGACTACTACACAGTTAACTTGTACACGAGTTTATTTTGGCAAGAATAAATGTATTTAAGTTCTGTACAATAACTAAAATGTTTTTCTTTCAGATTCCCGACAATTTTCTTTTCACCCGCTGGTCAGAAGCAGAACCCCAAAAAATATGAGGTGCGTGAAGGTGCATTTGATACAAAATTGGGTTATTTGGCGCTGTGTTTGACGGGGAGAAGAGGGAGGAATCTTAATGTCTGTTAACAAGATGGCATGAGATAATTGTAGGTAAGATTAGCCCTATAAGAGATCGAAGAGTAGACCTTTTAAGTCCCAGAATGTAGAATCTAAGTAATGGAAGAGGTAAAGGTGTTGGACAGAAATTGGTGGCACATGAAAGGAGTGGAAGTTGCAGAAAAACAGAACACTAATGTGGATTCTAAAAAGCAAAACCAAACAGTTTCCTGGAAGCAAGCTAGCTGTGGGCAACAAGTCCTCCGGCAATGCCAGTTCTTTGCCAACGTAGTTCTTCCCAGTATTTTTGTTATGGACATGGAATTTGCACATGATTTCTACGATGGTGACTATATAAAAAGATGAAGCGGTTTGCAGCATTTTAGTAAGATCATGCATGAGCTGTTCAGGTGTGAAAAAGATGCATAGATATTAAAGGAATAGGGAGCAAAAGCATGCTAACCAGGCAGGATATGCACTAAAACAGTTCAGCGGGTGTAGCTGAATAATAATGTGTTTATGGTCTTGTTTTAGGGTGGGCGAGAAGTCAGTGATTTCATCAGTTATCTAACAAAGGAAGCCACAAATCCACCAAACATCAAGGAAGATGACAAGCCAAAGAAGAAAAAGAAAGAGGAACTGTAAATTGAGCAAGCAACCAAAAGCACTATTTTAAAAACCGCAAAGTGAATGTGTTGGGAAGTACGCATTGTGTGGTAGGAAAGAGCTGGAAATGTGAATTCTGGGTGAAGAGGAGGAATAGGACGCGTGAAGCAACATCAAGACACAGCCAGTGTAATTAGCCATCTGTCTCAATTACTTAATGTACATGAATTTTCTTAAATGCACTGTTTTATTTTTAAGAACATCGAAGGTCCAGAACCAGTCCATGTTTATGGTGAGGCATAGGGCGGGGAGGGGGGGTGGCACAAGGTTAATCATTTTTGAGGGCGGGACAGGGAGGTCTGTAATTTTTTTTTCTCTCCTTTTTTGTACATTTGGATCAATGAAACAATAAATGGACGCCACCTTTAAACCAGTGGTCATTCTTGTGTGAAGTTTTTAAATTGTACAGGTGAAATATGCATTTGTTACTGCAACAATTTGTATCCCAATCCTATCTTTAAGCCAGTAATGGATAGTTAATGTTGCACAACTCCAATATGATCGTAGTTTTGGGGAACAGTAGAATTGTTGCATTGCCAGACTAACTTATGCCGTGGTCCTGCTTTTGATGAATGCCCATTTTCTATCATGGGGTCTCACTTAAGTTAGACCAGTCTCCGAATACAGGTGTCTTGACACTAGCCCTTGCCATACATTTCATTAATGAAACCTAGCAAGGCACTATGCTCATGATTTGTACAGATCTGGGTCGTGACTTAACTGCACTTACCAGTGCACAGCACCTTCGTGGAATTCTGTTTGCATGGTCAATTTATGGAATTTCATACATTTAATTACAAAAC
Source organism: Calotriton arnoldi (assembly GCA_963921515.1). Classification (NCBI taxonomy): domain Eukaryota; kingdom Metazoa; phylum Chordata; class Amphibia; order Caudata; family Salamandridae; genus Calotriton; species Calotriton arnoldi. The sequence goes on from CAWUFW010006290.1 coordinate 291,782, forward strand.
ATTTTGTGCACTATTCTAGTATTTGCTTTCTTCGTCAGATTTCTTTGCCTTTGTTTTAAGAATATGGTGTTGGAGATGCACTGTCCTGCCATTTAGTATTTGGTGTATTGGAAGTTGTTAGTATGGGAACACATGTCTCCCCCTCCCCCCAACCCTAAATCCACACTTGCAAGTGTGTGGTATCCTGGTTTTTGGATTTTTTGTCCCAGCCTCATGCTAATTTAATGTGTGTAGAGTCCTAGACCAGTACCTTGACATGAGTAAAATCCTGGATCTGGAGAAGAGCGCTCCCCTTCGAGACCGTGGACTAATATCCCTGTTTAAGAGTTAGCATGTAGGTAGGTGGTGGCAGCATACCTTGTTTTTGTGAATGTCATGACCAGACCTCTTGTGTTACATGAGGCAGAGCCACTGCCTCCCTTGTGTAAAGTTACGCTGCTAAAAGTTAACCTAAATCCTAGCACTAGCATCCTGTTCATAAATGCTCAAGTGTATGTGTGTGATCTTTGCACCACACATGGAAGGTATCTGAGTGAACCAGAGTGAAGGAGCTCTAGGAGAAGGCGGTGAAGCTGTATTTCCCACTAAGTGAAAAGGGTTTTGCTGAGATTCCCTAGCATGGAGGGAGATGATCTACACATCGAAGTGGGGGAAGAGGAGAGCGAGTTCTGCCCTTGTGCTGTAGTTCCTCCTAATCCGTAGGGTCTACACATTGTGTGAACAACATAAACTAGGGGCCAAGACTGATTCCAGACACCCCTGGAGGATATGTTGGCCTATAGACAATGTAGCTCACAGTGCCACCATAAGCCCCCCTAACCTACCAGGGAGTGAATGATTCCTCGCAACCACTGAACATGACAACTCTAACCTCTCCGGGATTGTGGAAACAGTACAGAACCTTTCACTCAGTCACTCATGCTCACTTATTGTCAGAGAAGTATACACAGAATACACTGTGGGGCGTTTTCAATATGTTTATCGAACCAGCGTTAGTCATGTATAAAATGTGTTGTAATAATTTCATGGTAACTGCCTGTCTGCAATTTTCTGAAATATTTAGGCCAACTATCTGTTCAATGTCATCACCAAGTTATTCGGTCATTGTTAGAGTAGTAGTATTTAACTGATATTTTATAGAGATATGGTATGCACAATGTGGGGACTTCTAATCCTCAAAGCTTGATTAACCTACAGCCAATATATACGGAATGCCTACTCAGCTGAGGCGAATTTGTTTCCCTTCCCACAACGGATGTCTCTGGTTAAAATGTGAGTAGGGGTCTCTGAGAACGCACTACTCAACTACTCAGATTGACCGTTAAATAAGAGCCTAACCAACGTTGGCAGTGCCATGTCGTTTAATTCCTACCAGTTCATAGGATCTGCGCATTGTTCGGACAACATAAACTAAGGGCTTGGTGTCAAGACTGATTCCGGACACCCCCGCAGGATAGGTTGCCTTATAGACCATCTAGCTCACAGTGCCACCGTAATCTCCCACCTCCCCTCCCAACCCCCCCCCCCCCCCTTATCAAGGAGCGAATGATTTCTGGCAACCACTGACCAGAGACAACCCTGACCCCTCCGGGATCGTGGAAACAGTACAGAGCCTTTCGCTCAGTCACTCGTGCTCATTAAGTCTCAGAAATATACAGAAAATACACAGTGGGACGTTTTCAATAATATTTATTGAACCAATGTTATCCTTGCATAAAATACGTGTGCTGCAATGATCCATAGACGGGGGCAGATAAGTGATTAAGAGCACCAAAAGCGTAAATAGTAGATGCAGTTCTACCATGGTGCTAAAATAGTGTTAAATATGCAGAGATATAAAACAAGGCAGTAATCTAGCGTACTCCTACTATGAGAACCCTACTTTAAGTGTACCTAGAGTGTGTGTTGGTGTAGAGCCAAGAATCTCCCCTCTAGGCACAATCCAACCCCATTACCTGGTGGGAAAGAATGAAGAACCCCGTCTTGCTCATGAACTGGACACTCCTCACAAGATGTCAGACCGCTGCTTTGTGAATTCTCAGCATGCACAGACCTCTGTCAGCTGGAGTACCTCCTCTGCTAATCTATCGGGATGCTCATCTTTTATAATAGAAAGCAGCCTTGCAATGTGCGTATAGATTAGGGATGTTATGGATACGTAGATAACCCTGTCGCCCCCTGGATGAGGATAGAGATGACATTCGTACACAGTGCGAAATGAGACCTTGTACATGATGTTCAGGGCATTGTGATAATGTTGTGCAAGCTAGATGTGTAAACAAGTTTAGTTTCAGGGAAACTAATCCAACATTGACGCACACGCAAATATGTGCAAAAGGTTACCGCTGAAAAATCGGATGATGTAAGAAATAAGCTGCTTTGCTACATGGGCCTAATTCGAGAATGTAACACCCACTCCACCTACTAAGGGTCGATGCCTAAAAGCCATCTATAAAGCCAGCCGAATGTATAAACGCATTTAAAAACTACTCCTTAAAACATCTAAAACCTATCTTGAATCATTCTAAAAAATCTGCAAGCCATATGTATGCTAAAAAAACAAAAACCTTTAAAGCGGATGTAAAATAATCTAAAAGCAGGCTTCCCTTAAAAATGTCCTTAAAGCCTTAAGAATTGCTACTTGAAATCCCGAAGAACTCAAAGCCATGGTGCCTAGAAAAAAGCAGTTTTGGTTCATTTTTGTTTTTATAAAGAGACCAAATTGTTCCCACACAGAAAAGGCCAAAGTATTGTAATCAGTTGATTGGAACAAAATAAAGCTGACCATCGTATATTTCCACTCAATCATTCTGCTAGTGGGGGAATCTCTGTATCCAGTGTCTCCAAGTAAGTTAATACAACTGATAAGGATTTGTATCCATAGTGAAATGGGGATCAACCAGTTCACATACAGTGTGGGTAAGTACCTTACAGTCCAAGATGACATAAGTCTCTTTGCCTGCCTACAGGAAGCATACAAGCTACCTTTGGATATATTCCTTAATGTGACCTTGCCGTTATGAAGCTGGCATAAAATGGCGAGGTCCTTCAGTGAGGCCACACAGAACACATAATTTGCAATAAAAGGGAGCATGTTTAGGATTTCTTCATTGTGAAGGACAGGGCCATCTATGGCACGGGCAACTCTTGCAAACAAATTGATAACATTGTGCGCCATTGTCCGGGATCGATCGGAGGCTTGTAAAGCACGGCTACTCACCTGTGAGGGTCTCAAGGCGCTAGGGGAGTGGGAGCTGCAGGGAGAGGAGTGGTATGTGCATTTAAGTGCGCATGGCGATTTGGCCGGCTGTCTTGGGCCGGCCAAACCATCATGCGCACTTTGCATGTTCTCCACCCAGGCTGCATTACAGCCTGGGTGGAGAACATGCCCAGGCTTTCACTCCCTCACTGAGCGCCGAACCACTGGGCTCAGACCAATCACGAATCTGCTGATCAGCAGCCTCATGATTGGCTGGGACAGACTGGGAGCCTGCGTACCTCCTGTTGCAGTGTCCTCGACAGAAGAATGGAGGAGAGGCAGCGGATAGGTAAGTGCTGTTTTATTTCTTTTTTTTTTACCCCCCCCCCCCAATCACGGCCCCATAGCAGCTGCCACTGCAAGCAATGCCACCCATTAACGCTGACAGGGCACTTGAAGTTCTGTTAGGTCATGCTCAGACTGTTCGGATCCAATTGTCTGTGTTCCGAGTAGTAGATGCAACACTACTATTGCCCACAGCCGCAGACGTTCCCAGAGTCACACCTCGTAGCAGGTTATGGAGCAAAGGTGAGTCCATCCAGTTCCCACAGCAGCCGCTGAGAGAGGCGTTGTACCCCATAAGTTTCCCGCAGAGCTGTTGTTCACATCACCAGGAGCTGAAGCATCCCAGGGTGGCTCTAAGAATGCATTTATCCTCAGTGGAATACGCTGGGGACAGCAAAAGGCATGGGCCTTCAAGGGGTCCATCAGTACTTCAGTGTCTGGTGGCGCAACAAATTCCAATCTAAGACATATATCCAGGGCACATTAGTGGCTGCAAAGCAGACCGCGGAAGACAGGTTGTATGCAATCAAGCCAAACGGGCCTGAAGGATAAAAACCAATGCTCATTCAGTTCTCGAAGCAGAGGTGTGCCGAAGCAGAATACCATGCGCTCGCAGCTCCAGCAGTGCTGTCTCCATTCCGGGTTGAACTGGGATGTCCATTACAGAGCAGAAAAATTTTAATCCGAATTCCCACAAGTAGCAGGACAAGCTGGAGCACTCCAAAAATGCTTCCCAACACTGGGTGTATGAAATTGTATGAAAGATGGTAAAAATCAACTGAAAGGTGCTAACCAAACCAGAGCTGAAACATTAAAAAAAAAGTGTACTATTTCCTTCGTATCAAACATGTTAAATATACGGTAGACCAGCTCCCCAAAATGCAGCGGGAAGTTAGTGTGGACTGTAGTGTCTGTATCTCAGACAAGGACCTTGCAACCTGGAGATCAAACGTCTTCTGGCTAAAGTTAAGGCCACATCCTTTTAAAAAAGCATGGCTTTCAGTTTGCTTGAAGAATCAAACCATATGTTGGAAATTTTTATCCTAGGCCATAGTGCTGCCTTCCTAACTGTGTGGGCAGGTGGAAAAAGTACTTGTGTACAACAAGTCACTATGGAATTAACCGCCACTAGATAAGCGATGCCAGGTTCCATTCCGCAGCAACCTTTATCATTCAGCATCAAATATCTCCCATTCGAGAGCAGCCTGAACACCTGATGAATCACAGCAGCTGGGGAACCCTTCAGATAAGACAAGTTCGCCTGTGAAGCATTGCATGCAATGCTCCCTCTAATTTAATTTCTCTGTGTGCAGGAAGAAACCATCTATGTGCACACTTCCCCTGGCCTTGTGCAGAACTCCTGGGTAAGCCAGCTGTAGGGTTTGAGAGCAAGCTAGAAGTGATCCATTTTTATTCTTCATGCAAAACAGTACCATTATAATGTACTTTAGCAAATGCTTGCCAAAACAAATTTTAGTGTACACAAATAGCATGACTTATCATAAAAGAAGCAAACTTCCTTCCAAATGTCAAACTTTTTTGGAGCTTCCTACCCAATAAACCTTTATCCACATAGCTCTGTTACTAAAAAGATCAATTTCCCAATATGGCTTGCTCCACGTCACAGATACAATAAATGCTGAAAATAAAAACAAACAGCAAAAATAACAAAATATTTTATATAGCCCACACAGTGAACTGAATTCCAGGCTGTTTTGCTCTGGGGCTCATAATAGTGATGTGGCAAAGGGTTTTTAGCATCATGCCCATCGTGAAGTGCCTCGAGATTAACAAGTAGAGGACTTGGGCATACCCCTTTACATTAATTTTAATTTTTGACACCGCAATCTAAAGCAAAACTGTTGGCAATACACTTCTAAGAATATCTCTTTTACAATAACATGACAGAACAGAAGAAGGCATTGCCCTGTGGAAGAGGGATTAGGAAAACGTTTAGGAAATTTGCAAATGTGCGCTTAAATCTCAAGTCTCTTTGACTACAACAGTTTCCCTTGTTAAGAAAATGTAATCTCCTTGCAGATTAATACTGTGTTGCTAAATCTACTTTAAATAACTACAACTTAAATACCAGAAAAATATAAACATCATCAGTCTGTCAGAAATGGCTATCATTTCTTGGATCCTTAAAATGCATGATATTAGCGTTTAAAATGAGTGAAAGTAAAGAATATACTTTTGTTGAACAAATGATAAGGAATCTCTACATTTTTATCTGCCAGTGTTAACATGAAATTTGGTGGTCTGTAAGTACTAACTTAACTACTACACATCTATCAAATGAGTAGGAACATGAGGCTTGCTCAAGAGTTTGCAGGGTAACCCCTTGCTACATGTGACGCTGCTCGCGAAACTTGGCCTCACAATAACCCCATAAAAATAATTTGTTTTATATGGATGCCATAGTATTTATACATCCTAACAGCCGTTCATTAAGGGTTGCCTAGTATATCTGAAAGAGATAGTTGTAGATTCCTTACCTTGGAATTTCCCTCCGGCATCAGACTGGATCCGGAGATTTTTCATAGCAGTACCCCTGCACGTCGGTAGGTGTCGTCGGTCGACTCCGCCTCCGTCGTCGTGGTCGCCGGATTGACATCACGGTGCTTACTTGGATAACGCCCCTGCATGCTGACGTCCGTTCTTTCTTTGTCCGCGCCAGCCTAGCGCAGATCCAGAGCGAGCTACCCCTTAGCCGTTTTGTGGCTAGCTGTTTTTGACTTTGTCGACTTCTTCTTTTTCGAGTCTTCGACTCCTGGTGTGCAAGGAATGTCCCAACGTTGGACCGGTTTCAAACCTTGCGGCGTCCGTCACAGAACGATGTCTGGAACTGACCCGCACCTCGTGCAGACACCATCGGGTGCAGTATTTCCTCCCTATTACGGAGTTCGGCACTGCAGAACTGTGGATACTACTGAAATATTCCATGTTTCCCTATTTATAAGCTGCAAAACTAGGAATGCACTGTATTTTCTCTCCACATATTATGTCACATTTTACCCAGCAAAATTTGCAAGGTAAAAACACTCCAAATGTATTCAACTTTTGTAATCCTGATTTGGGCACCAATTCCTATTTACTCCCAAATCTGGAATAATTGTCTTCCTGTCATGAGGGCCAGGAATCTTTATTACAATAGACAGCAAATGTTTCCCTGTTGGGGAAATGTAAATCTTACATTTTTCATTTGTTCCCAAAGGCACAGCAACATTTAGATTACGAGTTGGGTAAAATGTGATGAATTATCAGTCCCAAACTTGCCAGCAGCCTATGTTCATACAACTGTCGATGCTACTCAGTTCTGCTGTGTGTTTGCACGGCTTTTACAATGTACCTCAGTCACAATGCTCAATTCAGGCAGCATTCACACTGCTCCACCGATGTCGAATTGCTTGTTTCAGGTCATCCTCACCCCTATTACCTGCATCTCAGTCACAGGGCTGACTTCAGTTTGGACTCGCAAAGCTCTACTGATGTATAATTGTCAGGGGGCTGCCTTTATTCAGTTAAAAACATTTGATATTACACTGCTACACTAACACAGCTTTGACAGTGCACTGCTTTCAGAGTTGCCAGTCCATGTGCACACAATTTTGACAAAGCACCTTAGCTATAAAACTGCCTTCAATCAGCTCTATGTAAATTGTTGGAAGACATGTTGCAAACTGTCATATTTTTCTGTTAACTGTATTGTAATTGCATTTGTATAGCGCTTACTACCCCTGACGAGGCGTCGAAGCGCTTTTTCGGTGAGTAGCGCGCTACTCCGGGACCCATAGAGGATTAGTGTTGAATTAGTATAGTGAAACATGCAAGTAAATTTTAAGTGGTGGATATGTTAGTCAGTTATTTGGTTTCGGAAGGATAGCAGAAGGATAGAAGAGGAAAGAAGGTTTGTATTTATAGAGCGCTTCTAACCCCTGATGGGGTGTTGAATCGCTTTTTTTTTGGCGAGTAGCACGCTGCTCCGGAAACCCATAAAGGATTAGTGGTAAATTAGTATGGTGAAATATGAAAGTAATTTGAGTGGTGGATATTAGTCAGTTATTTGGAGTGAGAAGGATAGCGGAGGGATAGAAGGGAAAGAAAGGTTTGCATTCATATAGCGCCTGTTACCCCTGATGGGGGTGTTTAAGAGCTTCTCTGGCGAGTAGCAGGCTACTCCGGAACCCATAAAGGATTAGTGTTGAAAATTAGTATAGTGAAATATGAAGTAATTTGAGTGGTGGATAGGTTAGTCAGTTATTTGGATTGAGCAGGGTTAGGGAGGGGTAAAAAAGGAAAAAAGGTTTGCATTTATATAGCGCTTGTAACCCTGATGAGGTGTTGAAACGCTTTGTTGGCGAGTAGCACGCTACTCTGGAACCCATAAAGGATTAGTGGTGAATTAGTATAGTGGAATTGGAGAAGTGAACATGCTAGTCTGTTATTTTGATTGAAAAGGATAGTGGAGGGATAGAAGAGTGAAGGATTTCTTTTTTTTTAGGTCATAGCAGTAGGAGGAGGATTTTGGATAAGTATAAAGGGTTTTTGGAGGGGAAGAGTCAGAGGGAAGAGTTTAGAAAGGTTTGTTTTGGGGGATCGGTACAGTAAAGGAGGTGTCAGAAGATGCAAGGAGGGGTAGAGTAGGAGAGAGTCAAGAAAGGGTTATTTTGGGGAACATAGTAGTGGTATGGCGTTTGGGATAAATGAGAGAGTGGGTGTAGAGGATATAACGATAGATGTATAGGGTGAGATAGGGTAGTGAATTGGAAAGAGTAGTAGAAAGAAGTTTGAGATGAGTCAGAAAGTTGGGCTAGAAGATATATTGAGGGAAGTATAGGCTGAGAAATAGGGTAGTGCATTGGAAATGCTAAATTAGAAGAAAGTGATACATATATAGATCCATAAGTACATTGAGAGTATATAGATGCATAAAGGAGGTAAGTATATGCAGATTAAAGATATTGATAGAGGTAGCGGATGAGAAATAGGGTAGTGCATTGGATATGCTTTTTCAGGAGAAAAGTAAGACACACAGATCCAAGTACATGGAGGTACATAGATGCCCAATGGAAGCAAGTACATGTAGACCAAAGAAGATTTTTTTTTTCTTTTGTTTTTATAACAGAATTATTGTACATGTTTATACAAAGCAATACACGAAGATAGGCACATATCTATAGTGAAAATCAATGCTTATGTACAGAGGGACAAATACAAAGGGTGGTTATTAATGAATGGGAAAATGGGCAGCATTCCTGGCCCTGGTCCCGACCAGTCTCCAACAAGCTCAAGCAGGCACTCACCCTTGTCCTCGCCACACTTAGCTGAGACGCCCTAAGCCTTTGCCGTTTATAGCCCTAGTAGTCAGGTGACCCCTTCAGCCAATGGGAACCCTAGCCCTATCCAATCACAACACTAGCCCTAAAATCTAGAGACAATAGGAGACCAGGACCTTACAGCCAATCTCTGCCCTAGTCCAAGCACCCAATAACTTTCAAAAAGCCTGATCTCTACGTCCAATAGAGGCCCTAGCCCTACCAGTAGTCCAAGCAACCAATGGCACAGGAAGCCCTTGTCCCTACTTCCAATAGCTTAACCCTACTCTTAGTACCACACCTAGTCCAGCAACCAATGATGCCAAAAGCCCTAATCGCTACTTCCAATTAAAGGCCTAGCCCTAGTTCCACCCTAGTCCCAACAACCAATAACACAGGAAGCCCTAGTCCCTACTTCCAATAGAAATCCTAACCCTAGCCTCAACCCTACATTGATTGAATCACAGACCCAGAAACCAATCAGAACCCTCAAATACCCAACAAATGAGGACACTAACCCTAATCCAATAGAAAAATCAGATACAACCTCCAATCAGTGTATACATGTACCTACCACTAGCAGACTATATAAGGTCCCAGCAACCTCAGACAAGGTTTGCTGGCCAGGGAGTTGGGAGCTGCTTCTCTTGTTCAGAATCTCCTAGGAGACAGACCGGCTCAATCCACACTTTGGACTTCTGCAGGTAAAGGCCTAACTTGTTCTCTGAAAATAGTGTTTGTATAAAACTTTACTCCCTCTCCTGGACAAAAAATGAAGTGCACAGTCCCTATTAAACACAGTTTAAACAGCACACAGAAGATCACTGCTGCCTCAGGGCACACTCTGATGTAGAATATCCCTGTTGCTGGGGGGGTGGGGGGGGGGATGGAGAGGAGGGGCTGGTTTCACTGACTTGTTAACACAAAATGGTGGCTGGGGGTGCACTGTCTAACATTCAGGTCTTTGCACAGAGACCAGGGGAAATTTGTAGGGAAAACTGATAGTCCCCAGGAATGAGAGGGAAAAACTACAGAGATTTAGGACTGCAAATCCCACAATTCAACACGTTAAATGGAAGCAATCATGGGCAGGAAAAACCACAAGTTTGAACACAAAGAACAAGTTACTTGCCTTCGGTAACGCTTTTTCTGGTGGATACAATATCTGCCTGTGGATTCCTCACCTTTTGAATACCCCTTGCGCCAGCAATTCCACGGAAAATCTTTCCCAGCTCTCCCACGACGACGAGGACGGCACAATAGCACGGCTCCGCTCGCGACTCCGTAAGACGTCATCGGAGCCATAAGAAGACCTCGTCGGCGTGCTGACGTCAGTTCCACCCATTTTTTCCGTGCCACCGAGGCAAACGGGAGGACCGACACATTTTCAAATGCAAACATAGCATTCCAAGTATATACACATATAAATTCACAATTGCATAATCAATAAAGACATTGTGAAATAGCAACTGAGAAGGCATTTCTCGTTATCAAAACTTTCAACATGATCAAGACATATTAAATTAAACATATTTTGGTAGAAACAGGTGGACAACGGGGAGGCGGGTGGGTCAGTGAGGAATCCACAGGCAGATATTGTATCCACCAGAAAAAGCGTAACCGAAGGTAAGTAACTTGTTCTTCTGATGGATACTTCTGCCTGTGGATTCCTCACCTTTTGAATAGATTTCCCAAGCCGTGCCTTCCCCGGAGGAGGGTGTCCACCTGACTAAACCAAAAAATCTTGCAAAACAGAACGAGCAAAATGGCCATCCCTCCTAACCTCAGAGTCTAGGCAATAATGCTTTGCAAAGGTATGGAGGGAGGCCCAAGTTGCTGCCTTACAAATTTCATGCACTGGTACACCTCTAGCCAAAGCAGATGTAGTAGACTTTGCTCTAGTAGAATGAGCTCTGATACCTTCAGGAGCTTCCTTGTTGGCCAGGGCATAGCAGATCTTTATACAGCGGATAATCCATCTTGACAGAGTCCGCTTGAGAACAGCTTTACCCTTCATCCGACCAACATAACCCACGAAGAGTTGGTCATCAAGCCTCAATTCTCTGGTCCTGTCAAGATAAAAGCTGACCGCTCTCTTTGGGTCCAAGCGGTGAAGTCACTCCTCCTCCTTGGAAGGGTGAGGGGGAGGATAAAAGGTAGGAAGGGTAATGGACTGCCCCAAATGAAAAGGGGTAACCACCTTGGGAAGGAAAGCAGCCCTGGTCCTTAGAACCAACTTATCTGCATGAATGGTCAGGAAAGGAGGCTTAGAGCTAAGAGCCTGCAACTCGCTTACCCTCCTAGCCGAGGTAATGGCAATCAAGAAAACCGTTTTAAAAGTAAGAAGCCTCAAAGGGCAACTATGCAGAGGCTCAAATGGAGAACCCATGAGAAAAGTAAGTACAAGATTCAAATCCCACTGAGGCATAATAAAAGGAGTGGGAGGAAACATGTTTGTAAGACCTTTAATGAATCTCATCACCACCGGAGATTTAAATAAGGAAGGCTGATCCGGCAAACAGATAAAAGCCGATAAGTAACCTTTTACAGTAGCTACAGCAAAACCCTGCTGCGCTAAGGAAAGTGAAAAACTTAAAACGTGAGATAAACGAGCCTTCAAAGGGTCAATAGATCTCTCTCCACACCATTTAACAAATTTAGACCAACGGGAAGAGTAAATGGACTTGGTGGAGTGTCGCCTGGATGATAAAATAACATCCACCACATCAGGTGGGAGAGAGAAAGAACTCTGGTTGCCCCGTTCAATCTCCAGGCATGAATGTGCAAGCTCTGGAGGTGGGGGTGAAGAACCTGCGACTGCGAGAGGAGGTCTGCCCTGAGAGGGAGACGGAGCGGAGGGTGCGAAGAGAGGTGAAGAAGATCTGTGTACCACACCCTTCTCGGCCAATCCGGAGTGATCAAGATGACTTGGGCCCGGTCTTGGCAAATCTTCCTCAGAACCCGAGGAATCAAGGGTATGGGAGGAAACGGATAAAGGAGTTGAGAGCTCCAACTCCACTGAAAAGCGTCCCCCAACGCTGCCTGCATCGGAAACTGGAGACTGCAGAACAACAGGCAGTGCGCGTTCTCGTGAGTGGCAAATAGGTCCAACCGAGGAGACCCCCACATCTGGAAGACGTGATGGACCACCTCTGGATGAAGCCGCCACTCGTGATCGGCTGAGTAATGCCGACAGACTGTCCGCACTAACATACAGCACCCCGGCTAGATGATTTGCAAACGCACAAATCTGCTGGCCCTGAGCCCAGGACCAGAGTCGCAGAGCCTCTCGACAGAGACGAAACGACCCTACACCTCCCTGTTTGTTGATATACCACATCGCGGTCGTGTTGTCCGTCAGGACCTGGACTGACCGACCGCGAAGGGAAGGAAGGAAAGCCTTTAGTGCCAAACGTATCGCCCGCAATTCCAGAAGGTTGATGTGAAGCAACCTTTCCTCTGGAGACCAAAGACCTTTGATCTCCAGATCCCCCAGATGAGCCCCCCCACCCTAGAGTGGAGGCATCTGTGATCACTGTGGCCATCGGTGGAGGGATTTGAAAGGGCTTCCCTTGAGACAGGTTGCCCTGCACACCCCACCAAGTCAGCTCTGCCGCAGCGTCTCTGGAGATTCTGACCTTCTCCCCGAGATCTCCGTCGTGCTGATACCACTGCCTGCGGAGACACCACTGGAGTGCCCTCATGTGCCAGCGTGCGTGACTGACCAACAGTATGCAGGAAGCGAAGAGACCGAGCAGGCGTAGGACCTTCCGGACCGGAACAACCGCTCCGTTGTGAAACAAAGGAATCATTTCCTGAATGTCGAGAATCCTCTGCGGAGGTGGGAATGCTCGACAAACAGTAGTGTCCAGTATTGCCCCTATGAACAGGCAGCGCTGAGAAGGCACCAGGTGAGATTTGGGCACATTGATCGAAAAACCCAAGTTGAACAACGGCTGCGTTGTCACCTGCAAGTGACGCAACACCATCTCCGGAGACTTGGCTTTCAACAGCCAATCATCCAGGTAGGGGTAGACAGGAACCCCTGATCTTCTGAGATGAGCTGCTACCACTGCCATCACCTTTGTAAAGACTCGCGGTGCGGAAGTCAGACCGAACGGTAGAACCGCAAACTGGTAATGTTGCGACCCTACCGTGAAACGTAGATACTTCCGATGCGACTTCAGGATGGGAAGATGAAAGTACGCATCCTGGAGATCGATGGACACCATCCAGTCTTCCTGTTGCAGCGCAAGAAGAACCTGAGCCAGAGTCAACATTTTGAATTTCTCCTGCCTGAGGTAAAAATTCAAAATCCTGAGGTCCAGGATCGGCCTCAAACGTCCGTCCTTTTTGGGAATCAGGAAATACCGGGAGTAGCACCCCTGACCCCTTTCCTGCTCCGGAACCACCTCTATCGCACCTTTCTGTAACAAGACCAGAACCTCCTGTTGCAAAAGCAACAAGTGGTCTTCCGAACAACCACCTTGGCGAGGAGGGTAAGGAGGTGGATACTCTAGAAAAGGAAGGGTGTACCCATTCTCTACAAGATTCAAAACCCAACGATCCGTTGTAATCAGTTTCCAATCCTGTAGAAAATGGGACACCCGACCCCCAACAGGACCAACATGCTCTAAGATGGGGGATCTAGAGCTGCTTCCCAACGGTGAGGGGAGGAGAGGAGGAGGAGGAAGAGGACTGCTGCCGTGAGGCTCCCCTAGAACGGCCTCTGTTCCTACCCCTGTAGGACTTGTATAAAGTGTTCTGCTGTTGCTGCTGCTTACCCTGTTGATACTGTTGACGGCCACGAAAGGAAGTACCCCTTCCAAACCCACGAAGGCGTTTGTAACCAAAACCTCTGGACTGTGTTTGAAGGCCCAGAGATCTAGCAGTGGCCCTACTGTCTTTAAACCGCTGTAAAGCAGAGTCCGCCTTGGATCCAAACAGCCTCGTGCCATCAAAAGGTAAGTCCAACAGAGTCGCCTGGACATCTGGGGGAAAACCAGAAGACCTCAACCAGGCCTGTCTTCTTGTTGCCACAGAAGAGCCCATCACTCGTGCAACAGAATCAGCCGTGTCCCTCCCAGACTGGATCACCTGGCGAGCAGCTGCTTGCGAGTCAGAGAGCACCTCCATAAAGCTTGCCCTATCATCCTCCGGGAGCTTAGGAGCCAGTTGCTTCACAGAATCCATCAAAGCATGGACGTATCTCCCCAGAAGACACGTAGCATTGGTCGACTTCAATGCCATGCCTGCAGACGAAAATATATTTTTGGCTGCTTGCTCCATCTTTTTCGAGTCTCTATCACCCGGAGTAGTAGGGAAAGCACTCTAAGATTGCTTCGAACAAGAAGCCTGTACCACCAAGCTCTCGGGAGTCGGATGAGTAGACAGAAAGGCAGGATCCCCAGGGGCCGGCCTATATCTCCGTGCAATTGTCCTAGAGACAGCAGGAGCAGACAAAGGTTTCTGCCACACCTCCAAAATTGGCTCAGTCAAGGCGTCAATGAAGGGTAACAGTGGCTCCGAGACCACCGAAGAGGTATTGAGGACTTCAGTCAAAATGTTGGCCTTCAATTCAGATGGCAACTGAAGGCCCAGCAAATCAGCCGCCTTCCTCACGACCACATGATAAGGCAGATTTTCCAGAGGAAGACCAGCCCTTGGTGATGAAAGATCGTATTCAGGAGATGTATCTAACCCACTGGCCTCCTGCAGACCCTCAAAGTCATCAAGAGTCTAAAATCTCTCCTTCCTCTTGCTCCTGCTCTTGCTCGTGTGCATACTCCTCCTCCTCTAGCAGCCTCTGTGCATCCCTCCTGGAGCGCTGCTTTGTCTTCAGTGCCGGCGTCAGTGGAGCCTGAAACTGAGTCGACGATGGCAACGGAACAGAAGGCCCCTCCGGAACATCCTTCGGCGTCGCACGAATCCGAGACGACGCCGACCCCACATCCGACGGAGCTCGAGGTGCCGGAGTCGACGACCTCGGCGCCGGGAAATGCCATGCCGGAGCCGATGGCATAAAGGGTACAAAGGGCGCCTGGGCATACTGGTGTGGAACACCCAAATTGTAGGCCAAAGGACCTGTAGGCACACCCAGCGGAAAACTGGCCCTTGAAAACATACCATACATCGCGTTTAAGAACTGCGATGGGTCCGCACCAGGCAAGGGAAAAGGAGGATAAGGTTCTGTACCTTCTCGCCCGGGGACCTCCTGAGGTCGAACTGGATCCTGCGGAGCCGGTGGAGACGGCGCCCGCTCAGGCGAACCCACAGGAATCTGAGACAACTCCCGAGGCGCCGGTGATCCTCCTGACGCCGAAGAGCCCTTCGACGCCGGCGACATCGGAGCCGGGGAATGAACCGACTCCGCTCTCGGCGAAGGAGACGGGGAGACAAAGTCCTTCCTCCGAAGTCGCTCAGGAGGTGAAGTCTGCCTCGAAGCCCTAGACTTCGACGAATGACGCCGGGATTTCTTCGACTTCTTATGCTTCTTAGATCTTGAAGTATGAGACGAAGAAGACTTCACCCGCTTCCGACCTCTCTTCTCCTTCTTCGCTCTGGCCATGAAAAGTTTAGCCTCACGCTCTTTAAGGGCCTTCGGGTTCATCTTCATGCAGGAACGGCATTCTTCGACATCATGGTCCGACGAAAGACACCAGAGACAGTCGTCATGCGGATCCGTAATTGACATCTGGCCTCCGCACTCCCTGCAAGGCTTAAAACCGGACTTCCTAGAAGTAGCCATTTCCAATGATATGAAGACACAATGTAGAAAATGGAGAGTCCCTGGAAAAACCGTTACGCGTCGACCGCGCGGAAAAAAGGGAACTGACGTCAGCACGCCGACTAGGTCTTCTTATGGCTCCGATGACGTCTTACGGAGTCGCGAGCGGAGCCGTGCTATTGTGACGTCCTCGTCGTCGTGGGAGAGCTGGGAAAGATTTTCCGCGGAATTGCTGGCGCAAGGGGTATTCAAAAGGTGAGGAATCCACAGGCAGAAGTATCCATCAGAAACAGGTAATTAAATATGTAATCACGGGTAGGTTAAAACTACAATTTTAAACTGTAACAACCACAGGCAAAGACAGTAATCACAGATGGGGAAAATCGTTTTTTAACTCTTTTAGGAAAGAGACAGCACTAGTCTGCCTCCTTACCACTTCCTGGACTCTGCTCACTGCAATCTGGGGGCACAGGTAGGCTGCAACTCACAAGGAAGCACAGATTCCCACATACACAAGTTGATTAAGCAAGGCCAGTTCACTAATGGTACACTATTAATGTGTTTTTACATAGCATTTCATGCCACTACTTCTGCCATTTCCAAGCAGTGTAAATATGGATATTACTATTTACCATTTTATAGTTCTCAGTTTAGTGACCCCAGAACAATGAAATGCTGAGTGTGCCATGCAGGATTGAAACCTGATCTCCAGAACCTTGCATATGCCTGCAACAATTGTTTGGCTCACTGAGCCATCCTTCTGTATCCTACTGTAAACTCCTAAATATGCAATCACATTCTGGAAAAGCACATGCCCCGTGCAACAGGAGTGTTGATGGGGACGATCAGTGGATATGTGAGGCTACTGTGCAGATCTCAAACCAGATGAATGTTAGAGCTGCATTTGGGTGCTAAATAGGAGGAAGACTGAATTATGGATGTGGCTTTTGTTTGGAAACCATATGTTCCTACTTGAAGGACATTTTGTGATCTTAGAAAGGAACGTTTGACTGAATGCTTTAGTTTGTCAATCTCTTTTCTTTCTAAACAATAAGAGTGCCTGACCATAAATATCACCTATTTTTGAAGGGAGCAATGATGGCCCCACTGCATTCTTTGGTTTGCTCTTGCATCAAGGTATTTTCCAGGCAAGTGTTGAAATCCCTCAAAGCTGAAAACGGCTTTCTAAAGCTGTTAATGAGCATGACAACTTCTGTGCTGTAACACCTTCTCATAGTGCACCTTGTAAAAAAAATGGTGCCTGGTCGGAGGCCTTTATGCACAGATCAACTTCACACTGTGAAAGGTGAAGAAAGGGGCATCCCGCTCAATTAGCCCTCTTCAGTCCCTCCATTCAACACCATTGTTGAAGCCTTGCCTGCTGACCCTCTCACCCTTCACAAATCAGATGTGAAAGTGAGGAAAAGAGCCCCCTTTCAGAAGGCACCATGGCTAGGATGGAAAGCACAGACAGTGCATGTGTTTCATATGCCTTTCACGGCGGCCTGATTGTATTTTCGGAGCGTGCGCGTTCCTCATAATGACGTGCGCAGGAGTGAAAGTGGAGCTGTACGGCCGCACAGGCGCGCACCTTAAAGGGAACATAGATTGCATGCCCCTGGACAGAAATGTCTTTGCTGACTAAGGAACCACTTAAAGCATCCTCACAATTGGAACCACTAAAGAAAACCTCTGTGTCCCCATTCCTGCATCTAAACCTGAATGGTAATTCCCAATACTCATGCACATTACCTTCCCCTAGTGCTTCGTATCTGCCTACCTGTTGGTATTGGAGACAGTATTGAAATTGGAATATCTGATAGACGTCTAGCCGCAAATTCCTTAACTTGGAATATCCCCAGGCGTCCGACTGGATCCGGAAAACTTTCCGCAGCGGCACCTCTGCGTGCCGGGGGGCGGCGCTGCATGGCTCTGCCCTGACGTCCACGGACGTGATGTCAGCGGAGCCATATATGTTACCCCCGCGCGCTGACGTCAGTTTTCTCTTTTCCGCGTCCCAACGCGGACCCTGGAAAACCTGCAGTTCCTTGGCCTGGTTTTTAAGCCTTTTCGACACCTTCGGTGTCGCCGGAACAGTGTGCAAATGCCTTCGGGTTTTAAGGCTTGTGAAGCCTGTGCGCGTCAGATGTCTGGCACTGACCCGTATCTCATCTGTATGTGGTGCCTTGGCGTGCACCACAACTCCAAAGAATGCGACGCCTGCCAGAAGATGAAGCCCAAATCCCTCCGAGCGCCGTATGAAACTGCTTGCCGCACGCCTGTCCGGTCCAGCAACTTTGCGTCGCCGCTCCCCCCCTCCGGCTCGGGCTCAGTCCAGAGGTCGTTCCCGTGAACGCCGTTCCAGGGCAGGTAAGCGCAAACACAAGCGACAAACACGGAGGTCTTCCTCCCATTCGCATAATGCTGGCGCCCGCTCCTGTCGCTCTATGCCAGGTGAAAGCGCTCGGCAGTCGCTTCCTCCATACCCTCCCTTTCCGGGGGTTGGAGCGACGCGTGCCCAAATGGAGGCTTATTCCCTTGCACTCCAGTCGTATTTTGGGTCCCCACCTCTCCCTGGAGCGCCTTCGGGTCCCAAAGAGGTGGAGGGCACTCATGTCGGGTCCTCGCCGGCGGATTCTTCCTCGGCACCAGCTGTGTGCATCGACTCCGGATCCGGAGACGATACGACGCCGACGGGATCCGGACTAGTAAAAGGTCCTCCTAGTCGTCCGTCTAGCCCTCCCCGTCGGTCTTCGCATAGCCCTGAGCGGCTTCCTGCGTCTACGTCGGAGGCGCTGCCGGCACTGACGCCGGGCTTTGCGCCCAACTCCACGCCTGGCTTGACCGGACGGCCGCATTTTGCAGTGGGATCCATGTCGGATGGCGTCCGGGTCGAGTCCCCTCTGGAGATCGTCGACGCCCAGACGGCTCCGACCCGGCGACGATAGACGGGGGCGTCACCATCCCAGCTTCCTCATGAGGTCACCGAATCCTCGGCCGGCGACAACGCCTCCTTGTCAGGAGGTTGACGCTTCTTTGGATTCCCCGGATCGGGGGCCTATGGTGCAAGTGCCTTGTGTTACCTGGCCTTCGGATCAGTCTCCGGCTCCTCCACTCCTGTTGTCCAGTGGACGGCTTAGTCTTCAGCCGTCTCCTACCGACGGATTATTATCGCCTAGCCAGATGGCAACAGAAGCTGGTGCTGCTTATGCACGTGCCATTCACAGAGCGGCTGCTATTCTTTGTTTTCAGCCACCTGTGGCCCCCCTACTCTCTGATCCCTTACTGAATCTGCTCCATATGGAGCCTATTGAGGTAGAGCCTTTGCTGCCATTTGGCAGCTCTTTATTTGACATTTTGCGTGGCTCATGGACAAGGCCCTCCTCTAGTGACCCTGTTGATTGGGCTATTGCCCGTAGGCACCGTCCTGCTCCAGGTGATCCACTTTGCCTGTCCACTCACCCTACAGCTCAGGGGCTCGTTGTTCAGGTGGCTTTTAACCCACAGTCCTCATCCGCCTTGCCATTATTACCTCCCACTAGGGAGTCTAGGTGGCTATACGAGTGTGCCTGGCAACTTTTTGCCTCTGCCAGTGCCGCTATCCGCGCATTAAATACTGCGTGTGTTCGCACATTCATCCTCGACCCTTTGGGACCTGGTTGACACTCTTCTCCCTTCTATTCCTGAGGAACCCCGGTCACAGTTGCTTCGGCTTTTGCTTGATGGCAGGGGAATGGCGCAATTTTCGCTACGTTCTTGCTTTGATGCCACTGACTCTGTGGGACGAGCTCTTGCTCGTTCTGTGGCTTTGCGCCCCCATGCGTGGCTGCGCGACAGTCGCTTCCCGGAAAATGTTAGGGATGCCCTTAGGGATTTACCGTTTAATGGCATGGACCTTTTTGATCCCCACGCGGATTCAGCTGTCTCCCGCCTCTTATCCGGTTTGCCATAACTATTGCACAAGGTTGTGCCGTTGTTTTCCTGATCCTCTATCGCGCATGCGTATAGTAGTTTTCACGATACTGTCCACGGCTGTTCTCCCTTCACTAATTTCTTACTTTTCAACCGTATGGCGGGTTACATCTTCCATTGCTGTTCATGGCTATCCAGCCTTCGCTGATTTGTTGGTTTTCAGCCATATGGCTGGTTTGTTCTTCTGTTCAGTCCTCTGACTGCGTGATTTACCCAAGAGGATCCCCTTATCAGGGGTTGACGCTTACCCTATGTGGGGTATATACTGGTTCTGGGCGACTGCCTTGCCTTAGTACGCTCCTATGGAGTATTCATCGCGGACATCCTTCGGAGAGTTCATTCCTGTCTTTTGCCCTGCGATCCTATTATTAGCATCGCCCTGTCACGCTTCGGGTGCCTTTGGTCCCGCTTGTCTGTGGTGCTTCTGTCACCCACATCGTTTCCGTCGCTGTGCGACAATGTTATTACTATTTGTACGACCTTAGACTCGCAGCCCTTGTTGGGCTAGTTCTCCAATTCTTCTACAGCGGTTCTTTCCGCATTCCCTGCTGCCCCGTACATATGTTTCCACACTTCTGCTTGCTTCATACTGTGATTTTTCATGGGGCGTATTTCTTCGAAATACTTGTTTCTTCTAGTCCGGGGCACTTATGTTGATCCTTACTGTATCCATTGTTATGCCTCTAAATTGCAGAGGACCATGGTTCCTCCCGAGCGAGGAAGGGCTGTTGCTCTCCCTTCTTGCAGTGTCAGTGATCGCTGACCCAGTCTGCTTGTGCCACCACCTCTACGTGGTGCTCGGCTGCTTAGGTTCCCTTTTGGGCCGTTACCCTCTTGATGTCGTGTGCATCTCAGCTGCTCACTTTGCCCTGCAGGAGGCCTTTCCTTTCTTCGTGTGGTTCCACAGTCCAATCGATGTGTAAGTGCTTTCTGGTATGCTACCATGTCTTACAGTGTCGTTCCTACTTTAACGCTGGGCTGTGTGCCATTGCCACTTTCACCGGAGGTGCCACACCGCCTATGTCTTGGTGTGTCCTCCATTTAACTACCGGCCTTTTAGCCATGATGGTCGCGTGCCAATGTTGTTGCCTGTGTCTACCTAATTAGCTGATGCAGCTTCAAAACTGATTCTTCTGCTAGTCTACATACTGGGCCAGAATGCACCTTCTGTCATACCGGTTACCATCTCTTACAGGCAACACATTACATCTGGTGGATCTTCACGCTCTAGGTCCAGTTCCACTTCTGGCGGTGTCATCGGATTACTTTTAACTCCAGCATATTTAGTATGCGTTTTCTTGGTCCATACCGGCACTTGCTGGCCAGGAGGCAGCCTTTTGCCCCCTGTATCTTGCAGGCGCAGGTTCAACAGTTTTTTTTCCACTGCTTTACCTAGTCGACCGGTGATCGCTTTTGCTTTCTATTGACACCTCGGATCCTGCAGATCCCTCGGGCCCTAGGCTTGGTTCTTCTTCCGTTCTCGGAGTTGTGAACTCCTGCTCCAACAAGCCGTTCTGGCTCTGGGCTTTCTGTCTCTTACCCCGTTCTACACAAGGGGTTTTCGTGCTGTCCTTGGCGGCTTGTGGTACCTTTGCCTTCCATTGTTCTTCACTCTCTTCTGAGCTTCATGGTCTAGGAGTTGGCTGCGCTCACATTACTGTCCCCGCTGTGCTTCGTCACATGCTTGACAGTACTGTTTTAGTCACTTTCTTGATGGCCCAGTTCTTTTTAGAACTTGGAGGGGTTCAGTCGCAGACCCGCCTCCTTTATGGTATGGCTTTGGTATCTATTCTAAGTTAAGGAATCTGCGGCTAGACGTCTCTACCAGATGAACGAGTTACTTACCTTCGGTAACGATATATCTGGTAGAGACATAGTCTAGCCGCAGATTCCTTAACGTCCTACCCGTTCTGCGAGGACCCTTTTAGATTGGCCTTCCAGCATTCGCCTCCCTCTAGGTGGCTGGTCTTTCTGTGGGGTGACTTCTTTCACTTCACTCCTACACGGAATACTTGCTTTTGTTTTGCTTGTGCTACTCCGTCCATTCTTGTAATGCGGCGTTATGCTCATGTGTCATGTGCCTTTGGCATCCCTACGAGCTGTGTTGTCCAGTGGGGGCTCTACTCGTGTTTCCCCACCCCCCGCTATCCCCTTCTCAATCGCCTTGGAGTCTTTTACCTCCCCTGCAGTCCATTGGTTTCACATCTATTGGTGGTAGATTGTCCTTGCTTATGTGTTCCGGACTTGTTGTCCTTCACAATTATGTATCGTAGTTGCAGACTTTCTGTCATCTGCCGTGATTCTTTTTCACATCATCTTCGACCTCCGGGGGAGATTTAACCTTCGCTTTTGCGGGGTCGCGTCTAAGAGCGGTGCTCTGCTCTTCCCTTTACTACTTTCAATATACAGTGCCTGGCACTGTCCTTTGTGGTGCTATTTTTCACCATTCGATTTCTTTTGCTTTTTCATCTTTTTTTCACACTGTTCCCATATCACAGTTTTTGGTGGTGGCTCAGCGTTGTGGCGCGGAAAAGTTTCTCCAACGAAAACTGACGTCAGCACGCGGGGGGGGCATATATGGTTCCGCTGACGTCACGTCCGTGGACGACGTCAGAGCGGAGACATGCATCGCCGCCCCCCGGCGTGCAGAGGTGCTGCTGAGGAAAGTTTTCCGGATCCAGTCTGACGCCTGGGGATATTCTAAGTTAAGGAATCTGCGGCTAGACTATGTCTCTACCAGATACATCGTTACCGAAGGTAAGTAACTCGTTCGTTGTGACTGGTAGGGTGATATGCCCATGGATTATCCAGTCAGTGGATGGTGTCTCAACCACGGTGAAAGGGAATTGGTCTACTTTTCAATGTGCAACATGGTATATTTCGCAAATCTGCGTGCCATTATCTATCTTTGTTATATCATATGCCAAAAACAGACTTGTACTATTGATGTAACGCCATAGCACATGGCCAGAACGCAACGTTTGTAACGTCTAGCTCAGTATTACGATTGCCCATATTTGTGACTGTCCATGTTGTGAAATAGGCATGCCTGGCTGTATTATGTCAATAGCGAAATACTGTGTTGCCCAGTGAATAAATCCTGGATGATAATGTGGTCGTACATTTGTCAACCACAGCCAAAGCTTTTTCTAAGTTAACCCTGTCTCTCACGCAATCTCTCAGCAGCTTCTTGTTGAGATCTTCCATAGCTTGTTGTATATACCTTACAAAAAGCGCATTTGACATGGGTTCCAGGGACCTAATAAAAATCCCTGAGATCCAGGTCATCAGAAAGTAGGGATAAGTGTTGAGGTCTTTAGCCAATCTAGGCATAACTTCCCAACACTATGACATTACCACCCCCAAATGTTCTCTTTGTACATATCACTGATCAGGCCTATTGATCCTAAATCCTTCGGTGTTACCCAGGAATCTAGATTGACGCCTGTTTGTTTATCGGCCAAACCAGCCATCCCTTCCAATCGAGCTCTGATGAATTGAAAGAACCATTGCGTATCATGGTATCTAGTGTATCCTCACTGAAGTGTGTGAAGTGCTGCCAATTCTCAAAGCGTGACAATGCGGGAATACATGGGGTGTTAAAATCTTTCACTTTTGCTATACCCAGACATGTTTGTTGCACTCTCTTGTTCAAGAAAATCATTTTGCTCTAAATAAGACCTCCGTTCCCTGAACCTGCCAATCTTTTGTCCCCCAGATAGATTTTGTGTCTTTAGTGTCTTTCCAAAAGTTGAAACCCTGTATAGACAGTTGGGAAATAAAGGAAGCAGAGTATATCAGCTTTGTGTTTGTTAGCATATTTTTCTTTGCAGGTGTAGGTGTAAGTCTATAGTAATATGAGGCTGGGTCTAATGTTTCAAAACCTGAAAAATAAGCAAACTTCCCTACAAATTTCTTTGAACTACCTTTCGGTGGTGTCGGGCAGTGTTCCCATTGTGTGTAATTATACTAGCTTTGTGTAAAAAAAAATGGTGCCCATAACGCGTGTAACAGAACATGTCCCCAAAATTACTTGTATCATCATTCAATTCGTCATTAGAAAATGCAGCTGATTGCTCTAAATCTAAAAGCAAATTATGCACAGTTTCAATTTCCCAATCATCAGAGAAAGTACTAGAGGTGATGTCATTTAAAGACATTTTGAGCAAATAAGGAATTTTCAAAGGTTCAGTAGGACCATACATATCGTACAATACCCTGTCCCATACAATTCCTTCAGGAACTGGAACTGCTGTAATGTTCACCAGGGACAAGTCCTGTAGTTCACGGTGCGATGATGCATGTGGCTTAAGGACCAAGTTC
This sequence comes from Calotriton arnoldi, assembly GCA_963921515.1. Taxonomy (NCBI): domain Eukaryota; kingdom Metazoa; phylum Chordata; class Amphibia; order Caudata; family Salamandridae; genus Calotriton; species Calotriton arnoldi. The sequence continues at coordinate 315,666 of CAWUFW010006290.1, forward strand.
ACAAGGTGTACTGCAGAGCGTTCTGGGAGAAAGTGTCCATTCAAAAGTAAGAAAAAGACAGTTACTATACCAATCCAAAGTACCAGGAAAAGTAATCCAATTGTAATCCAAATATGTATCCTGGGAACAACGAAGTACGTCTTTTTCAGCCAAAGATGGAAAGTATAAACTCGAAGCTTGAAAGGGAGGGGTAGTGTCAGCAGCTCGGATTCACTTGGATGTGATGAGAAGTTGTCATAATGCACATAAGTAGCCAGATGCCGCCCGGTCTATTCTTGTATATATTCAGAACAAGGGAGACCCCACAATTTTCAAGAACCTGAGGTAATGAGTATTTGAAAAACAATGGTTCACAGAGGACAATGAGTTCTATATACGGTCTTTTTGGGACTTCTATGTTTTGTAGAATTAAATTTAGAGCCCAAATGCAACAATTTAGTTAGAAAAGCAAGTATGGCGCAGGACAACATATAATGATTTTGATGCAATTGTTTTATTTATTGCAGCATATCCACTTGCTTTTTTCTTTTTTTGATAATTGCTCACAAAAAAAGTGATATAAAAGGGCTCTAGTGGGTGAAAAACATTAAAACATGCATCTTTTAAAATGACAAAATACTAAGCTCCTTTTGTTAATTTTATATAATGAAATAAGGAGTTGGGTAGGTCGACTGCGTTTCGTTCTCATTCAGTTGAGATCATCATCAGGACAGGTGAGTGAGCACTTAGTATCTTCGAAGACAGTATTCTATCACACACATGTTGAAGATGGGGTGGAGGTCTCTCACGAGTAGAGTGCACCCGTCAACAGAACTAGTTATGCTCAGCTTGATATTCGATGATTGGAGCAGAAGCAATCTAATTTTTTCGGATAGGGGGTTGAGCGGATTTTATCGCGTAGCTCACTGTGTTAGATAGGGAGCCAACGACGTGATGCAGTTCCAGTTGCCGGTTTATACAATACTTTGAATGATGATTCTGGGCAATGTGATTTCATTACTCATGCCCGGCAGTCGCTCCGGCGACTTGAAATGAATCAGTCCGATCTATTCTTGGCAGCTCGGCAGGTTTTGTAGAACTGGTAGAGGACTCGATCTGTTGCATGTTGACTTAGACGTCGCCCATTTTCCGAATGGAATTTCTGTACTTGTTGACTGTACAGTTGTAGTTGTTTCAACTGGGAGAAGCGTCATTTCATTGTCGTTCACAGTTTCTCTTTGGAAAGTGGAGTCTTCAGTCGTTATTAAAACTTCCATCTGAACTTCCTGTACGGTAGCGAGAGGAGTGCGGCGGCTACCCAGGAACCCATGTGGCCTACTGTTGAGAATCGGACACATTGTGTGGTTTGATCAGATCAATTGAGACCAACCTTTTGTCTAGGTGGCCGGCAAAGGGTTGAAGGAGGACCGTTCTCGTTCCTTCGATATCTAGGACAAGTACAGGTGCTCTGTAAGATGGCCCAAATTCTTTCTTGTCCACTATTTTCTCTGACCAGGTCCCAAATCTTTGGGACCCTGGCAGGTCTTGCCGATACCGTTTTCACTTCCCCAGTGGCGGTGCGTTTTTCTTGGACGTTCCTTTCTAAAGCTGTTTTCTTTAAGGTCCTGTAAAACACACAAACTATCATTGATGTCAAATGTAGTTTCCGCCACCACTGTACTGACACTATCTAGGTCGGGTACCCACATTCTTACTCCAAACAGGAGCTCATAAGGTGTACGACCCCCACCAGGGATTTTCTTGGCAGGCTAAGTGCCCTCTGAACCCCATATAGATGATTGACCCAACTGCCACCCAAGACTAGTACCCTTGCTGTTAAGGATTGCTTTAAGTCACGGTTTTTCTTCTAGACTACTGAATTTTCCTCAGGATGATAGGGGGAGAAGTACTGCAAGGCCACACCCAAACTTCCTGTGGTTTCTTTGTAAGCCCGAGAGCTAAACGCCGGGCCCTGGTCGGAATGTAGTGTGCCAATTGCGTGTGTCCTGATGAAGACCTTTATAACAGTTTGAGCGTCAGCCGAACGCTCTGGCCAAACCCACAGGAATCTAGAGCATGAATCTACTCCCACCAAGATGTACTTGTAAGCCCGTCTGAGTGTAAGGGGCCACAGTGATTCAAATAGACACACGAGGTTTGTCTGAGATCAATAAAGGTGTCTGTGGTGGACGTGCTACGGTGGAGCCATTCATCTGCTGGCAGATGTCGCATTTAATGGCTAAGTCCTTGGTCTGTTTAGTGAGACCTGGCCATCAATAGCGCTGCTTTAGTAATTAAACTGTAACAGTGATCCCTCCATGTGCTGAACCCAGAAACTCGTGTGCAGCCAGTATTAATCCCAATCTACGATCAGTGTTTGATATTACTCTATTCCCCCACTCCTGAAATATGAGCATACAGAATATTTTGTGCATCTAACTTGTAGGAGTACTTAAGTGGAAAGCCTTTCGGCAGGTCTGGGCTGTTGCGCTTGGCATTGACAGCTATCATAGTTGTTCCGTCTATCCTCGTACTGGAGCGAGTTATTGCAGCAACGGCAGCAGTTCGTACTGTTTCCTTGGCGGCTTCATCCGCCATTGAATTCCCTTCAACGTGAACGCCAACACGTTGATGACTCAATGTATGAATAACATGAGCCTGTGGCAGGCCTTCTTTCAGCCTTGCCACCTGTTCCCAGAGCATCTTGTGCTTCACTGTACAACTTTTGGAATCTCTAAATCCATTTTGGCCCCAATAGTGTAAATATTCGTTGTAGGACTAGAAACAGTAAAATGAATCACACACAATTAGTGTGGGGAATTCATGATCTGTATTTTCTAGTGCCAGTATCAGGGCTTTTAGTTCTGCCAGCTGCACCGTACAGTCCCCTAGGGACGGAGTGTGTGTTTTCCCAGGAAGAAACTTTCCATCCTGCATGCGCCCTTTTACAATTGTGCATGCTGCAGAATATTGTTTCGTTCCTACGGCCGGCTGGGCAGATCCATCAATATAATTGATACATTCATATCGATCTAGAGGCATTATTTCATTCAGTAGAGGATATTCTTGTTCGTACTGCAAAAATGCTAGTGTTTGTAATGTAGAATCAAATCTATAATCTACATCTGTTGCAGTGAGAGTTAGTCCATAGAATCCATTGTGGATGCAACACATTTGGGATGCTTGCTATTGTAACGCCCTCTAGGGTCGGTACCGGGGTCATGACAGTTATGCGTTTCCTCTGTGCCAGTGCGCTCTCACTATAGTAGTCTGTACTGCTGTGAGTATTTTTTCAGTGGGTGCAAAACACATTTCAGCGTTTGTGTACAAATGTGATTTGTATGCTATAGGTACTGTATCGCCTTCATTGAAAGTGATGTAAGTGTACCCGGTTGGTCCAGCGACTACACGGATCATCAGGTTAGTTGTGTTGACACGTGTGTGTAAATATCTGGAAGCTATCATGTCAGCTTGTACAGAACATAGGATATCAGTATGTTCCTGTGTCCAACGGTGTACTGACAAATCAGGTCTAAGTCGTAGAAAAGTTTCACCCTTTCTGCGTAATCCAAAATGTATGTTCTGCCAAAAATTAAAAAATCCTTATATGGGTTGTAGTCTGTTCAGAGTCGTTAGAGGTTGGAGCAGTGCACATTTTTCTAAAAATTATGCTGCCAGGCTTTTGCCTTCACTTGATAATTCATATCCTAAAAATAGCACACTGAGGTGGGCGATTTTTTTTTTTTATAAATTAAAATTGTATCCCAAGTTGGCAAAACCAAGAATTATGTGGCTCACCCTAACCAAATGTTCCATTAATTCATCGTCCGTCAGATGTCATCTACATAGGACAATGCCTCTTTATCAAAATTTTGAAGTAACTGTTACCCTGGCTGAGAAAAACCCGGGGCTGTTCCTATACCCCTGGGGTAATCGACAAAATTGGCGTCGGAGCCTAGTGCTGAGAATGCTGTCCAGTATCTGCTTCCACTCGTTTTGGCAGAAAAATCCATTTGATATGTCTAGGGTTGTTTTGTATTTTTTTCCGCACAATGTGTGCATTCTGTACTGCAAATGTGCATGTGGATGCGTTTAATTGTCTGTCATCTAAAACCAGACGATATGAATTATCGGGTTTCATCACGGGAAAGAAGGATTATTCAATGTTCTATCACACCTTCGTATTCAAGTTGATCTAGGATCTCCCTGACTTGTTTTTTTGCCTCATGTTTAATCGGGTATTGTCTCTGGGATTTAGAAATAGTTTTTATGGGATTTCGTGATGAGGTGACTCATCCCACCGAACATGATTGCGGTAAAGTGCAGGAGCTAACGCTCACTCCTGCGAGTATGAATTTTTAACTGATTCTGGTACGAGGTCGGAGAAAGCAGGTAAAATAACTTCTCCCATTGGGCAATACATTACAAACTCAGGTGGTCAATCCTTTTGAGCCAAAAAAATGTCGTAACCTTAGGTCAAGTTCTCCCAAAAGAGACCCTTTACTTTCCTGGGTATGTTCCACTCCATTTGGAGCGTTATTTCGTACAGATGATGTGGGACACTTATCCTTGTATCAGGTGTTTTCACTGTGATATGCTCGTTCTGCGCTACTACCCCCAGAAAGTCCATCCGGTTCTGGCGAGCTATGGTGACTTCTACTGCGCTGTCCAGCATTGTCACTACCCATTCCCTATTCAGAAGCAGAGACCTCAGTAGCCTGGGCATGTCTAATTTTAATCCTGGCTACCTTCTTTTTAAATTGAGGTTTTCAAGTATTTTGTTTGTCTTCTTGTTTAATGATGTAGTCTGTAGTGCGATGTGTCTCTTTTTGGTTTGACTTGCTCTTTCGATCTGTACTCTGACCATCAGTCTCTCTCCGAACGCTTTTCGGATGTCTCCTGAAAAGAACTAGATGAACGTGTATCAGTATCCTGATACCGGTCAGGCTTCTAATATTGTCACGGTTCCGCAGATTGTATTTTCGTTCGGTCTGATCCTGTTGAGACCCACCCTATGACTGTGTTTTGTTTGTTTTTGTTTATTAACCCATTTGTTCTTTGAAGAATCAGATGCTTGCTTGGAATTATCCTTTTCAGAACTACTCTCAACTATTGGTTTCCCAGGCTTGGCTCCCAGATTCTCTGCCTAAAGAGGCATATGTTTCTTCTGTAATCTTAGACAATTCTTGCTCCTGCTGTGCAGGAGTGAATTCCCTCAGGCGTTGGCGTATAGCCACCACTGCTGCCTTCCTTTATATTTTACTCAGCATAATTGTTGATACATGGGCCCAATTGTCCACCAGTTTCATCCCCAGATCTAAGGCAGGCTCTGCCCCGTACTCATTCTGAATTTGTTTCAGTACCTCTGGTATGACTGCTATTGAGGGGGTACCATGTGTTCTGGTGTACACTGCAGTGAAGATTGTACCCCAAATGACACTCTTCCATCTAGGGATCCATCCCCACTGGCAAGGAAATTGTTAGTATTTTGTGTTTTTCCTGCAAAAAAAAACTGCCTCAAGCGGTGCTGTTTTTTGTGCTATCCAGAACGGGATTTGCTCCCGACTGGTGGGAACCTTTCTCCTAATGGCATTTAGTGTTTGTGGGCTAATACCTGAGGTAGCTATGTGTGGTTGTGTAGCCTGAGCAGCCCCCGTCGGTTGTTCTGTCAATGTTCTCATTGCATATTGTGTTAGACTTCTATACATTTTTACTAAATCTCTTAAGTTTGCGCATTCCTGCTGATGTTAAGGCAGCAACGTCTGGATGTGGTGTGCATGAAGCTAAAACCCGCCAGGTTGCTCCTTCTCTGCTGAGCGGACCGAGTCTTGCGTGTTCTGTGGTATGGGGTGGGGTGCCTTTAACCAATTAATGTGCTCTTGGTAAGTTAACAGGACTTAAAAGTCCACATAAGGAAAATACTCATCAGGTGGGTCGTCTTCAATATATTCATGAAATAACCGTGTGTGTGTGTGCGCGCGCGTCTGCAGGTGAGAACTTAACCCCAGAATAGAATACCTCTGTTCTGAATGCTTCGTGTGCCTTAACCACAAAGGTAACTTCTCCACCTGTCGCCCAGAGGCTGTGTTGTAATAATTTCATGGTAACTGCCTGTCTGCAATTTTCTGAAATATTTAGGCCAACTATCTGTTCTTCAATGTCATCACCAAGTTATTCGGTCATTGTTAGAGTAGTAGTATTTAACTGATATTTTATAGATATATGGTATGCACAATGTGGGGACTTCTAATCCTCAAAGCTTGATTAACCTACAGCCAATACATACTATATACCTACTCCGCTGAGGCAGATTTGTTTCCTTTCCCACTACGGACGTCTCTGGTTAAAATGTGACTAGGGGTCTCTGAGAAAGCACGACTCAACTACTAAGATTGACTGTTAAATAAGAGCCTAACCAACGTTGGCGGTGCCATGTCATTTAGTTCCTACCAGTTTGTAGGATCTGCGCATTGTTCGGACAACATAAACTAAGGGCTTAGTGTCAAGACTGATTACGGACACCCCTGCAGGATATGTTGGCCTTATAGACCAGCTAGCTCACAGTGCCACCCTAAGCCCCCCCACCCCCAACATAGGGAGTGAATGGTTTCTGGCAACCACTGAACATGACAACCCTGACCCCTCAGGGATCCTGGAAACAGTACAGAGCCTTTCGCTCAGTCACTCCTGCTCACTAAGACTCAGAAATATACAGAGAATACACAGTGGGACGTTTTCATGAATATTTATTGAACCAATGTCATCCTTGCATAAAATATGTGTGCTGCAATGTTTAGTAGACAAAAGCAGATAAACGTGATTACAAGCACCAAAAGCGTAAATAGTAGGTCGAGTTCTACTATGGTGCTAAAACAATGTATATATGCAGGCATATAAAAGAAGGCAGTAATCAGGTGTACTCCTACGATGCGAACCCTACTCTGACTGTACCTAGAGTGTATGTAGAGCCAAGAATACCCCCAAGAAATGATCCAACCCCATTACCTGATGGGATAAAGTGAAGGACCCCGTCTTGGTCACAAACTGGACACCTCTCACGAGATGTCAGTCCGCTGCGTGGTGATTACTCAGCATTCAAGGACCCTAGGACCTCCTCTGCCAATCTATCAGGATGCTCATCTTTTATAATAAAAAGCAGCCTCGCGATGTGCGTATAGATTAGCAATGTTATGGATATGTGGATAGCCCGGTCACCCTGTGGATGAAGATAATAATGACATTTGTACATAGTGCGAAAACGAGACCTTGTACATGATGTTCAGGGCGTTGATAATGTGCGAAGCTAGATGTGTAAACCAGTTTAGTTTCAGGGAAACTAATACAGCATTGTTGTGCACGCAAATATGTGCAAAAGGTCACAGCTGAAAATTTTATTTGTGAGGACAATGTAAGAAATAAGCTGCTTCGCTACATGGGCCTAGCCTAGGAACATAAGAGGGTTGTGTAGGTGTTTAAGAGGGTTGGGTTGAGTGAGGAACAATGTGGGACACTGCAAATGAGTTCCTGTGCTTCTGAAGAGTATGGCAGCTTGTAGACAGTTTGGATTCTACCTATGAGAAAGTTGCAGATCCATTGGAAGGCAAGTCATCAGATGCCAGTCTTGTGAAGTTGTCTGATCAAGTTGGCAAGGGAGACTGTTGGAGGCTGCAAAGAGGTCAAGTAAAATGAGGGCTCTGGTTTCTTCTCTGTTGAGGATCATCAAGATGTCATCTGTTACTGCAAGAGGGCTCTTTCTGTACTGTGGTTTGGTCTGAATCCTGAGTGTGTGGCATCGAAGTTGGTGTTTGGCGATGTGGTGAGCAAGGCATCTGCTGTGGGCTTCTTAAGGAGGGAGTTGACTGCTGCATGCTTCCAAGCTTCCAAGCTTCCGTTAAGGTAACTGTGTTAATGGAGGTGTTGAGGATGAGGGTAGGGCTTTGCTGATAGGGGTTGAACATTTGTTGAAGGTGTGATGGAGGCAAGGGTCTGACGGGGATTGGAGTGGATGATCTTCAAGATTGTTGTGGTTTCTACTGTAGTGATGCTGTTCCATGTGGTCAGGGTGATGTATTTGTAGCAAGACTACAGGAATCAGAGTTGTGGAGGTCTTGTCAAAGTTGCTGTATATGGCTGTGATTTTGTTACAGAGAAAGTCCTAGAGGATGTTGCAAAATTCTTGGGATGGATTGATGTTGCTGGCTGTTGCTGCAGGTGTAGTGAAGTCCTTGATGATTTTAAAATGTATTTGCTGCTGTTGATGTGTTCGGCTAGGGCTTTCCTCTGTTTCCCGAGCATGCTGGTGGTACAGTCTCTGGGCAATTGTGAACATTCTTAGATTCTTCCTGGCTGGTTCTGCATCTTCATTATAGTTGCTTAGTGCTGTTTGGTCGTTCTGAGTTCTTCTGTGTACCAGCTGGCTTGCATTTTTGTTCTTGCTAATTTGCTTCTTTTCTGAGGGCCCCAGGTGGAGATCCAGTTGTTAAAGTTGTCACTTGATAAGTGGCCTGTGTTTTCTGGTTCGTTCTTGTGAAGGACGGAAGCCCACTCCACCTCTGATAGGTTGCTCCAGCATCAGCAGCTTAGGTCTGTTGTAGTAATTTTTCTTTGGTAGGGGATATTGATTGTAAAACAGACAATGGCATGGTCAGTTCAAGTGACGGCTGTGGGGGTGTTGATTGTGATGTCATTGAATGGGGCTAAAACAGTATGCATGTCTGGCAGCATGAGTGGGTGCTGAGACGTGTTTGATTTAGAGGTTTCTGACGCTTTCCAGGAGTGCGACCGAGTTGGGATCTGTTGGGGACCGAATAAACACAACTCTTACCACAAAGGATGTGTCTTCTTTTCAGTCTTCTAGGTGAAAGATGAGGAGCATGTAAGCGCTGGAGTTGATGTCTAGTGGGGTGACAAAGTCTGTAATGCTGCTGCTGAAGTTGACTCTGGGTCCTGGGAGGGGGGGTGGGGCGTATACCAGGGGTCCACCCAGGGTGAAGTTGGCTGTGATTTGCAGCTTGAAGTTTGTGGCATCATAGCTACCTTAGTGACCATCACTATGGTTACTGGGGCTGAATGCCTCTCGGTGGAAGTTCTGGTTCCAGCTGTAGCAGTTGGAACCAGACATCCAGATGAGAGGTGTGTACCTGCTTGCTCCTCTAATAAACCTCCATTCTTCCACCAAATCGGACTGGACTCATCTTTACATTATGGCGACTGAGGACTAGAGACGAACCCACCAAGACTACTAATTCTTCGAATTCCTGAAGATCATTTATAAAAAGAAAGTGTTATCTGAGCAGCGCTGGAGCAAGCAGGGGAGAAGACTGCTCAAAAATCCAGATCCAACTAACCAGCTACTTCTTCACTGCAAACGTACCCGGCAACAATTGGAAGAACCATAAAGCAGTTGTGCGAGAATACTATCGAGATGACCACCAAAAGAAGTTGTCCATGAGCCCAACCTCCTAAATCCAGTTTAGAGTGCCACCACTTCTAGTGCAGAAGCGCACCACTGGACGAGAGGCTTCCCGCAAGTTGAGGAGGGAACACTTCACTCGGAAGGAAAAACAAAAGGTAATTGATTTTCTATTACCTTCACCATCCTGGGTGACCGTTGGAACCATCTTCTTCGGCCGCATTTTTCGAGCGGCGGGACGACATTCTATCGTCATTGTGCCACCATCTCTGCAGCTCCAGTGTCCGCGCGATGCAGCGTCATCTCCAGTCCGGAGCGAACGACGTTTAAAGTTGAAGATTCCACACGCTTCCGCAACACTGGGCGATCATACGCGTCATCACGCGAGGTCACGCAACGTAACCCTTGCGTGGTGGCCATTTTGTTTTCACAGTCACTAAGCAACACCACAACGGAGACTCACACGACAACGCAGAGCATCGGAAAGTCGGAAATTTTTGCACACGAACGGATTTCAACTGCGCTTTCAACCTAATATGGTACTGTACTTAAATCTTTGGTTATTTCAACGGTGATATGCACACCATTGATGTGCATACCTCTACTTACATCTACAAATAATCTGTTATTACAAAATACTGCAATTGAGACCAATTGTTACAAGATACTGTATACATGATAACTATAAGTATACAAGTATTTACTCTTTATTGAATACAAGATACATTTATAACCTGGTATCCATAGGTAATACCTCTCATTATATTATTAAAGTGTTATCATAGCAATGACAGTATATATTTACAGTGATAGTATATACATATATATATTATAACTAAAATTCATAGCAGTGATAGTATATATTTACAGTGATAGTATATACACATATATATTATAATTAAAATTCACTCATAAGTATTTTAAACTATGGCCACTCAAGGATATGGCTTAATTCCTCCAGTTCCATTTCTTACTCGTCCCGGTGAACCGGTATTGAAATGGCTGGATTGGAAAGAATACTTCCTTAATTACATATCTGCGTTGGAAGAAGAGAGTGAGGATGAATTTCCTTCTTTCAGGAAAAAGAAAATGCTGTTGCACTGTTTAGGACCTGAGGGATCTAGAATTTACTACCAAATGGAAAAAAAAACAAGATCTGGTGGTAATGTATTTTTGGATGCTTTAGAAGATCTTGATGCACATTACCAACCTTCTGTTTGTGTAGGCATTAGCAGATACGAATTTTTCCAGAGGAAACATAAATCTGAAACGGTTGAAGATTATGTATCCTCTTTAAAGAAATTATCTATTAACTGTGAATTCGGCAACCTACATGAGTTTCATTAGAGATCAACTAGTTATGCACTCTAATAACACTGCCATACAAGAAAAACTATGGGTATGCGGAGATGCACCTTTGAATGAAATTATTGCCATAGTTAAGAAAGGTGAAATGTCAAAAAGATGCGCACAAGTCGCACTTAAAAATAATGATGAGTGTAATGTTGTTAGCAAAGTTTCTAGCAATTCATATGCAAGTAAGAAAATTGACAAACGTATCGATAAAGATGTCAATAAGAAATATACACCCTTTAAAAAAAATTACCAGAATGACAAACAACTTATTTGTTACAGATGTGGATACAAGGGGCATAATGCCAATGAAAAATGGTGCCCTGCCTTAAAATCCAGATGTGGTTATTGTGGTATTATGGGGCATTTTACTAAAGCATGCAGAAGAAGAATTAAGAAAGGGAACAAAAAAGTAATAGGATGTATAGAAGATAAGGTTGAAGAACATGCAAACAATGGGAACTCCTCTAGTGATGATAGCATATTATGCATAAATGACATAAATGAGGAAGAAAATGTAGTACTAAATATTAGTGGCACAAACAAGAAAAAACCAATTTGTGATCTAAACATTGGAGGTGTTGATTTACAAATTGTACCTGATTCAGGTTCACCTTACACAATTATTCAACGTAGAGTATGGGAGGACAAATTTGAAAAAGTTTTAAAACAAAAGTTAAAACCACCCGATATACAACCAGTAACTTACACTGGTGAAAAAATACCTATGGTAGGTTATGTAGATGTTGAATTCAAATTCAAAGACAGGTGTGCTATGGGAAAACTGTATGTCGCAGAAAAAGGACCATCCGTGTTGGGGTGGATTGATCAAGGGAATTAGGGATCATTCTCAATCCCAAAATGGAAGATCAAGTCATGCTTTTAAATGAGACAGATGATAGCCTTGTTAAGGATATTGTTAAACAATTTCCTAGTGTCTTTTCAGGGAATGTGGGGAAACTTTCTTGTTTTACACACAAAATTATACTCAAAGATAATGCTGTACCAGTTTGTCATAAAGCTAGGAACATTCCCATTAGCACAAAAGATAGTGTCATGACTGAATTGGACATTTTAGAAAAGAAAGGGATAATAGAACCCGTAGAAAGTGCGGAATGGCTCGCTCCATTAGTCATAGCGCGCAAACCCGATGGCCGGTTGCGTCTATGTATTGATTTGAGAGATCTCAACAAAAACATCGTGGTTGATAAATTCCCTTTGCCTAGAATTGATGAGTTGCTAGCACAGACTAATGGGATTAAATGGTTCTCTACTATAGATCTTACATCTGCGTACCATCAAATCCAGTTACACGACAGCAGCAGAAGTTTAACAGCTTTCATTACTCCTTTTGGATGCTATCGCTTTATACGTATGCCTTTTGGCCTAGCTTCTGCTGCTGCCGTGTTCCAGAGGTTAATGCACAAATTATTTAAAGGATTAAAAGGCATTACATATTTTCAAGACGACATACTAATCATGGGTAGAAATATGTATGAACATGATGGTAGATTAAGGAATGTCCTTCACATATTAGCAGAAAAAGGGTTAACAGCCGAATTAAAAAAATGCAAATTCAGGATGAAATCTGTAACATACCTTGGGCATGAAGTAAGTGGTGAAGGAATTTCTCCCCAAAAAAGTTTAATTGAAGCCATTAAGCATGCTCCCAAACCAAAGTCTAAAGACGAGATAAGGTCATTTCTAGGGATGGCTGAATTCTACTCTAAATTTGTACAGAATTTTGCCACGAAGACTTACAATTTAAGACCATTATTAAAAATAAAACAAGAATTCACATGGAATGAAAATCTGGAAGAAGACTTTAAAAGAATAAAAAGTCATCTTGTTTCAGCCTTTCCGCTGCAAGCTTTTGATAGCCTCTCACCAAGTATCATTACCACTGATGCAAGTGGAAAAGGTCTTGGAGCCATACTATCTCAAATTAATGACAGAGGTGAGGAAGTAACAATTGCATTTGCATCCAGAGCACTTTCCCCAACTGAAGAAAGATATTCAGTCATTGAGAAGGAAATGTTGGCCACAGTGTGGTCAATGGAAAAATTCAGACAATTTGTGTGGGGCACGAAATTCAATCTCCGCACTGATCATAAACCACTACTCAAAGTATTGACATCTGAGGGTGTATTGAAAGCCACTCCGAGAATTGCGAAAATGAATTTAAAACTCTTGGATTTCACATATGAAGTTGAATATCTTCCTGGGAAAAGGAATCAAGTAGCTGACTAAGCAGATCTCCTTTACCTTATGAGCCTTTTGAACAGAATGACTGGGAGGATTTCAATGTGGCAGCAGTATATGATGATAATAGTGCTATCTCTAAAGAAGAGTGGGATAATGAATATGCAAAGGATGAGACTTTGAGTAGTGCAAGAATCTTTATCATTCAGGGATGGCCCATCAAAAATGAAAACCAAGGAGATCTGAGAGCTATGTGGGAAATACAAAATGAACTATCTATTGACAATTCGGATTATATCTGCAGAGGAGAAAGAATCGTTGTTTCCACAAGTCTACGATCAAAAATACTACATTTAGGTCACGAAGGCCATTTAGGTATTCTAAAACTGAAAGCAAGAATAAAAATGGCATATTGGTGGCCAGGTATGGACAGAGATATAGAAAAACATGTCAAAGAATGTTCTACCTGCCAAGATTCTGACAAGACACAAAGAGTACTTAGACCTACCCTTGGCACTAGATGTTTACCTGATCAACCGTGGGAAAATCTTAGCATTGATTGGCTAGGTCCCATTGATGATGAGGATGGCAACCAAAAACATGTTCTAGTGGTTATTGATGATTATTCAAAGTGGCCAGAAATAGAAATTACAGAAAATTTTGACACTAAACAAGTCATCAAATTCTTAGAAAGCTTGTTCTTGCGCGAAGGGATCCCGAAAAACATTCTAAGTGACAACGGACCACAATTTTCATCCGAAAAATACATGAAATTTCTAGAAAGAAATGGTATTTGTGGGAAGAAAACCCCTGTTTATCACCCAGCAGGGAATGGTATTGTAGAAAGGTTTAACAGGGTTTTAATGGGCAGTGTACAGGCATCACTTAATGCAGGGAAAAATTGGGAGAAAGAACTTTTATGCACACTTTGGGCTTACAGGATTACACCCACAGGAACTGGATACAGTCCCTTCAGAATTCTACGTGGCAGAGAACCCTTCACTAAAGACAATGTTGCATGGAACACAATGAAGACTTATGGGAAATGGTCACCAGCTGTTGTTAGATCCAACTTAAGAAAAATGCATGATACTTGCAAGTCCAACTTTGACAGAACACGTAGTACAAGTGATGTTAAATTAAAAAAGGGAGATTGGGTCAAAGTGAAACTCTGTACGAAAGTTAAAAAAGGACAGAGCAGATATTCTGCACCATTATGCGTGGTGAAACCCTTTTCCAGATCTGCTGAATTAAGTGATGGGAAAATTTGGCATTATAACAAATTGTCCAGATGCAGTATGATAAACCACAAAAATAAGGTGGAAAAACCTTCCTCATCAATGAGTTGGATGTGGGAGGAAGTCACAGACACTACTGCTTGTGATCAGGGCGGCTTGCATTCCCAATCTGTCAGGATGAACCCTAGTGTAGGTATTCAATCTCAAACCACTGGTAGCTCTACTTGTATCTCTACACAACAACCCACTGGGAAAGTGACAAGGGGGGTAGAGCAATAAGATTACCAGTGAAATATGGAAATTATAATATGGAATAGTCTTGTTTATTGTGTAAAGGGGGAGGATAGAGTATCTATTTTATATTTTATAATTTGTCTTTCTTGTATAACCATATTCAGTATTACAGACTTGTGAGTTATGTATTCTGTGGTAAGAACATAACCATATCAACACTTACCTTATGTCAAGGACCTTGAGACGTGTAAATTATTAGTTTAATTGTTTTAGTTGTTTTGCTGTTAAAGGAAGGAGATGTGGCATCATAGCTACCTTAGTGACCATCACTATGGTTACTGGGGCTGAATGCCTCTCGGTGGAAGTTCTGGTTCCAGCTGTAGCAGTTGGAACCAGACATCCAGATGAGAGGTGTGTACCTGCTTGCTCCTCTAATAAACCTCCATTCTTCCACCAAATCGGACTGGACTCATCTTTAGCTTGAAGTTGAGTTGTTCCATGTAATCGGTTCTGGTTTCAGGGGTGGTGCTTCAGCTAATAGGTTCTTTAAATAAAATTGTTTATTCCTCCTCCGTGTCTGTGTTGGGGGTCTTGCCTGACTAACTTGCACATGGCTGGGATGGCCATAATGATGGCTGGTGTTTATGCTACTGTCTGCCATGTTTTCGTGAGGAAAAGGAGGGCCAGAGCACATCATCCAGTAGGTCCCAGATCTCGTGGTGTTTTTGCTGAGTAAGCGTATTTTGAGCATGCAGGATATTGAAGATTGGGGTGTGTGTTAGTGTTGATCAGGGGCGGTTTCTGACTGAGGGCGTAGCGGCCCTGCCCTTTTAACTTTTTACCTCCGTCCACTTGTGCATTAAATAGTGCCTGCAAAGTACAGGCACTGTATAGTGTCTGCCTTTCTCCATCGCCCTTGGTCCAAGCAGGCCGGGCAGCCAGGCAGTTTTTAGAGGGACATGCGCTAGTGCACGTGCAAGGCTCCACCCCAAATGACGTGTTGGCAGCATAACATTTCATGGCAGCCCTGGACACTTAAGGAATCAGCCCTGTACTTCCTGGGGCTACACGTCGGTCATTGCTTTCGATGATGCTGCTCAACACTCCACCCTTTCCCATGTAGTCACAGGGTCGGAAGGGGGTTACCCTGTCACCAGTGAGAAAGGGTGGGGTTTTACATGGGAGCAGACTGCCTGTATACAAGGCAGGTGGGGGCTGAGCAGTCTGAGCATGTGACCTGACTTCAGAGTCACATGCATGCTCTAAACAGACACTGACTCGCATGCTTATGCTGTGGCATGTGGATTTGTTTAGAGCTCTTACATTGATCCTAGCTTCAGACTGGACATGGTCTGCTATCTGCTGCCAGTACTTGTTCCTGCCACACAGAAGCAATCAGGAACACAGTCAGAGCAGCTGCACTAATCATTGGAGCCAGAGAGTGAGCACACTTAAACAATGCTTCTGGGGTCGTCTACTGAATGATGGCGCTAACTGCAAGACCTGCTGGTCAACTACTCCGACGCACCCCTGGTAAGCGACTGCTTATTTTAATGTTTGCGATCCTTGAAATAGCTAACCGGGGGTGCTGGGATTCTTGCAGGGTGTGGATTTTGATCAAGTGAGTCTCAATATCAATAAGGGCCTCTTGAATTCAGAGTCGTCGACTCAGTAATTCACTGATAATGAGGTGTCGTTATTATGTGTGACTTACAGAGTAGAGGTGGATCCACGAACAAATTAACAGGTTGAGGCCATGCACGAGCCTTTAAAATGTTTGGCCCGTATAAAGAACATAAGATGTCTTCAAAGTAGAAACAAAAATGTGAATTTCAATTACACACGGAAGTGTTTCACCTCTGTGCATCAGATTATTTGAGAAGTATTCACTAAAAGTGAGAGGTTTTAAACAACAACTCAAATATTCATGACCCCACACTGAAAAAATGCTACTAGCGAACTAGGAGCCAAGTCAGCTGTCATGTGTACCTTATATGTGGCATAGATTCCTACTATAGCTTGAGCAACAACATATTGCTTAAATAAACACGAGAATTTGTACAGTAAGTATGCAAAACACCTCCTAGTGTTGTTAGAGAATTGGGTAAGTGAAGAGAATATTCTCCCGAGAGTTCAACCTGGGTTTTGAAAAGGTTAATCAACAATGGACAGTTGCCTTGTATTAAATCTTTTAACTGAAAAATTTGCCTTTAAGAAAAAACAACCTTTGTAAGTGTCATATATTGATTTGTCAACAGCGTTTGACACAATAAATAGGAGCTTACTTTGGGAGAAGATGAGGAAATTGGAGTGCCCATCAGGTCTTCTAAAACTGATTATCCAATTACATGAAGGCTCATGGACTAGAGTGGAATTGGGGTGGGAAATTATGCATTAACAAGAAAAATAGATACCCCTAACGGATTAAGCCAGGGGTGCATGTTGGCTCTGCTTTGATTTTCCATATACATATATAGCGGACGCTATGATTGAATTAAGTGCAGTTCGAGCATTCCCGCCAAAACTTGGCAAGGAGGCCATCCCAGTAATGTTTTATGCTGATGATATGGTTTTGTTGGATCTGACGCCGGTCGGCCTGCAGAGACAATTGGATGCATTTGCAGAGTATTGCAGGTCCAACTTTTTGAAAATAAATACGGCTAAGGTAATGATTTTTACAAAAGGGAGGGGAAACAAGAGAAGGCCTAAGTGGTGGCTAAATGGTGCTAGAGTAGAGGAGGTAAAAAAATACCGCTATCTTGGCCTTCTGTTCAGATATAATCTTAAATTTTCGCCACATATGCAGGAAGGGAGGGTTAAGGCCATTGCAGGAGCATTTTTTAGGATGGATGTTGCCCTGGGTCATAAATCCATTGAAGTGCTCAGAGAGACATGTAAAACAAAAATAGTGAGTTTGCTTCTGTATGAGTGTGACGTTTTTCCAATAAGATTTGCAAGAAGATTGCAAATAATTGAAATGAATGTCTGCAAGAAATGGTTGGGCCTACCCAGAGGAACTGTAAATAGTGCTCTGAGACTTGAATTGGGCATAACAAACGTCCTATTTAAGTATAAGCAATTGCTCCTTAGTTATTGGCTTGGTCTTCTTAGAGCTGAAGAGCGTTCCTTAAGGCAAATCATAAAATCCAGCCTGCAGGAAAAGTATGCCGACAGGTGGGTGGCTAACTTACTGGATGTTAAGGCCAAGTATGCCGACAGGTGGGTGGCTAACTTACTGGATGTTAAGGCCTCATTAGATGTTACAGTAGGGGAGAAACTCCATGGGCTGTCTGTCACACAGCAGAAGCAAATAGTAAAGCATCTATTTAAAGAGGGGTCTAGGAGGAGCGATCTAGATGTGTATAGGAAAGATAACCAGTGTCACTTACAGGATGTAAGGTCCATCTTATTTGCGGGATCTAAAGAGCACACATATATAAGGAGGTGGGCTTAAAGGTTAGATTGGGGCAAGTACCAGCTTTTATACGATGGTAGCTGATCCAGCAACCTGTGAAAGATGAAGCTATGTGTTCCTTCTGTTTAAGGGGGCCACTTATAATTTGCTCCAATTTTGCAGCTGGTAGAAGAACATTGTTGCTACCGACCTTTAGATTGACTCAGATTCGACATACAAAGAGTCTCCTTCAGTTAATTCTAGGATGTGATAATATACCAGTGTGTTATGTAGTAGGGAAATTCTTTGCCATTGTCCAGGATTGGTTAATTAAGGAAAAAAGGCTTGTCGCACTAGGACTACGGTATTGGTTAATTAAGGAAAAAGGCTTGTCGCACTAGGAATACGGTATGGGTATACAGAGGTTGTTATCTTTTAGTTATATTCTCAAATATAAGAAAGGGTATTGCGAGGAAAGGTAATTTTTCTTAATAGTAACAAAACAAGCACTGTTGTCTAACATTGCACAAAAGAAAAAGCACCTTTTATATATTCATAAGTGATTATTTTCAGTATACAAAATGTTAATGTCTGTTTCATTAAAGGGTATATGTTCTATAGAGGACTGTTGAATTCTAATTTCTCTCCCATTACTATGTAATTATTTCTTAATAGAAGAAACTTTTTTATATTTAGCGATTTTTTCATTTGATGTTTTTGATTACTTGCCTCAGAGGTAAAAATATGTGCATCTATAAAATGATTACAAAAGTTTGCACCAAACCCGATTGTATTTTGCACAGAGATAATGTTAACCCAGTAAGGCAACAATATGGAAGAAATGTTCGCGTGATAGGGGGTTAAGGTCTGTCATTTTATATGAGTTAGGTGAGATTTTAGTGCTTTTTAATATTTTTTATACATAGAAAAGTCAAGGTTAAAATGAGTGCACGCAAATATGTGCAATGGATGTGGGCGGGTAAAGTATATTTGTATTAGTACCAAAAACATTTCGTCTTACTTACAAAAGTATACGTTTTAATATGATGTGAATTATGTGTGTCTATGAACTGTTTGTATGGCCTTTTTAGGCATGACACCAAACTGTTAATAAAAACTGAACTGTACAGTGCAATCTTATTTGAAGATGCTACCATTTGTGTTAATTAACAATAAGAAGGCTCAGTAAAATAAAGTATTTGCCTAGGAACAAACAGTTCGGTCAAGGATAGAAGCCAGGATTGATCCTAGATTTTTTGGTTTCACACTGCAGTTCAGCCACTACTAGAGCGATACCTCTTTCTGATATGATGCTTTGTTATTCACTCTTGGAGGAGGTGGTCCAGGTCTACATAGCGCAAACCTTGTCCAAGGCCGTAACCGCGCTCCACATACTTCTTTCACGTTTTTACAAAGCCGGGATTCGAACATGGTTCCCATGTTAATAGTTGGTAGCTGGAGCCACTAGGCCACATCGCTTTCCTTGAAAGCCCGTCTCCAAGAGATGAGCCAGACATGTCTCTGTTCGTGCCATATCCAAGTGTGCTCCTCAGCATGACATTCCTGGTGGAGTTTCTGGTATTGTAAATATTCATTTCTGATTCTGTACCTCAGCATCATATAATGTGTCCCCTTACTTCACGGGGAGTCTCCGGTGCTCTGCCTAGTCATGTCACTCCTCAGCTGCACATTGAAGGGACCTTCTTTAATCAGGGGAGTCTCCTGCACTAGCCATGTTTATGCCAGATTTTCCACATTTAGTGTTCGAAGAGGGGTCCTGACTAACTCCGGGCATCGTACTCTGCTCCGCCAGCGGAGTTTGCAGAGATTTACCAACTCTGCGCTCCGCTGGGAACGCGAAGTTGGGCAAAACTCCGCCTCCGTGGCGGAGCAGAGTATGAGGCCAGCCCCATTAAAAAATTTTTTTTTAAAAACACCACTTACCTTGTCTTCTGCCCTCCCTCCTCCTCGCCGCGGTGTCTCCCTTCTTCCAGCGTCGTCCTCCTCGCGTCCCTGTAGGTATTACGTCATGCATGAACTGCGCATGCTGTTGGAGGCCCGGCGTTCGGCACCGCGTTGCTCCTGTTCTCGTTCGAGAGGAAGGTCCCTGGAATGGTCACGGAGCCCGCACTCCTCGTCCCATTCGAAATCTTCTGGGCGCTCAGGTAAGCACAAGAGGGACTGAGAGGGGCAGCTGGACCCTTTAACAGGCCAGCTTGAATACCCTATGGACTTGCAGATGGACCTGGGTGAGACCAGTGGGTTGGGCACTTCCCCTGGCTTGCTTTCTCCTCCTTGCGTGGCTACGGAGGAGGGGGCTATCTATGCAGTGGTGGTGAGAAGAGCGGCTGAGGTCCTTGGCCTCGAGCTCCCTTCGGTGACAGGACTAACCTCAAGACAGAGGTTTTTCAGCCTCCGGCTTCTACCTCTGAACCTCTTTTGCCCTTTAATGAAGCCCTCACTGATGTCCTTCTGGGCACTGTGGACAGGACAATTGCCCGCCGCCATCGCCCCTCTCGACCCAGCGTTTATTACACAACACCCTACCCCTGAGAGCTGGGTCGTCCAACCCTCATCTTCCAAAAGCACATTTTCTTATGCACCCCATGATTGGGAATCCAAGAAGCTGGACCATCTTGGGAAGAGGATGTTTTCTTCCTCAAGCTTGGCATTGCGGTCTGTGAATACCACTTGCCTCTTGGGCTGACACTCCCATACCATTTGGGATATGGTTGCGCAGGTGCTGCCTCAGTGCCCGGATGAGGCCTGGCCCGTTCTCTCCCAGGCAGTTGCAGACTGGAGAGACGCAGCTAAATTAACCATTCGTTGTGGACTGGACACCTCAGACTCACTGGGCCGAACGGTTGCCTAGTCTGTAGAATTACGACGGTACACCTCGTTGAGGACTTCTAGCTTCTCGGGGGATGTCCAATCTACTTTGATGGACATGCCCTTTGGCAACAAGGTAGACTCAGCGCTTGAGCGCTTCTAGGAGTCTCGAGCTACGGCCAGATCCTTGGGCCTCATGGCTACCACCCATCCCCCTCAGTCTGCCTTTCATGGCTATGGAAGGGGCACCCAGCCACATCTTGTCCAGCCAAGCCACTGGGTCATACAAGCTGTCCAGCCTCTGCGTGGCCGCAAACATGGGACCCAGCGTCCTCGTGGGTCAGAGAGCCAGTGGGTGGGCCAGTCCACCCTTCCCCCTCTGCCAGTGCCTCCAACCCTTCCTAGTCCGACGTTTGAGCCCATCATCGGCCAGTCAGAGGCAGGATTCACCATCACCTCCTCCGCTGGCAGACCATCACTTCGGACAGGTGGGTTCTGCAGATAGTCTGAAGGGGCTGCTCCCTCTCCTTCGAGACTATCCCTCCCTCCATGGCACCCTCCTACGACTGTGTGTTGGAGGATCATTTGGCACTTCTCCGCAAGGAAGTTATGCCTCTCTTGGCCAAGGGGGTCATAGAGAGGGTCCCTGTGCCAGAAGTAGGACGTAGTTGTTACCCCTGCTACTTTCTGGTGCCCAAAAAAGACAAAGGCCTGCGTCCTATCCTACACCTCTGGACCCTCAACTTCTTCCTGCGGTATGAGAAGTTCAAAATGCTCACTTTGGCCCAGGTTCTTTCTGCCCTCGACCTAGGAGTCTGGTTGGTGGCATTGGACTTGCAGGATGCTTATTTCCACATTCCCGTCCTGCCAGCCCACAGGCGCTACCTACGGTTCGTGGTGGGCCATGAGCACTTTCAGTTTACAGTGCTCCCCGTTGGCCTCACCAGTGCCCCTCGGGTGTTCACGAAAGTGATGGCTGTGGTCACAGCTCATCTGCGCAGATCAGGGGTTCCAGTCTTCCCCTATCTTGACTACTGTCTGTAGAAGACGAGCTCGCCCCAGGCTGTCGTCTCCCACCTCCAGACTACGGTGGACCTCCTGCATTCGCTGGGGTTCACTATAAACATGCTGAAGTCACACCTGACCCCCTCTCAGATGCTTCCTTTCATCGGAGCAGTTTTGGGCCCATCCTCCCGAACAGCGAGTCGAGGATATGATACCGATATTTCAGCCTCTATCCCGGATTTTGCTGAGAGTGACTGAGGCTGCTCGGCCTCATGGCCTCCTGCATCCTGCCAGGTGGAATATGCGGGCTCTGCAGTGGGACCTGAAGTTCCAGTGGGCGCAGCATCAGGGGAATCATTCCGACTAAGTCCAGATCTCGGAGGGGACTGCGCACCAACTGCAGTGGTGGCTAACGAACCATGATTGGGTCAGAGGCAGATCCCTCTCCCTTCCCCAACCAGATCTGATGGTGGTGATGGATTTGTCACACCTGGGATGGGGCAGCCACTTGGGAGAAGCGTAGATCTGAGGTGTCTGGTCTCTGGTGGAGTCCGGCCTCCATATCATCCTCCTGGATCTCTGGGCGATCAGACTGGCACTGAAGGCATTCTTTCCCTCTCTCAAAGCAAAGGTGGTGCAGGAGTTCATAGAAAACACCACCGCCATGTGGTACTGCAACAAACAGGGCAGGGTGGGGTTGTGGACCCTTTGTCAGGTGGCTCCCCACCTCTGGACATGGCTGGAACATAAGGGCATATCCCTGGTGGTTCACCACCTGGCAAGTTCTCTGAATGCCAAAGCGGACGAACTCAGCCATCGGTGCCTGGTCGATCACGAATGGCGTCTCCATCCGGAGGTGGCGCAAGTTCTCTTTCAGCAGTGGGGAGAGCCTTGGTTAGATCTGTTCGCCTCCGAAGAGAATGCTCAATGTCAGCAGTATTGCATGTTGGAGTTTCCAAGGCAGCGATCACTCAGCTACGCTTTTCGTTGCAAGTGGAACTTCGGCCTCCTCTACGCATTTACGCCTATACCACTTCTGCCCAGAGTGCTCAGGAAGATCAAGCATGACTGGGCTCAAGTCATTCTTGTGGCTCCAGATTGGGCACGAAGAGTCTGGTATTCCGACCTTCTGAGCATGGCCATCGATCCTACGATCAGACTGCCCCTTTTGGAGGATCTTCTGTCGCAGCAGCAGGGGACTGTTCTTCACCCAAACCTATCCAGCCTCCACCTCCTTGCATGGAGATTGAGTGGCGGCAGTTGACAGCTTTCGACCTTCCACCCGAAGTCTGTGATGTAATCTTGGTAGCCAGGCGCCCCTCCACTAAGACGGTGTACGCCTGTAGATGGAACAAATTTGTGACGTGGTGCACAGCAAAGGCTGTTGACCTCTTTTCTGCCCCTCTTTGAGAAGTCCTGTTGTACATACTTTCTTTGTCCCAGCAGGGCTCTTTTTGGGTACCCTTAAGGGCTATCTTTCGGCTATCTGTGCCTTTCTGAGACTTCCTGATCAGCCTCTTTGTTCAAATCTCCCACTGCTAATAGGTTTAAGGGCCTTACTCACTTGTTTTCTCCGTCTCCTTTCATAATGCCTCACTGGGATCTAAATTTGGTCTTGACTTATCTTATGTGTGCTCCCTTCGAACCTCTTCATAATTGCCCTCTCAGGCTTCTAACCCTTAAGGCTGCTTTCCTCATTGCCATCACCTCTTCTCGCAGACTTAGCGAGCTCCAGGCTCTGTCTTCCAAACCTCCCTATCTGTCTGTTAACCGGATAAAGTGGTGCTTCGCACAAAGGTTTCGTTCCTCCTTAAAGTGGTCATACCCTTTCATGTGGGACATTCTATTTCTCTGCCCACCTTTTACCCACCCCTGAATCCCTCCAAGGAAGTGGAGAGTTTCCACCACCTGGACCCAAAACGTGTGTTGTCTTTTTATCTTTATCGTACCAAAGATTTCCAGTTGGATTATCAACTCGTCATTGACTATTTGGGTGCCAAGAAAGGTCTGGCTGTACAGAAAGGACCATCTCTCGATGGGTTGTCCTCTGCATAAAAGTGTGCTACGCATTGGCAAAGAAGGAACCTCCTGTGGGGTTACGTACTCACTCCACTAGAGCAACAGCGGCAACCACTACATTAGCACGTGGCGTCCCAGTCCTGGATATCTGTCAGGAGCAACGTGGGCATCCCTGCACATGTTTACGAGACACTACTGCCTGGACAGCTAAGTCTGGAGGGACGGGTACTTTGTCTGTTCAGCCCTCCAGGACTTCCTCGTGTGATCTTGGTTCGCATACCTTCCTCTGGGGTTGGTATTGCTGGAGTATCCATTCAAAAGGTAAGGAATCTACAACTAGAGTCTCTATCAGATGAATAAGTTACTTACCTTCGGTAACTATGTATTTGGTAGAAACGTTATAGTTTTAGATTTCTTACCGCCCCACCCATCCTCCCCGCTCTGCAATCTGATTTCTAGGGATAGGGATTCCCCTAAAGGGCCCTAGTTTTGATGCTCCAGTGGTCAGTGTCTTTCATGGCTCTGCCCTTCTGGCGTGGAAAGTCGTGTTAAGAACTAATGTCAAGGGGGCGTGGTCTGGCCACAAAGGATGATGGCCGCCTGAAAGTGTAGCTCCGCTATGGGACGAACCCTCGACGGAGACGGTGCACTTCATTCCCCAGCCAGGACCACCTTTGTCATGGATACGACATTGTGCTGCAGCGCTCCTACTTGTGGCTGACTTTCGGTCTCATACAACCCTTTTTAGGGTTAATTCTGACAGGAAATATTTTGCGCTCCAGCAAGCGTCACCTGGGCCTGTTACTGTAACAAAGCCTCGGACCTCGCGTAACCGGAGCGCCCCCCTTGCTGCATTCCGGAGAGGGCTGCATCACCGTGAAGTGACGCAAACTGGTCTCTTGCACTCGCTGCCTTTCTAATTTTAAACTGGTAAGATGTTTCCTCACCGCATTCATGTGTGACTCATCTTATGAACTATTGACCCTTTACAAAGGCAATTTTCTCTGAAATTAATGCTATTTCCTTCAGCCCTTTTTAACCTTCGGAGCTCAGCTTTCACTGCAGTACCTCACATGTTGCCTTTCCGCGCTTCAGCTAACATCTGCTCTGTCACAATTTCTCATTATAATTCTTTTGAAAACAACTTTCCAGCTCTCCTTTGACAATAATTACATGGGAACCATAACGTATGGACTTTTTTAAACCAGCCATCATTTTCTGTATATTTATGACGCATTTTCAGAATGCCTTCAGATGGAATGCTATTATTCATTAGAGGCATTTTTTCATGAGGACACAATATTAATACCACAGCTTCTACGCAATCTAATTAAGGAAAATGTTTTTCTACCTTTGAAATATTTCTTATGAGGAAATTCAGCGACGCAGTATATTTTTCCCGCTCAATGCCTTGAACGTTCTGTCAGCCTTCTACTGCGTCTCATAAAATTCATAACAGTCTTTTAGATTAACTGTGGTAGTCTTTTTCATCCCTATATTTACAAGTGTATTTAATCTGTGCAGTATATTGAAGGGAAGCATTTTCAGATGTCTAATCACAAAAACGACAACAAAAATTCAAACTGTCTTCTTTCCTTGACACGCGTAAACAGTCGCGTAATATGTCCGCTAAAGGTTCACCTCCATCACCACCTAGTCCACCTCCAGTCACTTCCACAGCAGATACAGGGGCAACTATGAATCGCATATTGCAGGAAATTTCATCTATTAGCTGCCGCTTGACAGAGATGGACAATAACATTTCTTCCCTTACATCTGAAACCAAATCCATCAGAGCGGATATAGCGCTTTTCCATCAAAAAACAGAAGGGCTAGAACGTCGAATGAAGGTAGCAGAGAATAAACTTGACTTAATACAAAGCAGTGACCAAGACCTTCTATTTATTCGTAGTAAGCTTGTTGACTTGGAAGATCGCAATAGAAGAGACAATATTCGCTTTTTCGGATTTCCAGAGAAAATTGAAGGCCAGAATGCTCGGTTATTCCTATGTGACCTTCTTCCCAAGCTACTTGGCATCACTTTTGACCAACCATTAGAAATCCAACGTGCTCATCGTACTGGTCCACTACGTAAATCTCCGAATTCTCGACCAAGACCCCTAATTGCTTGTTTTTTGAGACATGAGCAAGTCAGACAGATACTAATGCTAGCACGCACGCAAAGATCCTACATCTATGATGGTCATCAAATACAAATGGCAGCAGACTTCTCGAGGGAGACCAACGACAGAAGAAAATTATTTTTGTCAATGAGGCCACAATTACAGAAGTTAGACATTAAGTATGGCTTGTTTGATCCTGCGCGTTTTCGCATTACTAAAAATGGTGAGTCCAGAGACTTATACAACCCTGAGGACTTACAACATTTTCTTGACAGCCTATCGATCCAGGATATGGATGTACAACATGTTTCTCATGATCATCATTGTGATCAATCTGCACAACCTCAACAGTTAACAGACAACAGACACCGCAACATTGTTGAAGTTCGCCATAGAGGTAGAGATTTGGGTCGCCCTTTTCGTGCACACGGTGATCAAACATCTATTTTACAGCCTGCGGTCACTTCGGCGCATGGACAGCGTAGAGATAAGTCTCGATCTCCCTTGAAGTCCACATCAGATGGTCAATAGACTTAGTTGTCACATGTTATCCCCATAGTTGTATTCTCTGTTAATATTCTCTTTTATCAGGTCCCTTAGCTTATGGAGCTGAGCTAATACTCAACTCTTGTGTTCCACCTGTAACTTGTTTTTCAGTCGGGGGGACAAACATGAGTATCACTACTTATTATAAGTGCTTATAATAAAATGTTGTTTAGTATTTAGTTCTGTAACTATATTTATATATATCCTATTTGAGTTCTTTTAACAGAGGAATCTCATTCCCAATTATATACTGTCGATCATTTGTTATATCACATGATACATGCTTTGAATAGTAGGTATATTCATCTTTTATGAATAGGTTCTTTATTCATTTCTACGCTTCTGATACTTCTTCTTAGACAATATTAATACTCATCTCTATAGTTGTTTATTTTAAATGCATGTTATTTATTATAAGTATGCAATGTGAATTGTATTTGTGAATGATAATTTTAACTGTTCACCATACCTTTTAGATTACTCTCATTATTTATACTTTGTTATGCATGAATTTTCTCTTTTAATACATGTCCACATATGCATTTAGGCCTTAGGAGAAGTTTTCTTCTCTCTTTGGTTTTTCTGCCTTATTGTCTTGGCTAGTACTCATATCAATACTCCACTCTCCTGAAGGGGTTCGTACTCGTGGCGGTGCTCCAGTGAGCCCAGACCCGCAGTTATCAGTTAAAAGTGAAAAGTTGTAGGCTGTAGACCTACATAAATCTTGATTTTCCTTTCTATTTCTCACAGGTATAGTTATTCCGATTGCATAATATTGTTTGATCTTCTTTATCTATTTCTATACAGCTTTACTTTTTCTTTTCCTTACATCTTCTTTTCCTTCTTTCTTGCATTTCTGACTTATAAGTTTTTGATACTGCACCCTCTTTTTGTTTCTTAATAGCCAGAGTAACCCTCCTCCCATCCTGCCCTATTCCCTTTCCTTTTCTCAATCTTTTATTATTGTTTGTTTATCATATTAACTATTAATACCTTTTGAATATATTCCATCATGACTAATACTTATCCTCTATCTGTTATTACATGGAATGTGCATGGTCTCACCCATTACATTAAAAGGAAGAAAGTCCTTTCTTATTTGCAGTCCAAGCATGTGGACATAGCTTTATTGCAAGAAACACACCTTGATGAGATTGAATCTAACAAACTCAGTAGAGATTGGGTCGGGAGGGTAATTCATAGCAGCATTCACAAAAATGACTCTACCAATGCTAATCCTATCCGTAAATGTGGAGTGGCAATTCTTATTCGGAGATCACTTCCAATTACGATTTCCAAGACATGGTCAGATCCTGATGGTCGATATGTCTTTGATAAATTACGTGTTGGGAATTCTTCAATCTGTCTTAGATCAATTTATGCTCCGATTGGCACTAAAAAATCCTTTTTCCTTCAATTGAATCGTCTTCTTACAGAGATTAATGCCTCACAATACCTCATTGGTGGGGACTGGAATTTGGTACAAGATCCTATCCTAGACAAAACGGGTCAGTTTGACAGGGTTAATGCAGCAGATAGGGCCATTTTAAAAGATATACTCTCCGATAACGGTTTGGTTGACCATTGGCGTCTCAGCCACCCACAAGATAAGGAATATACGTTCTTTTCTTCCTTACATGGCACATTTTCCCGCTTAGATTATTTTCTTCTATCACACAAAGCGGTTCAACTGGTCACAGATTCTAAAACTCTGGAAGCAGCATTATCTGATCATTCTCCTGTTCTTTTATCTCTAGATTTAGGTTTATCTAAACCGGGACGTAAACCCTGGCATATGAGCATACAGAAATACAGGACACCTGGGGGTAAACTTCAATTGCAATCCCACCTCCAAGATTATCTCTCTATTAATCAGGATTCTGTTACATCTAGGAGAACAGTATGGGCGGCAGCAAAAGCCACCATTAGAGGACAGTTCATGCGGGATGCTGCTCTCATTAATAAGAACAATATTGCAAAACAAGCAGAATTAGAACGGGACATTCAGCATTATTCTCAATTATATATATCAGACCCTAATTTACAAAATCGCAAATTATTAGAGCAAGCACGCATGTCCCTTAATGGTCTCTTTACATCTAAGGCTGAGTATGCTTTGCAAAGAATGAAAGGGAGACACTACGAACAAGGGGAAAAGGCTGGCCGATTATTAGCTGCACAACTACGTCAAAGAGAAGCTGCTATGGCTATTCCAGCTATTCGATCGACTCAAGGTGACATACTCACCAGGCCTCAGGAAATAGTTAATAAATTCGCCTCCTTTTACCAATCCCTATATACTCCAAATAATCAACTTGACTTAGATAGGATGTCATCTTTTCTAGCAGCGGTGAATCTCCCGCGGCTCTATGATGATGGCAGAGCCTTGCTTGAAGGTAATATCACAAGAGATGAAATTTCTACAGCTATCACTGCTCTGCCTTACCATAAAGCCCCTAGGGAGGATGGTTTTCCCGCTGAATTTTATAGATGGACTGGTCAGAATATGATTGATACTTTGCATACTGCGTTTCTCGAGGCTGATAAAGAATCATCATTGGGGCCCCTTTCTAATAAGGCAATTATAGCCGTTTTACCCAAACCTGGCAAAGACCCTCTTTTATGTGGTAGCTATCGCCCTATTTCCTTATTGAATTCTGATATTAAGATTTTAGCTAGCATTTTAGCGTCCCGTCTCCGCAAAGTACTGCCCTCCTTGATACATAATTCTCAAGTGGGTTTTGTCCCGGGTCGTTCCCCTCGAAACCATCTTCGTACACTGGCCCATACACTATGGTCTGCTAAACATCTTCCAGAAGACGCCTTGGCCCTTTCGCTTGATGCAGAAAAAGCGTTTGACCGCATTGAGTGGGAATATCTCTTTACAATAATGCACAGATTTGGGTTGGGCGACCAATTTATTAATAAAGTGCGTTTATTATATGATAACCCCTCAGCTCAAGTAAATTGTGGAGGTTTTTTATCTACCTCATTCCCAATTCGGAGAGGTACACGCCAGGGTTGCCCGCTATCCCCCCTTCTTTTTCTCTTAGCAATGGAACCTCTTGCTGCTGCAATCTGATGATATTACAGGTGTCCCCCTCCCAATTGGGCATTCTAAAATTTACTTATATGCAGATGACATTCTTCTTACTCTTACTAATCTCCCCCGATCTCTCCCAGCCCTCCTTCAAATTATTAATGATTTTTCCTCCTTTTGCGGTTATAAAATAAATTGGGACAAAAGTGAAGCGTTACCTATTTCGGTTGGCACTATGAAATCAGCAATTTATGGATTCCCTTTTCACTGGCAATCTTCACATCTTAAATACCTAGGAATTTTGGTCAATAGAGGTTTGAAAAATATGGCTGCGGATAACTTAGCTCCTTTATTTTCTCAAATGCAGAGGGATTTCGATAAGTGGAAAGCTCTAGGATTATCTCTATGGGGTAGAGTTCAAGCTATCAAGATGGTTACTTTACCAAGATTCATTTATGTTTTAGGCATGCTCCCCCTCCAAATTCCTTTAGCTACCCTAAGATCAATAGATTCCAAGATTAAGCTCTTTATCTGGGGCTCAGCTAAACCACGTCTTGCTGCGGCTAAACTAAAGGCCCACCAGTTATATGGAGGTATGGGTCTTCCATCCATTGAACACTATTCACTTGCCTTACACATTTCCCAACTCTCTTATTTTCTGCCAGGATCATTCCACAATGGGTCTCTGTTGAACGTCATCTTCTATCTCAGGACTATCTCTTTTATATGGTAGTGGTACTAGTTCTTCTGACCCTAAAAATCCGATCTTATCAGCCATGCACAGATCTTGGCAGAGGGGTCATCGCATACTAAGTTCAAATCCGCAAATTCATATTAAAGCTCCCCTATGGAATAACTCAGCCATTCGTATCAATGGTCGCACTTTATCCTGGCCTTTATGGCAAGAAGCCGGCATTTATTCCCCAGATCAACTTCTTCATGATGGAGATTTTAAAACTTTCTCCCAACTTCGTGAGGAATTTAATCTTCCAATACAACACTCCTCTAAATACTTTCAACTTCAACAATGTCTGAAGAAACACTTGGGATCCCCCCCTTGGTTGCTTCAGGTTTCTCCAATATTATCTTATCTACAACTATGGGGGAAGTTTAAGGGTGTGACCTCTGGTCTTTATAAAACCTTTTTGCTCCCTTTTTTTTCACAACCTCTTTCCCATACTCTTCGGAATAAATGGCAATCCCGGTTATCTATTTCATATACGACTTCTGAATGGAACCAAATACTGGAGGGGTTGCACAAAGGAGTTCGTGAAGCGCGGCTTAAATTCTGCATCTTTAAAATTCTTCATGATTGGCACTGGTCATCGATTAAATTACACAAAGCTGGTTTACTATCGCACACTGCTTGCTGGAGATGTTCCAATCCTGGTTGTGACATAGCCCATATCATTTGCGAATGCCCACAAACCAGGTCCTTTTGGACCTTCGTTGGAAAAACTCTGAACTCCACAATGTCATTAATTTCACCACTTACATCTGCCACCATTATTTTACATGATTTCCGTGGCTTTCCAAAACTTTCTGAGCCACAAATTCGTCTCCTTCACACTGCATTGGCTACAGCCAAGATTTGCATTTTGCGCCAATGGAAGTCTCCATCTGCACCTTCTCAGGAGGAATGGTTGGTGGCAATGATGCAGACGGCCTTGCATGAGCGCACAATCTACAATCTCCAGGACCAAGTTGACATTTTTCTTCAAACTTGGTCTCCCTTTTTGGAAACCAAAATCGGTGATGATCCCGACCCAACTCTCTCTTCTAATGTAAATAACTCAACTACTTAATTCATTATTCCATATTCTTCTCCTGTACTATTTCATTTTCTTACCCTTTATCTTCCCCCCCATTACTCTGGCTCTATTTTGCTTCATCTTCCTTCTCTTCTTTTCTTTCCTTTTTACTTTTCATATCATCTTTTCACCTTCCTTTAATCTTGTGTAACCTAATTTTATCAATCCTGTTATCTCTATTAAGCCATTATTTTTACCTAAATATAAGATATATTCATACATTTTATATATTATTATTTATTATAACAGGTTATAGAGTATGCACTGTTAATCTCATTCCTTGTTTCTATTAATATGTATATATTTACTAATTTATCTATTTATTTATTCATATTTCACGTTTTATAAATAATGATTTCTTATTTATCTTATTCATTATATTTATCCGCTTCTATTTCTCATCACAATATTTATTCTCTATTTGTCACTGATCTACTGTTTTACGAAATTGATATTTACTATGTATTTTATTGTATAATTCAATAAAAAATTTCAACACAAAAAAAAAAAGAACTAATGTCATCTTGCCTGGGTGGAGGCTATATAGGTCCCGCAACGTCATTTCCGGCTCGCATGACGCAGACGACGGAGGCGGAGCAGACCATCACCGCCTACCGACGCGCAGGGGTACTGCTGATGAAAACTCACCGGATCCAGACTGATGCTTGGGGAAACTCAAAAGGTAAGGAATCTACAACTAGAAAATGTCTACCAGATACATTGTTACTGAAGGTAAGTAACTTATTCTACAATCAGCCATATCCAGCAACTAAAGTAAACTGGTTTATGTAGAATAAAATGAAATCGAAGATGCAGCACGTGCTAAGAAAAAGAGGATCTATCTCACCACTATGGTGTCAAATATCTTCAGACTACCTTGACACCGGTCTAGATTTTCGGAGGAAGGAAAGCGTTTATCATTGGATAATTTGTAAATGTTTATTAAATGTATATATCATCAATAGTAATAAACAAGCAAATTAGAAAAAATTATGACATTTGGACCACTCAATATGATATGGCTAGTGATAAGCAATCAGTTGTTTTCTTAGGAGCTCCTCATAGGTGCTGCCGAATGTCGATGTTGTCGAATAATATGGCAGCCAAGTCTTGACTCCACCTCATGCCTCTTCATTCCATCTGTCTCCCACTGTTACTGTTTTCCAATCTTTGCCTCTCTTCTCTTGCCTCCTTTTCTGCATTTCTCTCTTGCGCCAAGTCATATTTTATGAGTTTTCTGTTAAAAATGCCTGTAAGGACCGTTTTTGGTCCATTTGTTACAGAAATGTTGCTATAAAATGCACCATTTTACACCAATGTTTACAAATTTTCACAGGTTGAGAAACTCCCCAAACTCTCCTTGGTAACGTCCAGCTTGCTCGCAACGTTCGCACGCCAAAGTTCATTACTTGGTCTTGCGCCCAGACTTCCTACATATTCCACCAGCTGCCACTAGTAGTGATACAAGGGTGCTTGAGCCTGTGGGATGTTGGAAGCTCTTGGTGTGGTTGTAGGAGCAGTGGGTGAGGTAGTGCAGGTGAGGTGGCAGGAGGTGCAGGTGAAATTTCCTTCCATGTTGTAAGGTGCTGCAGCAACGCAATGAGCAGTGACCAGGGTTGAGGGCTTGGAGGAGTCGGCGGGGTAGCGCTGGGTTGGGGTAGGCCCAAGGTTTTTGGCGCTGGGTGCAGTGCCTTCGGAGCGCAAGTAGCACATCCAGTACATGCGTCTGTCCTGCAGCCTCCATTGACGTAGGTCCTGGGAAGTGGGTGGGGTACTCGCGATCACTACCAGAGTCGAGTCCTGAAGAGGTTGTACTTGGCCCAGTTTCAAAAGTCATAGTAGGACTGACTGAGACATCAGAGGGAAGCGACCCCCAGCCCCCTGGGTTGAGGCCCAGTAGCCGATGCTTTACCTCTGGGCCCCCCAACAGGGCTTTACACACGTTTGCTTAGTGTAGACGTTTTGGTTTCATGGTGACCATGTAGTCTAAACCCATAAAGCATCAGCATGCAGACTTCACTCTTTGGAGTTATATTGCGAACAAAAAACAGGATTTTGTATGCAGCATTAGGAAGGAGCCTGCCTACGAACATCCGCGGCTCCGGCATCGCATCGAACTCTGCTGTGGCTACAAAAGACGCCCT
The DNA here is from genome assembly GCA_963921515.1 of Calotriton arnoldi. NCBI lineage: Eukaryota > Metazoa > Chordata > Amphibia > Caudata > Salamandridae > Calotriton > Calotriton arnoldi. The sequence continues at coordinate 348,995 of CAWUFW010006290.1, forward strand.
GGATTTGAAGCCCATAGATGTGTCTATTCAGAATTCTTCATATTCTCCTCGGTCGAGTAAGAATGACTCGTGGAGTATGAAAAAGGACCGTTTCAATTTTTGTCCTCTGTACTACGAAGTTGGCAAAATCAATTTGGCATCTGGTATACAATTCCTATTGCCCCGTTACCCAGGACACATTGTTTTTGGTCAAGGGCCACACGTTTTTGTTTACTTTGTACGATGGACAAGTAGGTCAAATCCCCTGAAACACAAACCCTTTGGCAGTTTACAGTATGGATCTATGGAATTATTTTTTGCAAGTAAAGCAAGATTTGTATGTGTAAATGATTCAGACTTGTACACATGATTCAAACTTGTACACATAAATTCATTAATGCAAAGCATTTACTTAATAGGACCAGCGCTGCAAGGAAATACATGGAGCTGTGATTTAAGCTTCCATTACCGACACTGGATCTAGTAAAACAACGTGTACGCATGTTTGCAAAATTTAACACTACAGGCTACTTCTAATCCTCTGATTACATGCAGAGTCCTGAAAACAAGATTGGTTATTTTTTGCTTTCAAAATAAAATGTACACACCCAAAACTTTCACCTTGAAAAAAGGGTTTTGCTAAACTGTTGGACTACTTTAGAGAACATTTCTGAGAAGTATCTTCAGTTAATTGTGTTTGATGTATGCCAATATTTAAAAAAATAAATTGAGGGACAATCGGTGTAAACCTATTATGGACAATATGAAAATGTTAGTGTCCCAATTCTTAAAGAAAAATCACGAGCGCACCCGCAGATGGTGCAAATTTAGGACTTGCAGGTATTCACAAAAGTATGACAGAAAACCGTACTCTTGGCAAACGTTTGTGAATACCATTTTCACATAAGCAATAAAACATGGTCAGAGGTTAAAATCCCGGTTGGTCCATTTAGCCCTTCATTCTTCTCTGGTCGATAACATGAGTTTCATTGAGTTGGGGATCCCTTCGGTGAACATGCGCTTTACAAATACACGTTACATTTGCTCATGGTAAAATCTGCTGTGTGATTGCAAATGCACCCTTTCCTTTGCGCCGGGAAAAAGTTCTACTTCTGCCCATGTCTGGAAGAAAATTAAAAACATTTCTAGAGTGGAAAGAGATTGGAGATGAGTTGGTGAGTACCCTTCAACATGCAAGTTAGTCAGTGTGCACAGAACCGCAGGGCATCCCAAACCAGGGACTACCACTTCTCACCTATTTCCTGCTCCTGTAAATAGGTTTGCAGAAATGTTGGAAAATCTGAGCCCTGCTAGAATCCAAATCCCTGTATAATGTGAGCAAAAGCAGAGAGGTGGTTACCAGAGCTCTGATGTAATGAAAACTCTTGGACGAATCTGGTCTTGGGTTGCTTGTATTCCGGTTCAGGGGCGGCCTGGCAGCTTGGGTTGGACGGTTCCTATTGAAGCAGAGTGAAGACTTATTTGCATATGGCTGGGCTCAAACTGAGTTAGGCAAAAGAACAATGTGTTGAAATGCTACCACGAGTGATTGCCAGTGGTTAGACTTAATGCAAACGTTCCTCAAATTTCCCTTTGTGTGTATAATGAAAACACTGCCATAATTAGTCACCTCACTGTATGGCACAAAAAAAGGGACAACTTATTTTTTTGTTTTAATAGGACAGGTAGATTTCTGAAGCATCGCGTCCCTTGAGCAAATAGCTGTTTTATGAAATTCCACACCTCTGAGTATGTGATTTATGCCTTCCTGGAGATCATTATAAAGATTCAGTCAGCATTTCAAGCTTAAATGGACTTTCTGTAAACTTGCAGCCATGGAGTCAAAAGATTCAGAGGAAACTGCTTCAGGGGCATGTGGGGACATTGATGTCAACGAGGACTTCATCCTCCACGTTTGCTAGCCACGAAGGACTATAGAAGTGTTATTTCAGAGGATAATGGATTAGTACAAGAATTTGTAACAAAGAAACAACCGCAGGGTGACAAGACAGCCTCTGGTTAAAAAAAACAGCTCAACCTGTGCAAAGGGCCACAACGCCATAAACTAAAAGGGCTGAGCAGACTAACTCAGTCGCTACTTTGGTCATGTGTGGGTTCCTGAATGCCTGCCTCTAAACAAAAGGTTTTGACCTGCAAAATATCCGTGTTAAGGCACATCCTCTTCAGGTCCCACTTTAGACCACATGGTTTTTTGACCCGAAAATAATCCAAGGACAAAATGTGATTTCATTACATGACCAGAGGCTACCATTATGCATAACATCTTTTAATGCCACACTTGCAACAACTTTGAAGAACTACATTACTTCAATAATACAACAATGCAGAATGTGAACACTCTAAACCCATAAAATGTCCCTCACATAGAATGCTCATCCTCTTATAAATGCTGTTCCTGTGACAGATAAGTAATGCTTTATGTATGGCTTACTATTTAACCTTGTGTGATTAATATCACAGGAAATGTGTTTTATAATGCTTCTAATTTATAGAATCTGTGCCGGTTATTTATAGAGGTGTATATGGTATGGTGTTAGGATATATTTCCTTAAAACGAGTGTGTAAATTCACTGGTAAGTTTTGTTATTTTTATAAAAAGTTTATTGGCATAGTGTGATCTAAGTCACATAGAAACGCATAGGTTATAAATTAGTTGAATTGCGTGAATTGAGGTTTAAAAAGACTAAGCATTTAGAGAAAACACAACTGGACAAATCAGGACAGGATGGATTCATCTCCATTAAAAAGAAAGGTGTTCTTACCAGCAACCCAGGAGAAAGGTGTCCACAGTGACACACATGGGAAGTTAGGGATTTTTTGGGGGAATGGACTTAGGTGGTTGTTCATGGACAGATGTTAACCAGTTTTTGAGGAGTATGTTTTAGATTTATAATAGGATAATTTGAGTGGGGATCTGCTAAATGACTTGGAGCCTACCTCGTCCTCAAAAGAAGTGATTAGAAACAGTTAAGGGAGAGAGAGATTTTCTCGTTATGATATGAGGCATCAAAGGAGTGCAGATTGGTGGCCATTGGAGCATGTTAGAAAGTGTGTATTAAAAAAAACTATATTATAAGTGAATGGGTCAGGAAGACTTTTGAGAAAGAAGTGCAAAGTGTTTTGAAGGTAGAGTGTTCCAGACCAGTTATAGATTGAGGTTTGTTGTACTCTAAATTTGAACCCAAAAATGATTAAATTCTTTAAGTTGGGTAGAGACACTCCACCCCACTGTCTCTCCCTCAACACAAAACTCTGGAATGTTCACTTAAGCAGTGTCAGGACAAGCAATTGGGTGTGTTAGGGCCTTTGGCACCTATTTTGGAATGGCAGATGGACACATTTGAAGGAAATGCCTGTTGATTTGCAATTATTAAGCGTTTGGAGTCAAAGAGCACTAGTTTTGCTTGGTAATGCTACTGCTGGTTTGATTGCAGAGAGTGGAAAGCAGTTTTAATGAAATAAATCCAACTTTGGGAGAAATGGCAGGAAAGGAAGTGAGTGAAAATGTGAAAGGCTTGCTTTTAGGAGAAAGTTTGCTTAAAAGCCTGGGTAAATATGTATCAACCTTTACAGCCTTGGATAAGGCTCAGTGTAATATGAGAAAAGTGTTTGAAGGAGGTGTTTTTGGAACGGCCCGGCAGATGGGGACTTTCTGCTGGCTGAGGTCAACAAAGGTCCCAATACAATTATCAAACTAGAGAATATGAAAGGGGCTTTAAAGGCGCAGCAGGATTTTTTCCTCAGAGGGATGACAGGAAGGGGCAGAGGATTTCGTGGACGAGGCCAAACCGCATCAGGATTCCAAAGTGAGTACAGAGATTTCTTTTGTTTTTTCCCCAGGAAATGTATGAGGTCGGCTGAAGCATTTTGTGAAGATATGGGAGACTATTTCACAAAATTCTTGGATGTTGGAAACCGTTCAAGGGTTCAAATAGAGTTTTTGGAGATTCCAAAAGAAAGAGCCAAGAGAATTAAATTTGACTCCTGGTTAGAAGGTTGTGGTGGATGGCAAAAAAGAATCCATGTTGGAAAAAGGTGCTATTCATCCAGGAGGGAAGATGTCAAAGGTTTTGTAAGCTTCTTTTGGTGGATAAAAAAGACAAAGGTTGGATGCCTGGTATAAGTTTGCGGGAGATCAGCAAAATTTTAGTTTACAGGCATTTCAAGATAGAGGGAATCTATCTTCTAAGGGATATGTTTTTAAAGAGTGGCTGGTTGGTGAAGCTGGATCAATAGGACAGATACTTCATGATACCTATGAAGAGCACGAGTCAGTTCAGATGGAGGTATCAATTGTACCAATATCAATGTCTACCTTTGGTCTGTCTTCCGCTCCATGGTGTTTTACCAAGGTGAGAGCGGTAGTACCATATTTGAAAGAGAGGTGTTTGGTTAATAGATTATTTGGACAACAATTTGGTGATGTCTCGGAATATGGAGAAGTTGAAGGAACAGTTAATGACGGTGACGAATCGTGTGTAGAGTTTTTTTTTTTAATAAACTAGAGAAGTCTATTCTGACACAGTCACGGAAGTTGGAGTTTTTGGGGTTCCAGATATATACAGTAAAGGTGATTTTGTTGTCACCAGGGAAAACAAGTGAAATGATAAAAAAAAGAAATAATCCATGTGTTAGGGAAAGTGTCTTTTATGGATTTGGCAAGGATGATAGGGCTATTGTCCTCTTCAATCCAAGCAATTTTTCCTAGTCCACTGCAATATCGGGCATTGCAGGGAGTGAGAGCGAGTCATTGAGACAAGGTTTGTGGTATGGCGACAAGATACTTTATAGTTAGGAGGCAAGGGAGGAGTAGTTTTGGTAGTTGGGAAATCTGGAGGCTTGTAATGGGCGAGCCATTTTTAGTTGTGTGCCAGACTTTGTTTTGGAGACAGATGCCAGTCTGAAAGGATGGTAAGCTCATTTGGGAGACTGTCAGATTATGATCTGGTATGGACAAGAGGCAGCACATAAAATGTTTGGAGTTGACAGCAGGTGTGTATGAGTTAAATAGTTTCAAGAAGGTGTTGAAGGGTCAGGCTGTACTGATGAGGATGGACAATGTGTTTGCAGTGGCATATATAAATCGATTAGGAGGGGAGAAGGTCCCCTGATTTATCTGATTTGACAAAGGAATAGTATTGTTTTTTGTTTAGAACACAAGTTTGACTGAAGTATTTACCAGGTCAAATGAATACTATTGCATATTGCAATTTGAGGAATCTGATAGATGTCAGCGATTGGAAGCTAGGTCAGAATTATTTCAGGAGAATAAACCTGAAGTGGGGGTCCTCTGGAAGTGGATCTGTTTGCAAGTAGATTAACTTTTCAAATAGACAGATGTTTCCATTGGATTCTAGATCATGGTGTGATGGGAAGGGACATATTCCAACAGAGTTGATCAGGAGTTTTAGCCTATGCTTTTCCTCTGTTTGCGGTGATTCAGAGGGTTCTGCTGAAGGTGAGGAGAGAGGTGTCCATTGCAAATGGTGCCTCCTTTTTGGGTGTCCCAAGCTTGGTTCCCAACAGTTCTGGAATTGGCTTGTGAAATTCCTTTTCTACTTCCAGCAAGGGAAGGTTTATTGAAGAATGGAAAAGGAGAGGAATATCGGCTGAGGTTATCTGATGGACACTTCTAGCTGCAGATTCCTAACATTAGAATTATCTCCAGGTGTCAGACTGGATCTGGAAACGTTTTCGTGAGCAGAACACCTGCACTCTGGTAGGTGGGGTTCGGCTCCGCGTGGCGTCGTCCATGCCGGAAGAACGAGCGCAGTGCCTTTATAGGCCCCACCCCAGCACGTTGATGCCAGTTCTTTTCTTTCTGCGCCAGCGCAGATCCGGAGAAAGCTACCGACAGTCAATTTTGACTGACCTTTTTTAACTTTTTGTCAGTCTTTTAAAAAAAAAAATCCTGGTATGGCAGCATATCAACTAGTAAGGCCATTTTCAAGCTCTGAGGAACCAGTCATCGGAGGATGTCGGTGACGGACCTGTATTGTGTTTGACTCTGGTGCCTCAAGCTCGACAACCTGTGTCGACTGCCACGCCACGCACCCAAAGTTCTCAAGCTCCTTGCCATGCAAAGCCACAATGGTCTCAATACCGGTCGAGATGAATGTCCCGGGATTGGTCGCGGAGCCCAAGATCCTCATCTCACTGCAAGGTGCCTTGTAAGTCCCACAAGTGCAAGAAGAGTAAGAAGTCGAAGAGGATCTTCGGCTTCGCCCCATCTGTCAAACTCATCCAACGAGACAAGGGAACGTCATCATTGGAGGCCTAGCTCCTCGTCTCTTCAAGTTTCCGGGAGCCGGAGCGACCCCAGCCCAACTTGCGAGTTCTGAGGCCATTCACCTCCTATTTGGGTGTCCCATTCCCGTTGGCGCACCTTTGGGATGGGCCCCCATTGATTCCCTGCAGGCAGATCCACTCCCGGCTCAAGTCGGGCCACTTGGATACACAGATGGATTTGGACCAGTGCAGGTCATACCACCTTGAAATTCCCTGGTGCTGGTCCCGATGCTGGAGGCGCAATCCCCACTCTCATCCCCAACTCCAACAATGAGCTGGAGGAGCATCATCCGACGCAGACTCTGGTACAGACTGGAGCCATACCGTCCAGGTTGGAGCATGAGCCCTATTCTTATGGGCTGGGATTTGGGCAGGATTGGGAGGGGTCTCTGGACCCTGAAGATTACCCCTAGTTCTTCGGTAAGAACACCAACTTTTGTAACTCAACACTATGGCTAGCAGACTTCAGCCCATTACCCACCCCGGTCTCAAAGTAAAAAAACTTGGCATAGTCTTTGACAACCAGCTCATTTTCGCAGAACAGATTAATCATGTCACCTCCACTTGTTACTTTATCATTAGACTACAGAAAAAAGTTTTTTTTTCATCCCACTGGATCTAAAGAAAACGTCATGGTTACGCTTATCCTCTCCAGGATTGATTACTGTAATGCCTTGTATTAACTGCTGTGACCAAATTACAATCATTGCAAAATGCGGCAGCCCGGTTCCTCCTGAAAGTGCCTAAATTCTGTTCAGTCACAAAAAATATACAAGACCTTCACTGGTTGCCAGTAGTGGATAGGATTAGGTTTAAAGCTTTGTGCATCATTCACAACGTCCTGCACGGAAAGGGCCCTTACTACCATCGGAACACTTTTCCTTGGTATTGTCCACAACGGGGTCTTTGGTTCGCATCAGCCCATGTATTAAAAGTCCCCAAGATAAAGAAAACTATATGGGGAGGCAGGAGTCTTTGCTATCTTGGCGTTAAACTCTGGAATGTACTTCCTCTGGCCTGAAGATCTCACCCAGGCTGCCATGTTTTAGGAAACAGCTCAAAACATGGCTCTTTGTATCTCACACAAAGTAAAGTGCACCTAATGCCCACAAACTGGTTTCATTGAGGTTTTCAGCTGTGAGCGCTAAGACACCTTGGTATTTGTACGCTTAATAAAAATATTACTAAACCCCAAAATGGACTGGTGTGAGGAATTGGTGGACGCCAGCGGACTGGACACCTTTCCAGATACTGGCATGTTCTCTCCACTGTGGCTACGGAGGAGGGGGGGCTTCTTTTGCTATGGTGCTAAGGGCGGCCGAGGTCCTGGACCTTAGCCTACCCTCAGTGGTAGGCAAGACTGACGTCTTGACGGAGGTGCTTCAGCTGGTAATGACCCCCCTCAGAACCGCTTCTCCCATTTAATGAAGCCCTCATGGACATCCTACTAGGGACTTAGTCCAAGTCCTGCACAGGGGCTCCTGTAAACAGGATGATTGCCCACCAACCTGCCCCAGGTGAATCCAATTTCCTTACGCAACAAACTACCCCGGAGAGCTTGGTGGGCCAAGCCTCCACTTCCTGTGTAAATCCTGGAGCAACCCCTGTCACCCCACCGGATAGGGAATCCCAAGAGGCTGGACTCCTTAAGAAAGAAAATGTTTTCTTCCACCAGTTTGGCACTGCGGCTCGTTAACACCGCGTGACTTTTGAGCCGTCACTCCCATTTCTTATGGGATTAGGTTGCACAGGTGCTTCCTATTGTCCCGGAGGAGGCTCAGGACATACTCTCTCAAGCTATGTCTGATGGGGGAGATGCAGCTAATTTCTTAATTCGATGTGGACTGGACACGACCGACTTGCTGGGCAGAGCGGTTTCTTAGTCAGTGGTCTTACGGAGCCACGCCTGGCTGATAACTGGCTTTTCTGGGGATATCCAATCATCACTTATGGACATACCCTGTGATGGCTCTCGTCTCTTTGGAGACAAGGTGGACTCAGCACTGGAGCGCTTCAAGAATAGCAGAGCTACGACCAGGTCCTTGGGCCTTTCCATGGCCCCTCACCAACCCCAGTCTGCCTTTCGCAGCCACGGAAGAGTCTTCAAGCTGCGTCTTTACCAGCCCAGCCACCACGGCGCACAAGCTTCCCAGCCTCTGCATGGCCGAGGACACAGTAACGACAGACCCCGTGGGTGAGGCAGCCAAAGGTCAGGCAGGTCCACCACTCCCCTGGCAGCCACAGCCTTCAAACTTCTTTAGTTTGCCCTTTTACCATCAAGGGTACCCAGTGAGAGGCAGGATCCGCCATCACCTGCCCTGTTGGAAGTCTGTAACATCAGACTGCTGAGTTCTTCCGATTGTCCGAAGGGGCTACTCCCTCCCCTTCATGACTACCCCTCCACCCATGCCACCCACTTGCAACAGACTCTCCTTGCTCTGCCCGGAAGAAACAACAGTCTTGCCCAAAGAAGCAATAGAGAGGGTGCCTACGCCAGAAATAGGTTGTGGTTGTTATTCCTGATACTTTCTGCTGCCCAAGAAGGATGGAGCCTCTAGTCCTATCCTAGGCCTGCGCCCTCTCAGTTTCTTCCCCAAGAAGGAGAAGTTCAAAATGCTCATGCTCGCTCAGGTCCTGTCTGCCCTGGAGACTGGATGGTAGCGTTGAATTTGCATGATGCATACATTCCTGTCCTGCTTGCCATCAGGCGTTACCTGCGGTTTGCGGTGGGCCACGATCTCTTTCAGTTTGCAGCGCTTCCTTTTAGCCTTGCCAGTGCCCTTGGGTGTTCACCAAGGTGATAGTGGTGGTTGTAGCTCCTCTGCGGAGATCTGGGGTGCCAGTCTTCCCCTATCCCGACGAATGTCTGTTGAAGGCGGGCTTGCCCCAGGCTGTCGTCTCCCATCTCCAGGCTACAGTGGACCTCAGGAGGAGATGGTGGCTGACTGGTCTAACACAAATATATTTGCAAAGCTTTACTTTAGACCAATTGAGCATATGTGAGTGTGGTGTTGAAGGGCTTTCATCATGCATAATTGTAGCCTCCGGGCTTCTATTGAAATGCCGTTTCTCCAATTGTTATGAAAAGAGAATCAAGACACGGAGGTTAATATTATCTCTCCCACCTCTCCCTTTTGTAATAAAAAATAAAGAGAATAAAATAATAAAAGGGAAAGAAAGAGGTTACTGGGTGGCATATGGATTAATAGATTTTTGTTAGAAGAGGGTTTTTCTATCTGCAGGAAGTTATTTTTAAAATGTTTAAAGTTCGATTTGTTCCTGTTTTAGATTATCAATCTCAAGATGAGGTTTTGGAGATTGTCCTGCACAAGAAGTTTGGATAAAATGGAGCATTGGAGTTTTTGCACATTTAAGAGGATGAACATTCTATGTGGTGACATGTTAAGAGTGTTCTAATTCTGGATTGTTCCATTTTTGAAGTAATGTAGTTCTTTAAAGCTGCTCTAGGTGTGGCATTAAAAGATGTTATGCATAATGTTAGCCTCTGTGTGTTTAATGAAATCCTGATTCTCTTTTCATAACATTTGGAGAATTGCCAAATTCCTCACACTGGTAGAAAAGAAAAGAAATGCCAAGAGCCAGCAAATACACTTTACCAGCAGCAGGCGTAGCTGCTATGGAGGCGAGCGACCTCTAATCTGTAATCTACAATTGGGCTTGAAACCCCTGCGCTTTATTCCCCGTGATTCGACTTCTAAATTTAAATCCCTCCATGGACAGGACAAAGGGAAATCTTTATCTTGTTCTTATGAATGTACTGCACTTTTGCACTTTCTATTATGCAAGGTAGAGCCTGAACACTGACAAATCGGCTCCCTCGTTAAGAAATGGCTGCTCAATATGTTTATTTTATGAGTTTGGGAGAATTGCCATTCCCTCTCGTGATACAGCAGATAGCAGGACACAAGTTAACACATTTATATCCACCCAGAGAATGGCTTTATCTGAAACAAGAGACTTTAGAAGGATGTGATTTGGCCATCAGACGTGGCCAAATCAACTGGTCCCTTAGAGTACCACCTCAGGCAAGGCTAGGAGAAAACAAAATATATTTGAGGAGGTTATTTTACAGAATGTATGATGTTTCCACATTGCTAAATGTACAAAGGCCAGTGTAGCAAAATGCAAGTACCACATGCACTCTACACTCCCTTACGCAGACAAAGATGGGCGTTCTGAAGATGCATGGAATAGATACTCCAGTCAGATAATGAGGAACCTCTAGAACAACAGGCATTTGCAATGCAATAGGTCTCGCATTTGCGAGAGTTTAAGCTATTGGCATTGCAAATGACAATGCCTTTTATTAATGTTTTAAAGAACAACACATAAATAAAAGGTATTGTCATTAACAGTGCCAATAGCTTAAACTCTTGCAAAAGTGAGACCTAATGCATTGCAACTGCTTGTAACAGCGCCCACTGTGCAGTTTAATAAAATTGTGTTGAAATGGATTTTTAGCCGCAGACCTGACTCTCCGCGGCAGGATAGAAAGCAATAGCTGTACCAGGGGTCTTGGGGAGTCTGGAGATCAGGGATTCCTAAGGTTCTCCCACTTTGGGGAATTTTTGTTCGCAGTTTGGTCATATATTTTGAAGTGCTTTGAAGCAGCCTCCATAGCATGCAGCTCTCATTAACATCCTTTACAAACATTACCAGCAACATCCACACACAAAGACAGTAACTCGTTGGCCACACAGCTATCAATAGCATCATCGGTCAATGGCTGAGCATCAATCATAAAGGACAAAGAGAGGGTGGAAAGAATGCACTGACACTTCAGTGACTGCTGGGTACATGACCGCATGTCATGCAAGGAACATTGATAATAAAGATCTGATTGAAAGAATATGTACAGTAATCCGAATAGCACAAAGAGAACCTTCCAAAAAGGTGGACACACCAAGAGTGGTACAACATCCTGATGATATTATCGGTAATGCAAATTATATGGACCCGTCATATCACAATATCACATCCACCTACCTGGAGCCCTCCAACCCAGGAAATGTTATCCCCTTCTGGGAAGTAATAGGAAGGATAACATTCTCTAAGAGTTTCATTCAGTTCTGTACTCTGTGGCAAGATTACCCTTATAGGGGAAGTAATTCAAGCCGATAAACAGTTACACGCTAACAAGACATAATCTGAGAAAAAAACAGACAAAAGGTGAACTGTGATTTTTAGGCATCAAAAAATGCGCATTACTGAGGATGCTAGATTTGGTATTGGCTGTTTACATTTTGCACTGGTGCTGTAGTTATCACTTCAAAAGTAACTTTTTGCATATTCTCAAGTGTATGATACTCTTGTAAGACCTATGTTACTTGAAACACTATAAATAAATTTAAAAAAAATGTTTTGCATATCTCAATCCTGGACATGTTGTCAAATAAGAACACAAGAATTGGCAATAAAAATAACTACATTTCGAGGTATGGTTCCAGTTCAAGTGTGCGCTGAACACCCAGCTATTGAACACCAGAAATCCTTCGGGACATGGTGACGTTAGCTGTGGATCTGCAAGGCACATCCAAGAAGGCCACCACTGTCTTAGCTGCACAGCCCTGAGAGGTGAGCTTCAAGGCCCATGTTTAGCACCACATGTTAAAGACATACGTTGGCAGTACTTGTATTACCAGCAGACTTACAGTGCTGCAGTAATAATGCATCACATCTAGGAGAAATCTTGGCAGGTCATTTGCCACAAAAGCTGGTGGTTACTCCATGCAATAAATGCAAAAACACGCTGGGGTACCACAGTTACACCATCAGGGTATTACTCGTGGATGTACCGTATAACACAAACTGAGGGCTGCCTCTAGACTTCCCTCCGCACTATGGTGTCCTTACAACATGGGAGGTGTGTGGCAACCCAACCCGCTTCACCCATGCTGACCCACTACTTGGCAATAGAGCCTAACTGTTGCGATTGATATCATTGTTCCCGCTATGCACAATAAATGTATGTATGTGATATCATCCATGAGGTGCTATGCATTCTTAATGTTATTAATCTGTATTATATTGTTTGGTTACATTGGGTTGTCCCATTTCCCCCTTCCCTTCCCATTACCATGGAATGTGCCTGTTTGGAACGTTCATGGTTGATGACAGTTTTTTGAGGCGGTCAGCTGAGGCGACTTGAAAATACTGAACGCACACAACTTCCACACAACTCTATCGCTGGCAGTACCTCCGGGTGGGTCTTTGATGCCACGGGTTTCTTAAGGAAAGGGGCCGAATGTATACAATAGGGCATCTCTGTCAGTTACTGCACGGGATAGGGAACAGAGCTCAGGACCAAAAAGTTATGTTTTATTATGAATGTTAACAAGTTTCAAACATGCTGCAAAGTGAACTGTTTACAAAGGAGAGAGCTTTGTGCCGCTAAACCCACGCCCAATGAGTGAGAGTTGAGTTGCTTATGCATTTCCTATTGAATAACAATAACGAAGCTGTAGCACCTCCAGGCATTACCTGAAACACCTGAGCCGTCTAACTGGTGAAGCGCCGCAGAGGCGTCTACAGCATCAGGGCAACGAACCCAAACACTCGACTCTGAGGACAAACTCCTGGAAACACGTACCGCCCGCCCGGGGGGAGGCAGGGCAAGCACGGACAGGACAGGGAGCAAGCACATACCGAAACAAAACAAGCACGCGGTGGGAGCGTGTGAGCGCGCGATGGGAGCGTGTGATCCAGAGAGGAGACGCCATGCGTGTGCACATCGCCTGTCCGGGCGCGCACATGTTTTGTCTCCCTTCGCGCACCAAACCCACAATAATAGTCTCGCCAAGGCGAAGCAGCGCATGTGCTGCGTTCGCTAGGCGAGACCTAAAAAGTGAAGCCTCTAGACAAAATGTGAGCCTACCATGCAGTCATTGAACTTGCTGCTTTTCAAGATGGTGTCAAAAAGGGTGTGGAAATAGTCGATTTACTCATTGAAACATTGTCCATAACTGAGCGAACAGTCCAATATTTACCCATGTTAAAAAACGGTCTTGAAACAGTGCAGAAGATTTTAAAAATCCAACAAAGACAGTAACACCTAGAGTACAATACTAATATAAAACTAAGACGTATTTTTTTTTGTTCTTGGGTTTGGCACTCCTAAAGAGATCTATATATTAAGTTGTTAAGGAAATACCACCTCTAGACAGAAAGAGAAAATGCATTGACACAGCGGTGAAGAGGCTGGAAAAATATAAAAATAATGGAAGATGGGTTTAGAAATTGTTGCTGAAAGAAAAATAATTTCTGGCAAAGACATGGCACCATGCCTAGATGTTTTCTAGGTTCTGCTCTGAAGCACAGCCATAACTCTCAGACCTGCTATTTGATGGGTTTCATTTGTTTGCTCCACATGTTGATGAAAAGGAGTGTACTTCATGGCACTGAGAAAGGAAGCACAATGCGTCCAATTTTGAAACTACAGGTCCTAAATACATTCCTGCAAGCAATTTATTTCAGAATGACACCACAGGAAGTGAACCTGCCCGTGCAAGAAATCCTATCTGACGTTTACAGGTCATCGCAAGTACCTTCACTTTATGGTAAGTGAAAAGCATTGTCTGTCACAGTATTGCCCTTAGGCATAAAATCTGCATCAAGAATGTTTACCAAGTACTGCGCCATTGTAGCGGATCATAGCCTCTGCCATAGAGTTCATGTTTGCCCTTATCGAGTGGGTTGGGTCGCAAAAGGGAAAACGGCTTGGCAATATGTGTCCAACACAAACAGTAAACTTGCTACATCAGTTAGGGTTCAAAAGTCACATCTGCAACCACTGCAAAACCAGTGTTACCTGTGAACAAAATTAATACTCTGCCCAAGCGTTTCCTACAGTGGAGAGTACAGGCATTTCTGATAGACTTCTAGCCGCAGATTCCTGGTGAATATTCAGAAGGTGAGGAGTCAGGCTTGATCTGGAAACTTCAGCAGTACCTCTGCATGCTGGACAGTGGTGCTGTGCAGCTCCACACTGATGCCGGTCTGCTTAGAAATGATGTTCAGGTCCTACATAGGAGCCACCACCCGACCCCCTGCGTTGATTTCCATTCCTTCCTTTCTTACCGCACCTCTAGACTGATCAAGAGCTTCTCTCAGAGACCACTTTTTGCAATTTTACAAGTGTGCAAGTGAGGTCGCCCCCTAAGACAAGTTTTAAGCCCTTTAAGGACTTTCTCAAACAGATGTCTATAACCGATCCCCACCATGATTTGTCTGGGTCGAGCTACAGCTCCAAGACCTGTGGGGACGGGGCTTCAATGAACCTGAAGGCCAGCAGGGAAAGCTAGGCCGCCAAGCACACGAAGATGCAGTGCCAGGATTGCTACAAGTCCAGATCGTATTTCCGGTCCCGTTCCCTTTCCTGGAGTCAATGGAGCAGCTCTCAATGCCTGTCATTGTCACGCTCCACATACTCAGGTGAGCATAAGAAACATAAGAAAAAGAAGTGGAGTTCCGCTCCTTCGCACCATTCCCACTCCCCTTATGGTGTGCGTGGGCGGCACCAACTGCCCCCTTCCTGAACTCAGATGACTTCAGTGCCAATTCAGTTCCAGTACAACCTGAGTTTCCGGGGCCTTGAGCTATGCCCCACCAGATCAAAGAGTTTTACTCTGCTAAGCTTTGGCTTTTCAGCTCTCTACCGACTCCCTCTGGTGCACCTGTGGGCTCTAGGGAGCCATGAGGCTTACCACATGGATTACCGCCATCGGATTCACCCTCAGCACCAGCTGGACCCTCTGAGCCACTTCTGCCCTCAGCTCCAGTACTGTCTCCGTACCTATACCCACTACGGGCCCGGGTACACTGATGCCGATGCAGACTTCGCTGTCCGAAGAGGTGGCCCTGACTTTCCTTTCCGATGGCAGTTCAAATCAGACCAATATTTCTTTACTCGCCTTGCCACAAGGTAGTCAACACTTTTAGCACTCTCTTTGGAACGGACTCTGATGACTATATTGATAAGAGTGATGAGTTCGCTCAGCCCTGTGATGATGACAATTGGCATGAGGGCTTACAAGACGCTAGTGGGCTAGACACTAAGGCCCCTCCCCTCCTTTTGAGTCAGCCCTTTATCCTTCTGGTCCAGCCACAGAAGAATCTGCAGCCTACGCCATGGTTATGCCTAGGGAGGCTGAATTCCTAAACCTCCACCTACCCACCATGGATGTGAAAACAAACATCCTGACAGAAGTCCTGCAGCCATGCTAGACTATGTCCGAGCCTCTCCTACCTTTTAATAAGTCCTTGACAGATACCCTATTAGGACTGTGTGGGCTAAGCATTGTACTGGCCTTGCTGTTAACTGGGAAATTGCCAGAAGACATCGCCCTGCTCCAGTAGACTCAACCTTTTTGTCGCAGCGCCCTTCTCCTGAGTGTCTCGTGGTGCAGGCTTTCACCAGCCGGACTAACCCCAACAATTTTTCTATCACTCCCCCTGACAGGGAATTGAAGCAAGTGGAGAGATTTCGAAAATGCCTCTTCTCATCGTCCAGTTTAACCCTGTGGTCAAATAACACCTCCTTTTTGCTGGGCATGTTCCTGAAGACCTTTGGCCTGTTCTGTCACAGGCCACTCAGGATGGGCCTGATCCAGCCACGTTCATAATTTGGTGTGACTTGGACACCATCAACTTCGTCAAACAGGCTATTGCCACCTGTGTTGCCATTCCTTGCCATGGGTTGCTAAGATCAACTGGGTTCTCAGGCAACATTCTGTCCTCCCTGATTGGACATGCTGTTTGATGGGACTCGCTTGTTCAGGAACAAGCCTGATTCTACCCATTGACATTTCAAGGAGAATAGAGCTACGGCTCACTGTCCGGGCCTTTCTACCCAGCCTCGCCAGAAGCAATTTCAGCGTTCCTTGCCTGGCTTCAGATGAGGTGTTCCTTCCTGCCAGCCTGTCCCTCCCCAGCAGGGATTGCAGCAGTTTATCCAGAGAGGCTGTGGAGCCTCCTGCCCCATGGCCAAGGTCAGTGTGCCCCTCAGTGCAGCCCCCCATGAGTCCCACCAGCCAAACCTCTTTAGTGTACCCTTACAGGGTCACACCCACCTGGTAGGAGTCAGAATACACCAATTCTATTTGGGTTGGCAAGAGATTACGTTGGACAGGTGGATTCTGCAGATTGTCTGCAAAGGATAAGCCGAACCCTTCCTTTCTTCTGAGCAACACCATCCACCCAGTTACTGGCTGAAGACCATCTCTCCATTTTGCGTCAGGAAGTGCAAGATCTTTTGGCCAAAGGGACTGTTGAGCGGGTGCTGGTGCCAAAATTAGATGTGGTTGTTATTCATGCTACTCTCTAATGCCCAAGAAGGACAGAGATCTTCTGCCTTCTATAGACCTGTGCTCTATCAAGGCCTTCCCCTGGAAGGAAAGTTCAAAATCCTCACTTTAGCCAGGTCTTGTCTGCTCTCGAGCTTGGATGGTTGCCATGGGCCTGCATGACATGAGGTCGCATTTTGTTTTTAACTTTAACAAAGATTCCTGACATTAAAGAAGATTTTCCCAAGGTATCTTTTTAGTTAATTTTAATCTTATTTCTCACTTTTGTTGGCCCATCGACTCGACAATACTGGGGCTAGACAGACCGTCCTTTTTTTGGCTTTTTAGAAAAAGATCTCTGACAAAGATCCCCCTTGTGGGGCCTGTTTGGCATTGCAGTGCCAGCCCAACGAGGAGCATAGCCCAATGATGAAGCATGCCACCACTTGGTGGATGAAGGCTTGAGCTATGCAACCATGTTGCCTATAATCATAATACTTGAATGAGACAAGTTGTCTAAAAATCAAACTCTATTATGGGTGAGGTGAGTTTTCTCCCTCTCCTCGGAACTGCACATATTATTATTGCTATAACGCCTGGTGTTGGACAAATTTGTGGTTTGGTGCGGCACTGTCTGATGTTTTATTATTTGTTCTGTCTCTCGCCGCTAGGCCTTACTCTGGCCACCGAGTCTATTCACAGCCCACCTCCAATAGGTACTCTTTGGTATCTATTCAAAAGGTGAGGAATCTGCAGCTACAAGTCTCTAGCAGAAGAGCAAGTTACTTACCTTCGGTAACGCTCTTTCTGGTAGAGACTCTATCTAGCTGCAGATTCCTCACCAACCCACCTTCCCCTTTCTCTGATTAGACTCTACCCATTAATAACATCCCAAGTCTAGGAATCTGCACACTGGTGTATCAATTCCTTATAGTGGCTCCGCATGTGGGGGTGTGGACAGTCTTGAAAGCAGCTGGCATTTGCTATGGTGGAACATACATAATCTCACGATGGGGTGAAACTTTGCAGATCCCCAGCTGAACATAACACACACAACTGATGCATCCGTTCATGGATGAGGAAAGCCTTTGTCCCATTTCACAGAAAATGGACCAGTGTGGAACTACTCAATAGCAAAGAGTAAAAATTCTGAGTTTCTAGTATTGGAAGCTTTCCAAATAAATTGCACTAAAGAGATGACACTGGAACCTCCTGGCAGAACCCTTTCGCAGACTTGCATCAATTTGATAGGCCAATCCAGCAGGCATAATCGGGGAATACATGAGTGGACGTTTAATCCCCTGATTCTCAACTCCTACTTCCAAAGATGGGAAACACCAGGCATAAATCTGTTCACCACATTACAAAATAAAAAAATGTCTAGGCTTGGCATTCAGGTATCCAAACCTCACCAATGCCAGGGGATGCACTTTGTTAAATGAGTCGGCGATTTTGAATGCATTTTTTTTGTATCACTGCACGGATCAGTGGACGAGGCAGAAAAGTGCATGTGAGCGCCCATGACCATTTGCGGTCGGCATGGCTACTGGGGGGGGGGGGAGTGGTCGCAAGGGAAGGGGGGGTCACGCAGGGATTAAATAATAAAAATAATCAAAAATAAATAAAACGTACCTTTCCCAGGTCTCGCGTCTTCACCGCTCGGTCTGCTCTCGATTTCCTGCCTCCGCAGGAACAGGAAGCAGGCAGCCTCCCTCCCCTCCACTAAGCCAATCACAACGCTGCAATGGCAGCGTTGTGATTGGTTGGGATGCCGACCACACAGGCGTCTATGGGGAGGCCATTTTCTCCATGTGGGCTGCATGCAGCCTACATGGAGAAAAGGGAGAGTGCTCATGACTGGTTTGGTCGGCCCCAAAGGGCCGACCAAACAGTCAGGGCCCGCAGCATTGGGCAAGCCACTCCTCCCCTGCCCTCGAGCACAACCCCCCCAACCAAACCCTTCTGCTTTCTCACAGTGCGAGAAGCAGAAACATAAAATGGTATTTATAATACCATTTTATGTTTCTGCTTCTCACACTGTGAGAAAGCAGTGGGGTGGCACTCCTCCGCCCACATGGAGGAGCCGCCCCTGCCCATGACCTTAATTTAGTTGCACTAATCTGAGCTAGACAGGAATGGCTTGAGGTGGTCATAAAGCCACTCTGCAGTCTCGAGGTTTGCCCAGACTTATTGAATATATATATAAAAAAAAATCTGTCATATCTCTTCTGTTACCGCTATCAGTGGAAGAACCTTCCATTCGGAAGAGACACGATTTTTTGCAAATTATATGTATTCATTTTCAAGTAGTGCAAAATATAGGTTTGACAGAGTACACATTTTGCAACTGTTTCTAATCAAACAATTCCAGCAATGTGATAGTGGTTCTCACACGCCTAATAATAGTAAACTTGATAAATAACCATTCAGGGTAACTCCGGTTAGTACAGCAGCCGATCAGTTCCTCAAGCCTCCAGTGAATTGACCTGAATACCACGGCGCTCAGACCACCCCCCCCCCACCAATCCCCATCTTAAAAGCTTCATCAGAGCGAAGGCTCTTCAAAGCGTTATAGCTCACAATCCCTGGACCATCCTGTGGGCAAAATAAATAATTGCCAATAAACGTTCTCCAAGTGCTTGTGACATATAGTCTGGTTTCCCCCTCGCCCCGCTCCTGACTCTTTTCACAAGGATGAGTTCATGGTTCTCTCTCTATGCCCATCAGATGTTCCACGTTAGCCCACTACTATCACCCTCAGGGAGTTCTATCTCCCTCGTCGTGTTATTACCTCTTGCACCTACTCTGTCAATGTAACCCGCTCCCGTGGCTGAAGAAATGGTTCCCCTATGGTATTTTATATAATGTCCCATTTGGTCATTGAGTTATTAAATATGTTCACGATCCACCACTTTCGCCATGTAAAAAGACACCCAAATGATGAACGGAATGCGGAGCATATCAAACATTCACCCGCAGTTACGAGATCTGGGTTAAATCCATCGTTCTTGATGTCACCGTGCCACAGAATCATTCTGAGCCCGTCAGGGTAGTTATTTGCCTCCAGTGTCGGAGGATGCACAGTTTGGCAGCCACCAGACCTGTAGCTATTGACCTTTTCCTGTGTCTGGATGGAATCACATTTCCTGATGTGTTTAATCGCTCGATGTATAGATGGAGTGTTGTGGGTCTCCTCCGTGAGAACAGACCACCTCCGTCCAGTATTCAGACAGTTCAGGGCAGTCCAAAGGATAGGCATCATGTCACAGCGGCTTCTCCACATCTCCAACAGCTGGCATGTGGTAACAATCATGCCCTGTGTAATTTAGTTTGGGACCAGTACCAGTTATGTAAAAGTTCGAAGTAAGAAATTTCAGTCTGCCCTCACGAAGAAGTGAGGTGGGTGCCTCTATCATGTGTGCATCCACCAACGAGGACCAGGCTTCTGGCGAATATGTCTGCCCCGAGGCTGTCCGCCTGTGGATTTTAGGTCCATGGACGGCAAGAGGCCGCGTTCATTAGTGTATACTTTCAGAAGGGCATTTTCCCACTTATCTATATGTGTACGCATCGGGGAGTATTGGAAGAGGCAAGGCAGACATGGTGCTGGAGCTCTTTAACTCCTGTAAGGAGCTCTACAGAATCCTAAAAGAATTCACAACTCCTCCCACCCAGCTACTAACCCCAAATTCCCAAGAATGGACTGATTCTCTCTCCATATTTTTTGAAGACAAAATTGCCACAATTCATCACACCTTTCCATCCCAAATAATTAATGATCATTCAGAAAATGCGTTTAGCCTGCCCTCAGACCCTCCGTATACCCTGGACGAATTTGTTAGTTGCAACATCGAGTCAGTGGCAACTGTCATGCAGAAAATAAAATCAGGTTCCCCCACTGACACTGTCCCTCCTAAATTCTTTTCAATCATCGCGCCGGTGTTATTGGAAAATTTAACCAACTTATTTAATAAATCACTATCGGAAGCTGAATTCCCAAAACTATGGAAAGCTGCCAGGGTAAGGCCTATTCTAAAAAAAAACCCACAGCTGATACTAAACTCTGCCTGAACTATCGCCCCATTTCGCTGCTTCCCTATTTCGGGAAAATACTGGAATCATTAGTAAACCAACAGCTTGTCACTTATCTAGAGAGCCATGGGCAACAGGATCCTTCACAGTCGGGTTTCAGGGCGGCCCATAGCACAGAGACAGCATTGGTGGAGGTAACAGACAACATCAGATTAGCTCTGGACAAACGTCAGTCAACAATTCTTGTCCTGCTCGACCTGTCCGCTGCCTTTGACACCATCTCCCATAGCATTCTAGAACATTGGCTCTGGGAGATTGGTGTCAGGGGGAACGCCCTAAAATGGTTTAAAAGTTATCTAACAGACCGTGTTACAACGGTCCAGGTGGGAAACTCTGTTTCATGTGACAGACTGGTCAAGATGGGAGTACCACAGGGCTCCATCTTGAGTCCGACTCTTTTTAATCTGTACATGACGCCACTGGCCAAGGTGATCAGATCTTATGGTTTTGATGTTGTCGTATGCTGACGACACGCAGATCCTGGTCACTCTTAGACCAGACCCATCAGAACAAACAGCGTTTTAAAAAATGTATGTCCCACATTGATAGGTGGATGCGTACAAACCATCTCCAATTAAACGGAGGCAAGTTCGAGATCATGCTCTTCGGCAAGGCTCACAAGCATTGGTCTCATGACTGGTGGCCCCCGAACCTTAGCCCTTGTCCAACACCCAAACCGACGGTACGGAATTTAGGCTTCCACATGGACAGTCAAATGTCAATGAAAAATCAGACCAATCACATAATCGGCTCATGTTTTGGAGTGATGCGTAATCTACGAAAGGTCTTCAAATGGATTCCGATGGAGGCCAGGAAACCATTAGTCAAGGGACTGATAATAAATCGCATGGACTATGGAAATTCCCTGCTGTCCTCAATAAACGAAGGCCTTCTCACTAAACTCCAGATCTTTCAGAACACTGCGGCCAGACTGGTTCTGAATCACCCGCCAAGATCCCCGTCTGCCCCTTGTCTGAGATCTCTACATTTTCTCCCAGTCAGACAGAGAGTCCTATTTAAGACTCTCTGTCTAACACATAAAAATATGTATGGAAAAGGCCCGGGGTACTGGTCCAAAAAACTATGTTGGTACCAGCCTTGTAGGTCGCTAAGATCGAGCAATGAATCCCTTCTCACACCCCTCAGAATCCGCACTGCAAGATACGGAGGAAGGTCTTTTTCCTATATTGCTCCGGTCTCCTGGAATAAACTTCCCTGGAACTTGCGTACTATCTCAAATCATAACTGCTTTCGCAAAAAGTTGAAAACATGGCTATTCGACAACTAAATGAGCACTCTATCAGAGCCGTCTGCAAGCACCATGAGACTTTGATTTAAGGACTCCCGGGCTACGGCCAAGTCCTTGGGTCTCTCAGTGGCCACACGTTCCCCGTCTGCCTTTCATGGCTACAGAAGGGATTATCAGCCACACCAGCCATACCCCAGCTAAAAGACAGCACAAGTGCAGCAACCTCAGCGTGGCAGTGGCTCGTTCTGACTCTGTGGGAGGGTGGCCAGAGGTCAGATCAGACCCTCACCCCCTCCCCTGCAGCCTCAGGCTCCAAACCTTACTAGTCTGGCCCTTCCAGATCATAGGTGGCCATTTGGTGGCAGGCGCAGCCATCACCTCCACCGCTGGCATCACTTTGGACAGGTGGGTTCTTCAGATAGTCCGAAGGGGCTACTCCCTCCCCTTCGAGTCTACCTCTCCGTCCATGCCTCCAACTTACGACCGGCTGATGGAGGATTACCTGACTTTGCTTCAGGAGAAAGTCATGAATCTCTTGGCCAAGGGAGCCATAGAGGGTTCTGGTGCCAGGAATAGGCTGTGGTTGTTATTCCCGATACCATCTGGACCCGAAAAAGGCCAAGGGTCTTCGCCCTATCCGAGATCTGCGAGCCCTCAACTACTTCCTCAACAAGCATTGGCATAGCCAATATGTCTCGCCTTTGGGACCTTATAAGTGTTTAGTTATGTAGCACAATATCCTTGGTGCAACAACATCCACTGTTGCATGGCTAAACACTTATAAGGTCCCAAAGGCGAGACCTATTGGCTATGCCAATGCTTGTTCACCCTTGTTGGTACAACACTAGCTGAAGTAAGTGTTCTCATGCACTGCAATTACCATGATGCATTGGGATGTACCGAATGCTGGGATGTGAGGCAGTGTGCTCCCACCCACTTTTTGTTTGCAAAGTCTCCCTTGAGCTAATGAGCTGACAAGCTCTGGCTGATGCACCTGCACCCAGTGAGTGATACAGAGACCTGAACAGACTTTGGTCAGCCTTTCCAGCACCCCCAAAACAATGTGCTGCTATCTACAGAAGGACAACTATCCTGAAACACGTGTCTAGAGATGCACAGTACCGTCTGCATCAAAAACGGTGAAAAGCTCAAGACTGCCACTGAAGTAAGTGTTTTCATGCACTGCATTTAGGGTGATTTATTGGCCTGAACTGAGAGCTGGAATTTGAGGTAGTGTGCTCCCAACCTCTTTTTGTTTGAAATGGTACACTTTTTCTCTCTTCTTTTGATACAGGGCAGCAGAACAAGCTTTGGTTTTTACACTGCCTTGCATCAAAATATTAGCAAATCTGGGAGGTGGGGTGTCGAGGAGTGACTGAGGCACTCTCAAGACCACTTGGCCCCATCACTTATCTGTGACCCCTTCTGCACCCCTTCCCCCAAAATCATTTCTAGAGACGCCACTGGGGGATGTTCCTCCAATTTATAACTACTCAGTGCTTAGAACTGGTATTAAAAGGTGACAAGTGCTCTATTTTTCGTTTAAGACATTGTTGCCTTTACCCCACGTAAACATCAAAGAACTTATTTAATATGGTGTGATCGAGGGAAGAAGACATTTACTCTCCACGATGGCAGGATCATACTCTGCTCCCCAGCCCTGCTTCTCATGGGTTCCATTGAAAAACCTTCTCTCACCATCCCCTGAGGCACGCCTCACTCGTGTTCAAAATGTTCAGTTCAACTTTATTGATTTAGACCCCGTCTGGAGGCAAACATATATGTAATACAACATACATCCAATGAAATGGATTTTTGTGCAGATATGAAAAAGTGAAACTGTGCAATAAAATTACAATTTTTTTTTTTTTAAATCTTTAAAAACATTTTAAAAAATTGGAGATTAGATAACACAATCTTTCATATGTGGGAGAAAGAACCAATGATCTAATGTCACTAACTTAAAAACACTACATTGCCAAAAATAAGATTCTACATATTTTGTGCGATACTGTTTGAGATGGGTACATGTGAAAAGAATATTCAAGAATTGAAGCATGCTCAAGTCCTGACTGCCTTTGTTACAAAGAGGACACATGAGTTGATCATAGGGAATCCCACTCCATGCCCCTACTACTGCCAAAGTTGTTAATCTTTGTACTCTCAACAAAAACAGTGTTCTTTGAATGTGATGTGCGGAATCCAGCAGTAGGTAAAGTTGCATCTTTCCTATTATGGCTGTAAACAGTACATTATTGCAAATTTTCAGAGTGGTGCAATGTAATTTATACAATTTAAAACTAATAGTGGGAATTCATTTTTAGTGCAATCTTCGAGCTGCTATATTTCCACGTTTTTAGATCATGAAGGGGAATTTTCACGTGACTAGTGCTAAATTCAGATTATTTACAAAAATACTGAAATAATCAGTATCTCCAAACACTTCATTTTTATCATCTTTAAGACCCTGCTCGTTCAAAAGATTATTAGAAAGTGGCGTTCACCAGCACCCTCATTGTGCGTACCAGCCAAGAAACGTACTCCTGCTTCCATCACACGCATTCACACTCCTGCTTCCGTCACACACTTTCACACTCCGGCTTCCGTCACACATTTTCGCACTCCTGCCTCCGTCACACGCTTTCACACTCCTGCTTCGGTCACACGCTTTCACACTCCGGCTTCCGTCACACGCTTTCACACTCCGGCTTCCGTCACACGCTTTCACACTCCGGCTTCCGTCACACGCTTTCACACTACTGCCTCCGTCACACGCTTTCACACTCCTGCCTCCGTCACACGCTTTCACACTCCTGCCTCCGTCACACGCTTTCACACTCCTGCCTCCGTCACACGCTCCTGCCTCTGTCACACGCTCCTGCTTCCGTCACACACTTTCACACTCCTGCCTCCGTCACACGCTTTCAAACTCCTGCCTCCGTCACACGCTTTCACACTCCTGCCTCCGTCACACACTTTCACACTCCTGCCTCCGTCACACGCTTACATACTCTTGCCTCCGTCACACGCTTTCAGTATGAGGGCGCGCACTGCTCTTCACTGGGCCACAAGGTAGAGCTCCCGCAATGGGGCCAACGAGGAGGTCATACAATCTAAGGATGCGGCCCAGACTGTGGAAGAACCTCTCCTTATGGCAGACTATTTACAATGAAAAAAGAATCATAGTGGGACTGGAAAAAAAAGCAATATTTACCATTCAATGTGTCGCACGAAGAAAATTGCGCCATTGACATATACACCCAGGAGCATGTTGTTTCGTGCTCCAACTGAAAAATACGCTCCAAGAAACAACTTAAGAAGCCAAAATTAAAAAATATATGATTTGAAGCATGCATCTTTTATTTTGACAGCGACATCCCTATTCCGGGATGTTTATGTTGAAGTTACAATCCGTGTCAACACTAGTATTGTTACTCTATTTACACATACAATTACAGATTGGCAGGAGTTGAGAAATACAATCGCTTCACACCCCACCCACAAAACAAACTATTGCAGCCGACACATGCTGGCAACACTACGGGGCTGCGGCATATAGTATACATTGAGGTTTTTTTAATAAATTATATTTGTATCTATTTCATATTTGTAGTATTCAATCTTTTACTGAATCAATACGCGCTGCACGTGATTTACTTCACTCCAAGTGACCGGACAACTAAAGCAACAGGGCACGGAAACACGCAAAGTAAACGGAGCATTTCAGCTGTTCAAACCTGGCATCCTGTAGCGGTCACAACAAGAGGAGCGGGGGCGAGCGAGCGCGGCAGGCTGCAGAGCTGACCAGACGCTCGTGCGTCATGGCCTTTTGCCTGCGTTTACACGCATGGCAGGCATGTGTTTCCAATTATCGCGCACGCGTCTGAGCACGATAATGGGAAACAGATGTCGGCCGCGCGGGTAACCGCCCGAAAAAGGCCATGACGCACGAGCGTCTGGTCAGCTTTTGAAACCCCCTAACAATAAGTCTCGCGCTGCGCGAGCAGTGCTTCGCACTGCAACACTAGGCGCGAGACCTAAAAAGGAAAAGTTCTAAATGCTTATGCTGGCTCAGGTCTTGCTCGCCCTGGACCCAGGAGAGTGGATGGTAGCTTTGGACTCCCAGGGCGCCTATTTTCACATTCCCGACTTACCTGCACATCGGCGCTACCCACGGTTTACGGTAGGCCACAGACATTTTCAGTTTACTGTGCTCCCCTTTGGCCTTACCAGCGCCCATCGAGTGTTCACCAAGGTGATGGCGGTGGTTGCAGTTCATATGTGCAGATCAGGGGTGCCAGTCTTTCCCTATCTCGACAACTGGCTGTTGAAGGTGGGCTCACCCCAGGCTGCCGTCTCCCACCTCCAGACTATGGTGAACCTCCTGCATTCACTGGGGTTCACTAACAATGTGCCGAAGTCACACCTTACTCCCTTTCAGACACTCCCTTTCATCAGAGCTGTTCTGGACACAGTGCAGTTCTGGGCCTATCCTCCCGAATGGCAAGTCTAGGATATTCAAGCTATGATACCAATGTTTTCAGCCTCTATCCTGGATTTCAGTGAGAATTACTTTGAGGCTGCTAGGCCTGATGGCCTCCTGCATCCTGCTAGTGACACATGCCAGATGGCATATGTGCGCTCTGCAGAGGGACTTGAAGTTCCAGTGGGTGCAGCATCAGGGGAATCTCTTTGACCTGGTCCAGATCTCAGAGGGAACTGCACAGGACCTGTAGTGGTGGCTGACCAACCGCAATTGGGTCAGAGGCAGACCCCTTTCCCTTCTCCAACCAGACCACAATGTAGTGACAGATGTGTCACTCCTGGGATGGGGTGGCCATCTGGGGGAGGTAGAGATCAGAAGATTCTGGTCTCCGGAGGAATCCAGACTCCACATCAACTTGCTGGAGCTCTGAGCGATTCGTTTGGCATTGAAAGCCTTTCTTCCTTAAATCAAGAGAAAGCTGGTTCAAGTGTTCATGGAATACACCACCATGTGGTACTGCAAGAAACAGGGCAGGGTGGGGTTGTGGACCCTTTGTCAAGAGGTCCTGCGTCTCTGGACATAGCTGGAACAGCAGGGCATATATCTGGTGGTTCAACACTTGGCAGGTTCTCTGAATGCCAGGGCGGACAAACTCATCCATTGATGTCTAGCGGATCACGAATGGCATCTCCATCCGTAGGTGGCACAAGGTCTCTTTCAACAGTTTGGTTAGATCTGTTTGCCGTAAGCAGTTTTGTGCGCTGGAGTTTCCAAGGCGGCTCTCGCTCGGTGACCCTTTTTGTCTCGAGTGGGGCTCAGGCCTCCTATATGCCTTTCCGCCCATACCACTCCTGTCCAGAGTGCTCAAGAAGATCCGGAGCGACCGGTCCCAAGTCATTCTTGTGGCTCCAGACTGGGCACAAAGAGTCTGGTATCCCGAGCTTCTCCAATTGAGCATCGATCCTTCAATCAGGCTGTCTCTTCTGGAGGATCTTTAGTTGCAGCAGCAGGGGAGGGTCCTCCACCTGAACCTGTCAACTCTACGCCTTCTTGCGAGAAGATTAAGTGTCAGCAGTTGATAGCATTCAACCTTCCTCATGAAGTTTTCAATGTTATTTTGGCAGCCAGGTGGTCCCCCACAAAGACCGTGTATGCCTGCCGGTGGTACAAATTTGTAAAATATTGTACAGAAAGGTCTACTGATCCTGTTTATGCTTTCCTCTCTCAAGTTTCGCTTTTTATTTCGAGCCTTGCCCAGCAGGGCTCTGCACTGGGCACTCTCAAAGGCAACCTTTCAGCCCTGTCTGCGTTCCTGAGGCTGCCAGACCAAACCTCATTATTTAAATCTCCCATTGTAAATAGATTCCTCAAAGGCCTTGCACATATGTCCCCACCTTCCCCTTTCATTATGCCTCAGTGGGACCTTAATTTGGTTCTTACCTTCCTGATGTGTGCTCCATTCGAACCTCTGCACATCTGCCTCTTCCGGCGGCTTACCATCAAAACAGCCTTTTTAGTGGCAATCACTTCTGCTAGGAGGGTGAAAGAATTGCAGGCTTTCTCATCCAAGCCTCCTTACCTGACAATATTCCCTGATAAATTGGTGCTTCGCACTAGGGCCTCTTTACTCCTGAAAGTGTTAACACTGTTCCATGTGGGCAATCTGTCACTTTGCCCACTTTCTGCGCTCCTCTGTACCACTCTAAAGGAGAGGAGTGACCCCACCGTCTGGACCCAAAAAGAGCATTGTCATTCTACCTTGACCGCACTGAAGAGTTCTAGGTGGACGACTAACTCTTCGTGGGGTACGTTGGAATGAAGAAAGGTTGTGAGGTGCAGAAGACGACTATATCGCAATGGGTCGTCTTCTGCATCAAAATTTGCTATGCTCTGGCCAAAAAGCAGCCTCCTGAAAGCTTAAGGGCATATTCCACCAGAGCTAAGGCTGCTACCACAGCATTGCAACGTGGAGTTCCAGTCCTTGACATTTGTCAGGCCGCAATGAGGGCATCCCTTCACATGTTTACCAAGCACTACTGCCTGGACAGTTAAGTCCGCAAGGATGCCCTTTTTGGCCGCTCTGTCCTGCAAGACTTCCTGGTCTAAACTTGTCTGCAGTCCATCCAGGGATGGCATTGCTAGGGTATCTATTCAAAGGTAAGGAATCTGCGACTAGATGTCTCTATCAGATGGACAAGTTACTTACCTCCGGTAACGCCTTATCTGGTAGAGACAGGATCTAGCCACAGATTCCTCACCAACCGAGCCATCCTCCCTGCACTGCAGATAGGTTTCTAGGGTCAGGGCTGATCCCTTTCAGGGCCCTAGTTGTTCAGAAACACACCAATGTCAGTGCACTTCATGGCTCTGCACTTCTGGCATGGAAAGTTGTGAAAAGTAACTGACGCCAGGTCACCGAGAATGGTGCCTATATAGGTGACGTAGACGTCACAGTGGCGCAGACAACGCCGATGGCTTCACGCAGAGCCGACAGATGCCACCTACTAGCATGCAGGATTATTGCTTGAAGAAAAATCTTCCGGATCCAGTCTGATGCCTGGGAAATTCAAAGGTAAGGAAATTGCGGCTAGATCATGTCTCTACCAGACAAGGCATTACCGAAGGTAAGTAACTTATCTATTTAGGTGAGATTGAGACTTTGTCAGATGGTGCAACTTCCACTGTGTTTCTATTCAAAGCTATATTGTGCACTCTTCTCTTGTTCCTCCTGAAAGGGTCTGAGTTTATCTCAGATTATTAACTTTCAAATCTATTTTTATTTTTCACTAATCCTTCCATGCCTTTCTTTTAAGCAGATAAACTCTTGTTGAGCAGAAAAGAAATTCAGTTTTAATTCCGTCAATGCTTTTTGAAGGTATTACTGATGAGATTCTGAAGTTCGATCCAATCAGCAGTCGGTCAGGCCGAAAAAATTTACCACTGATAAAATCCATTTTCCTGCTGTGAAGGTACTGCGCATTTTCTTTTTGAGATGGTTAAACTGACATGGTTCTGTTGGCACTGAAGTACTTAAGGCAACGTTCTTGAAATTTACTGGGGTAAAGGTCTTGTTTTATTAATTTCAGCTGATTATATAAAGGACGTAAGAAACAGGTCTTGTTTACTTCATCTTGCTGTTAGTGTAGACCTTGCTCGTCTGACCTAAAGGTCTACCATACCAGCAGCTTAAATCTCAGGTAGTGATGAAGAGGGCCCATGATCGGAAGATGAACTGGAAATACCAGTTGATCAAAATATAAGGTGATGTATAACTCAAACAATGACTGTTCCACTTGCAAAAGCACCTTATGTCTAGTGATGTTCACATCGTACTAGACATGGAAACTCTACGTCGATTTTGATAACTTCCAATCTATTACTCATAGCAGCGCTGATGTTCCCATCAATATTCATATGGAACTCTTTGCAATGATTTTGTTTTCTGATAGATTTATTGAATTGCATATAGCAATCCAGATTTTATTTTTGTGATATTAGTACATCACTCCAGTAAATAAACATAATTGTTGCCTCTCTTAGTATGGTGACTGGGCTAGGAGTTGGACTGTTTATTTAGTGTGCTGACTCCATGACTGTCATGTTTTTTCCAACAGTCGCTTCAGTGCCCCCCTGAAAATGCTGCTAATGAATTGTCAGCACACGCAACCAGATGATGGACGTAGTGCCAAAACTTTTCAACCACTCACCCCCAGTCAAGAGATCTGGGTTTAATCCAGTTCGGGCTGGACTGTTCCCATGGGGAGCAGGGTCAAGACTGTTTTGAATATGGGGCGTGGCCAGCAGCATGGCCGAGTAGCGGCGATTCTCGTCGGCTCCTCCGGTCCCGACCGAATCCTGTCTTTAATCCTGTTCCTTGACGCCGACACAACGCGTCACTGGTGGTCGGAAGCTCTGCTGCCTTCACAAAGTGCCGTGCGGAGCCAAAACAGTGAATTCCTGAGGGAATACAAGCTTTTTCCTATCCTGGCCGTGGTCCGTGCGATGTCTCCCAAGATGGCGCCTCGCTGCTGAGAGCTGATGGGACGCACCAATTCTGGGACAGAGCTGTGTGGAGACGAGTGGCCGGATATCGAGGCAGAGAGTGGGCGCGCTCTCATTGATCCCCGAGGCTCCGGCTCGCTACGGGGAGTGGATCCTGCCCTTCTGGCACTGCGGTGCAGGCTGGTGTGCGTACGCCTGGCGAGAGCAGCGACCTGGTTGGCCGGAGGCAGAGTGGGCTGGCCGGGAGAGCACCGCAGCAGGTAGACTGAAGTCCACGTTCCATCAGCGACATCGGAGACGCCAGCCGGTGGAATGAAACCGGACAGCACCTCCTGATGGCCCGCGTCCTTTACCAGCTGCCTACGGCGGTCCTGGAGACGCCGGCCGGTGACGGATTCAGCCCCCGGGGGGCCTCATACCTATACTCAGGAGCCAGGGCGGCGCAGACCAGAGCGGCTGATTTAAAGGTGCGGAGTGGGTGCGGAGGCACAGTGCCTGCCAGACTTTGGGGGGGCACAAGGTCGGAGTCCCCCCTAATCCCCCTCACCGAGTATCTGCCAAGAGGGGGTGAAGCCCTGAGGTGAAAGCTGGGAACACGGCGGGATCCACAGCCCAGCTGGCCTGCGACAGCGACTTTAGAATCTCGCCTGGAGGTCACAGTATGTACTGGTTCGTCTAACTGCCGGGCATGGCCCTTCAAGGTAAACCCCCAATGGGCGAGGCATAAATCCATAGCTGTTTGGTTGTAGATGAACCTCCTTCTGCAGGTTGGTGTGCCCATCTCGCGGCGGAGACCCACCTGGCGTGGGGACCCCACAGACCCTGATCCTGCTCAGGCTTGGGAAACCAGGCGGTATGTCACCGTGAGCACCATATCAATAACATAAGAGAGGCGGGCGGATCTGCGTACCCACTCTCCTGCGATTTGGGGACTACTCCTCCGTCTGGTGGTCCGTGGACTGGTGGTTGTGGCCTCTAACACTGTCGTGGGGGGAAGACACCTATCTACACCCCGCAGCGGACTTCCTTGCGATGGCTAGAGATAAGGAGCCCAGGTCGTCGAGGCAGGGGAAGCTGGATCGATTTGCTAAGGTGCTCCCCGCGACTGTAGGAGCGGACGGTGGTGCTCCACCTCTCTCTGACAACGCCACTATACTACAGGCGATCCACGCATCCAGGGAGAACCTGGAGGGGAAGATGGCGGAGATACGCTCGGAGGTCACATTGCTACGTCACGACTCAAACGTTTCAGAGAGGGTCACAGAAGCTGAACACCGTATCTCTGAAATGGAGGACACCTCCCATACCTTGCGCAAAGATGTGTCAGGACTTATAGCCTCGATGAAAGAAGTGGCATGGTGGGTGGATGACGCAGAAATAACCTTCGATTTATTGGTTTTCTGGAAGAGGCAGAGCGAGCGGACCCGGGCTAGTTTCTCCTGACCTTTCTTAAGGAGGCCCTCCCTGCCGTGCAGTTTTCGGCTTGCTTTGTCATTGAAAGGGTGCATCGGATGCCAAATGTCCGTCCGCCGCCAGGGGCTCCTTCTCGCCCCTTGATTGCCCGTTTCCTACATTTTCAAGATCGGGACTTAATACTTCGGGAGATGCGGAAGATAGGTGGGATCAAATACGAAAACACGCGAATAATGGTATTCCCGGATTATTCCCGTGATGTACAAAAACAGAGACGTACCTTTGATCCCATCAAGGCGAAGCTCAGATCACTTGGGATTCAATATATGTTACTATTCCCCGCAAAACTAAATGTTATCTTCCAAGGTACTACGCAGTTCTTCCAGTCCCCAGAGGAAGCATGGTCCTGGATAGAAGAACGACCCTCGCTGGGGCGTAGACTGTCCCAGACCAAGGATCTCCAGGCAGTCAGGCGAGGGGGTCCCAGTCAAGAAAGACCCAAAGAGAAGCGGCCGAGGAGAGTGTTGAAATTACGGAAACCCGCCATCAGAACACCGATGAGATCCTTGCAACACGGGGAGGGCAGACCGCAAAACTCTGATTCGGAAGATGACATGACTCTTGAGCCAGCCGCGCAGACTGTGCCACGGAGCAGTCGGAGAGAGAGGATTCGGCGGATCCGGACAGCGAACACCCACTGCTTGAAAGCATTCAATGGCTGGAGACTCCAGACCCAATCATGGTGGAAGTAAGTATCCAGCAGCAAAGTCAGCTCAGTAACGGCGAAGAGGAATGAGATGCAGGGGCCGGAGAGCAGCAGAGAGACAGTAGGATTATCCTAGGGCCTTGTAGACTTTGCGGACCTTGGCCCGAGGTCACTGGTGCACGTCGCCTTTTTAGAGGGAAGTATATTGTGTGTTTTTCTTGCATTATTGTGTAGTTAATTGAGGGGGGGAGGGAGGGCTACAGACCTCTTGGTGGATTACCCGTGCCAGAGTTGTCATGTTGAGGAAGTGGGTGGTGGTGTGGGTACCTGAAGAGTGTAGGGTGGGGGGCATGTTGGATTTTGGATTTTGTCAAATGTTGTGGGATCTGTTTATTGCAAGGAGGAGGGGAATGTTTTCTTCAGTTTGATTGCATGAATACCGAGATTGAGAAGGGAAAGAGAGATGTAGACACTCCTCCGGGGTAGGGCTGGACATGGGTTGATTCAACACCTACATGGCAATGGCGGAGGACAGGTTCACGGCACTGACATGGAATGTCAATGGGTTAGGAAATCAAATCAAACGGGGTTTAGTGGCCAATTACCTTAAAATACTTAAACCCAACATAATATTTTTACAGGAGACGCACCTGATGGGTTCGAGTTGTTCTTTCCTGGGACGAGGGCACTACACTACCCTGGCACATGCCGGCTTTACTAAGGGTTCGAGGGGAGTGGCAATTCTCATCAAAAAGTCTCCCCCTTTTCGTGTTACTCAACAATGGGTAGACCCCGATGGAACATATGTCGCAGTACAGGGAATTTGGAACCGGAAGACGTTTTTACTTATTAGTGCATACGCTCCCCCACGACTGCAGCAACGTACGCTAGATAAACTGACGGAGCTCCTACTACACTCCGGCCCCGCCACACATATTATGGGAGGGGACTTCAATGACGTGATTGAACCCTCCCTAGATCGTACTCAATTGCGATCTGGGTCCCACGGACCCACGCCATTGGCCGTGTTCCAAGATGCTCTCGGACTGACTGACTTATGGCGAAGGCACCATCCAACCCTACGTGCCTACTCCTATTTCTCGGGAGCTCACAGAGTGTTCTAGGGACTGGACTATCTCTTCGCTCCAGCGGGAGAGATTGGTCATGTGGAGAGGATAGAATACTTAGCAAGGGGCATCTCCGACCATTCACCACTTTTATTGACGGTGGGAGGGAGGGGTGACAGTCAAGTAGCGCACTGGAGACTGAGCTCATGGGCCTTGAAAGACGAAGGAATCGCTAAAGAACTCAGGGTGGACTCGGAGCTCTATTTTAAAGACAATGTCGGCTCAGTGCAGTCGGCAGTCATTTTGTGGGAAGCATTTAAGGCGGTGCTCAGAGATAGGGCACAAAATCTAATTGCCCATAGGAAAAGGCGAAGAAACCCAAGAGATAGAGGCCTTAGAACGTACGCTGATAAGTCTAGAAAGAAGTGGAACCTCTGCACCGAGTAGTCATACCCTTCACCAAATTGACATAACCAAAAGGGAATACTAAGCGTTAGTAACCCGAGCGGTAAAAGCTCAGCAATTGGCAGTCCAACATCGACTGTACGAGACAGGTGATAGGGCAGGGAAATTGCTGGCGTAGCTGGGCAGAAAGGAGATGGAGTCGAGATGGGTAATGTCAATTCAAGAACAAAACCATACATACACCATACCCAGGGATATAGCGGGGGCTTTTGCCCGATACTACACTGACTTATATGCAACTAAATCGCAGGCGAGTGAGGTGCAAATAACCCAATACTTAGACACAATTGAGCTCCCCTCGCTCTCCCCGGAGGAGAGGAACAGGCTCGAGGAAGACCTGACTCTCGAAGAAGTGACGGAGGCCATTGGTCGCCAAACGTCGGGGGAAGACCCCGGGCCCAAATGGTCTCCCGGGGGAATTCTTTAAATTAAATAATAGCCTGCTGGTCCCACACCTACTCAATATGTTTCAGACGTCCAAAGAACAAGGGAGTCTCCCAAAAGATCTCCGAATGGCTACTGTAGTGGTAATTCATAAAACAGGGAAACCCCCGGAAGACTGTGGATCCTATCGACCCATATCACTGCTCAATATTGAAACGAAAATTCTGGCCACTATTCTTGCGATACGTCTATTGACGGTTATCACTCCCCTGATCCATAGGGACCAATCTGGCTTTATGCCGAAGCGAGCCACACGCTTTAACCTACGGCTACTGGCTAATTGGATGGACACAGTGCAGGGTCGGGATAGCCCCCATTTGCTTCTCTCACTTGATGCCGAAAAGGCATTTGATACCATTCATTGGCCCTTCATGAGGTGCATCCTGGAGAAGTTTGGATTTGGTCCAATATTTAGGGAATGGTTGG
Source organism: Calotriton arnoldi (assembly GCA_963921515.1). NCBI lineage: Eukaryota > Metazoa > Chordata > Amphibia > Caudata > Salamandridae > Calotriton > Calotriton arnoldi. Next base: position 383,934 of record CAWUFW010006290.1, read on the forward strand.
CACTACTATACCATGCGCCTGGGGCTAGAGTTCGGGTCAATGGGGTGGTCTCGACGAGCTGGCCGATCCAGCGAGGCACTAGACAGGGTTGTCCCCTGTCCCCCCTGCTATTTGCCCTTATATTGGAGCCGTTGGCCTGTGTAGTTCGTGCCCACCAAGGGCTGGGTGGTTTTATAGACGAGTCCCGGTTTTTGGAGGAAGAACGCATATCGCTATATGCGGATGATATTTTATTATATGTCACGGACCCAGCCAAGACACTCCCCAAAATATTGCGAATCTTTGAGGAATATGGCCGCCACGCGGGTTATAGGATTAATTGGAGTAAATCCACCTTGTACCTTGTGAGTGGGGAGGTGAAGCCCCAGACCTACCCGAGTTGCTTACGATTGTCCACGGAGGGGTTCACCTACCTTGGACTCTATATCACTACTGAGGTAGCCACCAGCTTAGAGCACAATATCAAGCAAATCCTTTTAAACTTTCAAGCAGACGTCAAGAGGTGGAGGAAACTCCCTCTGACGATCATGGGGAGGGCCGCTATGTACAAAATGATTACACTCCCTCAGCTGCTCTATATTTTGCAAAACACCTACTGCAAAATAGTAGAGACCGTGTTTGCAACCATTGACAGCGAGCTACGCTTGATTTTATGGGACGGGGCACACCCGCGGATAGCGCTACCAACGCTGCAGCGCAACCCATACAATGGGGGTCTGGCCCTACCGGACATCAGGGCCTACTACAAAGCAGCATATCTCATTGTAATTAATGAATGGAATCACGCTCCGAGAGACCACCCCACCTATAGGTTGGAAAGATTACAATTCCGAGACCGCACACACTTACACTATACGTATGGCGGGAGAGGCAGTACCCGGCTCTTGCTGGCTACCCAAAGAGTGCTGGAAGCATGGAAAAGTGCCGAGAAGCAAATGAAATGGGATATGAAACCCACAAGGGAGACCCCATTATGGGAGGGTACTAGGCTAGCTGAGATTGGTAAGCTGAAAGGGTTTCGACAATGGGACCTCATAGGGATTTCCAAACTAGGGGATGTCATAGAAAAAGGCATGTTAGCCCCATTTACCTCACTTCAAGCCACATATCAGCTCCACCACACTCAAGCCTATGCCTACCTTCGACTGAGACATGCCTGGCAGGTGGAGGGGCTAGACGCGGTGACGCTGCCGGAATATGCCCCATTAGAAGGCAGACTCTTACAGGAAGAGATCCCGACTCAAGCTATCTCGTTGACTTATAAAACACTAATTAACAATATTCCGGACAGACTAGGCCCATTGAGAGCTAAATGGGAATTCACTACTGGCCCGTTAGAGGACATAGATTGGGAGGCTGCCCTCATGCACCCACGCGAAGTGGCAATCAAACTAAGACTGCGGCTCATACAGTATAAAATACTACACAGGACTTACTTTGACAGAGCACGACTACATTCTATGCGGAGAGCAGATCACCCAGACTGCCTCAGATGCCACACGGAACGAGGTACATTTATACACACCCTCTGGGAATGCAGCGGGATTCAAACATATTGGAGCAAGATAGTGAGGGAACTAAACAATATACTGGAATCCCAAATTGAGTTGGAAGCCAGGTTCCTCCTTCTGCGAATCCCCTCAGACGTGGATTTGCCATGACATAGACTCATGTTGGCTAACTTGGGGCTGGTGGTGGCCAAAAGGGACATAGCCAGATACTGGGTGCCCACCAACTCCCAACACTCCGAGAATGGAGAACAAGTTTGGATCTTTATATGGTTGCGGAGAAAGTGACATATGAAGCAAGGGGCTGTCCCCGCAAATTCCGAAAGATATGGGCCCCATGGATAAAATATTATGGATTGGATCTGGGGGCGGAGGAGGCGGATTAGGTCTTGCTGCTGGGGTGATCGGGGAAAGAGCCCCGCTCGTTATGCGATATGACTCATTGTCGATAAGTGTAGACAACCCACACGCTACTTTCGTTACATGTATATATGCGTTGCTAGAACCTAACCTCATGCTCTCTTTCAAAGGAACTGTTGACATATCTTTTGCATTGTACCAACTGCTATTGCCCAGTGCTCACTATGTATCGTGTATTCATGATCACTTTGTTTGTAAGTTTAAATTACAAATAACAAATAAAAACATTTTTTTTAAAAAAGACTGTTTTGCATATGGATGGGTTTAAACTGGAATGACATGGGTAGCAAAAAACTATGGATTTAGGCCCAGATCTCTGTACTGGGGTGGATGTTTGACATTGTTCAACATTCTTTCCATCAATTGTTCTTTTTGCTAATGAATTGTTGGCACTAGAAGTCTGCAACTGTGAGGCAAAGTTTTTCGCAACACATTTATATGTCCACGGCAACTAAGTTAACGACTGGCACCATGCATTTTAGAGGAATGACTCACTAGCAGTGTAAACTCATGCAATGTAGAAGTAACTACATCCCCATCACATTCCACTGTACCTTGCTAAGCTTTAGAACTCTACCAGTGCTGATAGCCTTACAAGAACTGTAGTATGAGCATTTGTCATGTCAATGTTTTGACAAATTTTGCTGAGGTACTGGGCTTGAGGGTTGAAATTTGTACTGCCTGTGTGTGATCTATTGCTCATCACACAAGCCTGTTCCATTAGGGGATCACTGACAGAATATCAAGGAAAAAACATATTGTGTGGACAGAATGTCATGTCAAAAATATCAAGTATCAAAATATCGAGAAGGTAAATGCAAATAGGTAAGTATAGATTTGCTATTCTTAACTCCACATCTCCGTACCTTGAAGATATATATATATATATATATATATATATATATATATATATATACATATATATATATATATATATATATATATATATATATATATATTCACTGAAAAAAACAAAGGTTACAGGGATGTTATAGTTAGGCTTAGATTTCACCCATACAAAGCCATTGAAATTCAGCAGTTATAGTTACCTGAGGTAACTATAACTTACGCCCGCAATGCACTGCTTATGACCTCACATATTACATCACTCATGACATGGTCAGTGACATCACTAATGACATCTCAAATGACAATACTGATCACATCTCAAATGACATCACTGATGACATCATCCACATAACCATGCATACACTCACACCCCCATACAACCTCTTGTACGCCCACTCACATACATACCCATTCACAGACCCATAAAAGAACTCACAGAACCACTCACTCCTCCTTAGAGCTACTCACACACGGCCTCTGGTGGTGCGATTGAGCAGTGATGCCATTTTTTGTTTGATTTTGCACTCCATGTTTGCATGTTTTGGATCGTATTGTTTCTGTGTTTTTCGGACGGGGGTGTGTGTGTGTGTGTGTGTGTTTGTGTGCGTGCGTGTGTGTGTGTGTTTGTGTGTAGAGAGAAGAGAGAGAGAGATAGATAGAGGTGATGCACGGAACTATCTTCACTGTGTCTTGTGCTGTGAGTGTGACTGATTGATTGTGTCGGATCGCTTCTGGAATCTTGTGCTGATCTTGTGGGGACCTGTTGTCGTGGGCAAGGAGTCAAGATGGGACACATGAGCTGACTCAAGGTGGTTGAGCCGTTCCCCAGGTTGGTTGGTTGGTGTGGTGGAGAGGTGAGCATGTTTTTCTGGCCTGGATTTCAGGCGTTAGTGTCCCATCCTGATGCCTTGTCAGGACATCCAAATTAGGGAAACATTTCACTTTAGCTTGCGTTCCCTGGGAGCATTTGAATTTTGCAGACAATGTTGTTTTTGAGTGTTTGTGGTGTCTTGGTGAGTTGGAGGTTGTGGGTCGGAGCTTCTCGAAGTGCCAGTCAGTGATTCGGATGGAGATGATCGGACAGTCCAATCTTTGGCCTTTCGCAGAGCGATTTTCACATGTGTGCCAATTGTAATTTCTGTTTCATATGAGAGTATCTGAAGGAGTAAAACATGGATGTCGAAGTGCTAATAGCATGAAAAGAGGGTGGTGTGTTTGCAGGTGAGGAGAAAGAGGGTGGGCGTTTGTGTGGTAGAGGGGGGGCATGCAGGTGGTGCATGCTGGACGCAGTGGAGGACCGGTGGTGAGGAGGAAGGAGATAACATCAGGGATGTGCAGATTGAGAATTTCAGATGCAGAGAGAGGCACAGTGTGGGTGGCTGGCAGTGAGACTGCTGATGAGAGCAGTTTGAAAGGAGAACAGGAGAGATCGGATTGGGAGACCCTGGGGACCGCTGGCACTTTCACAAATTCTAATTATGTTTGGTTCACAATCACATCTTTTCAGACTTGAGGTATTTTCGAATTTGATTATTCACATCACAATTGTTGTTGCTCATTTGGCTGGTACTGTTGACCGGGATTGGCAGTGCCAATGGGTCTGGCTTGTTTTGAGCGTTTGTTCATTTTTGGTGATGTCTAGATATGATGGTGGAGGGTTCACAGAGAGTGCTGGGGTGCTGCTTGCTGCTCTGATTTACTTGCAGAAGGGTATCACTCACACCCTGGGGACACTGAAGTGTCACACATGGGCAGTCTGGAGGCTTGGCAGCTATTCGCCCACATGGCATCACTGCGCATATTTTGTGCTTTATTATGGTGTGGGAATCTGGTGGACAGGGGGGGAGACACGCACACACCCTTCCCCACATCCTGCCAGGGCCTTTTTCCTCCACTTGAAGAGAAATTTTTTGGGAGGAGTGGTTCCAGGAGTAACCGTGATGAAGGACACCACAGGAGAGGGGGAAACACTGGGAAAATTCCAGATACTTGTTTCAGGGGGAGAAGGTAGGCGTTTAAGTATGTCTGGTCTGGCAGCGATTAGACAAGGATGGAGACTGCAAGTTTTGCCAAGGTGCGCCTTGGAAGGGCCACGGTGTTCAGCGATGTTTCACAAGTGGAGGGGGGGAACTGGCCTGCCTTGCTGATGCTGCACTGCAATAAGTTGTAGTACCTTCATTAGCTTCCTCCCAGTTGTTTTCGGGGAGAAGGATACAAGTACTCCCGGGGCTGGGCTTGCATTCCTCCACCAGCCAAGGAAGATGTGGAATGGTGGGGAGTCGCGGGCAACAGCCAGTGGGTCTGGGGAGCCACGGGCCAAAAACGTTTGAGAACCACTGCCCTAAGGTGACTATGACTTGTGCCTCTGCCATGCACAGCTTTCTTATCAATCATTTTATAGCAAAAGCTGCAGTGATACTATCAATGATGTCATAGAAGATGTTGTGAGTGATGTAATATGTGGAGTAATTAGCAGTGCATGGCGAGGGCGCGTTTACTCTCGCTTGGCGGGAGCTTTGAAATTACTCCCGCCAAGCAAACACAGTCTTCCATGCCCGCGACAGTTGTCAGGGAAAAAGCTATATCACGGGTGTGGGCACCTGGGACATAGCTGTAGCCAGCCCTGTTGTCCCCAGGGCCATTATTGTCTCCTGGATTGGGGAGGGCCGTGCGGGCCTCCTCCCTTTTACAGCTGGGGGGATGGGGTCCCCGGGACCAAAATTGACCTGCACAGCCACCTCCCACTTTATATTAAGGCTGGGTCCTGGAGGGAAGGGGTCCCAGGGGCTGAAATCGGCCCAGGGAGAGGGACAGTGCAGTCTCTCCTCTCCTTCTGAATATCAGTTGGGCCCCGGGGTATGGGGTACCTGGGGCCGAAATCGGACCAGGAAGGGGGGCCGTGTGCCCCCTTCCCACTTAATTTGTAAGGCCGGGCCCAAGAGGATGAGGTCCCCTGGGCTGAAATCGGCCCGGGAGCGGAGCTGCACAGCCCCTCCTCCCTTCTTGTATTTGGCCGGGCCCCAGGGGATGGGGGCTTGGGGGATGGGGTCCCCAGGTCCAAAATCGGCCCAGGGAAGGGGGGGGGCACACATGCTCCCCACCCCCAATTATAGTTGTAAACCCACCCTCGGGACATTGCCCACCCGGGGGGCAAAAAGAAAACAAGTATGGGAGAACACGCTTTTTTATTTTTTATTTTCCCGGGAATCGCGGATCCTTGCAAATTTGCAATAACATTTAAAAAAAACATTTTTGTCCCCGGCAGGGACCCCACCGCCAGGACTAACGGGTCAGGGTATTCTTACCCTACCCCCTACTGTTTTTTAGTGGGGTTTTTTGGGATTCGGGCTGAGTTTCGAGTCCCAAGATGGATGCCACCACTTCCTAAAGATCCCATCATGAGATCTTCTGGATCCGCAGAGGCTCCACATCCCTAGTTATACATAAATCTTTTTTATTTATTACTTCAAAACTAATGAACAGAATTTACACCAAATTACAGAAAGCCCTCTTTCTGGACCAAGATCTAGCTATCAGCCAAATTTGCTGTAATTCTGTTCTACTGGAAATTGCATAGGGAACACAGTTTTTGGCCCCCCATTTTTCTCTGTCCCCGCTTGATGAATCACCCCGAAACTTTTCAAACTGCAGCTGAAGTGAGTGGCAAACTAGTTTTGAAAATTTCGTGAAGATTCTTCAAACGACGCTAAAGTTATTAGCAAAACAAAAAAACACTTGTCCTATGGAAGCTAGGTCCTAGCTATATATATATATATATATATATATATATATATATATATATATATATATATATATTGGAATTAAGTATAGTAAAACTTTGCATACCCATAGAAACTTACCTTCTCGATATTCTTGTCCTCAATATTCTTTACACGATATTTTGGACACAATATTTTGTCCAAACAACCCAGCAGGTGCATAACAGTACAGTGTAAGTGCAGATGGGTGGAAAAACAAAGGCACCCTGACATGTTTTAAAAGCATAGCACCCTTACTAAAATTAGCGATGGATGGCATTTAAACACAAATAGTGAATTATGGCCACCATCATAGTAAGACTAAATACGACTGCATTTACATGCAATGAAATTAGTCAAATTTGAAAAGCTCCAGCTATCGATATTCTTGTATTTTAAAATGAACTGCACTTCCTAACATTAATGCATGCCGCATGGCTTTATTGGATATCTTTTTCAACCATATTTTTACTGATATTACAACAAGAATATACAACTTTACCACTTATAAATGAGATATTTTAACTGAGTCATGAGGTGACCGAGTCTGTCGGTTATGCTGCAGCCAGGTCCCTACGGTTGCCTCAGGCTCCCCTATTCATCAGGCTTTCTTCAGAGCCACTGAACACTAAGACAGTCACAAGTTACTGCATGTCTGGTCAGTTGATCTGGCTACTCCGATAACCTCCTCATAAGATTATTATACAACATTTAAGCCATGACAACTCATAAAGAAAAATAACAAGAGAAAAAAAGGAGGGAAAGAAAAAAAAGAGGTAACTAAACTAACCCTGGGCGTAGTTCGCGTAGTAGCGCTACGCGTAGTGCACTTCGCACTACGCGAGCTACGCGTAGCTACGCGAACTGCGTAGTGCACTGTGCAAAATGCTGTTCGCACTGATTGCACAGTGCCGGATGCTTGTCCGCACTGTGCAATCAGTGCAAACCGCATCTTGCACAGTGCAAGCGGTCGTTTTCTGCCGCTCGAGTAGATTTCTACTCGAGCGGCAGCTTTCTCAACGCGGACTGGTAGTTTCTCATCGCGAGCGGTCGCGAGCACACGCAATGAGAAACCTGACCTCCCCAAGGTTGAGAATCTCGCCGGGAGGTTTATTTTCCACGCTCGCGATCGGCAACTTGATGTTGCTGATCGCGAACGAGGAAAAAGACTCGCCGGGATGTCATTTTGCTTGCTCTCGGTCGCCAACTTGACGTTGAGGACCGCGAGCAAACAAAAAATGACCGCTACGCTACGCGTGTTTGCACTGTGCTACGTGCAATTCGCGTAGTGCAAAGTAGCGCAAACTTTGCAAACTACGCGAGCGTAGCGTAGTACTTCGCCCAGGGTTAAACTAAACTTTGCAAAAGAGATTGAGTAAGAACCTCTTATGCTTAACGCCTCGTGCTTGAAATACCCAGGTATTCCCATCCACCCCGTTCCTTTGCGAGGCTAAAATGGAGCCCACTTAAATGTGTCTTGATGAATCAGGAAGCTCCCCGCCCCCAATCTCCTCAAACTTATCTCTCTGGTTATTGAGCTGGTAGATAACCTATTCATATGATGTCATACACTACATTTCCTGCGACCAAGTCTAAATCTAAAATCCGTATTTGTAAAGCGCGAACTACTCACCCTTACGGGTCTCAAGGCGCTGGGGGCCGTCGTGGAAATTAAGTGAGCTATTGCCCAGAGTCACATGGTGCTGAGCTGAGCTGCCGCCGGAGCCGGGGATGGAACCGTGAACCCTGTGCTCCGAAGTCAGCTGCCCTGGCCGCTGCACCACACCTCTCCACAGTCTCAGTTGTGGGGCATTTGTCTGACTTCCAGAGCGTAGGTATACAGAGTTTGTCTATTGCAAGAGCTGTCTCGAACCATCTGCTCTTTCGGGGCGTAATTTTGGGTATACAGAGATGTATACAAGAGCTCCGCTCTGGTATTCAACTGATTGGCTATCATTAAAGATTGCATCATTATGTGCCATACTTTATGCCAGTATGTTTGGAGTGATGGGCACTCCCATAATACATGCACTATGCCACACTCTGTGGAAGAACATCTCCAACAGCTGGTATTATTATTATTATTATTATTATTATTATTATGAAGACACGCTGCTCCCAATCTCAACCGAGACTAGTGCCATATATGGGGAATTTTGTAATGACTGAACTTCAATCGAGCTTCCTGCAGGTTATCATGTGACTGCAATATGTCAGACCTGTCCTCTTCCGAATAGTCACATGAGAGCCCGCGAGGCCACCATTCCTGCATTTCCCTGAAAACGTAAGATCCGTCAGTCCGGAAACAGACCCTTTTTAGGTGCCTCAATAGATGAAATATTTCAAGATCTGAGGTTTTGGGAGAGATGTAGGCCAGGGTCCCAGGATATCTCAAATACAGTGTTTCAGAGGTTGATAATTCGAAAACGTATTCACGAGGAGACTGAAATAATTTTGCATTTTGGAAAACGTCTTCATTCTGTCTCTCCCGTAAGTACGTTCAAGGCCCCTTTGGACTCAAAATCCGGCTGGGAATATTCTGCATTCCTCATGTAGATTTGTCCATTGCCTAGCTCTGTTCCTCTTGTAGTCTGCTATTAACTTGTAGTTTCTAGTGCACTTTGTGCCAAGCGAATGCCTTTGCATGTATGTTATGATTTTATAATGTGCAATGGTTACTCTATTCGGAGTGTTCCAGCACTAGATTCCAACTGAAGAGCCTCGCATGAAGCAGCACACATGAAAGTTACAAAATGGCATTTTAGGTTTGTTTATGTGCAGGAAGGGACACCTTCCTACACATAACCAATCCTCCCCTGCGCGCAGACACCCTTGCACTCTGGTGCAAGGGTGCCTGCGTTGGCGCTAAGTTGTTAAACTTAGCGCCATCGCAGGGGGAAACGCAAGGCTGCATCACATTCTTGTAAATATGGTGCAGTTTGCGTTTCCGAAGTGGCGGAGCGTGTCGTTAAGCACAGGAGGCTAACGACACGCTCCGCCACTTCATTGTACATATCCCCCCAAGTCTTCAGTTTTGTTCGGAACAGAATTTCAGATGGTTCCATTCTGAGGCCCAAAGGGTGTAGATTCCAGAGCCTGGCAGCCAAAAAAAATAAAGGAACCACCTCCCAAACAACCTCTGTTTATTTTGGGGATCACTGTCCGAGCAGTCCCTTAGGATCTGAGGGAATATTTGACCAGTGGAAAAAGGTAGCAAGGACCTTTCTTTTTGCTTTATTGAAATTATATTGGCGAGACAAATATAAAGTAAACACAATATTCAAAACAATACAATTCAAGCACGGTGAATAAAAGAAATATATGGAAGCTTAACAGTTCAATATACACGAATTCAAATTGAAAAATATAAACTATTTACAAAACAATTGGCATTTTTAGGATGCAAGGACCTTTCTGATTTAGAATTCTGTGGCAGAAACAGAGTGCTTTAAAAGAGTCTCTGTCCTTGATGGGGAGCCAATGAAGCTTTGGTAGAGCTGTACCAGTGGAAGAGTGTCTCTGTGATGTTCAGGACCATCTGGGCGGTGGCATTTTGCACTCTTTGCAGCATTCCCAGCCTACCCTTAGATGTCCCCAAGTAGAGTATATTACAGTAATCCAGGCAGGATACCACAAGCGCCTGGATTACGGTTTTCTTTGCAGAGTCAGGCAGGAGCCTAGGATCTTACAAAGCATCTTTAGAATTCCGAAACAAGTTCCGACAGGAGTGGAGATCTGGCTGTCGAACTACAAGGTGGAGTCAAACAAAATACCAAGGTTTTTATCTTCGATTTAGGAGTGGGTATCGGGCCCAGTTCATTAGGCCGCCATGCAGTGAACCATATGGAGGGTTGCTTTCCTACCACCAGGACCTCTGTTTTTCCTGCATTCAGTCCAAGGCAGCTGGAGTTCATCCTCTGGGTCTGATCCACCAGACATGCCTTGAAATTGGCTATGGATTCACCTTCGTCCTTCGCCAAAGTAATAATCAACTGAGTGTCATCAGCATATGACACTATCTTAACGCCATGGCACTCAATTACTTCCGCAAGAGGGCGCATATACAAATTGAGCAGGGTCGGCTCAACGCAGAACCCTGTGGCACTCCCTGCTGCAAGGGTAAAGTCTTCAAAGTGTATGACTGCTGAAAAACATGAAAAGTACGATTTCAAAGGAAGTCCACGATCCAACGAAGGGCGCGGCCCCCACACCTAGCCGGGCTGCCTTTGACCTGGTAGAACGAGAACGACTATGGGAGATGCTAAGTGACCTGGATATCCCTAAGGGTCTCCTGTCCATAATACAAGGGTTACACAGCCAGAATTGGGCTCAGGTTATTCTGGACACAGAGGGAACACTGTCACAGAAAATATTGATTGGAAATGGCATAAGACAGGGGTGTGTCTTGGCCCCACTGCTTTTCTCCTTGTTCATAGCAGATCTACCAGCCATTTTGAGAACGGTGTGGTGTGCCAGCCCAAAAATAGATGGGAAACACATTGCATGCTTATTTTATGCAGACGATTTGGTGATCTTTGACCAAACTGAGATAGGTGTGCAAAGAAAGCTCAAAGCCTTCGGTTTATACTGTAACCATAAGAAATTAACAGTAAACTTGGAAAAAACCAAGATCTTGTGTTTTGGTAAAAGAGGAAGGATTTCAGCTGGGTTCTAGGCTCGATAAAACTGGAGATTGTTAAGGAGTATAAATACTTAGGAATCTGGTTCGAGAGATCTTTGAAGTGGAAAATACACCTGGATGCACTGAGAATTCAGGTCCTAACCTCGGTTAGTGGCCTGAAAAAATTTAATAACAGCTATGGAGAAATGACGGATAGGCCAGTTCTGAAAGCTTAAACGGCTATGGTACTTCCACAGTTCTTATATGGTGCTGAATTGTTATATATAAGAGGCACAAGGAAGTGGATGTTGAAGAAGGGAAATGTGTAAAAAAATTATTGTCCCTACCCAGATCCTCCATGATCCTGGCAATAAAAATAGAAAGCGGAATGGTATCATGGGAGAAAATGGCAAGTATGGCACTAATCTAATAAGATACTGGCAATGCCTGGCCTGTGAAGTGGATCAAAAAGTATCCTATTGGTGCAAATGTGAGACCCTACAGAGTGAAATGAAGTGGGCAAAGGGGGTGATGGAAACGGTTGCTATGGCCTGTAGGGACTTGAGGGTTGACGTAGGCCAGCAGAACTTTTATCCTACCATAAGCAAGAAGGAACTCAGGATGTTAGAGAAAGAAATAGCATGTGATCAGGATCGACAATATGTGGCAGGGAAAAGATCAGTAGGTTTTATGATTAAGTCATGGCAAAACGATCAACAGTTCCCATATATGGATATACTTCCCAATCGTTGGCTTAGGAAAGAACTATTAAAGGTACGGATTGGAATTAACCCTCGTTATGTAAATGACAGGATCAGAAGGGTTATGATGGACCACAAAGGGAAGTGTACCTGTAACCTAGGCACAAAATGCGATATCTTGCACATTTTACTAGACTGTCTAAAAGTTCTTGATGCGCAAAAGTTGTGTTTACAGCCAATCTTTTTAAAATATGAGGTTAGAAACCGTGTACAGGCAGCAGATTTGTTAACTGAAATGCACTCATTAGATATAGCATGTGGAATAGGGAAGTTGATGCTTAAAGTTAAAAAAGTTTTTAAAAATGTGTAGAGCTGAAGTTTTAGTACTGGTATTGCTTGGATAAAATGTATACCTGTTTTTATAAATGGATTGTATTTTTAGAAGATTTTTAATGGAATCGGAGTTTTTTACCATTGTTATATAGGTTACATCTTGAGATGGGTTTTTAATGGAAGACTGATTGGTTAATATGTTTATATATGTTTAAGGACCTATAACAATCTTTTTGACTGACTGACCCACACCTAGCCTACACAGCCATTCTATAAACAGACCATGGGACAGTGTCAAAAGCTGCACTTAGGTCTAACATAACCAGGGCCACTGCCCTACCTTAATCAGCAGTGAGTCACAAGGATTCTGAGGCTAGTAAGAGAGCGGATTCGGTACTAAAAAAGAGGCCTGAAGCCGGACTGAGTCTTGTGAAGAAGTTCCTTCTCTTCAATAAATTTCATCAACTGCTGATTAACAAGTTTTTCAGCAACTTTGGCAAAAAACAGCAGCAGGGATATTGAGGTTCTCAAGCTTAGATGGATCCAGTGAAGGCTTTTTTAGCAGGGGGACTACCATGGTGTGTTTACAGTCAGATGGTACACATCCACTGGAGAAGGACAAGTTAAATAGATTACATAGCAAGGGGGCAATTGCCTCCATGACTCGCTCCAGCATAACCGGTGAGGCCGGGTCAGATGGAGACTCTGATTTCACTTTGGAAGATAAGAGACAGGTCTCAGCTACAGATAGTCTTTATGCTTAGAAAGCCCTCCAACAAAGTGGGTGGCAATTGCCCACGCATTACAAATTGAAAATTCCTGGCATTATCCGGGAAAAAAGCATCAATAGTATATATTTTCTCTGGAAAAAAAGTGCACAACCTGATTACAATAGTCGATTGAGGGGGAAGTTGAGACTGAAACTTGCTCAAGGGAAGTGAGAGATTTAACTATATGAAAAATCTCCAGATTGGCAAAGAATTGAGTCTGAGTACTTCTTATCAGTTTGTGGTAACCCTTCAGCGCATTGAGGTAGGTAATTTTATCAGCAGCCTTGTAGCCTCTGCGCCACATGCGTTTGCACATCTTTTTCATGGTCAAGAGATCCTCAGTAAACCATTCTGCTGTTAGTTTGGAACAGGAACTATTTCATGGTTTCAAAGGAGCTAAGCTATATAATGCCTCATTTATCTAGGCAACCACCTGGCAGTTAGCAACATGAGGGCAAATATTACCTTCCGGGGTTTTAAGATTCAGGGCTGCCGTAAAAGCAGGTGAAGTAATCAAAGACCATTTACGCATTTTAGGAGCATGGACTCTAGGTACAGTAGGAGCCAGGGAGATGCCAGAAAACTGAAAAGGAAGAATAAAGTGATCTGACCAAGCAATAGGGATGGGAGAAGCCACCTTCACCAAAACAGAGTTGGCAAATATGGGATCAAGAGTGTGACCGAAGGTGTGGTTAGGGGCTTGGACTAGCTGATTAAAGTGAAGCAACCCAAGGCCCTCAACCAAGTGTGACGCTATGCAACAGTTTGCATCCCCAAAATGTATATTTAAGTCACCTAGAATTAAAAAGTTAGGATAGCGCATGGCATACGGAGGTATGATATCCATTAAGGCATTTACAAACAGAGGCGCAGGGCCAGGAGGATGATAGACAAGAGAACCTGTTAAGGAGCAGCTGCTCGTTAGAGATAAAATAAAAAAAAGGCCTCACAGCCAGTAATCTTTAGCTCCGCAAAACTGCAAGTCCTCCACCCCTTTGGTTGGGTCTATCGAGTCCTAGGATAGCATAGTCCTGGGGAACAGCATCTAAAATATCTGTAGAAGACTGAGCGTTAAGCCAGGTTTCAACCAGGAATAGTGCGGCTGGCTGGTGCTGAACCAGGAAGTCCACAATTGCCGGCTTATGTTTATGTAAGGAACAACAATCAAGTTGAAGACTCTGAGCAGACTCAGAACCATGATAGTCAGTCCTTCCTTCCGATAACCCATACATGAGGTAACAAAGGCGAAGTTGCACTTACCTTAGGATGTCACGTTAGATGACACATCCAGAGAATGGCGGCAGCACTCCTTGACTGCTGGTACCAGGGAAAATAATTTCTACTGCTGAGTATTTCAGGGCAGCTGGCCTGGAATGAACAGGGGTCCTGGCCCTAGAGCCATCCAGGCGCAGACTGGTTTGCCTTTGGTGCGCCTGCTGCTCGTCCGCACAGCTGCCATTATTTTGTAGCCTGCCTCCAAGAGGCTCCGCTCCAAACCTGGTAAGCTCCCCTCCCAGATGGAGCGATCAGGAAATAAAAGCCAGAATTAACAAAATAAATGGCCGCCGACCGGGATAGGGAGCCAGGCACCTCCCAGCGCCTATTGCACTACACGGAACACAACGATGATGTCAGTAGAAAATCCAGCTGCTCCCAAGGATCCACTGGGACAACGCAGCTGCCTCAGATTTATAGCCTGCCTCTAAGAGGATGTGGCTAAGCGCCGATAACAGGTGGGTCAAATAAAGACAAACTGGAGCCACGACGCTCCGTTCCAAACCTGGTAGGCTCCCCTCCCAGATGGAGCTATCAGGAAAAAAAACTGATTTAACAAAATAAAATAAAAACAATGAAAAAAATCTAAATAAAATCAAAACATGAGTAAAATCATAGGATGGGGTTCATTTTTTCTGACTGTGGAGCATCTTTGGTATACGCCAATCTCAGCCCTCTATGTTTGCCTAATATACCATTATCAATTCTCACTGAGTTCCGTATATCAAGAGTAGTGTAATATGGTGTCAGAGCCAGGCCATTTGGTAGGGCAGCAAATAAGCTTCTGCATGGGGCAGCCTGAGACCTCCAAATTCCGTGGATGCAAATAGCTTAAGTAGTTTAAGTGTCTGTGTTCTCCTGTGTCATTGAAAATCTTTCAGTATTGTGTTGCTCAAACTTGTCAGGATTCAAAGTAGAAGCATGAGAAATACATAATTCAGCCAAGCATGATGTTGATTTTTAATATTTGGACAAGATCCCATCCGGAGAAGTTCGAAAGAGACCATCAGTCTACATCCCATTGGGTCTTATCGATGGGTTTACTTTATCTTGCATTACATTCTGCAGCGCTCGGATTGAATATATTCGAAGATATTTCAGATTGGTTTCTTTCCATTTAAAAGGGAAGTGTCTGAGTGATGCCACAGTTATAACAGGGGTCATTGGGAGCGCTTCACCTGTCCCAGTTGACGAGGTAACCAGAAACAACAGAGAATTCTGAAATAAGTTTTCTGAGGGCCACAACAAAATGTTGTGGGATGGTCAGGGTCACTAAAATATCATCTGCTTAAACGACTGCTTTGTGGTCCCAGATTGGAGTTTGTATGGCTTTGATTTCTTTACTACTTTGGATTGCTGTTACCAGCTGTTCTAGCACTATGATGAATAGTAGGGGCGATAAGGGGCTGACCTACGTTGTAGCTCTCCAAGTATCCAATGAGGGGTACTTAAAGCCATTCACGACACAAGCACTGTAGGGTTGGAGTATAACCACCTGAATCTACAGAGGAACCGTCGTCGATCCCTGCTCATGTCTGTACTTTACATAAATAGTCCAACTCTACCCTATCAAATTCTTTCTCCTGTCTAAGGAGATCACTAACTTCTCATCCCTGTCCTATCGCACTTGCCACAACTCATGAGAAAGC
This sequence comes from Calotriton arnoldi, assembly GCA_963921515.1. Classification (NCBI taxonomy): domain Eukaryota; kingdom Metazoa; phylum Chordata; class Amphibia; order Caudata; family Salamandridae; genus Calotriton; species Calotriton arnoldi. The sequence continues at coordinate 399,818 of CAWUFW010006290.1, forward strand.
GATCATAGATGGGCTGCGGAGGAATGGAAAGGGACAAAGCTGACTTGATCTCTGTGATTTGAGGTCAGTAGGGCACATTTCAAGTGGTTTGCTAACAGTTTTGTGAAGATTTTGATATCTGCATCAATTAGTGCAATTTTTCCATAGTGTCCGCATTGCAGGGGGTCTTTGTCTGGCTTTAAAATGAAAGATTTTTGAAGTACTAAATTATACTGAGAATCTGTCTAATCCTGTGGCTTTACTGTGTGCATAGTATCAATTGCCAGCTCTATTTCTTCCAATGTAATTTTGGCTTCAAGTCATTAGACTAGCCGGTCTGGGGACAATTACTACAAATAAAGGGAGGGAAAGAACTGGTCCTCCTCTGCCAGGAGTCACCACAATCGGATGTGCATATCCATTGACTAATAGAAATCACTAAAGAACGTCAACAATTCTATGGGTTGTGTGTCACTAACTCCCCATTCCTGTTTTTCATAGCTGGGATTTTGTGCTGCGCTTCCTACTTTCTTAGTTGGGGAGCTGTAAGGTGGCCCACCTTCTCCCCTCTCTCATATCATTACTGGCGTAGACTAGAGTGCTTTTTCGGCCTAGGACATGAGCAAGGTATTCAGCTTGTATTTATCATAGAGTAGGTATGTCAATGTGATCTGCCTTGTATTTATCGATCAGGTCTGCTGCCTTGTTTTCTTTTTCAAGTGAAGTCTTCTGGTAACGCAACCTTCTCTTGGGGAGTCCCTCATGAGATCTCTTTTGCAGGCTTTCCCCACCGCCCATAAAGTCTGGGGGAAGTTACTGTACCCTCATTTTCCCTCAAGTAATTTTTCAAAATAGTCTGCAAGTATTTTCTATCCGCTTGTAGAGGGGCATATTTAGCCTCCAATATACCGTGGGGGGGTTTTGCAGCTCTAGGTTAATACAAATATATATTGCATCGTGGTCTGAAACACTGTTTGTCATGATGGAGGTGAGCTTGACGGTGAGCAACAATGCAGATGTTGATAAGTAAAAATCTGTAGAGGTTTCATGGACACAGGATGTAAAAGTGTAATCCATTTCAGTTGGGTGCTCCATCAGCCATGGATATGCCAGAGCAAAGTCTTGCATGAGGTCTTTAAGTAGGTGGCAGTTGAGTTTGTAAACTGTGCATCCTTTATGTTGGTTTGATGAGGGAGTGGGTTAGCAGTGGATGATCTGATATATCTAAAAGTGGGTCCTGTTGTACTAAGTTCTTTAAAGAACGTGTCTTTATTTCCTACAGGGCCATGAATGGAAGTCCAGGTGAAGTCCAACGAAGTCCAAGTGTCCAGACGGTCGAAGAGTGTCTTGGTTGCAGGGGTGAGTCTTGTTACATGACAAATCTGAAGACCCACCAATGGGGGAGCCCTTAAATACCCAAGGAAAGGGTTGGAACGACTCGAGGATCCCTCCCAGAGGAGGGGCTGGACAGAGGGGAGGATACTCCCCTGTCCTTTGTCCACTTTTGCTCCAGAGCAGGAACCAAGGGTTCCTGAACTGGCTCAAACTGGTGTATGCAAGGAGGGCACCAAATGTGCCCTTCAATGTAGTCTGGTGGTGCTGGAAGGTGCCAACACCTCAGCCCAATACACTAAGCCCTGTCTGGGAGGTGGTCACACCTCCCTGTGACAGGAAACCTATTCTTCTACCTTCCCCTGCTCGTGCTCAGCTCAGCAGCAGGAGGGCAGAACAGTGTTTGTAGTCCGCAGCATCACAAGCTTGCTGGCAGATCCTGAGAGGCTGTAACCAGGATGACAGGGGGCCCCCAGTATATGGGATCATACCTCCAACACCAGAATCGGTGTTGGGGTATGATTCCAACATGTTTGATGCCAAACATAACCAGGTCCGGCGCAGCCATTATATAGTTGGACATCTCGTAATGACTGATGTCCACTATATGTTACAAAGCCTGGAGAATTGACGCCGGGGTTTGTAGGGGGTGTCCTGCTCATGCAGGGGCACCCTCACACTTATAACCAAGCACCCTGCCCTCAGGACTGAAGGGCCTACCATAGGGGTGACTTATAGGTTTTAAGTGTAGTGACCTCAGATATAAGAAAACTTATATCTGTTGTGAGAGGGGCAAACAACACCTCACACAGGCTGCAATGGCAGGACTGTAGTCTGAGTTTAAGTGAACCCCCATGGGTGGCACAATACATGCTGCAGCCCATGGGAGACCTTTGGTGTACCTACGCCCTGGGTCCCTTAGTACCATATAGTAGGGACACATAAGGGTACACCAGTAGCCAATTGTGGAGGTACAAAAGTACTTACCAAAGCCATTTTGGGAGAGAGAGAGCACAGATGCTGGGGTCCTGGTTAGCAGGATCCCAGCAAACTATAGTCAAAACATACTGACACCAGGCAAAAAGTGGGGGTAACCATGAAAGCATATCCTACTTTCCTACACTAGGAAACTGTTAGTTGAACCAGGTGTGAGAACTCCATTGATCGTCCTTCATGGGTTATGATCATGGTTGCTGGTTACAAGATTCCATATTGGATCTCCAGCTTTCTTAGCTTTGGACACAGGACCAGTAAACTTTCTTTTCTGCTGAGTGTTATTAGAAAAGTCTTGGAAGACAGAGATGTTTAAGTTGCTGTGCAAAAATGCATCTTTACATTTTGCAGTTTGGAGCACTTGTTGCACCTTCTTTTGTCTTAGAAAACAGGTTATGATTTGTCATGCAGTATTGGCCTTACCAACAACGTGTGTTTAGACCCTGTGCGCTCTCTGGAATTCCAGGGGGGATCAAGTGGCATGCCAGTTATTTCTGGAGGGAAGCCTTTTAGGAAAGTGATCATGTCATCTTTTTCTAGTTTCTTGGGGAACCCAGAAAGGCACAAATTGTCTCTTCTATTTCTGTTGCATATTCCAGTGATCTTACTCCCAATCAATACTGTGGCAATCGTGTGTTCTACTTTTGCTAGCATGTCTTCCATTATGAAGAGTGTTCTCCTGTTTTATAACAAAAGTTTGAGAGGCTATCTGAGTCCTGAGCGAAGTAATGCCAGAAGTGGTCTTCAACGTATTTTTCTCTGTGGTGGACATGGAGGTCTTGAGTACTGTGGGTTCTTTCAAGATAGCATCAAATGCTGAGTCTTGTACTATAGCATCTGGGAGTTTGACTGATTTGGCCGGTGTGCCCATTACTGTTTCTGTGAACAGTAGTTGTCTTGCTAATGTCCACATCAGTGGGAGGCTATAGAAGAGCGAGGTCTCAGTTTTACTTGCGAGGGATTATGAGGCCAGTGTACTGAGAACATTAACAGTCTTTGAGAGTGCAGTCAATGTGTGGTGGTTGCAGTACCCCAGGTCATAGAGGTCCACACTGTTTGAAGTCCCCAAATGCCGATGTGCAACTTAATCGACCTAGATGGGATTCTGAGCATCATTCAGTAAATAGTGTCCAAAAAAGTGAAGCTGGTAAGGCAGGGCAGCATTGCCTCTTTTTCTTTATACTTACACCGGTGATAACAGTTGTCAGAGGTATAGGAGTCCAACCTTGCTTCATATACCGATTCTTGTGAGCTCTTTATTCAGTGCAGTCAGAATTTTATGTCAGTATTATGCCTTTGGAAGTACTGCTTTATTTTCTGCCATTGTGGCTTTGAACCTTGTAGGACAGTACTTTGGGAGTACCTTGTGTGCACTTGTAAAAAGTTTTGGTTTCTGCAGGGGGCACTCTGCCTGTAGGATGTCTCCCATAAGATGGCGCCGTCATCAGGCAGTCCCCTTTTTAGGTCTCGCCTAGGCAGCGCACGCGCTGGCTCTTGGAGACATGCTGTATCTACTCTGTGGGCTTGCATCACGCCCATCATTATTGATTCGTCTGTTTGCCTGCCGTTTAAAATAGCTTGTGTGTATCTGGCTAATCCAACTTTGTTGTCCCTCCTTTTGGTGTTTTGGTCACGCCTATGGAGGAGTGGCCTATTACTTCTCTCCTTGCACTTGTGACTATTTCAGTTCGTGTGTGCGCACTTTTTTTTTAGTTGCTTTCCGACCAGCCCGTGTTTTGGGAATGTTCCCTTTTGTTCCTTTTTATTTTCCATGCGCATGTTTTGGGGTTAACAAGGCTTTTGCTTGTTTACAACCCAGCACGTGTTTTAGGAATGTTAGGTTTTGTTCCGTTTTAAGTTTGACATTATGCACACGTCAGCTGTGTGTTTTTTTTTATCCTAAATCTGCAACCCCAATTGTTTTCGGACTTGAAAGCAAACACTCGTCGTGAACTTTTCACTGTATTGTTCGAGTTTGCATGGATTTACCAGCCCTTTCAAAATGAAGCCTCCATTATATGGGATTTATTGTGCACCAGCATGTTTCTATTTCTTATTACGTCGCCTTGTTGCTAAAAGTTAAATTTTTGGGGGTTAACAAGACTTTCACTTGTTGACGTTGCTGTAATAAAGAAGGAGAGGCCTGCATTATTTCACAATGAGACATAGCTATCCGCTGTTCTGTGTTGTGTGTGCTGCGCGCAGTCACTTGTGCTAGTTCCTGGTGTTTAAAGTGCGCCATTAGAGTACCCCTTCCATTTTTAATAACTGCTTGGAAGAATTCTGAAATCCTTCTGGCATTTCTTCTCGATCAAATTAATACAGCAGCAACGAAAAATGCTATCAGGTGACTAATATTCATGATTTTTAGGGAAAGCTTAATGGTATCGCTCATTGATAAACCAATGAAAAGTCACACAATTATTAACAGATGCCTTTTAGACGTGCTTAAAAAGTGACTAATTTAAAATTTAAAAAAGTAACCATTGAAAGCAAAAATTGTGCACACAGAATACACTTTGAATTAATGTATTTCAAATAATACCGTAATTACAGGACATGTTAATGTACAGTTTGCAGTGTATAAATTGCTATAATACTGGTACACGTTAGCAGTGTCTATGTTGGTATGTTCATGCACACGGTATACAAAATACAATATGGTCAGGTACGGCCTAGACCCCCTCCTCCCATATCCATATTGAGATAATAGTAACACATTTACCACAAGTAATATTTTTGGATTAAAGGGGTCATAAAACCCCCCAGCCGTATTTATTAAAAATTAAAACAAATTTTTTTAATGTACATTTATACAATACGCAGAAACCATTTCATGACATTGATTACATTGATAGGTACATATGTTATATTGCTAACCTTAACATATCTCTAATACAAAGATATTCCTATCCGAATCTAAACATACCATAATCAATAATCATAATAACGTTTAATTTTCTGCGTATCCCTATTTGAGCCTACGGCAAGGTCAATAATTGGCGCCAGATCCTGATCAATTATGCCCGCCCTCCAACCGGAGTGCGCATGCGCAGAGGGCCCCTTCACCGTGAGGGTACTTCCCCCCCGGTCGCCCTGTAGATTATCTCCATAAGGGGCCCTTGCAGTTATGCGCCATGTACTTGCGCCATTGTGCACGTGCTGGGTGGCCAACCAGCCTAATGGAAAGCGTAACTCCCCCTCCCCCGCACCCATCCAGCCAACCGGCTGTAACTGCCCCTGGAGTTCTATGAGAGACCACTTGTCCCTCCCCTTTGGGCGACCCCATTCAAGAATGCCGCCGCCCTCTAAGGATCTTAAATTTAATGCTCACCAATCATGACCTTACCGCCACAGGCCTGCATAGTTGCCCGACTATCTGGCCCCCCCCCAATGCTCACTAGGGAGGTCATGCCCTGTCTCTAAGCCCAACTAACCAAGCCAGCAAATTCTCCATGAAGATTTCGCTACCTAATTTGGACAGATGGACGCCGTCTTTTAAGAAGCACGGCTCCCCCCGATGCACCCGTGGGCGATCGTCTGCAAATGCGGAGCCCTGAACAGTCGCTCCATCTTGTTATTTATTCTTCTCACCGAATGATTCAATGCCCTCACAGACTCTCCTCCCCGCCATTGGAATCTCGGTACCATTTGTGACCAAGCCAGTGTACACCCTGGGCATATCCGTGTTAACCAAGCCACTTCGGTGAGTAGGGTCTCCACCAGCCCCCTTCTGCCCAGTTGTACCAAATTGTTCCCCCCCAGGTGTAGGATAATAATGCTGGGAGGAGCCCCCATCCTGTCTAATAGGTCTAACACCAAGGCTCTGAATCCACTGAAGCAGAGACCCCCTACCCATGAAATGACAACCTAAAGCCAGCCTGCCTTGCTCTGGACTCAATTGCCTGAAAGGAAAAAATTACTGAGACGTCTCACGTAAGAGTGACCAATGAGCCACACGACCTGTGGTCCTTGCTTCCGGGCGTGCACCCGTCCTTGTGCTGATCCGAGTTGCTGGTGTGTTGCCGCCAGTTTCCCCCCTGCGTGACAGGTTTGAGAAATTGAAAAGGGAGCAGAGAAGACAACAAGGATCAGAAAATGGTCCGTGGTTTACTCATAACATATGCAGCCGCACATAGCACTTATAGCAGTTGGAGGACCATCTGCCAATCCTCTGCACCTCGCTTCTGGGAAAACCTCTAGCTGCCGCCTCGGTGGCCGCCCCTATCCTGAATGAATGTGTACCAAAGCAACTGGGGTCCAGACCCGCCTTTTGTACTGCCATATCCAGAACTCTTTTAAATTGATACTTCGTGAGTGGGGTACCATCAGCATGAATCAACAATGGCCCCCCGTGGTCCTGGGCCTTCCCTTCAGAAATACCTCTAGGTTGGTGATAGGGCAGCAAAGATTCCCCTGTGCCTGGTGCAGTACCACCCCCTCCCCGCGGGCCTCCTGGTCAGTTTTGGACCTCTGAATAGATATAAACAAAGAATCACCTTGGAGTCTCACGCGGTTAAGCTGCAGACCACCCTGCTCATCCTGCTTGTTTTTGGACACTAGCTCCCCAATTCTAAATGCCCCGTAAAACGCCAAGGAAAAAGCTGCGCTGAACAAAATGGCTTCCTCTCTGGTGTTGCAAATACAATCGAGAATCCCTAGTAAAGATGCCAGGAGATCTACGCCTATTGGTCGCCTCGTGTCAGGTTCTGACCCTTGCAGGCGCTGCCACCCCTTCAGAGCTTTCTTAATCGTGAAGCTATTGGTGGGGTCCCCCCTACCTTTTGCCTGTGCGAAGAAAGAGATCGCTGCTACATGCCACCTAGCTGCTGCCGCTGAGCGACCTTCTCCCTGCAACGCCCCCAGGTAAGCAAGAACAGCCCCCGTGGTATGCCATTTCTCCGCCCATTCCCTGCCCAAAAAGGAACAGTATGCCCAGAACGCCCCTTCATACGCCTTCCTGGTCCTTGGAGCTAGGCTAGCTGCCATGAGGTCTGGTAGTTGGGGGCACCAATCTGCCAAAGTTGTTCTGGGAAGGGTGTGGGATTCTCTGCCGCAGCCGGGAGATGTGCCCTGAAAACCTGCATCTTGAAGCGAGAGAGTGCATCAGCAGCATGATTCAATACCCCTGGCATGTGCTTGGCTCTAAACTGCATATTCAGTCTCATGCATAACAAAATTATTTCTTTCAACAGACGGAGAATCATCTTACACCGTGCTGCTTGCTGATTAATGCATTCCACTACTGTCATGTTGTCTGACCAGAACACCACAGATTGATTACGCAATTGGTCTGGACACACTGTCAATGCCATCCAGATGGGGAAGAGTTCCAAAAAACCAATGTTAGTTGTCAAGCCGCTCTGTTCCCACCATGCCAGCCACCGCTGTGCCACCCACTCAGTGCCAAGTATGGCACCAAATCCTTCACTACCCGCAGCGTCAGTCATTAAACCCAACTCAGCGGATGTAGTGAGCGGACCGGGCCATATTACCATGCCATTGAAGTCATGCAGGAATGCCATCCAAATCCGCATATCCTGCATTACCTCAGCTGACAGCCTGGTGTGGTGATGTTTCTCCTTGAGACCTGACATGGCTTGTGAGATGGATCGTGAAAATGGTCGTGCCATAGGGATAACCCGCAATGCAAAATTCAACTGCCCTACCGTCTGCTGCAGCTGGTGCAAAGTAACCTTTTCCTTGGCCAAACATTGTTGTAACCCTGTCCTGAACTTCGTGACTTTTTCTTCGGGCAACCGAAAACAACCCTGAATTGAGTCTAATTCTATCCCTAGAAACTCAATCGTTGTGGATGGCCCGACCGTCTTCCCTGGTGCCAACGGGACCCCAAAAGTCTGCATGAGCGTGCAAAATTAACACAGCGCCCACCCACACTCCCGGGAGTCCGGCGCCCCCAAAAGAAGGAAGCCATCGGGGTAGTGCAAGACATACTGGTGCCCGGTCACTTGCTGAACACCCATTCCAAAAATGAACTGAATTTCTCAAAGTAGGCGCAGGAGACCGAGCACCCCATAGGCATACACATATCCATGTAAAATTTTCCTTGAAAATGAAAGCCCAGAAGATGGAAGTCTGAAGGATGGACCGGCAACAAGCGGAAAGCTGCCTCGATGTCTGACTTCGCCAGCAGTGCGCCAGGGCCCAAACCCCTAAGCATTTCAACCGCCTGATCAAAAGGGGAATACTTTACGCTGCACAATTCATCACTAATAGCATCATTCAAGGATTTCCCCTTGGTGCAGATAGATTATGAATCAACCTGAACTCCCAGCTTCTTTTTAGGGACCACTCCCAGCGGGGAACAGACAAAATTCTTTACCGGAATACCGTCAAATGGACCGGCTACCCTGCCTAAGCACAGCTCTTTTTCTATTTTTGTTGCCGCCACACTTGGATTGGCCCTTACTGAGAGCTGGTTCTTGCATTCGGGTATCCCTACATAATATGGCGTGGGAATACTAAAACCATACCTGAAACCGTCTAGCAACAACCTGGCTGTTGCAGGACAAGGATATCTGTTTAACCATGGAGTCAATGCCGTTGTTCTAATGGGTGAACATGCTGTACGTGGGGAAATATCTTCACTCCTGTTTCTTTCTCCCTCTGTCCTTTGATTTTTTAAAACACTTGGACTCTGGGTGTGATGTGTTGGCACAGATAGAGCATGCATGTTTGAACTTACACGTGCCTGCAGGCCTGGTGCATGTGCGCCTATTGAAATCCCAACATGTCCCTTTTCTCCCCCCTCCATTGCTGGAAATAGCGGGGGGATGTGGCCGAAAGGACTGAAAGGACTGGCCCATGGCACTCTCCTGCAACCCACCGCCAAATTGATCCAACCATGAAATCATATCTATTTGATCCCAAGTGAGGGCAGGGTCAGACGCCTTTGCTCTCCTGAAATTTTTATCGTACTCCTTCCATCCTACCCCACCGTATTTGTCATGCGCCCCAGTGATCCTACTCTGGTAGCAAGCCATTTCTCCCGCTAGATTTGGGAAATGCTCAGCCATAACTGCCATGTAAACTGAGAAGCCTCTGACCCAGTTAATCAGTCTCCTCAATCCTATACTTCTGTAATTCGCTGGCCCATTCTCTCGGGAGCATCCAGTCTTTCTTTTTCTTGGTCTCTTCTCTTTCAGTTTCATCAAGCAACAAAGAGAACATACTGATATAGCTCCCTTTCCAGATTTTTTCCTTCACTTCCTGAGTCACATGCCTAGCCAGGTGTTCCCTAGGAGTGCGAGCTTCCCCCACCCCCAATATGGGCAACGTCTGTTGCTTACCTGATGGAGCTGCCCCCGCTGGTTCTGTTGGCTTCTGTTTCGCAAGGTCCACATGTGGGTTGTTTGCTGGGAGTTCCTTGACGCCCTCAACCGGGGTAGCCCCACCTGTTGGAGTGACGGGGGTTGGTGCACCCAGCCCATCCCCTGGCTTATCTCCAGGTGCCCCGTCCAACTGAGCCACAATCCGCCTAGCTTTAGCGAGTAAGTCCTCCCCGCTAACAGGCGTCCCCGCTGCTGGTGACCAGCTCCCCACCTTCCCTAACCAAGGGAGGACCGCTGCTAAACTGGACACCAAATCCTGAGGAACTGGGCCCCCCCCCATAGGAGCAAGTGGGGCTTGTGGACTACAACCCGTGGGAGCCACGCCCGTAGGGGCAACCGGGACCTGTGGGGGAATACCAGTTGGTGCCGGCTGCCCATCTGTTCCTGCTGGAGGGACATCCCCACCCTGTCCAGTTCCCCCAGATGGACCTGGTTCTACCGCCGCCTCCCTGGGCTGGGGGACTGGCACCGGGGTCACTGGTGTAACAGGTTCATTAGCACCCCCTTTCCTAGCCCTACCCCTTTTGGGCAGGGGAGGGAACGCCGCCTTGGGGGCCACATGGGTACGTCTGGGTCTATCGTTTACCCCATCCTGCCCATCTACCTTTTCTCTGAGGTCTGCCAGGGCCTGCCCCATCTCATCAACTTTCTTCAGTCTATCCTCCATAGCCACCATTTTCCGCATCATAGCTTCCATCAAGCTCTCCATGCGAGAACCCTGTTCACCGCGTTTTGCCTTTCCGGGCATTATCTCAACTAAAACGCAATACTTGTTGTAACAAAAAAAAAACAAAAGGCACTCCTCCCAATTACAACCAATGCCCACCACAAGCTGAACAGGCTCCCTTTGCGTTGTTGAACTCAGCTCTCCCCACTGGAGACCCAACGGCCTGGAACTTGTCCAGGCCCTTACCTTACCAATGCAGGAGGTACACAACAGGCCCCAAGCACCCACGCAACCAGAGCCACGCCACACCACCAGTGTGTCAGGTGAGTATTCGCCAACCCGCGTGGCTCCCGGAAGCGCTGGAATGCAGGCCTGTCCGTGTCCCCTTAAGACCCTCCTATGATCAAGCTATCTCCAAACCAGGCTGCTGATCCGCTGCAACTCCGATAAAGACCTCGTGTTCTTCGCCTCTGCGACCGCATGCACAGCGCTGACCTCCTTGCTGCTTGTATCCTAGAACACACCAAAAACAGACCAAGTGTAGCATCCAGGTGAGGCTGGGAAGCTGAGCTGCGCGACTCCCTAGATCCAGGAAGCTGCCCAACACTGCCCCTGCAATAAGAGGTGCGAAACACAGACCCTGGCCCCTTAAGCACGTGGCTCTAATCGCGCTGGGACCCTGCCCAAAAACTCTGCCCCACCGCACAAGACTTGCCTTGGCCCTCAGCCTGCCTCTTAAATGTTGTGCAAGACTGTGCCAACTACACTGGTCCCGATCGCGCAATTCCTGCGCTGGCACCACACCACAAGACTGCCTCTTCCTCTGTGCTTGGTAAAAATTCTTCCCGGCAGGCAGTCCCCAACACGCGGGGCTCCCGCTATAACCACTACTCTGTTCGCGCAATCCCTGCGCTGGCACCGCACCACAAGACTGCCCCTCCTCTGTGTTCGGTAAACAAATTCCTCCCAGCAGGCAGCCCCCAACACGCGGCGCTCCCGCTACAACGACCGACCCTCAGCTGAGAAAGCGCTTTAACAATGGCCCAGCTTATGGCTCCTGCAACAACAATACCGCTTTCTTTCTGGCACCAGCTGTTCGACGCATCCCTGCTGCTCCGGTCGTACTCCCCTCCTTGCCTCGCCGAGTCTCGGGTCCCGAAAGCCACCTACAGCCCCTGTGTTGCTCCGAAGAAAACCTGCAAGATAAACCAACAGGGTGTTGTAAAGCCTCAACGCGAGGCTGCCCGACTCTTCAACCGCCGCCTCCGTAGATAACCCGGCGCCGATCGATCCCCCGAACCGAGCTTAAAACCTGAAAAAGGAAAACAGAAATTAAAATACAGCCTCCTAGCGAGGCTGGGGTGCAAGCTGTGGAAGCGGCGAGCTGAGAGGCAGACTCCGCCGCTCTCCAGCCTTTTATTACTCTGTCCGGTACCCAGGTCAGGCCGGTTCTAACCGGCCTGACGTTCGCGCGACGCACGACCCGGAAATGATTGTAATCACTTCCGGGGCGCGCACCGGACCAACCAGGCACTCGACAGCGAGACGCGCCTGTCGCGTCACCATTGCGCGCGACAGGCCCGCCCCTGTGTGGTCGTCGGGGGCCGGCACGATCGCCATACATGTGGCGTGTCCGATGCCGGCCACGCCTTTCTATTCTCGGTGTCCTATGTGTGTGATTGCTGTTTGACGTGAAACACCTACCCCAGATGTTTTCTAAAGGTTCCTCCAAAGGTACTCAGTGTGCAATGTAATTCCCTTTGTCTGTGCATATGTGGGGGAAAAAATCACTTTATCCAGTTATGTGGGAGATATCGTTTGTGGAGATTTGGGGTACTTTGTTAACCCTCCCTCTGAACCCGGAGAGAACTGAACACATCCTTGTACTAAGAAAGAACATAATGTTCAATGTCTTTCTTTTATAAATAGGAGACAACACACTAATAAAGGAGATTCTGTAGTAAAATTAGAGTGTTTGTTGTTTATTTAAAAAAGCATGGTCTATATTCATAGTCTCTTTCCCTTTGCAAATAGCACTTCAAGGACAGGCCAAGGGAAAGCTTTTCAGCAATTGCCTTTGGTCTATATTGCCCTAGAATGGATTTCAAGCTGACCTTTATTGCCCCAATAGGTTCCCCAGGCCGAGGCTCCCCCACTGCCTTTACACTTCCGTCCACTGTAGAGAATTCACACTGCTTGGGATAAAAAGGTCCCATGTTTGTCTGGAAACCAAATTAGGTGCTCGACAAACTTTTGAAGCGGTCTGGTTTCCAAGAATGCTGTCTTTCTGAGGGGTTAGGGATGCATTTTTCTTTCTCTTGTGTACATTTGTCTTGAAAAATATAGAATAAATCCTGGCGTTCCCTCCTTTCAAGTATCCAGTGAGCATTGCAAAGAGACGCGCACTCTTGTTCTTGTGTATATAAAATGCTAATACATGGTCTAAGTGACACCCTAAGAAGCATAGGTCCGGATTTGTTTTTCACTTGCTGGCTTTGCCCGACTCTGTAGACAGGTTATTAATGCATTTTGCATTGTGAACACACTCCAAGGTACGACTATATTCTACGTTGAAAATGGGCATGAAAAGCAATTATTGTATTATTTGTTGGGTTGCATTAGAGAAAAAAAAGAATATATCAGAATTGCAGTGATGTCGTACGCTGATTTACGCAGCGAAAATAAAATATTCACGTTTCAGGACTGCAATAAATCATTCTAAAAGTTACTGTAAATGGCGACAACGTGACTGGAATATCATAAAGCATCAGGGCCCTTCTGAAAGGCACTTAGAGGTGGCGGGCCAGTGCTAAGGGTAGCTCGCTTGTCTACCCTCTGAGAAGCCATGAACAGTGCAGAGTAATGCAGTCTGCCGCCACCAAGTGTGGAGAAATCTAGACCCAATTAAAGCGGACAGCGAGGGGCATGTGCAGCCCATCAGTTTCATATGAAGAGCTTCTTAAAGTTACAACAGTAACCTCAAAACTGCCACATAACTATAGTAAATAGAGAGAAAAAAAACCTCTTGCAAAGGCGAGACCTATTGGCTTTGCCAATGCTTGTTCTAGTGTTGGTTCTCTTACCGGTAGCGGCGGTCCTCCTAGGGCCCCAGGTGACCGGTGAGCTCCTCCGCACTGGGCGTCATCCTGGAGCTGGTCGTGGTCAGCTGAGCCCCAGGTCCTTTCTTTGTTCTGCAGCCACCGGACATCTCTGTGGTCTGTCTCCGCCCTATTTGGGGATCTCGCCTTGCCAGTCCGAGCAGAGCTCAAAGAAACTTCACATCTTATTTAGGCTCTATGTTCCACACCCCTTACTGGATATCTTCGATAGTTTAAATGGTATTCCTAAACTCGAAAAATTGAATAACAGTGGACACATCTATTATGAACGAGCACATTATATGACTTTTTTCATGTGAATCCACATATTTCTAACCAACGTGTGACCACAATCTAGAGTCCATTCTGCGATAATATTGAAAACATCTTGCTTTTGTTCTTGTTCGAATCATTAGAAAGCTTGTTGTCATTCAGATAGAAAGAAGCATCGGCTGAACAAACCTCTACTCCCAGGTCCTGAGTTGGGTAACACATGATTCTTTGGAATGTACTAAGAACAAAAAAAATATCAGCATACAAAATCAAAAACCCTTGGTGGACTTTTGCTAATTATTCCTTATACGAACAGAAGAGAGTGATAGAATCTCGATATTCAAAACCAGCACAAGCTTCACTTTACTGATGATGCTCAATGGTACAGACGTTTAACTAGATTGCTTTGTAGCCCAGTTGGGGAGGAGGTGACCAGTGATGGAAAGGTGTTCAGATGTTCTCCTACCCTCTGTATCCAGGGACTCAAGCTTTATTGGCTGATGATGCCCAATAAGACAATCTTGTCTGGACTTGCATTTCATCCTATTGAAGCATGACATGGTGTTTGTTACCAGTCTTCTTTTTGCAATTGGATTGCCATATGATTGGTTCTCTCAGTGCTTTAACTGGGATGAAAAAGGTAGGAGGGATCTCTAATAGGGATGTGGCCAAAGAAGCGTAACTAGGAGTCTGTGATCTATGAAATTAAGGGTGTGAAAACTAAAATCCTCTGCTTTACAAAGTGTGCCACCTGACCAGTATTTGGATGCCTCCAATCTTTTGTTTTTTCATCAAGACAAAACACAACAGACAATGCTTGAAAAAAGACCGAACTATTGGTTTTTCTTTTCTTTTTTTATCAGTCTCAAATAAATGAGTATAAACATTGTTCTGATGAATACTTCTAACCACCCAGAAAGTGATAGAACTGCAAATAAGTGCCACCCCTACCTGTTGATGTCAGTTCCTTTCTTTCTGCGCCTTCCAATGTGGATCTGGAACTCCACTCCCAACTTTATCACTTTTATGATGACTTCTCAATGATTTCACCAGTGTCCTAAGGAATGATGTCCCCACCTACAACCACAGGTTTGAAGCCATGCCACAACTGTAGGAAGCAGATACCGATCACAGGCCAGCACAAGGTGTGCCTTTGGTACACAACTCTTAAGTTGTAAGATGAGCGCTCCTGAAGGCCATCCAAGATGGGTAGGCAATTCTGTATGTCTGAAAATACAAGAAGAAGTCACAGCTGTTGAGTAAGAACCGCTCCAAGTTGCATAATCTGAGTCAGTCCAGGGGCCGTTCCTGTGTTCACTCAAGATTGCGCTCAAAGTCCTCCAGTAAGTAATCCAAACAATAGCATAAGAAATGGAAGTGTGTCTTTGACCCCATCCTGCCACTCAGACCCTAAAGAGAAGGTGCGAGGTCCCACCCTAATGAGATATCTGGCCATGGCAGAGATTCCTCATCTTTTCCTGACATGCCCTTAATTTCCCGGGCCATCATCTACCCTTCAACAGATAGAGGACTTACCTTACAAAATGCCAGTGGGCTTGACAGCTCACCTGAGTCAGTTTCCTTTGCCACTTGGCCAGCCAACTGAGGAGTGTCTCATTTGTTGTGGTGGTCCGGAGGACATCTGAAGCACTAGAATTGCAGCTACCCTCAGTTGAGACCAAAACAAATGCCCTAACAGATTTTACAGCCTGAGCCAGTGATGTCTGAGCCCTTGTTTCCTTTTGACGATGCCCTCCCTGATACTTTAATGGCCACTTGGTCAAAGCCTTGTTCAACGCTTGTGAATAGGCAGGATGCCAGATGTCACAGATTGGCATCACACCTACACCAAAGAATCTTGTTGTACAGTTCTCGATCAGTAAGGTTCACCCTAACTCATTTCCACCACTCCTCCAGGTAGGTAATTCAAGAGGACTGACACTTATGGCAAGCACTTGTTTTCTTCTACCAGCCTAGCACTGGGGTCTGTTAATGCTGTTGGTTTGTTGGGCTGTTACACACATGCCCTTTGAGACATGGCCGGAGAGATCTTGCCAGCAGGTCTGAAAGACCTGGGGGTCTCTTTGGGGCGGATGATCCAAAATAGACAGGACATAGCCAAATATGTTATCCACGAAGGTCTTGATACTAGTGATTGCCTGGGGAGGGCAGTTAGTACCAGTGTTGCCCTTCGTTGACATGTGTTGATTTATCCCACAGGATTCTTGAGCAATGAACAGGCCTCCCTCAGGGATATGCCTTTTGATGTGTCCAGGCTTTTCAGTGGGAAGAGGGACTCTGCGTTGGAGCACTTTAAGGACAACTGAGCTACTGCGTGCTCCTTGGGGCTGTCATCCATTGTCAAACCATTCTGAAAGTTTAGGGGCTATTCCAGAGTGCTGGCATATAGTTAAACTAAAATATCCAAAAAAGTGATGGATGGAATGCTTGAATTTTATGGCAAGACCGGAGGCTCACATTATGCTTTCTTATCTTGCCTTTATTCTAATAGCAGCCAAGATAAGTACTAAAACTACAGTTCCCAGAGGGCCAAGCAACACAACTGGCCAATGGGAACGCAATAAATCAGAACATCATAACCAATCAGGCAGTAGTAACATGTATAACGTCATAACTGACTGCGAACAGTCCTCTTTTCTTGCTGCTCGCAGTCAGATAAGTGCCTTCTCTTCGTTGCTCCATTGTTACATGCTTTAATATATCGTTATTGTTTAAATGTGGCATTCGCTGTGCACTGTATTGCATTATTTTTAATATTGTGACCTTAGCGCTTACCAATTGGTGCGGTTTATCGTTTTCTCCCGTTTACACGCTCAGCTGTTCCCCGCTCGCTCGCGTTGACTGCTGTGTCTAACGCGTCGCGCGGCGGCTGCTTGCAGCGCGCGGCGGCTGTTTAGCCATTATTTATTCCCTCTCACCGGGCGTCTACCTTCCCACGACGCTTCTGACTTCTGGTGCCTCACAGAGCTGCGTTCTTCGCTCCCATTCAGCACCGCCTCTGGGGGAGTGGCTTCTGGTGGTTTCCGCCTTGTTTCCACGCCCTTCATCTCCCGGTTCTACAATTTAACCCTTTTCTCCCCGTGTATCACACAAAAAATTTCCTTACAATGGAGCTGGATAGCTCACCTGCTTCAGACCTGCATAATGAGGAAGGCGAGGCCTTCAAAAGCGATTTAAATGCGTTTATCAACAGTTCTGTAGAGAATGCTGTGGAAGCATCCATGAAACGTTTTTCTAAGGGCATGGAAAATTCAATGCTCAGTCTGTTGTCCAAAGCCTTGGCCCATTCTGCGGGGGATAGCAGAAAAAGAAAGTTGGTACCCTCTGTGTCTTCTAACGTCCCTAAAAATGCGTCACGCTTGATTGGCGAAGCTTCTTTGCACCAGACTGAGGACTCTGTTCCTCCCAGGCCTCCTTCCAAGGAGGGGTTATCATCTTCTGACGGTAAAAGGAAATCAAAATCCAAACACGTTGAGGTACCTAAAAAGTTGGTGATATCCACCATTATGGACACAGACGATGATATGGGTGACGCAGACGATGATTTGTTTGATGTCTTTGATGTTTCAGACCCTCCTTCCCCCCCCTCTAAAAAATTCAAAGCTGACCCCTTTGCTTTTACTCCGGTGTTAGACTGTGAAGGCGCCCCCATGTTTGATCAATCAATCAATCAATCACGGCATTTATAGAGCGCGCTACTCACCCGGGAGGGTCTCAAGGCGCTGGGGGAGGGGGTAAGTTACTGCTCGAACAGCCAGGTCTTGAGCTGCTTCCTGAAGGAGAGATGGTCCTGGGTTCGCCGAAGGTGAGTGGGGAGGGAGTTCCAGGTCTTGGCTGCCAGGTAGGAGAAGGATCTTCCTCCGGCGGTGGTTCTGCGGATGCGTGGTACGGTGGCGAGGGCGTGGCTGGTTGATCGTAGCTGGCGTGTGGGCGTGTAGAAGGTCATGCGGTCGTTGAGGTACTTTGGGCCCAGGTCGTGGAGGGCCTTGTGTGCGTGGGTGAGGAGTCTGAACGTGATTCTCTTGCTGACGGGGAGCCAGTGCAGGTCTTTCAGGTGCACGGTGATGTGGCTGTGTCGGGGGATGTCCAGGATGAGTCGTGCGGAGGCGTTCTGGATGCGCTGGAGTCTCTTTTGAAGTTTGGCTGTGGTTCCGGCGTAGAGGGTGTTCCCATAGTCCAGTCGGCTGGTGACGAGTGCCTGGGTGACGGTCTTCCTGGTTTCAGTGGGGATCCATCTGAAGATCTTGCGGAGCATGCGCAGGGTGTTGAAGCATGAAGATGAGACGGCGTTGACTTGTCTGGTCATCGACAGGGAGGAGTCCAGGATGAAGCCCAGGTTGCGTGCGTGGTCCGTTGGCTTGGGCGCGGTGCCCAGGGCCGGGGGCCACCAGGAGTCGTCCCAGGCGGAGGGTGATGAGCCCAGGATGAGGACTTCCGTCTTATCTGAGTTCAGTTTAAGGCGGCTGTTCCTCATCCAGTCGGCGACGTCTCTCATCCCGTCGTGTAGGTTGGCTCTGGCGGTGGTGGGGTCGTTGGTGATCCTTCCTCTATCCGTCACCCTAACTCCACGGAGTGGTTTTCGGCTTCGCACGTTGGCGATTATATTTCGGCCAGACTTCGGCTTCCCCTCGACAAGTCAGCCCGCTCTAAGTTAAAATCTGAATGTCCTAAACCTTCTTTACCTTCCAACATCACTGTTGCTCCTTCCATTGACCAACCTCTTCTTACATTTTTCTCCAAGTTTGGCAAAGACCCCCGCAAAGGGGTGGATAAAGCTTGGTCCGCCTGCCAGGGCAAGCTTTTGGATATTGTGGGCCCTTTGGCTTGCATTTTCGACCTGGCAGAAACTGCTCGCTTGGAAGGACAGGATTTGAATGCTGTAGATATTTCTTTGTGGGTCCAACGAGCCTTCTGTCTTTTAAGGCAACGCCAACGCAGCTATCACTCATGAGCGCCGTAAAGGGCTTCTTATCAAGCTTGATCCAAAGCTGGCTAATCTGGCTCCTCTAGATCCCGGCATCAAAGCAGATGGACTTTTGTTTGGGGATTCCTTGGTTAAGGACCTCAGTAAATTCGTCACTACCTTCGCCTCTTTGGATAAGGCTCAACAATCCATTAAGAAAGTTTTTTCCCCTCTGGTTTTTGGGCGGGCCGGCAGAGGCAGGAGTCGCTCTTCCGGCCGCTCCTATCCAAATCAAGGCTCCAGAGGTTCCTTCAACACAGGCTACCAGGAATACAAGCCTCAATTCTACCCACAACGAGGTCGTGGATACAGAGGTCATGGACAGAAAAATTTCCGACACAACAACAACATCCAACAAGGTAGGTCCTCCCCCAGTGGGAGGTCGTTTGAAACTCTTCATCCAAAAATGGCGCACTCTCACCGCAGATCCATGGGTTCTCAACTCTGTCCAAGGTTATCTTATAGAGTTCTACGCGCCACCTTCCCAAACTGTTTTCCCTCCTCCTCTAGTCTTTTCGGCAGACATGTCTCACCTCATTTCCGTGGAGATTCAAAACCTTCTCCTAAAACAGGCTATTCTCATCGCCCCTCTAGATCCGTCAGGGTTTCTCAGTTCCATTTTCCTTGTCAGAAAGAAAAACAAGAAAATGCGCCCTGTCATAAATCTAAAATGGTTCAATCACTTCGTGGTGTATCGCCACTTCAAAATGGAAACTATCATTCACTTGCGAGATACTCTTCGCCCAAACGACTGGATGGTGAGGTTAGACTTGCAAGATGCTTATCTTTCCATTCCTATTCACGCTTCTCACACCAAATTCCTTCAATTTCAATGGTTAGGCGTCACCTACCGTTTTTGCTCCCTTCCGTTCGGCCTTTCATCAGCACCATGGTGCTTTACAAAAATCATGAAACCAGTGGTGTCGTATCTACGATCTCTCGGGATCAGACTGATCATTTACCTAGACGACATTTTGCTCATGAACTCCGACCAGCAGAATCTCTTGTCAGACTTGAACACCACTCGATCTCTTCTTCTGGATCTGGGTTTCCTTCTCAATATCGAAAAGTCTATGCTCATTCCATCCCAGAGCATCGAATTTCTAGGCTTTCTCGTGGACTCTGCCTCGGCGTCTCTTCTGCTTCCACAGTCGAAGGTCTCGACCATAAAGTCAGAAATTTCTCACGTCCTTCAATCCTCTCTGATCTCCCTCAGATTTCTTGCTCGGATCGTCGGCCTCCTCTCTGCTTCCATCCAGGCTATCTTTCCAGGGCCTCTTCATTATCGCGCCCTTCAACGTCTAAAGATTCGGCATCTCCGCCAAGGTCTGGCTTATTCCGAAGGCAACGCTTTGGATCAAGTGTCTCGCGTCGAGCTCCAATGGTGGATCGACCATTTAGATGCTTGGAACGGGCGAACTATCTTCGCTTCGGCCCCAGATCTTGTATTAGAATCCGATGCAAGCCTATCGGGTTGGGGCGCCCGTTGTGGTCCAATATCGACTGGCGGTACATGGTCTCACGAGGAGTCGAAATTGCACATCAATTGTTTAGAGATGCTGGCAGGCTCCTTTGCAATCCAAAGCCTCACGAAAAACAGAGTACGCTGCTCCATTCTCCTTCGCATGGACAATGTTTCTGTGGTCCGCTACATAAACCATCTAGGTGGCACCAAGTCCAAACCTCTAGCAGAGCTAGCAAAGAGTCTTTGGGAGTATTGCCTATCAAACAAACTATCGCTCAAAGCAGAGTACCTTCCTGGAGATCTCAACTCCATAGCAGATTGGCATTCTCGCTGCCTTCGAGACTCCAGCGATTGGAAGCTTCTTCCATCCGTTTTCCGATCTCTTTCTCAAAAATGGGGCCCTTTTCATATCGATCTTTTTGCTTCTCGCCTCAACGCCCAATTGCCTTGTTTCTTCAGTTGACGGCCGGGCCCTCTGGCATTAGCGACGGATGCGTTTCTCCAGGACTGGTCCCTTCATCTCAATTACGCTTTTCCTCCTTTCCTCATGATCAACAGGGTACTTTCCCAGGTTCGCCGCCAATCGACCTCCCTGGTCATAGTAGTCCCATTTTGGCAATCACAGATTTGGTTCCCGTCTCTTCTGGAGATGGCGGTGGACTTTCCGGTTCTTCTCCCGGTCTGCAGCGATCTGCTTCTGAACCCCTTGGGTCTTCCTCACAGTCTCGTCCTGGACAAATCCTTGATTCTGTCCGCTTGGAAGGTCTCCAGTCTGTCCCTCCTAACCTCCTCATTTCGCAAGAAGCTTCTCTCAGTACAGCCTGGGCCCCAGGCACCTCCAAAGCCTACAAGTCTGCTTGGTCTTTATGGTCAAGCTGGTGTCTGGAAAGACATATCGATCCCTTTTCAGCCCCTCTAAATTTTGTGGTCAATTTCTTAGCTTCTGAAGCCAGTGCAGGTAAGTCTTATAGAACGGTCAACCTGTATAGATCAGCCATTTCCCTTAATCACTGTCCTATTGATGGCAAGCCTGTCGGAGTTCATCCTCTCATTTGCTCCCTTCTACGAGGAGTGCGATTTTCCAAACCTCCATTGGCTAAGTATTCTGATTTATGGGATGTTAATTTGGTCCTTAAGTTATTTTCTGATTGGCCTGACAATTCTGCTCTTTCTCTGAAAATGCTCTCTGCTAAACTTACCATGTTACTTTGTCTTGTTTCCATTAAACGTGTTTCAGATGTTAAGGCATTGGATGTTTCCTCTCGCCAGTTTTCTCCTACTGGTGTATTGTTTCAAGTTCATAAACATACTAAGACAAATTTGAACTCTGTTTTTGATCCTTATTTCCCTTCCCATCCTAAGCTATGTGTAGGTCAATGCCTCAAGGTATACGAACAAAGAACCTCTGATCTCAGAACGTCCTCTCATTCCCAACTCCTCATTTCGCAAACCCCATCTTCCTGTTTCCTCTGCTACCCTGGCCCGTTGGGTTCGGTGGGTAATGTCCCTTGCGGGCATTGATGTCTCTGTGTTTGGGGCCCATTCCACCAGGGGAGCCATGGCCTCCAAAGCTTTTTGGGCAGGCTCTCGTTTGGAG
This sequence comes from Calotriton arnoldi, assembly GCA_963921515.1. NCBI lineage: Eukaryota > Metazoa > Chordata > Amphibia > Caudata > Salamandridae > Calotriton > Calotriton arnoldi. Next base: position 421,558 of record CAWUFW010006290.1, read on the forward strand.
GACATTCTGAGATCCGCGGATTGGTCTAATGATAATGTATTCCGTATGTTTTATTGCAAACCAGTCGTTTCTGCTGTTTCTTTGGTTATTGATATGCTTTGAACAAGCATAATATGAGCTTCCGGTCTTGCCATAAAATGTAGATTTTCCTAATAGATTATGACGGAAAGTCTTAATTTTATTAAAGACATGGAGATGAGTATTATCCCGCCTCAACACTTCTAATCTGTGTTTCTCCCTCCCTACAGCGACTCCGGCGTTGCCTCCTGCATCTTCGTGATGAGACTACTAATCTGCAAGAGTGTTCTTCCCATCTTCATGACGCCTCTTCTTCCTGTTTGGCTTTCTCCACTGGGTTTCCTGCGGTTCGTCTGTCCTGGTTGGATTTTGGTCAAGAGATTTGTTCCTGGACTTTAGCCTTTTGTATTGTGTTGTCTATTGTTCCACTATTTATTGACTCTATCTGAGCTGCTCGCCAGCGAAAAGAGGACTGTTCGCAGTCAGTTATGACGTTATACATGTTACTACTGCCTGATTGGTTATGATGTTCTGATTTATTGCGTTCCCATTGGCCAGTTGTGTTGCTTGGCCCTCTGGGAACTGTAGTTTTAGTACTTATCTAGGCTGCTATTAGAATAAAGGCAAGATAAGAAAGCATAATACTCGCCTCTGTGTCTTTAATAAAATTAAGACTTTCCGTCATAATCTATTAGGAAAATCTACATTAATCAGCACTGGTACTGTGCCCATGAGAAGCAGGGTCAAGACTGATTTTTATACGTCTGGGCCAAAATTGAGGTGGCATGATGAGCAAAAGAATGATGGTTTGGGATGCTACCCGAGCGATTGCCAGTGGTTAGGCAAATTGCAAGCATTCCTCCCCTTACCTATTGTGTTTTTGATGTACTGCCCTAAGTGGCAAGGGTATGCCCAGATATGGGTCAAATGCTCACTGTGACACTGGAACTAAGCTATTCCTGGCTGATGAGCCCTCATCAAGGCAAAACCAGTCCTAGGTTGCTTGTGTTCCGGTTCAGTAAGGACTGGGCCTGCCAGTTCGGGCTGGACTGTTCCCATTAGGAGCAGGGTCAAGGCTGATTTACATATGGCTTGGTTCAAACTAAGGCGGCATGGTGAGCAAAAAGACGAGGGGTTGGGATGCTAATTCCAGGCTACTGCCAGTGGATAGACAAATTGCAAGCATTTCTCCTCTCACCTCTTGTGTGCTTGATATAGTCAAAAACACCTTTCATAACTAGTGATGCAGCAGACATGCAAGTTCTTTTGAGGCTGTGCACGCAGGTCTAGCGTGCAAACAGGGGCATAATTTCTCTAATTCCTCTTCCCCGACTACAACAGCCACCACAGCATTTTAGATTGTCCATAGTGAATCATGCCTAACCAGTGGGGGCCGGGATTTAATACTTCCTCCCAGGTTAGCGATCCATCATTTCTGACAAATGGGTCTTACAGATTGTTCAAAATGCCTAGGCCCTGTCCTTTCTGTCTACCCTGCTCACTATTCCTCCTACACCAGAGCAAATTTCAGATGAGCACCTGTCCATTTTGTTGCAGGAGGTGCAGTTGAGCACTCCTTGGAATGAGGAGGGGGTTGTTACTTTTGCTATTTCCTTGCTCCGAAGGAGGACAGGAGCCTCAAGTATTTTCTGGACTGCGGCTTCTGAATGCCTTCCAGTGGAAGGGTGAATCCAAAATGCTCAGATTGGCCCAGATCCTATCTGCTCTGGACCTGGGCAAATGGATGGTGTCCTTGGATTTCCAGGACACACATTTTCATATACCTGTCCTACTGTCCCTCAGACGTTATCTGCAGTTCAAGATAGGTCAGGAGCATTTTCAGTTTGCTGTTCTGCCCTTCAGCATCACTAGCTTCACTAGTTCATGAAAGTGATGGTGGTGGTCACTGCCCATCTACAAAGGTCAGGTATGCCAGTATTCCCATACCTCTACAACTGGCTAATGAAGGCAGGGTCTCTGCAGTCGGTCATGGACCACCTCCTTACAATGGCAGACCCGTTGACGTCTTTGGGGTTGACTATCAATGAGCCGAAGTCCCACCTGACTTACATTCATTGGGGCAATCCTGGACTCACTAGAGTTCAGGACATCCTATCTGCCGCAACAAGTCTAATATATTTGAGGTACTATCCCCATGTTTCTGGCATAGTCCTGGATCACTTAGCGCAAGCAACTCTGAGGATCCTTGGCATCCACTATGCCAGATCACACAGGCATGCACTGCAATGGAATTTTTAGTTTCAGTGGGGCCAGCATTATGGCAATCTGACTGATGCCATCCAGATCTCGGAGAAGGCTCGAGATATGCAGTCGTGGCTGCTCGAACACTCTTGATCCAATAGCAGGCACCTCTCCCTTCCTAAACCTAAATCTGACAGTGGTGACAGACATGTCTCACTTGGTCTGAGGAGGTCATCAGGGGAGGCGGAGACCAGGGGACTCTTGCATCTGGGAGAGGGCCTGCTGGAGTTGTGGACAATTTATATGGTTCTGAAGCCCATCAAGGGGAGTCTGGTGTAGGGTCTTACAGACAACACCACAGCGATGTGGTACTGCAACAAACAGGGCAGCGTGGGGTTCTAGGTCCTGTGTTAGGTGGTGCTGCACCTTTGGAGGTTGCTGGAGTGTGAGGGCATTTTCCTGATTACAAACCATCTAGCAGGGTTCCAGAATGCCACAGCGGGACATACTTGAGCAGGTGGCATCCTGTGGCTGCCATGAGGTGACGAGGTGGGTCCTGTGGCACGTCCGGCCCAGTATACACACTGTTGGGGTCGTGGGCTTCTAGAGCCATGCTCGCTCACGATGGGGCTGAGGAGGAGGTGCTGAGACTGCCCGGGCTGTCGAGACCCCATGGCCTGCAACGCACTGCACAGACAAGATGGCGGTGAGAGCTCCTGGCCGGGAGGCATCCCGGAAGAAAGATGCAGCTTCAGGCCCTTGTGCGAAGAGTTTTGCCCTGCCAGTGACTGCTTAGATTTGGGGTGCGCCACTCACAAGCTGAGACTGCACAGAGGGGCAAAACAGTCAGGGGCAGATTTACAATGAAAGTGACTCAGTGCATTCCACAAACCATTTGACTGCCCCGCACTGAGTCACTTTCAAAGCACAGGGATGCGACATATTTACAACAATATGTTGCATCTTTGTGCTTCCCCCTACGCTGGCGCACAAACTGCAGCCATGCGCCGGCGCAGGCACCCTTGCACCATGGTGTAAGGATGTCTGCGTCGTGGGTAGATTGTTTTTGTGCAGTGAAAACATTTCTCCTCGTTGCGCCTCCCTACGCCTCCCCTGGGGAGGCGTAGCATTCACACGCATTTCCAGATTTACGATTCCTCGTAAATCTGGAAATGTGTATCGTTCCATGGGTGTTGCATGGGAACACCCAAAGCAACACCCCTGGAATGCCCCTTTCACGCAAAGTGCTGCGTGTAAAGGGGCCATATTTACAAGGACAGGAAAAGCCACGCAGGGTGGCTTTTCCTGTCCTTGTAAATATGGAGCAGTAAGATACACCACCAGTACGTCACAAAAAGTGACGTACTGGTGGCGCAGGGGGCTTGTAAATCTGCCCCTCAGTGTCTTTTACAGATTAGGCCAGGCCCGGGAGGAGTGTGGTGAGAGCTGAAACTGGAATCGGGCTTAGTTTGGTAAAGGCCTCTGTGGTGCTTGACACTGAAGGGAGTGTGGATGACTGCCTCCCCCTCCTTTTGAATGCCTAGCTGCTAGAGGCGAGAGCAGAAGACGCCAGATAAAACTGTTCTCTACAGCGGAGGGCAAGGCATTGGACCAGAATCTTGGTGATACTCCCTCTCGTGCGGACGGCGCAGGAGCAGTAAGGTGAGACTGGTGCCCTCCCCTGCCACCATACCAGCGCTCGTAGGAGATAGAGGCTAGTCTGATACCGGCAACCCCAGTGCTTGAGCTTCGGGAGAGCAGACCGGTGGTTTGAAAGAGGACTCCTCAGTGGGGCCGCAACATTTTTTGACACAAGGGGGTGACTTCCGATTGTGGAGGCCCAAGCTGCTTCACTGTGCGATCTCCCATGAAATAGTCCTGTGACTGCGAAGAAATTGGTGAATCGTGACTCTGCGGAAAAGCAGCTGCCTTTGAAGTTGGAGCCTGCAAGTTCTTCCGAGGCTTGGTGGGAATGTACTCCCCCATTGTGGACTCTCTACTGAAGGGGCTTTCCTGAGGAGACTGGAGGCCATCCCTGGGAACTGCTCATTGTGAACCCCCTGTGGCATGAGTCAACCCTACCACGACCGATGAAGATGGGGTCCAATGGGTGGCTGTACTCCTAGAGTTGATAGCCTGCTCTGATACAATCACTGGTTCATTCTCACAGACCTCTGCCTAGATGCGTCACCTAGTAAATATGGCACAATGTGGCACATTGTTTACGCTGCTGCTGCGTCACGAAAATTGATGCAGCGGCGGTGTAAAACTGTTGCAAGGCCTTCATAAGTAAGGCCCATTGTTTCCAATGGACTGGCACTGGCGCGATGCAGTGACTTCCACGTTCAAGGGATATTAATCTTGATCTTGTTGTTGTTTCAGTTGGATTTTCTTCTACTGGGGTACTCACTTACACAGCATAAGTCTTATACAATGGTTATCTATTACACAGGGACCGTTACCTCGCAGCGCATTCCCCATAACCGAACTCAGCAGCCCTGGTTCAACAGATTTCTAGAGCCCTGTACACCCCTTACCCATGCCACATAATACCTTGAGAGTGGTCACATTAAACGTGAAAGGGCTCAACAACCCCACCAAGCGGCACGCCGTAATCTCTTATCAAGATCAGTCACATGCTTTTATATTCCTTCTTCAGGAAACTCACCTGATTGCAAGCGATAGTCTTGGATCCAAAGCTTTCACCCATCAACTCTTTTCCTCCCTGGCTCGCAAGATGGCTGGAGTGGCAATCTTGATCGCAGGCTCTTTTCGGGGGGCGGTGGGACCTAAGCTCACAGAAATTAGGGACTTCCTACTTGTCCACCGGGTACAGATGGGTCCACACACACTGATTTTAGGTTCTATATATGCCCTCCAATGAGGGACAGGAAAAGTTTTTGCGGATGGCGGTAGGGGAGTCCTTGACGGCTCAGGATCGCTTGGTCTTAATTGGGGGAGACTTCAACTTGGTGTTTCATAATGAGTTGGGGGAGGGAGGTGTAGGTGAGCTCTCGCTGGATGGTGCCCATTGGTTACACAAGATGGGTCTGAGAGATTTGTGGCGGTCGGGTCACCCGTAGACACAAGATTACACCTTTTACTCCCACAAGCATAAATCTTACGCCCGCCTTGACCTTTTTCTGGCCTTGCAGGAATTGCAGCATATGGTTAAATCAGGGGAGATCGAGCCATGGTCTCTTTCAGACCATTGCGCCGTAGCCATAGAACTACAAATACCTTTTGTCGATACTGCCCCCGACTGTGGCGATTGAGGGAGACCTTCTTACAGAGGCCAGCTGTGGTTCAGCAAATATGCAAAGCTATTACTGACTATGTTAGCATTAATGATACTCCAGACGAGCACGTTGCACTGGTGTGGGATGCTTTAAAAGCAGTTACCAGAGGTGAATTTCTTGGAATATCATTGGCAGATAATAAACTAAGAAGGGAAAAAAGAAAGCAACCACAAAGGCTCGTGTGTGAGCTCGAACGTATCCATCATCGTATTGGGGCTCCTAGGATATGACACCAATTGAAGGATACAGCTGGCAGGGTTGGATCTGGATAGAGCTGAGTATTCCCTGCTCCATCTTAGGTATTCCTTCTATGCTGGGGGGAACAGGTGTGGGTGGTTATTAGCAAATAAGCTCAGGGCGTAACGTCAGTCCTCAGGATTTGAATCCTTAGTGACGACTGAAGGGAGAGTAGTTGAAGGCGATGATCCCATTACTTCCAAGGTTAGGGACTTTTACAAGGACCTTTATTCAGAGCAGCTCCTGGCCATAGGAAATCCAGCCCTTTACCTGCAATGCGCAAACACAACCCGCTTGACAGAGGCTGAAGCGACGGCACTCGATTCCCAGATTCGCATTGAAGAAGTTATTACAACCATGTCCGAACAGAAATCTCTGAAATCTCCAGGTCCGGATGGCTTTCTGGCAATTTTTTATAAGACTTTTTGTGACCTATTAGCGCCCCTTCTCATGAAACTCTTCAATATGATTACCAACACGGCCATGATTCCACCCTCAATGTTAGAAGCATCAATTGTAGTCATTCCTAAACGCAGCAAGAACAGACACCAGTGTGGGTCCTATAGACCCATCTCACTGCTAAATGTAGATGCTAATCTCTTCACTGGCACTCTGGTGGCCCGTCTTGGCCCTCTGATGCCGAGACTAGTAGCCCCGGATCAAGCAGGTTTTATACCCCAGAGACAATGCACGGATAACTCTAAACGGATCCTCAACCTCATAGATGAGGCCAACCGCTCCAAAAGGGAGATAATGCTACTCTCTCTAGATGCCGAAAAGGCCTTTGATCATGTTCACTGGCCCTATATGGAAGAGACATTGGCCCATTTTGGTTTCGGAGAGCGGTTTCGAGCCTGGAACTTGAGCAACTATGAGGAACCGAAAGCATCCGTTAGAGTTAATGGTCGAAGTTCTGTACCTTTCCTTATACGGTGGGACACACGACAGGGGTGTCCATTGTCACCTCTGTTATTGGCGCTTTACATAGAACCACTAAAACAAAGGGTGAGAGATCGCCCCCACCACAATGGTGCTATTCGGTGGGGAGGAAAATGTCATCAGCTTATACGCTGATGACGTTATAGTAGTATTAGAAAATGCTAAAGACGCCCTACCAGTCCTTTTAGAAGAGATGAGAGAATTTGGAGAGGCTTCAGGCTTCCGTATAAATTTTCATAAATCACAGTCCCTTAATATTTCTGCTTTGCCTGAGACAGTGACTTATCTAGCCCAGAGTCACTCGCTACAATGGGCGACTGGGTCCATTTCCTATCTGGATAGTCAGCTGGCACCGACATTGAGGGAGGTTAACACTATTAATAATCAAAATCTACTGTAGTGAGTAAGGGCTGATCTTGCTCGATGGAAACCTTATCCTTTGTCTTTGCTGGACCGTGTAGCAGCTCTATAAATGACGGTTCACCCGAGGATTCTTTTCCTCTTCAAGACTCTCCCATTACAACCCCCACCAGGGATAATATCATCTCTACAGGAACTCATACAGCGCTTTGCCTGGGCCAATGGTCGCCCCTGTATAAAACAGTAACTCAGCTGGCGTCCTCCCCGAAAAGGGGGCCTGGGTATCCAGAGTTTGTTACATTACTATTGTGTGGCCCAGCTTCTTTATCTAGTCAAGTGGTACAGAGCCAAGTCAGAGAAGCCTTGGTTATTTATGGTCCGGGCAGTGGCCGGGACCCCACTGTGGAAGATTCTGTTTTTGCTACAGGCCCATAGACCGGCGAGCCTCTATCTATCTCCGATAACTGCCTCACTCCTGAGGGTATGGGACAGGCAGGCGACATGTAGCAACTTCTCTTCATTTCCCTCCCCCTTAACCTCTGTATTTGGCAGTCCGTACTTTACACTGCGACTTGATTGGGCGGGATTCCGGGTCTGGCAGGGGGTGGGATGCCACTCTATTGGGCATTTTTTCAATGGGGATGTCCCCATACCTTTCGGTAGGCTCAGAGACGACTGTGCTCTACCTGAGGGCGAGAGGCTGCGTTATATTCAGATTCGGCATTGGGTTATGCAGCCCTCGGTTAGGGTAGGGGTGCAAAGACACCTGACGAAGTTCTAAAAATGGTTTCTTACCAAACAAATGGATAAGTGTCTCATCACAGATTTGTATACAATGTTGTTGCCTAGCTTGCTTGTGTCAAAATCTCTGGCACAGCTTCCCTGAGTATGCAGTTAACCCAATGGCAGGATATTTATTACAGGGTGTGCCATTCAACACGTAATACCTCAAACATTGAGACTGCCACCAAAATAGTTACATACTGGTACTTGACCCTGACCCGACTCCACAGAGGTAACCCGACCCGTAGTGCTGAATGTTGGCGAAGATGTTGGGTGCCGGGGATTCTTAACCACATTCTGTGGGAGTGTCTCAAGTTGGTTCACTTCTGGGAAGAAATTCTGGCCGCCATTGACACACATTTTCAGACTCAACTTCCCCGCTTTCCTGCCTATATAAGCCTGGGTCTGCCTAATGCACTTACATATCCGCTTACATCTTGCAGGGAACGCCATATTAGTTTGGAACTTGGGGCGGCTCTTCAGACGATCCTGGCACATTGGGGGACGGAGAGGTTGCTGACACATCTAGAATGGCTTCACAGCATCTGGCACACACTAGGTATGAAGAAATTGACATTGACACTAACAGCACAGGGAGATTCTTATCAAGACTTGTGGAAACCATTTATAAAATTCGTCTCCTAGGAATTTTGAGAATTTACATGCCCCCGCTATCTGCAATTGCTTCGCTTGACTGAGCCGATGCATACACCAGGGACGAGCGATCCACCCCCATAACTTATTGCCTTATGTACTTATGCTTTTTGGTTACTATTCTTCACATATGGATGCAACTGTGAGTGCCCTGGGTAGGGTGAGTGGGACATGTAGGGTTGTGGTGGGTCTGTTGGAAGGGTTAAATAGTTGCATTTTGTACCAGCACATTTATTGTTTCGATGTATGACTTGTATTGAGACGCTTGTGTATGAGATTGCTGCAATACTGATATCAATAAACAAAATTTGAACTTAAAAACATAGTAGACCAGAACGGGGTTGCTGCACTACTTCTCTTGGACCTCTCAGCTGCCTTTGACATAGTTGACCATGACACCTTAATACAAAGAATCTACGAAGCCGGCATAGAGGAGACTGCTCTTGACTGGATCACATCATACCTTCAAAACAGAACAAATGTCATCCATTCTCCCCCTTTATCATCCAAACTGTAGTTCACAAAAACATGGGTTCCTCAAGGCTCTATCATCTCACCCATGTTTTTCAACATCTACATTGTCATTACCCGCAATGATCAATGCATTTCAGCTCACATGCTATAACTACGCAGAAGACACTTAAATACTATTTAAACTGGAAAGCCCCAAAGACATTGGAAACTCAGACATTTTTAGTTGCCTCAGAGCCGTTGATCAGTGAATGACATGGAGCCATCTCAAAGTGAATGCTTCTAAAATGGAAATACTCACATGTCGCGATTGGAAAAATGATGACCCTCTCACCGCCTGGCCTGCTGATTTGCGGCTACCTCCTAAAGTATCTAAGGAAGTAAGAAACCTTGGAATTACCATGGACTTCAAGCTATCAATAAATGCCCAAGTGGACAAATTAGCAAGATCAAGCTTCCTTACTATGAAAAGTTGCAACGCATCTGACCCCACCTGGGATTTTTACAAATTTAGTCCAGGCCACAATCTCTCTTTTACTGTTTAAACTTGATTACGCCAATAGCCTCTATTACAGATCATCTTTATCAACTATGAAAAGACTGCAACAAATTCAGAACTCTACTGCCAGACTACTCCTACGTGTAAAGCCACAAGCCCACATCTCCCCATCCTTCAGGACCCTACATTGGTTATCGGTTGCCAGAAGATCGACCTTCAAGCTGCTTTGTATCACCCACAAAGCACTACATGGAACAGGGCCGCTTTTCTTCAGGAATAAAATCACCAAATACATTCAACAAAGGAACCTCCACTCCAGATTGGCACCTCGCCTCAAAATCCAAACATAATAGAAACAAGCATTGGCATAGCCAATAGGTCTTGTCTTTGGAACCTTATAAGTGTATAGCCATGCAGCACATCATCCTGGGTATTTTATTTATAGATTAATTCCTGAACATGTGTATGGTTATATCAAGCCCAAATTGTATCCACTTATAAAAAAATAAAAATAAACGGCACACAAAATATTAAGGGGCTTATTTACAAGCCCCTAGCGCCACCAGTGCATCACTTTTTTTGACGCACAGGCGGCGCAGAGTGCTGGCCCATATTTACAAGGCAACGCAAAGCCGCCCTGTGTGGCTTTTCATGATTTTGTAAATACCGCCCCTTTTCACACATCACTTTGCATAAATGCGGCATACCATGGGTGTTGCTGTGGGTGTTCCCATGCAACACCCATGGATTCTGCCGCATTCCCAGATTTACAATGTTTTGTGAACCTGGAAATCGGTCAGAATCCTACCCCTCCCCAGGGCATAATAAGGAGAAATACTTATATTTCTCCTCATTTTTTCCTTTTTCTATGAGTGCTGCAGTCTGCAGCACACATAGAAAGAGGAAAATGCCATCAATTATTGTTTTTGTGCAGGAAGGTTTCCCTTCCTGCGCAACAACAATCATCCCTGCAATGCAGGCACACTTGCACTATGGTGCAAGGGTGCCTGCGTTGGCGCATGGCAGCCAATTGTGCGCCAGTTCAGGGGAAAGCACAGGGATGCGTCGTATTGTTGTAAATACAACGCATCCCTGTGCTTTTAAAACGATGCAGCTCGGCACAGCAAGATGGCTTGCAGCGCTGTTCTGCATCATTTTGTTGCACATGAGGCCCACTGTGCATGCCAAACTGCAGGCACATGACGTGTGAAGCAAAGTAAACAAGCCAGAAATGATCATGGCTTCAGCTCCCTGCAGACTGGATATGTGCATTTCATCCCTACCTCACTATCACTCGTCTTAATACCTATTTGTACAAGTCTGCAATGGAAGGTATCGCAAGCCTGCTCTCAATTTCGTCACTTATGGCACTTCTAAAGACTGATCACCAGATCACAGATTTGTCTCTGGAAATAGGATAACTAATTTTAGTAAAAAGGGGACCCCTACCAAACCAATATGCTTGCTATACGCAGGGAAAACAAACTAGGTGAGAAAAGAAACCAATAGCAAGCTTCTATATAATTAAAAAAAGTATATTCTAGGTACACTAAAACAGTAACCACACTGCATATCATACAAAAAATAAACACTTAACAAAGAGATATTTAGTGTTTTTATTATTTATAAATCTTTTTAATTCATTTTGTTAATTATATTTATAAAGAATGTATAATATTCACAAAGAAAATCACATAATGATATTGCAACATTGATGAGTACAAGGATTGTGTATAAAGAAACACTAAATTCTCACATTAACACAAAAAATGCTTATTTACACATTTTAGACAAATTAAATGGGGCAAACAATAGAAGAAAACTTGATAGAGGCAAGCGGTAGATGTAAACAAGAACACTTGATAGAAGCAAGCGGTAGATGTAAACTACGCGCGTTTCGGCACTACTGCCTTCATCAGGAGACCGTCTATTGCAAACAAACTCTCATAAGTGCTTTAATGTGTGTTCATTGCAGAGCTGCGCTCTCTGTGCAGTGCCTTGCGTTAATGTGTTTTCGGCTGGTCTCTCTGTCCTCCAATTCGGGACTTCCCGTTACCTTCGGATCAAGTCCCAGCCCGATCTGTGGCCCCAACAGTCCTTGGTTAATATTGTTTTCATTTGTTCCACAAAGACTCTCATAAGTGCTTTAATGTGTGTTCATTGCAGAGCCATGCTCTCTGTGCAGGGCCTTGCGTTAATGTGGTTTTGGCGTGTCTCTCTGTCCTCCATTTCAGGACTCCTCCGTTACCTTCAACTCAGGTCCCAGCCCCGCCCTGCGGCCCCAACAGTCCCTGGTTAATATTGTTTTCATTTGTTCCACAAAGACTACTGCCAGAAGTAAAACGGAAACCGGAAACGCGTCCCTTGCTCTGCAATGAACACACATTAAAGCACTTATGAGAGTCTTTGTGGAACAAATGAAAACAATATTAACCAAGGACTGTTGGGGCCACAGTTCGGGCTGGGACTTGATCCGAAGGTAACGGGAAGTCCCGAATTGGAGGACAGAGAGACCAGCCGAAAACACATTAACGCAAGGCACTGCACAGAGAGCGCAGCTCTGCAATGAACACACATTAAAGCACTTATGAGAGTTTGTTTGCAATAGACGGTCTCCTGATGAAGGCAGTAGTGCCGAAACGCGCGTAGTTTACATCTACCGCTTGCTTCTATCAAGTGTTCTTGTTTACATCTACCGCTTGCCTCTATCAAGTTTTCTTCTATTGTTTGCCCCATTTAATTTGTCTAAAATGTGTAAATAAGCATTTTTTGTGTTAATGTGAGAATTTAGTGTTTCTTTATACACAATCCTTGTACTCATCAATGTTGCAATATAATTATGTGATTTTCTTTGTGAATATTATACATTCTTTATAAATATAATTAACAAAATGAATTAAAAAAGATTTATAAATAATAAAAACACTAAATATCTCTTTGTTAAGTGTTTATTTTTTGTATGATATGCAGTGTGGTTACTGTTTTAGTGTACCTAGAATATACTTTTTTTAATTATATAGAAGCTTGCTATTGGTTTCTTTTCTCACCTAATAGGATAACTAATTTCAGCAATTCCTTGGTGTTGTCCCCTACTGTGTGTGGACCATTTCTAGAGAGCAGAGGGGGCCAGTGGAAAACGTGTCAGCCACAAGGGAGCCGGTGGCACATTTTCCCAACTTGTAACTAAGGAGGAGGATTAGGGAAGATTGCAAAGGATAATTTGCCATTTTTGACACATGTGCCGATTCTTCCTTATTCTAAATGACCCCCATTACTCACAATGCAAAAACGAACATACTCTGGGCAATACACTGCAACTTCGCAGGAAAAATGCCACAAGCAGTAAAAGAAAATATTCAACTTTTTTTTGTTATTGTTCAATACGTCCTCTCTAATAACCTTTAACAAAAAAAAAAAAACACAAATATATTAAGGGTTATGCATGCACATATCTTCATTTCAAACCTGTAGACTGTTTGCACATTGAGAATACAGTTAAATATTTGTATAAACATACCCTGGGAGAGTGGAGTGGCTGCATATCGTTATTCAATTGATGTACAACTCACTGAGGCCATTAACGCTCTATGCAAAAGCACAAAATGATTGAGTCAGCCAAACTTTACAAATACATTGAAAATTCACAGCTACTTAAAGGTGCACATAAATCCCAGAAAGCAAATCAATAGTTTTTGGAATCAACTGATGTTATAGGCTAGTGTTTCCCAAACTTTTTCAACCCGCGGTTCCCTTGACCTATTGGCCGTGGCTCCCCACTGTTACTTTTTTTTTGGAGGGTGAGGGATGTAAGCCAGGTCGCAGGAGTACTTCCCTTTTTCTCCCTGAAAATAATTGGGATGAAGCTGATGAAGGTTTATAATCATATACGCAGGGTGTTTTGTATTATCTAAGGTGTCGCCTCTAAAATAAAATATTCCTAGTTACACTTCTTTGCTCATGCCTTTTTTAGAGAACCCTCTCAAACTTTATCCCACTTACAGTACTAGATAGCACCCCTATGCATGTGGGCCCCATTGCCAAAGTGTTTCTGCGCTTGAAGAATATTTACATGCACTTCCATTTCTACCCAAGTCATGTGTGCTTACACACTTGTCTCAGCAGGGTGACTCACGATTTTTTAAACCAAATGCAGCTTTATTTTTGCTGTCTCCTCCCTAAAATTGCAAGACAAACAAATTCTTCAGATTTTTTTTTAAACATCCCTCTTTCTTGCTTCCAAATGTTGGAATTATGTCTTTTATAGTGTTTTACTTCCCTGTGCTTATGGAGAGAGCAGGCCTGTCTGAAAATGTGTGTGTACTGGAAGAAATGTGTACTGCAAGTACCTATGGTTCAAGTGCACATGTCAATACTTAATAACATTGTGTTTGAGAGACAGGACAACTTTACTTACCTGATAACTTGCATTGGTGTAAAATGCATTTGAAAAAAAACTAAACTATCAACGAGTCTAACAAAATAAATCAGGCGTCTTCTCTTACTTTGGGAGTGTTGCAAATGGGGATCCAGTGAAATATGGAGGTCATCTCCCTCAACCTGCCATCAATTAAGCACTTTATTTCTAGCTTTAGGCATGTCACTTACAAATCATCGACATCATGCGTTTGAGTCTAATTAGTTTAACTGAAGCCAACAAACACTTCAACATTAAATGCATTAAATTGCTTGGTGCGCGGCTCCCCTGGCTAGTTTTGACAGCTCACTAGGGAGCCACGGCGCACAGATTGGGAACCACTGCTATAGGCCTTCCTCCTTGTGGTGATCATACACAAAACTTCAAAAATTTAGGAAAAATAGAGGTACTCCAATCTAAGGACGTGTGCATTGCTAGAAGATTTATAATAAAACTGGTACCAAGATTAGGAAACATGCTATTGTAACACAGATGAGGGATAATCTTTCTGTTGGGTAGCATTCGTGCCTCTGGTCGGCGCAATAGCTGGTTACACACAGCTCTCTTGTGGTACTTTTTGGTTATTTTCTATGAAGGAACGGAACCAGTACAGTTAAATCCACGTCTGCCTACATCAGAAAGCTTGAAAGCTGCCATCACACCGCAAACTCTTCCACACATAAAGGGTGTCATACACTGCTACTATTACAACAAGCAAAGAACACACGCTCCCTATAATAAAGTTAAAGGTAAACTGATCAAAAGTAATGTTGCATCTCAACAATGGTTTAAATAACAAGCACTGTCACCGCTCATTAAGTGTAGTGTAATGCTCCTTCGTTACTCATTTCAGTGCGTGTAGATCACTCCCTTAGGACATGATATTATCTCGTCTAATGCGCAGTGTGTGGATATTGTGAGGGCTGGCAGGGGCGGGCCCGGAAGAGAGACTCTGGATCCAAGGCTCTGTAAATTGAAAGTGAAAGCGCTTGTTCTACACTCCTGTGAAATGAAGGGAGCGCCCTTCCAATGAGCTCACAGGGGGCACTCAGGGAAACAAAAGGGAGGAAGGGGTTAAAGGTGGGTGTATGGTGGGAAGGTGACTCGGTGTGGGAAAAGGAGATAAAACCCCCCAAAAAAGCAGATTGCCTTGGAGAGAGGTGGCATAACATCCAGAGCTGCCAACTTATGAACTGGGGCACTGGGTTCGAGCTCGGAATCTGCAGCATTTCAGAACAGACGAGCCAAGATAAAACAAGCATTGGCATAGCCAATAGGTCTCGCCTTTGGGGCCTTATAAGTGTTTAGCCAGAGCTATTGACTTTGCCAATGTCTTCAAGCTGTGCTGTAGAGAAGTGTGGCTGCTGTGCAGCATGCTGAAAAGTTATAATAAAAAAGTGTCAGAAGCATTTTTGTTACTTTATATATGACCAAGAAGGCATTATGTAAAACTGAACAACCATATTAAAAAAAGAATTTACAATAAAAAATTTCCTCAGTTTTCTTTTGTTCTTGCAATGCTGGCAACTTGTTTCTGCCTATTGGAATGGTTGTTTGTTAAAGCTTTTTTTTTGAGGGGGCATAAACATTCGGTGGGTAAAGGTTGGGAACTAGTACCTGTATTATAACACTAGCAGCGGCCAGACGCTAGGGGAGAATCAACAGATGCCAGATTCCGAGAGCAGGCTGAGGTGGTGCTGAGTGATGCTGAGGTGGTAGTGGTGGTGGTGGTGGTGGTGGTGACTGGTGCGGAGACGATGCTGAATGATACTCAGGTCTTGCTGAGTGATACTGCTGTGGTGCTGAGTGATGCTGTTGTGGTGCTGAGTGATATTGTCTTGGCGCTGAATGATGCTGTGGTGGTGCTGAGCGATGCTGTGTTGCTGCTGAGCGATGCTGTGGTGGCCCTGAGCGATGCTGTGGTGGTGCTGAATGATGCTGTGGTGGTGCTGAATGATGCTGTGGTGGTGCTGAATGATGCTGTGGTGGTGCTGCTGAGCGATGCTGTGGCAGCCCTGAGCGATGCTGTGGTGGCCCTGAGCGATGCTGTGGCGGCCCTGAATGATGCTGTGGCGGTGCTGAGTGATGCTGTGGCGGTGCTGAGTGATGCTGTGGCGACGCTGAGTGATGCTGTGGCGGCGCTGAGTGATGCTGTGGCGGCGCTGAGTGATGCTGTGGCGGCGCTGAGTGATGCTGTGGCGACGCTGAGTGATGCTGTGGTGGCGCTGAGTGATGCTGTGGCGGCGCGGAGTGATGCTGTGGCGGCGCTGAGATGCTGTGGCGGCGCTGAGTGATGCTGTGGCGGCGCTGAGTGATGCTGTGGCGGCGCTGAGTGATGCTGTGGCGGCGCTGAGTGATGCTGTGGCGGCGCTGAGTGATGCTGTGGTGGCGCTGAGTGATGCTGTGGTGGCGCTGAGTGATGCTGTGGTGGCGCTGAGTGATATTGTTGTGGCACTGAGTGATGCTGTGGTGATGCTGTGGTAGTTCTGAGTGATACTGTGGTGGTGCTGAGTGATGCTGTGGTGGTGCTGTGGTGGTGCTGAGTGATGCTGTGGTGGCGCTGAGTGATGCTGTGGTGGCGCTGAGTGATGCTGTGGTGGCCCTGAGTGATGCTGTGGTGGCCCTGAGTGATGTTGTGGTGGCCCTGAGTGATGCTGTGGTGGTGCCGAGTGATGCTGTGGTGGCGCCGAGTGATGCTGTGGTGGCGCCGAGTGATATTGTGGTGGCGCCGAGTGATGCTGTGGTGGCCCTGAGTGATGCTGTGGTGGCCCTGAGTGATGCTGTGGTAGCCCTGAGTGATGCTGTGGTGACCCTGAGTGATGCTGTGGTGGTGCTGAGTGATGCTGTGGTGGTGCTGAGTGATGCTGTGGTGGTGCTGAGTGATGCTGTGGTGGTGCTGAGTGATGCTGTGGTAGCCCTGAGTGATGCTGTGGTGGCCCTGAGTGATGCTGTGGTGGCCCTGAGTGATGCTGTGGTGGCCCTGAGTGATGCTGTGGTGGCCCTGAGTGATGCTGTGGTGGCCCTGAGTGATGCTGTGGTAGCCCTGAGTGATGCTGTGGTGGCCCTGAGTGATGCTGTGGTGGCCCTGAGTGATGCTGTGGTGGCCCTGAGTGATGCTGTGGTGGCGCTGAGTGATGCTGTGGTGGCGCTGAGTGATGCTGTGGTGGCCCTGAGTGATGCTGTGGTGGCCCTGAGTGATGCTGTGGTGGCCCTGAGTGATGCTGTGGTGGCGCTGAGTGATGCTGTGGTGGCGCTGAGTGATGCTGTTGTGGCGCTGAGTGATCCTGTGGTGGTGCTGAGTGATGCTGTGGTGGTGCTGAGTGATGCTGTGGTGGTGCTGAGCGATGCTGTGGTGGTGTTGCGGAACGATGCTGTGGTGGTGCTGAGTGATCCTGTGGTGGTGCTGAGTGATGCAGTGTTGGCCCTGAGTGATGATGTGGTGTCGCTGAGTGAAGCTATGGTGGTGCTGAGTGATGCTGTGGTGGCGCAAAGTGATGTTGTGGTGCTGCTGAGTGATGCTGTGGTGGCGCTGAGTGATGCTGTGGTGGCGCTGAGTGATGCTGTTGTGGCGCTAAGTGATGCTGTGGTTGTGCTGAGTAATGCTGTGGTTGCACTGAGTGATGCAGTGATGGCGTTGAGAGATGTTGTGTTGGTGCTGAATGATGCTGTGCTGGCTCTGATTGATGCTGTGCTGGCTCTGATTGATGCTGTTGTGATGCTGAGTGATGCTGTGGTGTTGCCGAGTGATGATGTGGTGTTGCCGAGTGAGAGATAGAGTGAAGATATAATGCCCAATTAGAGAGGGTGGCGAGAGAGAAAGAGAGAGAAAGGGTGTACATAGAATAAAGGGTGGAGCGGGATAGAGAGAGAGAAAGAAGGGGAGAGAGCGTGAATGAAGGAGTTTGAAAGAGAAACAGATAAAGGGGTGAGAGAGAGAATGAAAGGCTAAAAAAGATAGAGAGGAGAGAGTTAATTAAGTAGAGAGAGAATTAGAGAGGGGAGAGAGAGAGAGAGAAGGAGAGAGACAATAAGAGAGTGGGGGGTGTGGAGTTTAAATAGAGTGAAGAAGTGACGTGGAAAAAGTAACCTTAAATATTGCTTTGTGCTGTGCGCGAATAAATATAATTTTTAAAAAACAGAGTGAGACAAAAATACTGGTAACTAGGCTGTGACTCCTAATATAAAACAAATAGCGATATAATGTGAAATCAACCCACCGAAGCAATATTTCTAACTAGACAAAAAAAAGCTTGCATTTCAATGCTAATCGCTGTTGTTTTTCATGTGACTGTAGTCCAGGGCCGTCAGTTGGTAATGTGAGCTGCTGCTGCGATTGAAACATCAGAGTCCAGAGAGTTAATGAGCCATGACGAGGAAATGAGGAAGAGATAGGAAACCCAGATGGCAGCTGTGCACGTGCACGCCATCTTGAACGCAAGCTGGAGGCCAGCAAAAGCCTGTGGGTAGCACTTTGAAAACCCACTTATGTCTCGCAGAGACAGCTTGCGCTGGCTCAGGCAAGACCTTAAAAAAAAGCGCTGAACATAACAGAAAGGACAGAAGCGAACACCTACATGTAACAGGGGCAGTTCTTATGGGAGGAAACCAAGCACCCAAAGGAGGAACAATTACAACACAGGTGCCACTAAAAAGCCAGCATTTCTGAATGGCACATAAAAGAATGAATGGGAATTGATGCAAGTTCTCGAAGCTCAAAGACGACATACAACATGTCTTGCAGACAGCGCATCCGCTGCCTGGGCTCGACCTAAAAAAACATAGGTGGCACATCCTTCTCTGTTCAAGCAGCCAAACTATGGAACTCACTACCCCCAAACACATGATCCACCCATAACTATCTTATCTAAATTCTTTCCTCATGTATCCCTCCTTAGACTCATCCGAGACCTCATTTTACTACTATGATCTCCCTAATACATTTCTAGAGACTCTCCCCTCCTACATCTCCCCAAGGGCGTCATTTGAAGGTAGTAAGGGGTTGCAGATGTGACTTCTAGCTTGCTACCTACTACTTCTGGCACTTCCTTTGCAACCCCTGGCCTCAGAGGGGGGCAAAACATTTGCCTCCTCTGAGGCCAGGGGTCGCAAAAGAAGTGCCAGGAGTAGCAGGTAGCAAGCTGGAGGTCACAGCTGCGACCCCTGTCTACCTCCAAATGGCATCCATGCATTTCTCCTTTGCTCATCCCAAACCTCCTCCTACTACTATGATCTCCCGCTAAACACTTTCTAGACTCTTCCCTTTTCTATTCCTCCATTATCCTTTTCAATCCAACAGACTCACATGTCCACCGCTCAAATGAATTCATATTTCCCTATACTAATTCACCACTAATCCTTTTGGGGTTCTGTAGTAGCGTGCTACTCACCGAAAAGTGCTACGATGCCTCAGCAGAGGGAGTAAGCGCTATACAAATACAATTACATCACATGGAAAAAAAAGATAGGAACACAACCTGTGGAAATAGTAAATACTCATAGACTATATGCACTATGAAGGAAAACATGAAATCAAAATAGGGTGTGCATCGCTCGCATTGATTACCTTAAGGGTTTTTACAGTACAGTCCTTGTTGAGCAATGTAAAACAGTTTTTCCCTTTAAATAAGGAGCCGTTTCAAAGTTAGTTTTGAGTTACTGCCGCGCCTGCGATGTTCCGTTCAAACCCTTGGTCCTCTATTGATATGGTACTGCTAAGCTATACAACGATAGAACATTGTCCCTGGTTTTACTAGCAGTTTAGAAATGTAAACTGAAGCATTTTCATAAGTAATTGCTGCATCATATTTGTAGATTATGAATTGAGTTTATCTTGCTTTGCAAACCCCGCCATCTAGTGGTTGAAATGTAAAGATGACATTTGTGAATTATTTTCTCAATGCACTTTTCGAACGATTGAGTATCCGGGTGTGGAGTAGGACATTGACAGTGAACAGTTCGTCTATAGCCTGTGTTTGTCCTCCGATTTCTCTCTTGCTCCTCCTCTTCCCCAGATGAGACTAGTTGGTAACATCTGCGCTGTTAAATGTTTCTAAATTTGAACAATAAAGGGCAAAAAAACGGCCAGGATTTCATAGTACTTCACAGTCAAAAACAGAGAACAGATTGCCACGAATGTCAAGGTTTGGACCGGAGAAGTCAACTCTTTTTGCTGCAGATAAATAAACTCCGGGTTCGCATTTTCTCAGATCAGAGAATAAAACATGCGTAGGCCTCTGTTTGCAGGACAGCTTTACCGAACAATCGGTAGACAATACTGTGGGAGGAAGTAGTTGGAATAAAACCCATTGCTTTTCACAACATAAGGACATGTGACATTAGGTGACAAGCTGCCCTCTAAGTATTTGTGCTGACAATGTGCTTCGGTAAAGTCAAGATGGGCAAGCCAGCAAATTAAGAGGAAGAGTCGAGCAATGGTCAGGGTTGGCTCTATAAGCACGAGCTGAGCCATGAAATTATTTAGCAGGCAGATTGTGCAACACTCAATCAAGACACTTCAAGAAGTATTTCTTTGACCCCCATCGCTTCCAGGCTCCCCCCCTCCCCGTGCCACACCCTTTTTTGACTATTTGGGGTAGTTTGCGCTTAGGCCCTTCATAACTTTTTGTCCACATAAGGTATCCATGCCAAATTTGCGTCCTTTTCTTCCAACATCCTGAGGATTCTAAAAGTACCAGGGGTTTGTGGATTTCCCTGGAGGGGATTGAGAAATTAGGCAAAATACAGCTAAATTTGCTTTTCGGGGGTGTGTGGGGGGGGAGGAATGGGATAGAAGTGCTGCAGAAGAAAGCGCCTGGTTTCTTCCCTGCAAATGGCATCAACAATGGGTTTGTGGTGCTAAAATCACCATCTTCCCAGCTTTCAGGAACAGGCAGATGTTTGTCGGGAAACCAACATTTTCTACACAGTTTTGGCATTTTACTTGGACATAGCCTATTTTTCCTATTTTTTTGTGCTTTCAACCTCCTTCCAGTTAGTGGTAGAAATGGGTGTGAAACCAATAATGGATCCCAAAAGTAATATATTTCTGAGAAGCAGACAAAATTCTGAATTCAGCAAGGTGTCATTTAGGTAGATCCTTGAAGATTTTCCTATGGAAAGTAACAGTTGAATTAAAAGAATATTGAAATTACAGCTATTTGTGCCTACATTTTCACCTGTAATTTCTTCTAACTATGGTAGATTGTTGAAAGCTATATACCGTTATGTCCGCAGGACCCTTCTGGTTGTGGGGTTATATGAGGCTTGTAGGTTCACCAAGAACCCGAGGTACCCAGAACCAATAACTGAGTTGCACCTTGCAATGTTTTTTCATTGTGTACCGGGTATACAGTAATTCATTTGGTAAAATATAAAGTGTGAAAAATCGGTATCAAGGCAATCTGTGTAAATCTGAAATTGGAACAAGATATGGAGTTTAGAAGCATTGGTTATTTGTGAATCTCTGAATTTGTGCGTACCCATATTATTTGGAAGGCAGAAATGCATAGAAAGACGAATAGTAATGCTCACAACCTAGAGAACTGACGAGGGGAGTCCCTCAGGGCTCATGTTTGAGCCCTACTTTATTCAACATCTATGTGGCTCCCCTGGCCAACCTCTTGAGGTCATCGGGTTTCGTCCCCATATCTTACGCGGATGACACGCAACTGCTGTTTGCATTCGATGAATTCACCCCCTCAGTTCAATCCACCTTCTCCTCAGGGATGAGCGCCATCTCCATCTGGATGAAAGATAACTTTCTCCAGTTCAATGCTGCAAAAACGGAGATTATGCTCTTTGGTGAAGCCCCATTGTGGTGGACACCCGAGTGGTGGCCAGGAGATCTTGGTGTCCCCCCCCCCCACCTAAGACCTGCGTAAAAAACCTAGGCATCCGCCTTGATCAGGCCCTGACCTTTAGGGAGCACGCGACTGCCACAGTCTGCTCCTGCTTTCATATACTGGGTTTACTCCGGAGAGTCTTTCCTCTGCTTCCTGACTCCGTACACAGAACTCTGATGCAGGTGATGGTGCTGAGTCGCCTGGATTATTGTAACGCTTTGCTGATCTCTGCAAATGAATCATCTTTCCGGCGCTTGCAGGTGGTGCAAAACACCGCTGCGCGCCTCGTCTTGAACGCCCCCCTAAGACGCCCTCCCTCCCGCTGCTGCGCCGACTTCACTGGCTCCCAATACACCAACGGGTGTGGTTCAAGATCTGCTGCACTGTATATAAAGCGTTACATAATGGAGGCCTTTCTTATCTAGCTGATAGACTCACCAGCTACGCCCCCTCCAGAACCCTCCGCTCGAGTACCAAAGCCCTCCTTAGGGTATCTCGGATTAGAAGAGCAAGGTTGGGAGGAAAGGCCTTCTCTTACCTTGCTCCGTCTTACTGGAATAAGCTTCCCATCCAATTGCGAGAATGCTCTGACTACCTTCGCTTTAGAAAGCTTCTTAAGACTGCTCTTTTCTAGTCATTTGTCCTTCAACCTTTGACAGCAGTGTCCTTTGCGCTGAGATACCCCTTCGGGGGTGATTCAAGTGCATTATAAAACCCCTTTAAATAACACTTGTTCTACTATTCTGTGCTTCCCTAAGTCTCCCGATAAAAATGGTACCTCACTTGTGTGGGTAGTCCTAGTGTCTGCGACAGGAAACTGCCCAAAACGCAACGTGGACTCATCACATTTTTCCAATGAAAACTGGCCCTTTTTTGCAATGTCCCTAACTGTGGATTTTGGGCCCTACCTCAGCCGGCACCTAGGGAAACCTAGAAAACCTGTACATTTTTAAAAACTAGACACCCAGGGGAATCCAGGATGGGGGGTGGGGCTTGTGTGGCTTTCACCAGGTTTAATTTTCCTCACATTTCTGTGATGGAAAAGTCTGTAATCTGTGGGAAGCCACAAAGTGGCACTTACCCAGCATTCCCTCAAGTCTGCCGATAAAAATGGTACCTCACTTGTGTGGGTAGGCCTAGTGCCTAGGACAGGAAACGCAATGTGGACACAACAGGTTTCCATCGAAAACAGACTCTTTTTTGCAATGTCCCTAGCTGTGGATTTTGGTCCCTAGCTCAGCCGGCACCTAGGGAAACCTAGCAAACCTGCACATTTTTTAAAACTAGACACCCAGCGGAATCCAGGATGGTGGGACTTGTGTGGCTCTCACCAGGTTCTTTTACCCAGAATCCCTCGCAAACCTCAAACGTTGTCCAAAAAAACACATTTTCCTCACATTTCTGTGATGGAAAGTTCTGGAATCTGCGGGGAGGCCTAGTGTCTGCAACAGAAAATGGCCCAAAACGTATTGTGGAGACATCAAAATTATTTATCACGAAACAACCTGGTTTTGCAAGGGAGTCATTCACGTTTTTGGTCCTGGGGTCAACAGCCATCTAGGGAAACCTACCAAACCGAGACATTTCTGAAAACTAAACACCCGGGGGAGTCCAGGGAGGTGTAGCTTGCATGGATCCCCCAATGTTTTCTTACGCAGAATCCCCTGCAAACCTCAAATTTAGCTTTAAAAAAATCACATTTTCCTCACATTTCTGTGTGATAAAGTTGTGGGCTCACCAGGCCGACACAAATTTCCTACCACCCAGCATTTCCCCAGGTCTCCCGATAAAAATGGTACCTCACTTGTGTGGGTGGGCTAAGTACCCGCGACAGGGAAGAGCCCAAAACGTATTGTGGGGACATCAAAATGTTGTATCACAAAGCGACCTGGTTTTGCAATGGTGGCACCTGCATTTTTGGTCCCGGGCTAGGCGGCCATCTAGGGAAACCCACCAAACCCAGATATTTCTGAAAGCTAGACACCCAGGGGAGTCCAGGGAGGTGTGACTTGTGAGGATCTCCTATCGTTTTCTTACCAAGAATCCTCTGCAACCTCAAATTTAGCTAAATAAATCTAATTTTCCTCACATTTCTGTGGGTCCAGAAGGGCAGTTTATTTCATACGGTTTTAGTCTGACACTGCTTTGGACACTCACACGAGAGAGGTATCATTTTTATCAGGTGACCTGAGAGAATGCTGGGTTGTAGGAAATTTGTGTCGGCCTAGTGATCCCACAACTTTGCCATGCTATGCATGTGAGGAAAATGTGATTTTTTTAAAGCTACATTTGAGGTTTGCAGGGGATTCTTGGTAAGAAAACATTGGGGGATCCAAGCAAGCTGCACCTCCCTGGACTCCCCTGGGTGTCTAGTTCTCAGAAATCTCTGGGTTTGGTAGGTTTCCCTAGATGGCCGCTGAGTTTGGGCCAGGGCTTACCTAGAATACCCTGCAAACCTCAAATTTAGCTAAAAAGTCACATTTTCCTCACATTTTTGTGTGGGAAGGTTGTGAGATCACTGCACCGGCACACAATTTCCACCACCCAGCGTTCCCCTCAGTCTCTCGATAAAAATGATACCTCACTCGTGTGGGTGCCCAAAGCAGTGTCGGACTAAAAACGTATGTAAAAAAACTGCCCTTCTGGACCCACTTTGGTTCCCCCTTAGTTGTTCATTTTATACGTTTTTAGGTTCTCTGCTTTGGGCACCCACACAAGTGAGGTATCATTTTTTTCAGGAGACCGAGGGAAACTCTGGGTGGTGGGAAATTTGTGCCGGCGCAGTGATCTGACAAATTTTCCACACCGAAATGTCAGGAAAGTGTGAATTGTTAGCTAAATTTGTAGTTTGCAGGGGATTCGGGTAATAAAACGCTGGAGGATCCACGCAAGCCACACAGCTAGCCAAGCGCCATCCATGCATACCACCAGCCAAGCACCATCCACACACACCGCCAGCCAAGCACCATCCAAGCACATCGCCCACCAAGCGACAGTCCACGCACACCACCAGACATGTGCCATCCACACAGACCACTGGCTAAGCGACAGTCCACACACACTGCCAGCCAAGTGCTAGTCTACACACACTGCCAGCCAAGCACAAGTCCACACACACCGCCAGCAAAAGGCAGGTTCACACACAGCCAGCCAAACACCAGTAAACACAGACCGTCAGCCAAACTCTAATTCAAACACACACACAGAAACTTTCGCTAGTGTCTAGTGGCTTTCTGCCCCCCTTGGGAGCAGGTGTGCCTAAAAAAAATCGCTGAACTGCCGCAAGGGGGGGCCGAAGCAGCCAAAATGGGTTCACCAAAAAAGCCTAAGGGGCCACTCCCTGACATGCCCATAATCATATCTCTGGTGCTTAGTGGACTTTCTGCCCCCCAAGGGGGCAGAAAGACTGTGCCAATTTTTGGGAGGAATGGGGGCTGCCCTCCACCCATTATAATGCCCATTTAGGGCAGCTCCCAACCCTACATTTTCACACAAAAAAGAATCCTTGGTGTCTAGTAGTCTTTCTGCCCCGGGGGCAAATCGGGGGTGATAACCCCCACCTGTCTCCCAGGGGGGCAGAAAGACTGTCCCTTTTGTGTTAGGGTGGGGGCATTGGCATGCCCATTGTGGGCAGCCCCCACCCCTCATTTATTAAAAAAAACAAAAACATCCCTGGTGGCCATTGGGCTTTCTGCCCTCTCGGGGGGGGGGGCAGATTGGGGGCTATCGCCCCCATCTGCACCCCAAGGGGGCAGAAAGACTGTGCCAATTTCTGGAAGGGGTGGGGGCATTATAATGCCCATTTAGGGCAGCTCCCACCACTAAGTTTAAAAAAAAAAAAAATCCCCGAGGTCTAGTGTGCTTTCTGCTCCCCTGGGGGAAGGGGGGAGCAGCTCGGGGGGTGATAACCCCCAGGCAGAAAGACTGTACCTTTTGTGTTGGGGGTGCGGGCATTGGCATGTCTATTGTGGCCAGCCCCCACCCCATTTATCTAAAAAAAAAAAAAAAAAAAACATCCCTGGTGCCTAGTGGGCTTTCTACCCCCCGGGGTGCAGATCGGGGGATATTGCCCCCATCTGCACCCCAAGGGGGCAGAAAGACTGTGCCAATTTTCGGAAGGGGTGGGGGCATTATAATGCCCATTTAGGGCAGCCTCCACGACTAAGTTTAAAAAAAATAATAATAATCCCTGAGGTCTAGTGTGCTTTCTGTTCCCCTGAGGGGAGGGGGGCAAATCGGGGGTGATAACCCCCAGGCAGAAAGACTGTACCTTTTGTGTTGGGGGTGTGGGCATTGGCATGCCTATTGTGGCCAGCCCCCACCCCTCTTATTTAAAAAAAAAAAAAAACAACCATCCCTGGTGCCTAGCGGGCTTTCTGCCCCCATCACCCGGGGTGCAGATCGGGGGATATAGCCCTCATCTGCACCCCTGGGGGGGCAGAAAGACTGTGGCAAATTTTTGGGAGGGGTGGGGGCATTATAGTGCCCATTCAGGGCAGCCCCCACCCAATAGTATAACAAAAAAGAATCCCTGGTGTCTAGTGGGCTCTCTGCTCCCCTGGGGGGCGGATCTGGTGTAACAACCCCCATCTGCCTCTCGGGTGGGGGCAGAAAGACTGTACCTTTTGTGTTGGGGTGGGGACATTGATATGCCCATTGTGGGCAGCCCCCACCCCTCTTTTATAAAAAAAAAACCATCACTGGTGCCTAGTGGGCTTTCTGCCCCCCTCTGAGGTGAAGATCGGGGGTGATTGTCCCCATCTGCACCCCAAGGGGGCAGAAAGACTGTGCCAATTTTTGGAAGAGGTGGGGGCATTATAATGGCCATTTAGGGCAGCCCACACCCCTAAGTAAAAAAAAAAAATCCCTGGGGTCTAGTGTGCTTTTTGCTCCCCCTGGGGGGAGGGGGCAGATCGGGGGTGATAAACCCATCTGCCTCCCAGGGGGGCAGAAAGACTGTACCTTTTGTGTTGGGGTGGGGACATTGGAATGCCCATTGTGGGCAGCCCACACCTCTCTTTTATAAAAAAAATAAAACAACCATCCCTGGTGCCTAGTGGGCTTTCTGCCCTCCTGGGGGTGCAGATTGGGGGCTATTGCCCTCATCTGCACCCCGGGGGGGGGGGGAGAAAGACTGTGCCAATTTTTGGAAGGGGTACGGGGCATTATAGTGCCCCTTTAGGGCAGCCCCCACCCAGAAGTATAAAAAAATAATCCCTGGGGTCTAGTGGGCTTTATTCCTACCTGGAGGGCAGATCACGGGTAATAACCCCAGTCTGCCTCCCAGGGGGGCAGAAAGACTGTCTCTTTTGTGTTGGGGGTGAGGGCATTGATATGCCCATTGTGGGCAGTCCCCACCCCTCTTTTATAAAAAAGTAAAAGAATCCCTGATGTCTATTGTGCTTTCCTGCCCACCCACCCCCTGGAGTGGCACCCTGATGGCTACTGCCCCTATCTGCCTCCCGGGGGGGGCCGAAAGACTCACTGTGGCCAAATTACTATGGGGGAGCAAAAGCCATTGCCCAAGGGGCTGCTCCCGCCTCCCTGGTGCCCCAGTTGGTGGATCCCTGCTTGGGGATCGCCCTCCTGGGGCGATCTCCAAGCAGGGATCCACAAGGGAGGGATACCATTGGAAAGGGTAAATTCTCCCTCTTCCAATGGTACCTCTCCCATGTGATGCGGTGCTCGGGGGGGCTGAAAGAACTCCATGAGCACCGAAGCACTGAAACTGAAATGAGCCGATCGGCTCAATCAGTTTCAGTTTCATATGTAATGACGTCAGCGCGCCATGCCCACGATCGTCATTAGATATGAAAAAAATGTACATGCCTCGGGAGGTTGGGGAAGCTCTTCCCCACCTCCCGAGGCCAAAAAAACATAAGGAAATCCCTCTGCTGGAAACTGCAGAGGGATTATGCGGTGGTGTGCCTAGGACGTAACGGTTACATCCATGGCACACCAGCGCTGCAACCATGGACTTAACTGTTATTTATGTCCATGACACGGAACGGGTTAAGATGCTTGTTTCTCTTTGGCACACGGTATTATATCACTGCATTAAGTGGTACTGATAGAAGTGATAGTTTCTAAAAATTAACTTGGAAACATTCATGCCCCCCAACACCTAGAAGGCATTGATCCAGCATTTCAGGAATTTACAAATTTATCATCTGGATCCAAATTCAATACCCTACGGTCCCTTTCACGCTGGGTGAGTTTAAACCAAACATACCAATTGGTTCATCATTATCTATCCTTTTCTTTGGCGATGAAATCTTTAGAGTTAATCAGGGTTTGGCAAAATAATATTTGAATTACTAAATCACCATAGAATATACCTTTTGTATCACTGTATCAATAATACTAATAATGACAAACTCATCTGTGAATTAAAATGCTTTATCTAAAATAATGTGATTGCTCATCAAGTACAATACAGCTCGAATCATAGATCACCACAGAAGGGAAATCATTAGCAAATATAATAGCAATTATACATCTCAAATGTCAGCGCAATGAGCGAGTGGATAGGCGTAGAGACAAAAGAATAAAGAATAAGCCATTTCCAAATAAGTTATGCAAATTCAGAATATCATACTAACCAATCATATGAGGTTCAAGAAATCTGAAAGCTACCCTCTGGCGATGAGAGTAAGCTAGGCCCCTCAAGAAGAGTTAAGGAGCAAAGTCAAAGAGTTATAGAAAAACAGCGTCACAGCTCTCTCCTCTCGCAAAGTAAGGAAAACGCCTAACTGACCCCACCCCTTAGTACAGTTAGTTATACCCCAAATTCACTTAAAGTCCAACCCTCATTGTGTCATCTCACATAAATTTGCACTTTGTGATTGGTCAAAAACAAGGGGTGTTCAATCACACCACTCTCGATGTGCCTAACTTCAAAATATCCTTTTGTTCTAACTTCACACACTGTAATCACTTCCAGCAGAGGAAACTCTAGTATCGAGCTTCCGTGTTTGTACGTCTCTCCATCTCACTCATGTAACATTTTATTATAACAAATGTCCTCATGCTCCGCTTGGCAAGGAAGTTCAAATTCTTTCTTTATCGTTTCCTTCTCTGCGCAACCTTGGCCATCATCAGGAACTTGTGAAGGACAGTTCACAGTGTTCATTTTCTCCCCTTCTACATTTCTAATATCCCATGTTAACTCTAAAATGTCTCTCGGCCTTTTCTGCAGGACAGCAAACTATACTTCTAGGAAAGACAAATACATGCGTTAATTATCACTTCATAAAACTCTACTATCAAACACACTTTGAATGTTTTCATTTGCTTTCTTTTATTTACGCGCTGCACATTAATTTTCTATTTGTTAGTTTAAAATAAATTCTCGACTTTTGACTTATTTTCTACATTAGTCATGTGCATTTGCGGCCTACTCTAACACTCCCAGCACGCACTTGCACAGTTTTCATCTTTCCCCTTTAGTCTTATTTTATTAGTTTCACACGTTTTTTGATTAGTATTTAGCACACTGAGGGGTTCAATTCAAGCAGGTTTTATTTTGCAAAAACCCTGCTCCATCAATCCCCCCTTTGATGGCAACTTAGGCCATCATAAAAGCACAACTCAAAAATCTGCTTGTCATCACATATTCTACTTAGAAAGTAGTAGTTCTCTTTTGTTTCAACATAACCCCATCTACATCTTTTAGTATTTCATAGTAATTTCCTCTTCTGTCTTCCAATTCTATCTCTTCTCTTTCTTTTTCTTGCTCTCCGTTTAGTATCCAGTGTTTGTTTCTTACATTTGCAACACTTATATATTAACATCAGCATTAGTATCCCTGTAGCTACTGCAATTATAGGCGTTAGTATTTTCCCTAATAAGCTATTACCAAAGGTAGAAAACCAATTACCCACTGAGGAGAAACCCTTACCAAGTCTCTCCCAAGCACCATCAACCTTCAGTTCAGTTAAATCTTCCCGTAAATGTGTAATATTCTTAATATATCCCTCCAGACTCCTACTTTTGCCAGGGATATAAGTACAGCACTGTTGAATTTTCAACATGATACAGACTCCACCCTTTTTTGCCAATAATACATCAAGGGCACGTCTATTCTGTAAAACCATAGATCTTATAGCAATCATTTCAATATCAATCATCTAGAACCCACCAGCAGTGTCTGTTGATAAACGATCAACCACTGTGGACAATTTTTATTTTATGTGAATTTAGAATTACCCCAACTGAAGGTTATCAATGCTCCAAATATATCACCCACAATTTCTGCAGCACTAATTCCTCTTTTATTTCGTGTTAATTCACTCTTCTTTTAATTGATTCCGTGATTTTTATCTAAATGGTATTCTTTTGGAAAAACTATTCCCATATAACAATATCCATACTAGGCCTGGGCGTTGAACTCCCCTCCGTTCGCGGGTTTTCTGCACTCCGCGGAGCTCGCGGACAGCAAGAAAACCCCGCTTTGCGTAGTGCAGCAGAGTTTTTTCCCCGCTCGCGAACGGTAAGTTCGCGAGCGTGAGCTGCCGCTCTGGTAGAATTTCTACCCGAGCAGCAGAAAGACCAGCGCGAACAGCAGTTTTCACTACACTCCGCCACTTGCGGAACTTCGCAGAGGTTTTTTTGTAACTTCGTGAAGTTCCGCGTAGCAAAACTCCGCGAACTACGCCCAGGCTTAATCCATACCAATGTGCAGGCAACATATAATAGGCATTTTACCACACACATAATATATTCCAGGGAAAACAGGATCTGTACCACCTCTTATTCCCCAACCTCCCGTAATTAGGAAAACATGATCACACTCACTGGAACCAATGAAATAATTATTAAAATCTGTTTTTAATCTTAGTAAGCAAAGCTTTCCCCTATGATGCCAATCCAGAGTCATTGCAGCATATGTCTCACCTTTCTTGTAATCCCCTTCTCTAAAAGCCCATGGAGGTACACAGGACTTTTGCTCAGCAGCTTTTTCCTTAAAACTCTGTCTTCTATCTTCTACTAAATTTATAAACTCAATCTCTTCTTGACGCAAACTACAAGTTAGATTATTACGATGTGCATATACAGTAGCTATTGTTTTAGTCATATGAAAAAATTCTCCCATATACTCAGCATTTTTCGCACTATTTACCCTGTTCATATTCTTTCTAATTGGCACTTCAGAAAATACTAAATCATAATTCGAGTAGAAATACTGCAGATTTCCCTTCTCATAGAACAAACTTGTTAGTACACTACATGAAACTCCATATGTTAAAGGAAGGTGATGATAATTCACCCACTCAGATACAGACGAAGGTAATTGCATGCACACATAACAATCTCTCGCATCCATAGTGTCAACATACTCATATAACAATTTGGAAAAACATTTAACGAAAAATCATTAATAGAGTTATCTTGATGATATATATTATCACTGGTTATCTTTTCCATATTAGTTTGTGGTTCTTCTCTAAGATTACCCACATCTACTTTTGCACTCAACACACTATTAGTCAGACCCTCCAGGATTTCGCGATTTCGTGATTTGCAAAATAATCGCAAAATCGGCAGTTTTGTAAAAAGGCTGCGCTTTTTACAAAAGTGCCTGTGAAATCAGGGTTTGGCGGCTGGGCGGCAGAAAGCAGTCCTGTCTCCCGCAAGGAGAGCCGAGCCATGCGTGCAGGGAAATTTCTGCATTACGTTCTTAACAACGTGCAGACCCCACTCCCCATCACAGCACCTCCTGGGCCATCTCTGCTCCACACTAAAAGGCCTTTATCAAAAACCACACATGTAGATTTCTGAAAGTAGAAAATAATATTAAGCCTGCACTGTGCTTCCTTTATAATGCGCCTTGTGTGCCTTCCTGCGCCCAAGGGTTTATGGAGTGCACTGCTCTTTCCACAGTGGGAGTGCAGTTTCCCCATATTTCAAGGTGGAATGATCAAGAGATGTGGGCTGGGACTAAAATTTACCCTGACCTAAGCTTGTGTAAATGTTCCAAACCCACTGCAGCATGGAAAATATAAATGTTGTAAGCATCTTTGTCACGGCTGGGACGCTGCAGACATGCAGACACATTCCCTAGCAGGGAAAGTAACATTACATTCCTGTAATTACTGCTCGAATTAGAATGGCCCTGCTCCGGGAAAGAGTCCCAGCTCCAGGCTTGCTCTAGCTGGAAGAGGAAAGAACAAGAAGCCTGCGCTAGGAGGCGCTGTGGCTTTCGTTTGGACTGGTGATGGCGCAGAAGTACTTTAAAAGTGGAGAGTAAGTTTTTTGGGTTAACTGAATATAGTCTTATACATCACAATGCTTATGTTTGGCTGCCCTGCCCCAGATCCTGCTCCTTTTAAATATTTTGGAGACTATTCACACAGGCATTTTGGAGAACATGAAGTAATAGTCATGTAGTACTCTTTAATGCACTCTTACTTATTTTATTTTTTTATTGTCCCCAAAACATATAAACTGGCAATATTCAGGGACTAGATATATACAAACATAAAGGACTGGGCCCTCTCTGCACTTTTACTAACTTGTACGATTCAGGGCAGATTTGCAAAGGCAAGTAGGAGTATGTAAAAGAATGCTCCAATAGTTCTCCTCATAAATGCTTCTGTGAACCAGTGCCTTGAGTACACAGAATTATAACTGCTGTGTTGAAGATAAAGGCCAAGTTAAGTGGCCATCAGGCGGCTCCTTTTGATCAAGTATCCTGACTGGACGTGGCCTGGAACCTCACTTAAATGTAAATACAACGGAGGGGAAACAAAAGAACACAGCTGGTTATCTCTTCACAGGTACTTAAGAGAGGCATGCTTTTGACTTTGTTCAGTCCCTTTATGCAAGTAAGTGCCTGCACAGATGTGTTGGTCTGTCCAAGTATTTACAAAAATAACAATTTAAATAGTACTATTTTATTTCTTTTATAGCACTACTCATCGCAATGCAGGGTGTCAGAGCGCTTCACATAACATACACATTAGACATTGATAATAAATCATGTAAGTGTGTAAATCAATGTAAAAAATAGTGTTACATGTGTCAGTGAGGGTTATAAGGTGTAGGAGTCACATGTCCTTCACAGCTCACTGTGCTACATTAGAAGGATTATAATTTATGAACTGCAATTAACAAAAGGATCTCTGTGTTCAAAGCAGCAACTTATTTACCTAGCTACATAAAATAAAAATCTCTCATCTGCATGTTACATGATGTGCTTTGCAGGAGACACAGTAACCTTCTATACTACTTTGATGCAAATCTGGGACTACACAAAACACAGATCTCTCCAGGAAATGCTTTAACCTCCAGAGTTATCTCATCATTATTATTATTCCCTTAGATTTACTGGGCACCTCTGTAGCAGAAGCCTTAACCCCATAAAATATTTTAAACTGCAGACTTTGCAACCAATTAAGCAGAAGAGATTTACTGCCATGCTACTCCTTGTTGCCAATTTCTTTGTGGCAAGGCTTTGAAAAAAACAATGGGGCAGATTTACAAGCCCCTTGCGCCACTTTTGCGTCACTTTTCCCATGTTAAAAGTGACGCAAAAGTGGCGCAAGGGGCTTGTAAATATGCCCCTATGTTATTAGTTGAGGCCCAGATTTTACGTTGGGATTGCACCACTTCACTTTTTTTTGGAGCAAGCCCAAAACAAAATCTAATTTGTTAAATTTCATAATGTGCTTAAATGTACTAATGATATAACTGATAAACCTATTTGTGAGGTCTTAATATCTGATGTCCCTTCCAGAGAGATCACTTCCTGTGATCAAATGTGCAATGCCATGCGTCGTGGCATCATGTGCTATGGTGGCACGTGCCATGATGTCACTTGTAAACTACCTAACTTGGTTAGTCCCCCCCACTTCTTTTTTTTTAGGACTTGTGCCCTGGAGGAGGGGGTGGTGGTAGGTAGAAGGTGGGGGCGAGCGGGGGGTCAGTCAGTATAATCACGTGCGCAACTTGTTGTTTACTGCGCAGTTTTAAGTGCATGAGCATCCGGGAGAGAATCGAATTACGGCAAACCATGGTGTGGGCTTGTAAGCAGGGTCGGTGGCGGGAGAGTGGAAGGGTTAATGCCACTGGTCAGATTAGGGGTGTCTGCACCCTGTTTTGGGGCAGGAGTAGACAGGAAGCGGGGCGCAGCGTTGGGCACCAACGCATCCCCTCTCTTCTTGTTTCGGGACCCAGCAGGGGTGCATTTAGGCTTGCTAGAGTGTCTTAGACTCTCGCGGGCATGCCAATTTAAAAGTAGAGAGTTATGATTGGTCCTGGGATCTTTATTTCCCTTGGGCCTTATCGCTCCTGCGGAAGTCAAAGCCCCGCAGGTTCTCTGATTGGCTGCCAGCAACATGAGAAAAATGTTGCTGCCAGCCATTACAGGACACGGGGACTTAGCATAGCAAACAAATACTCTCAGGCACTTTAAACATGCCTATATGAATGTGGAATACTCTGCTAAAATAGTTTCCATTGATGTAATACTGAAAAGGAATGATTACAAGTAAAATAAAGTGCCGCAATAATGCCGCAAAATTTCGATTTTTGTGCTGCTAAATTCCATGTGCCGCAAAATTTGCAAACATATGCCACAATATCCTGGGGGGTCTGATTAGTAACATTATTTTTAGTATGGTACATAAAATAAGGCACAACAACAACTAGTGTTAACCAAATAAACATTAGTAGTACATCTACGTTTAAAACTTCGGTTTTGATATCCAGTCTCTATCAAATTTGCCTTAGCAATTCTCTTTTAAAAATCAAAAATATTTTGAAAATTCAAAAACTAGACTAAAGCTATAACTAAAAATTGAAAAAAAAAAATGAAAAAAACTGATGTATTCAAGCACTTCTTTAAGCCTTCTTGCTTCACCCCTCTTTTTAAAATTTTTTTTTTATATCTTCACAGCCTTCAACTCAATTCCAGCATTAATTTTCTGCACTCTTCAGAGTAATTTTCTCAATTTTCTGCACCCCAATTTTTAACACAGTTCATTTAGGGTGGCTCATAACAGTTTCTGTGATTCAATTCAGCAACAGTCTTTTCCCCACACTGATCTGTGTGTTCAGCTGCTTCAGTCACCACATATGTCCACTCAGGTGCTGTATACTTCTTGTTCGGAACTCTTGCTCTTTTTGTTCTCTGAACTGTATCTTCTTCAGAGTCACTTTGTTCACTTTGGCTCGATACTTCTATTCTTGTGTTTGGAACTTTTTCTTTAAAAGTGTATTTCAGTATTTTCAATCCCATTGGCCATATATCTCCTTTTCTTGCCTTTTTCACTTGCACAGTTTCACCAGATTCAAGACTAAGTTCACAACTTCTTTTATTTGTTTCTTTTCTTGTTTGTACTTTTTCTTTAATAATATTCTCATCATCATTAGTATTGACAACAATCTCTCGAGACCCAGTAGCTGGTGCCCACTTTATTCGACTTTGTTCAGGCTCAGGCTCATGCCCTCCTTGACTCTCAGCCTGTTCTTGCTCCTCTTCTTCTTCTGGTCTTTCAAGTGGACTTGGGACTCTTCTTGTGTGGCTAGCATGAATCCAATTCGGTAAACAACCACACTTCACTGCTGTCGTTGTCACCAGTATCACTTGGTATGGCCCATGCCAACGTGGTTCCAAACACGACTTTCTCACATGTTTCTTCACCAGAGTCGACTCTCCTGGACTTAGGTCATGTGCTTGTTCTTGCTGTGTTGTGGTTGCGACTTCTCCAACCTGATGAGACACAGAACGCCCCACATCAGCCAATCCTTTGCAATAATCGAGCACTAGATCATCAGTTATATTCATCAGTTGATTTGATGGAACTATTGGCTGCCTCATTGCTCTCCCCATAATCACTTCATGGGGCGATAATCCAGTCTTTTTTATCAGGAATACTTCTCAGACTCATCAAAACCAAAGGTAAAGCATCTGGCCATTTCAGTGCGGTGGATGCACATACTTTTGACAATCTCGACTTAATAGTGCCATTAATTTGCTCGACCACACCTGAAGCTTCTGGCCAATAGGCACAATGTAGTTTTTGCTCAATTTGCAATGCTGCACAAATCATCCAAATTATTTCATTATTGAAATGAGTTCCTCTATCTGTTTCTAAAGAGACTGAAAATCCAAACCTAGGTATTATCTCTCTTAGTAGCAATTTAGCAACTGTTAGACTATCATTTCGTCTTGTTGGATTTGCTTCTACCCAACGATAGAACAAACAAACCACAACCAACACATATGTCAGACCATTACATGGGGGCAACTCGATAAAATATGCTTGCAGTCGGGTAAATGGACCCGCTGCTTTTCCAATTCGCCCCCACTAACAACAGACTTTCTCCCTGCATTTTGCTGCTGGCAAGTTATACACCTCTGGCAAAGACTTTCTGCAATGACCCTGATCTTTGGGTGAAACCAAGACTGCTTAAAAAGCCTGATCATAGCATCTCTCCCTACATATGTTAAGCCATGATACATCCTTGCCATCTGTGATAGCAGGCTATCTGGCATTATTGGTCGCCCATCCTCTGCTCTTCGTGTACAACCTGCTTTAATCCATGTTTCTTTTTCTTCCTAACTAGCTTCTTCTTGCAACTGTCTAACCTCTTCCCATGTCTCCACAGAAGAGAACATTAGATGACAATTTGTATCAGATTTTTGCATTTCTTTGTTTATTGAAATTGAATTTTGAGCACAAAATCGTGCAACTTGATCAGCATATCTGTTGCCACTCGTCACATAGTCATTTCCAGATTTATGTGCCGAACATTTAACCACTGCAATTTCTTTGGGCAATTGTAGTGCAACTAACAAATCCCTAACATCTTTACTGTTTCTAATTGGAGAACTGAAGATATCAAAAATCCACGCTGCATCCACAATTGTCCAAAATCATGCACCACCCCAAAACCATATTGACTATCAGTGAATATGGTTACTCTCAAATTTTTGCCAATTATACATGCTCTGGTCAAAGCAACCAGCTCAGAAATTTGGGCATAATTTATTCACTTCAAGGACGATGCTTCAAGAACCAGAGCCACTGTACAAACTGCATAGGAAGCACGAAGAGTGCCCTTCTCATCTCTCAAAGCGTTACCAAAGGGGATGATGGACGGAGCGTTTGAGCTAATCAAACACTCACCCCCAGTCAACTGATCTGGGTTTAATCCATCATCATTCTTTAGCTCACTCCACCACCCCAGTTCAGACATGGCCATATGCAAATCAGTCTGACCCTGTGCCTCATGGGAACAGTCCAGCCCGAACTGCCAAGCCATGTCTTCCCTGGACCGGAAACAAGCATCCTGGGACCGGTTTCTGGCTATTCAGCCGTCATCAGCCAGGCTAGCTTGAATCCAGTGGCAAAGTGAGCAAGGGACCCACGTCTGGGCAGACCCTGCCAACTTAGGGCGAACAAAGCGATACCAAAGGGGATGATGGACGGAGCGTTTGAGCTAATCAAACACTCACCCCCAGTCAACTGATCTGGGTTTAATCCATCATCATTCTTTAGCTCACTCCACCACCCCAGTTCAGACATGGCCATATGCAAATCAGTCTGACCCTGTGCCTCATGGGAACAGTCCAGCCCAAACTGCCAAGCCATGTCTTCCCTGGACCGGAAACAAGCATCCTGGGACCGGTTTTTGGCTATTCAGCCGTCATCAGCCAGGCTAGCTTGAATCCAGTGGCAAAGTGAGCAAGGGACCCACGTCTGGGCATAACCTGCCAATTTAGGGCGAACAAAGCGATACCAAAGGGGATGATGGACGGAGCGTTTGAGCTAATTAAACACTCACCCCCAGTCAACTGATCTGGGTTTAATCCATCATCATTCTTTAGCTCACTCCACCACCCCAGTTCAGACATGGCCATATGCAAATCAGTCTGACCCTGTGCCTCATGGGAACAGTCCAGCCCGAATTGCCAAGCCATGTCTTCCCTAGACCGGAAACAAGCATCCTGGGACCGGTTTCTGGCTATTCAGCTGTCATCAGCCAGGCTAGCTTGAATCCAGTGGCAAAGTGAGCAAGGGACCCACGTCTGGGCATACCCTGCCAACTTAGGGCGAACAAAGCGATACCAAAGGGGATGATGGACGGAGCGTTTGAGCTAATCAAACACTCACCCCCAGTCAACTGATCTGGGTTTAATCCATCATCATTCTTTAGCTCACTCCACCACCCCAGTTCAGACATGGCCATATGCAAATCAGTCTGACCCTGTGCCTCATGGGAACAGTCCAGCCCGAACTGCCAAGCCATGTCTACCCTGGACCGGAAACAAGCATCCTGGGACCGGTTTCTGGCTATTCAGCCGTCATCAGCCAGGCTAGCTTGAATCCAGTGGCAAAGTGAGCAAGGGACCCACGTCTGGGCATACCCTGCCA
Organism: Calotriton arnoldi; assembly: GCA_963921515.1. NCBI lineage: Eukaryota > Metazoa > Chordata > Amphibia > Caudata > Salamandridae > Calotriton > Calotriton arnoldi. Next base: position 459,657 of record CAWUFW010006290.1, read on the forward strand.
ACTTAGGGCTGAACAAAGCGATACCAAAGGGGATGATGGACGGAGCGTTTGAGCTAATCAAACACTCACCCCCAGTCAACTGATCTGGGTTTAATCCATCATCATTCTTTAGCTCACTCCACCACCCCAGTTCAGACATGGCCATATGCAAATCAGTCTGACCCTGTGCCTCATGGGAACAGTCCAGCCCGAACTGCCAAGCCATGTCTACCCTGGACCGGAAACAAGCATCCTGGGACCGGTTTCTGGCTATTCAGCCGTCATCAGCCAGGCTAGCTTGAATCCAGTGGCAAAGTGAGCAAGGGACCCACGTCTGGGCATACCCTGCCAACTTAGGGCGAACAAAGCGATACCAAAGGGGATGATGGACGGAGCGTTTGAGCTAATCAAACACTCACCCCCAGTCACTTGATCTGGGTTTAATCTGGCAGTTCGGGCTGGACTGTTCCCTTGAGGCACAGGGTCAAGACTGATTTGCATATGGCTGGGTTCAAACTGGAATGGCATGGTGAGCAAAAAACGATGGATTTAGGCCCAGATCTCTGTACTGGGGTGAATGTATGACATTGTTCTGCATTCTGTCCATCAACTGTTGTTTTGCATTTGTCACCCCGAGTGGGACGGGTATGCCCAGACGTGGGTTCCGTGCTCTCCATGCCACTCGAATCAAGCTATCCTGGCTGAAGAGGGGTGAAACCCCGAAACCGGTCCTAGGATGCTTGTTTCCAGTCCAGGGAGGACCTGGCTTGGCAGTTCAGGCTGGACTGTTCCCTTGAGGCACAGGGTCAAGACTGATTTGCATATGGCTGGGTTCAAACTGGAATGGCATGGTGAGCAAAAAAACGATGGATTTAGGCCCAGATCTCTGTACTGGGGTGAATGTATGACATTGTTCTGCATTCTGTCCATCAACTGTTGTTTTTGCATTTGTCACCCCGAGTGGGACGTGGGTCCCGTGCTCTCCATGCCACTGGAATCAAGCTATCCTGGCTGAAGAGGGGTGAAACCCCGAAACCGGTCCTAGGATGCTCGTTTCCAGTCCAGGGAGGACCTGGCTTGGCAGTTCGGGCTGGACTGTTCCCTTGAGGCACAGGGTCAAGACTGATTTGCATATGGCTGGGTTCACACTGGAATGGCATGGTGAGCAAAAAAACGATGGATTTAGGCCCAGATCTCTGTACTGGGGTGAATGTATGACATTGTTCTGCATTCTGTCCATCAAATGTTGTTTTTGCACTTCTCATCTCTCAAGCAAGATCCATCCACAAACATCACACAATCAGATTCTGGCAATGGTGTGTCTTTTATATCTGGCCTTGGCTTTGTACACAGTTCAGTCACATCCAGACAATCTTAATCTGCTTCGTCCACCACTTCCTCACAATTTGGACGTGGTAACAATGTAGCTGCATTCAGATTCGTACATCTTGTCACAGTCACATTCTCTGCTCACAGTATCACTCTTTCATACCTTGTCAATCGACTGCTTGTAAGATGTTGTGTTCTGGTTCGTGTCAACAAAATCTCAACAGAATGTGGCACATACACTCTTAATTGGTGTCCCATCACAATCAATTCACTCTGCTCCAAACTCACACAAGTAGCAGCCACTGCTTTCAAACAGCCTGGTAATGCTGCAGCCACTGAGTCCAAAGTAGCAGAGAAGTATGCCACTGGACGTCGTGCCATTCCATGCGTTTGCGTTAGGACTGAAAGTGCACATCCATCTTTTTCACAACAGAATAGTGCAAAGTCCTTACTGAAGTCTGGCATTCCTAATGCAGGTGCTCGACAAAGACTGTCTCGCAACTCTACAAATGCCCTCATACATTCTTCATCCAATTCAATTGGATCGATCACATCTTTGTGTCAATCTCTGTAATGGCTTGGCTGTCAGTGAAAAGCCACTGATCCACTGTCTGCAGTATCCGACCATACCCAAGAACATCTGAACTTCTTTCTGTGTTCTGGGAGGACCCATTTGCAAGATCACAGCTATTGGATCTTGTGATACTTTCCTGACTCCTTTTTCAGTTTTGTGTCCCAAATATTGAACCTCTTTTTGACAAAATTGCAATTTAGCTGGTGACACTTTATGCCCACATACTGCCAAATGGTTCAGTAGAGCAATCGTATCTGTCACACATGCTTCCCTCGTCTTTGATGCAACAAGTAAATCGTCAATGTATTGCATCAATACTGAGTCTATTGAGATCACCAATGACTCAAAATCTGATTGAAAATCGAGGGACTCTCTGTATACCCTTGAGGAACTCGGCACCATGCCAAGACACGATCTCCGAACCGGAATGCAAAAAGATATTGGCTATCCAGATGCAAGGGTATTGAGAAAAACGCTTAGCATAAATCAATTACAGTAAACCACTCCGCATCACAAGGAATCTGGTAAAGAATCACTGCTGGGTTTGGCACTATTGGACAGCAAGGTATCACAATCTTATTAACTTTCCTCAGGTCTTGAACTATCCTATACTTCCCGCTCGGTTTCTTAATCCTCATAATAGGTGAATTACAAGGACTCCCTAGTATCCTCTCAAAATGCCTTATTCAATCATTTGTTCAATTACAGGTGTTACTCCTGCAATGGTCTCAGGACTCATTTTGTTCTGTGGTGTTTTTGGAAATTCTGCACCTTGTTTGACTGAAATCTGAATAGGATCAACTCCTTTCATCAATCGAATGTCTTTCCCTGTAAAATCCCACACATCAGTCATCACTGTGTCTCTCAGTTCAACAGGCAAATCCTTTGTTGTAAATAAAGGATAGAAATCATTCACCTCTGTCCCTTGCCTTGCCAACATCACTTTGAATGCAACATCCTCATCTGGCGTTTGAAATGCAATGCCATCTGGTGTACAATAGATGGTGCAGTTCATTTTACACAACAAGTCCCTGCCTAACAAGTTTACTGGACTTGTATCACACACCACAAAACGATGCAATTCCCTAAACTCTCGAACGTGTACCTTCATTGGTTTTGTCACTGGAGTTTTAATCAACTGATTCGAAACACCTACAACTTGGATAGCATCTCCCGAGAAGGGTAGGTTTGGGATTTCCACAGTTCTCACGGTGGAAAGGGTAGCACCAGTGTCTACAAGGAATGTAACAACATTATCTTCAACTTTTCCATCCACAAGAGGACCACACTGATCTACCTCTAAGGATGCTCCAAGCATGCACTCCTCCTCCCCCCTCAGGCACTGTCATTGAGATGTATCTGAATCACTCTCCTGGCACTGCAACCAGTATTGTGAAGCCATTTGTACATTTTGATTATTACCAACTTGTTCTCCTGTATGAAAACCCACATTCGCACTGTACTTTTGTACTTGAGCATTCACATTATTTGGCATCGGAGCTTGTGGTATTTGTACCTGTGTAACTTGTTGTTGCTGCTGTTGATTCCTGTTCATTTCATTCTGCATTTGATTAAAATTCTGATTCATTCCATTATTTTCTAGGAAAACCCTACACTCGCGTTTCCATTGTCCAAATTTTCTGCACGCATGACAAGGATATTTCTTTTTCATTTCATCCTTATTACCTCTACCCGTTCCTTGAGTAAGAGCACCTCCATTCATCATAACACCTCCCATGTTAGAAATCTGACCATTTTGAACATTCTGATTCTGACCCTTTCCTTAAAAACCTGTTTGAGAGTAATCCACAAAATCTCCGCCTTTCTGTGCTGCTTTCATTTGTGCCCACATTAATTTATTTTTCAACTTCTTGTGTCTTGATTCAATATCATCACTACAATATTTAGCATATTGTAGTATTTCATCTACACTTTTATTTTGCCAACAAATCAAATGCTGTTGAATCATGTTACTAATTTCTGGTTTCAAACCAAACACAAACTTGTATACAAAATGTCCAAGATCTGTGTCAGTTATGCTCTCAAAACCACTATACTGTTTAAACATTTGTAAAAGCCTTTCATAATAAGCATGCACTGATTCTTTCGTCTCCTGAGTCGTTCTATCAATTGTAACCCAAACTGTCTTTTTTGGAGAATTCTTTCCCTTCAAATAGGTAATTACTTGATTATATTTTTTCATCACTTCATCTGATGGGGCTCCAGTCTTTGCATCTCTTGAATATTCTTCTTTTGGCCAATCTATTGCAATATTACACCCAGTCCACAAATCAGCTGGAACAACAATATCAAACAACCCATCCAAATCTTTCAACAAAACTTTTGAAACTTTTACAAACCTTTCTACTTGTTTGTACCACTCAACTGTTTTTTCTCTCAATCTAGGAAACGCGCTTGTAAAAGACAATATATCCTGTCTTGACCAAGGAACATGAACATATCCACCTCCTGGTACCTCTCTCATTGGATATATAATTTCAGTCGTAAATGTTCCTGTCCCTGTCTTCCTTCCACGATACATAGGTGATGCTCCTTTATTTGTAAGCATATCTTCTTTCTTTTTAGCCCATCTGCCGTTCCAACATTCCAATTCACCCCATCGTTTCAAAGTATTAATCAACTCCTTAATCTGCAACCGTTTACCAGAAGCATTCAAACTCTCTAAATCCTTGTCACTAAAATCCAATCTATATGTCTTTTGCAAAGCCTTTGATTTCTCGATGTCAACTCCATAAGTTTGTGCAACTTCAGCAAACCTCTCATGAAGACTCTTCGCTCTCATCGTAATGTTTTTACACAAAAACAACTCTTCTTTCTGATATTTGCTCAATTTCTCTGGACTAATTGTACCTAGAATCATTTCTTCCAAATCTGCTTTTAATCTGCTCACATCCATGCTCGTATTCACTTTATTAGACACCATCCCTCTAATCCATTCATCTAACTCTTTGGGTAATGGTCCTACTGAACCCACTGAAGTAGGTGTCACTTCTCTCCCATTCTGTACTAATCTTCTAGGTTCTATCTGTACATTTCACTTTGGGGTTTCCACTGTTCTCTCTGTAATATCAATCAACGTTCCTGTCTCATTTACTTCAGCACTACCATTAACTCTATCATTATTGACAGGTATTGTCAAAGCATGCACTTGTGAAATATTCTGACCCTCACTATACAATGGAACTATGGGACCAATTGTCACTGGAACTGATAAAGCTTCTGCATTTAAATTCAACTGAGTAATCCTTTGTGTCAAATCATCTTTCGCTTTACTCATTTCATTTGTACTTCTCACTTGCGAAGGCTGAGGAACCTCAATTTGAATCAAACGAGCATTTGGAGTAGTTCTTTCCTGCTCTTCCTGATATGGTGGAGGTCTGTTTAACAATAACTCATCTAATAACTCAACATCAAATTCATTTTGATCTGGATCTGAACATTCTACATTGTTCTTTTTCTCCTTACATTTTCCTCCAGTCTGATCCTCAACTACAACAACCGGATATAAACCTTCACCTCCTGTGATCACATCTCTTCTCCATCTTTTCATCTGAGCATCCCATTTCGCCTCTGAATATCTACTCACAGTATTTCTATATTTGTTTGCAGATCTGTCTCTTTCTCTCTTATACGCTTCATGTTCCCATTCCTCAAGCGCTTCATACTGCATATGTCTAGGATTTGGTCTCAATTGATTCATATGATGTCTCAGATTCTCTAAAATCCTCACATTAAAAGTACCATGTTCTGGAAATACCATATTCCCATCTCCTTCCGTATACTTCACCCAATTCTCCAACCATGTACACGTATGATATCCTCATTCTAATGACATAAAAGAAGCAGGCGTATCAGCAGGTGGCACAGGAATTCCCTCTCTGATAGGTATAGGCTCATCTTTTCTAAATAAAGTCCTCATCATTTTCAATAACTTCATTCTAATTCTTTCGCTACACTAAAACTCAAACAAACCAAAGGAAAACTCTTCCGTATTTCTACACTTGCTATTCGTTCACGCTGCCCAATACCAGCGCGACTCACACAACCAACCAATTGTAACACAACACCTTTTCGTGACGATTCACACTAGATGACCAATGCCAGCACGGCTCTCCGTGACATCAGTATAACTCCTACTACTGACCCTCCCTTTACAAAATATTTCGGCAGTAGATTACAAACCTTTTTCAAAGAGAAACAGGATTAGAAACAACATAAAACAAACCTGCTTTGCCTGCCCCACTAAAAAAGAGATAGATTCAATCAAACAGAGAAATTCTTTTGCTACTAGCGGAATATCCACCAGCGTTACTCCCCTTCCAATCAAGTGAAAAATTCTCGGGACTTTTTCAGCTGCACTTTCTAAAGGTACCCAAATAAATCTCCACTATACTAACTTCAGAGTTCCTTATGCAATATTAACAACCTCTTTCGTTGCTTAATATCACACCAGAAGACAACGCAATACTTAGTGTATGCCTCACTATTCCTTGCCCATTTGGCTAATACCATCCCGGGATCTTAGGCCACTCCGTGTCTGTCTTTTCTTAAGGTCAACGACGGACCACTACATATAACAATAGTACGATATGTTAATAACCAAAATTAATTATTATAACCTATTAATTTGCCAAATTAATTAATTAAACCATAAGGTCTGCTACCAAAAACTGATCCAGCGTTTCAGGAACTTACAAATTTATCATCTGGACCCAAATTCAGTACCCTACGGTCCCGTTCACGCTGGGTGAGTTTAAACCAAACATACCAATTGGTTCATCATTATCTATCCTTTTCTTTGGCGATGAAATCTTTGAGTTAATCAGTGTTTGGCAAAATAATATTAGAATTACTAAATCACCATAGAATAAAGCTTTTGTATCACTGTATCAATAATACTAATAATGACAAACTCATCTGTGAATTAAAATGCTTTATCTAAAATAATGTGATTGCTCATCAAGTACAATACAGCTCGAATCATAGATCACCACACAAGGGAAATCATTAGCAAATATAATAGCAATTATACATCTCAAATGTCAGCGCAATGAGTGTGTGGATAGGCGTAGAGACAAAAGAATAAAGATTAAGATATTTGCAAATAAGTTATGCAAATTCAGAATATCATACTAACCAATCATGTGAGGTTCAAGAAATCTGAAAGCTAGCCTCTGGCCATGAGAGTAAGCTAGGCCCTTCAAGAAGAGTTAAGGAGCAAAGTCAAAGAGTCAGGATCAGCAGAACAACAGCCAGCCCATAGAATATAGAAAAACAGCGTCACAGCTCTCTCCTCTCGCAAAGTAAGGAAAACGCCTAACTAACCCCACCCCTTAGTACAGTTAGTTATACCCCAAATTCACTAAAAGTCCACCCTCATTGTGTCATCTCACATAAATTCGCACTTTGTGATTGGTCAAAAACAAGGGGTGTTCAATCACCCCACTCTCGATGTGCCTAACTTCATAATATCCTTTTGTTCTAACTTCACACACTGTAATCACTTCCAGCAGAGGAAACTCTAGTATCGAGCTTCCGTGTTTGTACGTCTCTCCATCTCACTCATGTAACATTTTATTATAACAAATGTCCTCATGCTCCGCTTGGCAAGGAAGTTCAATTTCTTTCTTTATCGTTTCCTTCTCTGCGCAATCTTGGCCATCATCAGGAACTTGCGAAAGGACAGTTCACAGTGTTCATTTTCTCTCCTTCTACATTTCTAATATCCCATGTTGACTCTAAAATGCCTCTCTGCCTTTTCTGCAGGACAGCAAACTATTCTTCTAGGAAAGACAAATACATGCATTAATTATCACTTTATAAAACTCTACTATCAAACGCACTTTTAATGTTTTCATTTGCTTTCTTTTATTTACGGCCTGCACATTTATTTTCTATTTGTTAGTGGAAAATAAACTCTCGACTTTTGACTTATTTTCTACATTAGTCATGTGCATTTGCGTCCTACTCTGACACTCCCAGCACGTGCTTGTGCAGTTTTCATCTTACCCCTTTAGTCTTATTTTATTAGTTTCACACGTTTTTTGATTAGTATTTAGCACACTGAGGGGTTCAATCCAAGCAGGTGTTATTTCACAAAAACACTGCTCCATCAGCATTAACATTTGTGAACTAAGAGCCAAATCAGTTGCTGTGAGTTGTTATAGACGGAGCAATATTATTGTCTATTAAAGCAAACACGAGAAGTTTTTGCACAGTGCACATCCTGAATTAATGTATTTGAAGGTGCTCTCAAAAGTGATGAGAGGACATTGCCTACTACACGGCCCCATGCCATGGGAAGAGGTCTTAGAAGAGAGGCTAGTCACTCCCCACACCCTACTATGCACACCCCTCACCCTAGGATAAGACCTCAGCAAAGACGTCAGTCCCTCCACACACCCTACTATGCACACCTATTGCCCTGGGAAGAGGTGTTACCAGAGAGGCCGATACCTTCCCACACCCTACTATGCACACCCGTCACTCTAGAAAGAAGTCTCACCAAAGAGGCCTGTCCTTGTCCACAATCTTCAACACATACGCAACATCCTGGGAAGAGGTGTAAGTGGAGAGTTTAGTCCCTCTCTACTACACACGGCCATCACCCTGGGCAGAGGTGTAAGTGGAGAGGTCAATCATTCCCATACAGAAGTGCACACGCCTGTCACCCTGGGGAGAGGTCTGAGTGGAGAGGCCAGTTCCTTCTCACACCCTACAATGCACACACCTCGACCTGGGGTGATGCCTTAGCATATAGGTCAGTCCCTCCACACACACTACTATGCACACCCGACACCTTAGGGCGATGTTGTGCCATGTTGATTTGTATAGTGCACGAATCTTGCGAGAGGGTATTCAGGTGCTTGGGCAGGTGCGTATGTGTGTGATCCCCCAGATGCTTATACGAAGAGCCAGGTCTTCAGCATCTTGTGGTATTCAAAAAGTGAGGAGGAGGCTCTGATGTGTTGAGGGAGGTTGTTCCATGTCATGGGTGTGATGTAAGAGAATGAATAACCTCCAGTTTTGCTTTTGCGGATGCGGGGAGTGTGTGTGTGTGAGTGACAGTGAGACAATGCGTAGGTGTCTGGTGAGTCCGTGAAAGTGTATGCAGCTGTTCAGGTATTCTGATCCTGTATTGTGTAGGGCTTTGTATGTGTGTGTGAGAAGTTTGAATTGGCTGTGCTTGTGAATGTGGAGCCAGTGAAGTTTGTGGTGTGATGTGGGTGCAGCGTTCAGTGGTGTCCTGTAAAGTCTGGAGTCTGTGTAGGAGTTGTTTAGAGATTCTGGCTAGAGAGTGTTGCCGTAGTCCAGCCTGCCAGTGAAGAGTGCCTGCGTGATGGTCCATCTGGTGTTCTGAGGTAACCATTTGAAGATCTTTCGCAGCATGCATAGGATGTGGAAGCAGGGGGTGCACACTGCATTGACTTGAGCCGAACTGTCATGTTGAGCTTGTCGTCTAGGATGATCCCTAGATTTCTTACGTCATCTCTGGGTGTGGGTGTTGGTCCTAGCTACGACGGCCACCAGGTCTAGTCCGAAGGGGTGATCTTGTTGCCTAAGACCAGCACTTTCATCTTGTCAGAGAGGAGCTACAGGCAGTTGGTTTGCATCCAGTCTGCTACCATGGTCATGCAGTTGGTGTAGGTGGTTGAGGTGGTGGATGTCTTGTCCGTCAGGAAGAGAATACGAGTTGGGTGTCATTGGTGTAGGAGATGATGGTGATGTCTTGGGATCAGATAATGGAGGCGGATTGTTGCTCTAGGTTGTGTGACAAGTGGAGATGAAGATGAAAATAGTGAGGATGAATTTGGTGATGATGCCGTGATGGTATGTGCCATATCTGAAGGAATCGTTCAGGAGGACAAATGGAGAAGGGAACAGATGAATGACGCGCAGTTACAGGAGGTATTTCATAGGCTGACAGAAGGTTGGTCTGTTGGGGCTAGAGTGTGTGAAGAATTGAAAGGGTTTTCACACGTGAAAGGCGAACTTCTTTGGAAAACGGTCTCATAATGAGAGGGGATAGGCTAATTCCTCTGGAAAAGGTGAAGATAAGACTCATTGAGATTGTCCATTGGAGTCATCCTGTCATATCCAAAATGAAGGAGAGGGTGAGAATGAGCTACTGGTGGCCAGGCATGGATTTTCTGGTCAAGAGGGTGGTACGTGAATGTGTGGAATGCATAGAAGTGATGAGATTCTAAAATGCAGAACTCCCCCCATGGTGATCAGGGAGGTGCTACCTGGACCATGGATAGAGGTTGCTTTGGACATAGTGGGTCCAATCAGAATTTCAGGTGGTGAAAGGTTTATCATTACCTGCATGGATATGTTTTTGTGATGGCATGAACTCAAAGTGGCCAATACTGTGGAAACTTGTGATGTGATTCAGTTTTTGGTAGAGATTTTTGGAAGGGAAGGTTTTCCTGTGTCATTGTTAACTGATAATGGTGTTCAACAGACATCTAAAGTGATGGAAGAATTTTTAAGGGACAGGGGAATCAAACATAAGACCACATCTCTATATCACCTGGCTGCCAATGGTATGATTGAACCTTTCAATAAAGTTGTAAAGGAGTGTATTCAGCTTGCGGTGGCGAATGGCATAAATTGGATAGAGGAGCTCAAGAGGAAAGTCTCCATGTACCGTTGACTCCTCATTCATCTGAAAGGAGTCACACCTTTTTTGCTATTTAAGAAAAGCTTCCCAATGACCTGGTTGATCTGGCATGGATAAAGAAAGTGAGAAGGTCTGGTGCCAGTGTGATGTCAGGGCGTGAGGAATTGCGTGAAGAGATTAGTATAAACAAAGGAAAAAGGTGGCGAGAAAGAGGAAAGGTTTGCACATATGTAACTGGCCTGCACACCTTCAGGATTTTGTGTGTCCTTGGTACTTTTTATTATGATTGTTAATCTATTTCAGTGATAGCATGTGATAGCTCTATTGGGATAGATGCCTGTATATAAGTTTTAACTGTTCTTTATTGTACTGGGGGGAGGTGTGTGGTATGTTGCACGTAATCCTACTAAGGCCCCTGCGAGGTTCTAGAAGGACAAGGAATGGAAAGCTCCAAAGGGGAATGGAGCCATTCAAACCAAGCGGTGGTTGAGCTGTAGCTGCTGGTAATGGATGGGGTTTTTAACAACGTACTCAATAAAACCTTCACACCCAGACGGATCAGCAGACCCCCCCCTCCCGCCCACAGGCCCTTGAGACTCTCAGGGGTGAATAGCCACGCTATACAAACTCTTGATTGATTGATTGAATAAAGTGGTGTTGAACTTTATCCTGGTTCTTGGTACTTTTCCTCACAAGTCTATACTGCAACCTCTCTGCACAATATTCATTACCCATAAATATGAGATATCGGCCTTCCAGGATGTCACAAAGTCTCTGTTATGGCGTCCTATCAGGATTATCACATCTTCTATCCTCCAAGAGTCAGGAATGATGAATCTTTTAAACTGACGACTGGTTGACTTGCGTTATTTTCTTTCATGAGTGATTTGGCTAAAATCTCTGTGTGAGTGTATCCAGGGAAGTTGAGATCATAGAAGAACACTTGCCCTTATCAGGAAGGGCATTCTGCCTATCCTTAAAAGATTTAGTTACCAAATTGTCAACTGGTCCTCAAACATATTTATACCAGAAAATAGAGTTTTTAACAGTGACAATTTCCCTGAATTTCTGAGCTCTCTGAGAGGTTCAGGATTATGGACTGTGATTGAAAAGGAATGTCTGGGCCTGCTCCTGCCCCTTATATCCTCCTCCTCAGAAGAGACAACCTCAAGATGTCTGCGCTTAGAGCTCCTTTTTCCTTCCATCCTTCTTTCACCACATGAAATTAAGAGAGTGGGACTATTTACCCTAAACCTTAAAAAGACTAAAACAGAACCACTTCCATTGGTCAGGCCTAAATAAATCACTGATCAAATGAACTCCATAAACCACATCCCATTGGATGTCATCTAGTCTTCCTTTTTAAAAAATAAATCTTCGAAAACTTCTCCCTTTCTTCTGTCATTTGGAGGCACCTCAAAATGGTGAACAGGTTACTTCATCTCTCATTCTCTAACCTCAGAAATATCAGGCACTATAAATATACGCGTCATCACCCTACATATTTAAAACACAGAAATAAATTAAACTTCACGCCGCTCCTCCCTCTTTAGGAACAAGTGTTTTTTAGGTCGAGCTTTGATCCACCTGTTATATCTCTTCTATGGGGTTTGGCAAGCCCACCAATTGCCATTGGTTACTATCTGTGGCATTCAGAAATGCTGGCTTGTTATTGGTGCATTTCTGTTAAAGTCCCTCCTTTGTGTGTTTAGCTCTCTTTCCGGTGATCTCACTCAGAGAGCATTTTGGTCGGCCATCACACAGCACAGCGTGTGATGGCCTCTCTTCCCTCCTTCCATCTGGCTATTGCAGGTCAGGCGTTGTTTTTTTTTTTTTTTTAGTTCTATATAGCTTGACCCGGACCCAAAGGTATAGGAGTGCTTTACATGAGCACTAGTTACGTTACATTGGAGCGCTTTACATGAGCGCCAGTTACGTTACACAAGGACACATTCATTATTTGGTAGGCACGAGGAGATTAAGTGATTTGCCCAGAATCATCGGATGTTGAGCCGACGCCAAGGCTTGAACCCGGTTGTTCAGCTTTAAAGTCGGCAGTTCTGGCCATAAGGCCACATCCTCTCCCTTCACACTCTTTGCAGCAACAGAAACAAAAGGGGTCTTTCACGCTCCTTGTTTTCTTTAGGCTTGTTTAACTTCGCTCACAAGTCGCTGCTTGCACGAGTCCCGGCTGTGGAAAAACCATGCACCCACCGTGCCAGGCTGTCTGCTTTCCCTACTCTGTAAGTACTTACTGCTCCGAGGAGAGTCTGCCTCTCTCCATCCCTCCTGGGGGTCTTCAAATGCTGCCTGTTTAATACAAAATTACGACTGAAATCGCACAATTTCTTGGTTTCTTCAATGTTCTGCTGACTGGTCGAGTGTTTAAAGGGACAACATCTTTACAGTGTAACACATTCACCCGCACTGCGCGCTGCCACATTACTCAAATCCTCCAAACTGTGTGATTAGCTCACTCAGGGCCTGCACCGAAGTGACGAAAGAAGGGTACGTTCCACCTTTGTTTTGTTCCGTGCACACGAGTGGTACATGGCCTTTAGCTTTACCCACCAGCTAAAGTTATTTTACCTGTTTAATTTCCTGGGGCAAGGTGAACTTCCCACTAGATCTCACCCGAGGTAAGGGGTCACCCAGTGGGAAGGGCAGGGGCAACACAGGCTGGCACCGGCCCAGCAGACACTCTAAATAGTCTCTATAGTTAAACCGTAACTCGCAATATCAAGGGCCACGCACTCTTGTCATTATGGTGCACTGATTCCCTGCGCCGTCTGCAGTGAGTATTGGCTGCAAGATGAGAGGCCTTAAGGGGGGGGAGGGGAGAGGCCTTCTTACTGGCAGATATTTACTTGAAACGCGGCCTAGCATAACAATTCACCTCTCCCCAAATAGGTTATATGAAATTATCACAAGCATCACGCATGATGCTCTAATTTCGTACATTTCAGTGGAAAGCTATTTCTCGTCACTATCCCCAAACTTCCTAGTTTGCCAATTTTCGAATACTGATCGATATGCTGAAAACTCATTAAAAATGTGACAGAGGATAGAATTTTGGGAGTTGAATTCGACATAAACTGGTACATAAAGGTGTAACGTTAAACCAGTGTGCTTCACCCAAAGAAGGATTTTCAGCGGAACAGCATGTGCAGCAATTATGTTTTCCTGAAGCTGTTGAAAATCATCTATTTGCACTCTTACGAGGTTTTGACGTAAGGCAGCGCAGTCAAAACAAAAGGGCAGGAATGCACCTTTTCTATGTTATAGGGTGCATTCCTGTCCTCTTCCCCAGCGCACGCGCACCATGGGCTGCCGTGCACTGACCAGGCACCCTTGCAAGGGTGCCTGCATTGTGGGGCTGATTGATTTTGACAAGGATGGGAAACCTTCCTGCCCAAAATCAATCAATTCAGCCGATTTCCTTTTTCTATGTGTGCTGCAGAATGCAGCACACATAGAAAAAGGAAAGCACGAGGAGAAATTAAAACATTTCTCCTCGTTGCGCCTCCCTAACGCCACCCCTGGGGTGGCGTTAGCTTTTGACACATTCCCAGGTTAACGATTTCTCGTAAATCTGGGATTGTGTCGGGTTCCATGGGTGTTGCGTGGGAACACCCAAAGCAACACCCATGGAACGCCCCTTTCACGCAGTTTTCTGAGTGAAAGGGGCACATATTTATAAGGGCATGAAAAGCCACGTAAAGTGGCTTTACGTGGCCTTATAAATATGCCTTGGCACACTGCGTCACCAGAATGTCAAAAAAGTGACGTTCTGGCGGTGCAAAAGTGCCGGTGACTGTACTGGCACTCTGTGTGCCCCAGACCACCCTGATTTGCCCCTCCAGCCCATTTATGTGCCGCTACCACCTGCATGCCCTCTGTGTTACCACCCCTGGAGGCCTGGTGTAACATCTTCCTCCCATCCTGCTGGGCAAACTATGTGCCACTCTGCACACTACAGTCTGCATGTCACCCACATGTCCTGATGCTGCTCTGTGTCTCTCCCCCCCTCCCTTCAGCCCTTTCTGTTTTGCCTGCATCTCCAACCTTTCTTTGCACCTCTACCACTTTGCAATCCCTCTTTGTGCCCTACTTCCTGCAGTCCCTGTGGATTGCCCTTCCTCAACTTTCCTATCCAAAAGTGTGCATCCCTATCGTCCACAACCCCATGGAGGGCTCCCACTGCATCGCTAAATACTTATAAGGTCCCAAAGGAGAGACCGATTGCATTGCAAATGCTTGTTCTGTCTTGGTCTTCCGTAACATGGAATTAAAAAGACTTGAATACTTCCACCTCACCCTCATTGAGTCAGCTGTTACCAGGCACATACTGGCCGGCCCCTTGTAACGTGTCCACCGCTGCTGCCTAGCCTCACGTAGCCAGACAGGCAGGCTGTAAAGATTCTGGAATGGAAACAATAAACTTTTACGTGATCTAAGCGCCAGAGAAATCCAGGTGTATAAAAATTTAATATTTCCTTGTCTCTTCCTTTTTTCCTTGCCAATAATGTCCCACACTGTTTTATCCTAAAAAGTGAGCTACAAAAGAGAAACAAATTATTAACAAGCATTGGCATAGCCAATAGGTCTCGCTTTTGGGACATTATAAGTGTTTAGCCATGCAACAGTTGATGTTGCACCAAGGATATTGTGCTGCAGAATTAAATACTTATAAGGTCCCAAAGGCGAGACCTATTGGCTATGCCAATGCTTGTTTTATATGCTGGTGAAACCTTATTGCGCACTGGGGTGAAGCTGCATTAATTGGTATACATTGGAAATAGTGTGAGACCACTCAAACAATACATCCAGTAACATCACAGAGTGATTAAAAATGGTAACTTCGAGCTATCTGCTGGCAACACATTTTCAAGAAGTACATCCAAAAGGATGCACATTTTGGTTTCATGTAGTTGAACATATTCACATTCACAGCAGAATGTTGTTCACCGTTTGTAAACCATTTGTAATGAGTCAGACTGGGTTTCGCCAGATGATAGTACGGAAAGAAGGGGAGAGGAAGGGAGGAGAGGGAAGAGAGGGCAAGAGATGAAGAGAAGAAGAGGGAGGGCGGGGCAGAGAGACGTACTGAAAAGCAGGAGATGGGGTGAGGAAAGAGGTGGATTGAGGGAAGGACAGGCAGAAAGAACTTGATTTTATATAGTGTCTCGGACTATACTGCAGTTGTTTCTAAGCGCTGTAAATAATGGGTGTTACAATTATACAATTAATAGTACTCAAAACAGAGCTTCAGGAGCAGAATGCAGTGGAAGGGATAGAGGCACGAGCGTAATTTATAGCAAGAGTAATGTGAGGTAGCGGAAGGGGCTGGGGAGAGGGAGGAAAGAGGAGAAAATGGACAAGAGCAAAACCAGAGGGGAGAGTGACGGGGCGGAGCATGCCAGCAAATGGCGACTGTAGAGTAAAACGATGCGCTATGAAAAGGGAGCGTGGAGAAGAAGAGACAGGTGAGAGGACAAGAGCTAATGGGGGCGCGTAGATTAGAGGAGTTGGAAATTATGGGCGCCAACGACCTGGAGAAGCAGGTGCAACTAAGAAAGGAGGACGCGCGGTAAGGTGAAAGGTCAAGACAGAAGGGAAGATAAGAAGGAGAAGGTGTAAGACAGAAAGAGAGTCCGAAAAGACGTAACAAAGAATATAGAGAGAGAAGGTGACTCAATGAAGCGTCTGGCGAGGGAAAGTAGAGAAAATCGAGAGAGAAGTTAAACGGGGAAGAAAGTAGGCGAGAGTTGAGAGAAAGGGGGAGGGGACAGTCACGGCGGAAAGAATACAGAAAGGAGACAGAACAGGTAGAGGACAGAAGCCACAGCACAGGGGAGAGGGGAGAGAAAAGGGAGAAAAGAGAGAGGAGAAAAGGCATGGGGTGGTATGAAAAAGAGAAAAAAAATGTGTGACATAGAGCGATGACACGAGAAGGAACAGCGGAGAAAAAAGCTGGATGATATAAATAAGAGACGCTTTGGGGTCTCAGGAGTGCAGAGGACATCACACAGACGACACGCAGGTATGTACAGCGGGGACGAGAAACAGACGCGCAATACATATTCAGCGCAACGGGAGAGGGAGGGCGGGCGAACGTACAGGCGCTCTGGGCGGCGGGAGCAGTAGGTGAGTGTTAAGTTCTCTTAGCGCAGGTACAAATCTCCTTGACACCAGTTTGGAAGAAGAGATTTATTCAGGAGTAACAGCACCGACTGTACAACAAGATGCCCAGTCCTAGAATGAGTGACTCATGACATGCTATGCATCACTACATTCCATGACATGGGCAGAATTCCATAACATAAGATTACAACGCTTCCCTTTTGTATTTTGATTTTCACTTTGGTTTATGGTTTCAAAGCAGGAGGACCATTAGAAGGTTGAGTGCCATTGCATACATATTAAGAATACAAAACGCTTGTGGTCAGTTGGAGCCAATACTGCTCTTTTTTGGCATTACCGGTCTACTTAGTGACTGACACTTTCCCACTTAGATCTGTGTCACTCGGTGGTGCTGGGCAGACCTGGAGTCCCACCTCTGTTGTATCTGCTCCCAGACGGCACAGCTCGCCTCCTCCTGCTGCTGCACAGCCTCCTGCTCCTTCACGGACATCTGATCTCAGATAGCAAAGAGCTGGCAACGCTGCCCAAGAGTCCGTCAATGTCTGGATATTTATGGGATTCAAGTCAGTCCATGCCCAGGATAGAGACCCACTTGTGCACCACCACGTGGATCTATTTTAGGGGTCCCAGGGAAATCAGGGGGTCACAGGGCTCAAATTCTGACAATGAGAACCTTTTATCTCTGTAGTCCTGGTGCTTACCTTACTGCTGGACAACAAACTGACCATACAGTAGTCTCCTTTAGAACTTGACCCTCAAAGTAACTAGGTAGAGTAGTCCAAGTCTTACTCGAAGAGGTGATGTGAGTAGAGACACATAACTCAATCAAAAAATTGTTACTAACTTTTTGTGCAGCCAGTGCTTTTACTTGAAAAGCCAAAGGACTTTAATTGCGATGGACCGCTAAATATACATCATAAAATACAGGAGGGCACAAATAATGCTGGGAAGTCAGCCAGTATGGCCGTAGGCTGCTCCAATAATCATATGGATAAGTATTTCATAAAGACATAACTAGGTGACTGGTGGTTATCTCCTGACCCATCTCTCACACTGTAGGTATCTCCCAAATCTGGATATGAAAAAATTATATTCACAGTTGTCTCAGCATCTGTTGCAGTCCCTGAAATTATACATCATACCTTTAATAAGTCCAACACGTAGTTTGCCCGTTTCTGCCAGCTGGGGGATAGATAGGGTTGCACTGCTCCCATTGGCAAACCACAACAAGTGCATGCTGCTCCTGCCCTGATGACTCTGCTGATGTCTACGGGTCTGCTGCAGTGTGCAAACGTGCCCCTAAACCATGCAAGATGCGGCTGCGCAGACACAAAGACTGGGACTGCGTCCATTCTGTCCGGGGACAGGGAGAACTTCTTTGGTGGATCTTCCTTGGGCCCAGACTCAAGGCCACCACGCAGACAGATAGACCACACCGGGTCGCAGTGGTGATCTCGTCAGAGGTAGAGATGAAACAGCCAAATGTGGTTGTGATCTTGTCAGGAAGGATAAGCCCAACAGAGGCATTTTGTTGTCTTGATGGATTGTGATTCTTCTTAGTGGACAGCTGTCCAAGGTGGAGAGTAGTCTGATCTGTCCTTTGTAGTCACTGGAAGTCTCGCAGGACACGCTGGAGGTCTTGCGGGACACCTGCAGGTTTTCACAAATTAGTCAAGGAAGAAGCCCCAAATTCCCACACACAAGCATAGGTCCAGGGAGCAAGTTGTTTCACTTTGGGGAAGAATGGAAGGGAGCCCCGAGGCCTCACAACATGGCCTGGTCGTTCAAGTCCGTTCCTCAGCCGATGCAGGCCAAAGTCAAAGACGGACTGTTAGAAATGGGGGTCTCTAGTTGGCAAGGGCTTGCACCTTTTTCCAAGTAGGGACCCTTCCTTCTAGTCAGGATAAGGGAGTTACACTCCTAAAATAACCCCTGCTCAACCCCTTGGTAGCTTGGTACGAGCAGTCAGGCTTATCTTAGTGGCAGTGTGTAAAGCATTTGCACAAAACCAACAGTAATACAGTGTAAGCACTACAAAAGGACACCACACCAGTTTAGAAAAATATCCAATATTTTATATACTTAAAACAAGACCAAAACGATAAAAATCCACAATACAGTACTTAAAAAGGTATACTTTGCAAGAATACTTGAAAAACACAGTTCGTATTAGTCGGTAGCTCCATCTGGGGCTACAGCGATGCTGAAAACAACAGTCTCTAACAGTTCCAGCTGACCTCGTCGATACGGGCCAGCAAAGGCATGAACAGATTTGGTGACAGTACCTTTCTCATTGCGGCTTACACGGGGGTGCGAGCCGGTTGTAACAGTAGCGGTTGCGTTGCAAAATGGAAGTGGTGCAGGGCGCGGTGTCCTCTCAATGCGGTGCAGGCAGCGGCTCGGTGATGATCATCCAGACGGCGTCGGTGAGACCAAGGCTTACGGTGCTGGGCAAGACGGTGCTCGATGCGGTGCTGGCAGGTTGCGGTGCAGGCGGCAGAGCCGGTTAGCGGGAGCGGGCGTCGGTCGGCCCAGACGGCTGCGTGGGATGAGGCGGTGCATCGTGAAACTTTACGAGCGGTGCCCCCAACCACGATGCAGTCACGGGAGTCGAGTCAGCAGCAGCGATGGAGTCGGTGAGACCAGGGTGGCAAAGGGAAGCGAGGCGGTGCGGAGTGCGGTGCCCACAGGTCAGGGTGCAAGCAGCAGTTCGGTGGTGGCGTTGTTCGTCATCGTCGGTGAGACCAGGGTTGCGGTGCGAGATGCAGACGGTGCGTTCTGCGGTGCCGTCGGGACACAGAGCCAGCGACAGAGTCGGTGACGGAGTCGGTTGCGGTTCCCTTCTCTGGCAACTGAAACAGCGGTTCCAGAAGCGGTACCCAGAGGTTGATGAAGTCTTTGCAATCCCTGAGAATTCAGAACCGGAGGCAAGCTCTAATTTAAGCCCTTGGAGATACTCAGCACAAGTAAAAGAAAGTTCAGTCCAGTCCTTTCACTGCCCAAGGCAGAAGCAGCAACTGCAGGCCAACCCAACGAAGCAAAAGCAGAGCAAAGGGGCAGTACTCCTCCTGGCAGCTCTTCCAGCTCTTCTTCTTGGCAGGTTCCTTGATTCCAGGGAGTTCTAAAGTTTAGGGGTTTGGGCCTCACTTTTTATAGCCCAAAATCCTTTGTCCTCTCAGGCAGAAAGTGTCTGTGCCCATCCAGAACCAGTTCTGTCCTCTCTGGTGCAGCTTCCTGGCAGGGGGTGGAGACTGCATTGTCCAAGGCAGACAGGGCCTATTCAGGTGCATGGGAAATCTCCCCCCACCACTCTAAATGCAGACCGGGCCTATTCAGGTGCTAGTGACAACTCCTCCCACTACTCTGAATGCAGTCCAGGTCTATTCAGCCCAGCCCTGACCCATCTAGACTCTCTGGAGCCACTTCACCTCCCCAGCCCCTGTCATCCCAAAGCCAGACAGTTAATCCACAAACCCAGCAGAGGCACACTGGATGGCTGAGCAAAATAATACCTACTTTCTAAAAGTGGAATTTTCAAACACAGAATCTAAAGATGCATCTTTTAATAAAGGTGATTTTTACATTCTGAGTTCAGGCATACTAAACTTTATTTTCCTATCTGGTCCCACTGGGAAGTTATATTTATAAGATGTTATAAATTAACTCCCATGCTTTCCTATAGGCCAGATAGCCTTTCAATAGTGAAAAATGAAATTCCCTGTAATTCACTACCAGGACATGTCACACACACCAGTACATGTCCTACCTTTAACATACACAGCACCCTGCCCACAGCGGTACCTTGGGCCTACCTTATGGGTGACTAATATGTAAGAAAAGGGAAGGTTAGGGCCTGGCAAGTGGGTGCACTTGCCAAGTCGACATGGCAGTTACAAACTGCGCGCAGACTCTGGAGTGGGAGGTCTGAGTTACCTTTTCAGGGCTACATGTGGGTGGCACAACCAGTACTGCAAGCCCACTAGTAGCATTTGATTTACAGGCCCTGGCACACTCAGTGCACTTTACTAGGGGCTGACTAGTAAATCAAATATGCCAATCATGGAAACAACAATCCATAACACAATTTACACAGAGAGCATATGCACTTTAGCACTGAATAGCAGTGGTAAAGTGCCCAGAGTCCTAAAACCAACAACTGCAGGTCAGGAAAAAATAGGAGGAAGAAGCAAAACGTTTGGGGATAACCCTGCAAAAAGGGCCATTTCCAACACGGACCAAAGTCCGTTCTTCCCACACAGGTCCACCTGGCCCTCCTTTTCTAGACTCCTTTCTTTCTACCTACAGCAGCTCCAGCAGTCAGTAGGATCCTTCCCTCCTGTTGGTTTCAAGGCACCTCTTCATAGCAGGAAGAAGAACTCCCATGTACATTTGGACGCATTGGTATATGAAAACCCCTGATGACTATTTTTTAGCTTTGTTCTTAATTGTTCTCACTGATAGGTAATGGCACTTTGCACTTTATGCATTTCTAGCACTTTACCTTCCCCATTTGGATGCCCTGTTATATGAAAAGCATAATAATTATTTTAGATTTGTGTCTAATCCTCCACCTTTATAAGTAGTGGTACTCTGTACCTCATGTATTTTCATGTATTTTACATTTATTAGTATTTTGTGTACTTTTATGATATAGTATTTTGAACATATTTTTAATGTATAGTATTATGTTTTTACGCACATTAGTGTTTAACCATTTATGTAATGTGATGTATTGTTGGACTGTTTAATTGATATCCTTCGATTAGTATGCTTTTATGGTGGTATTTTTTTGCACCGAATAAAGCTGATTTTGATTTGAACTCCCATGTTCCTAGACCTGGCAATGAGGGTTGCTAGTTATTGACTCCAAGCTGAGCTTAAAAGTATTTCTTGTTCTCCACTTGTGCGGGCCCCCTAGCACTGGTCGATGACAATATCTGGCACTGGTCGATGACAATTTCTTGCACACTGACTGGGGTTTTCTCTCTCATACTCAGTTTTCAGACAGAGATTGTTTATTTCTCAGATACAGCTCCGGGACCCGTTTCAGATAGCACCTGCCTTTTTACATATTTCCTGTGTAATCTAGGCCTTACTCTCACTCTAATCTCTGCCTGCTTCCATGCATTAATACTGATGATGTGTCCAAGCCTCCTACATAAAGTAGGATATGGATGAAACAAATAGCACAACAGAAACAGTCCGAACTCCCATGAAAGATCAGGAGAACACAGGTGTCAACAGCCCAAACAGAGAAGGAGAGGCCCAGGCAGCATCATGTACAGAAAAGCAAAGCAAACCCAAACCAGCAAAAATAGGCAAAGAGTAAGCCAACATTAGCCCTCTAGAAAGGCACCAGGGAGGACTCTGAAAGAACACGAGGCCATGCACAGGCAGTGTAAGTCATGCAAGGGCAACATAGCATCACAGTACTATGAGCTGACACATAATATTATTGCTCTGATGCCAATTAGGGGGTTATTTACTATTTGTTTGTGAGGGCACTCCTATAGCCCAAAGCAGCGCAAGTGACTTAGCTTTGCATTGATTTACTTAACATTGAAAAGGCCAGTGCTTAAAGCACGCAATTGTGCAGTGCAAGAACCCATTTAACATATAGTAAACATAGGCTGTAATCTGACATGAGCTACTAAACCAAAACAACTCACCCCGCAGGAGACCACCTGTCAACATTCTGGACCTCTGACATTGTGGAAACATGACTTCATGTGGATTCAATGGCTTGCCAAAACATGGCAGACATCCACCTGTTGCACGGCACTTAACTGGCCACAGGAGCCTCACTGGGAAAGACAGAAAGCCTGATTACTCCAGTATTGGAACTTTCATAGATTCCCATGCTTGAATCATTCCCCGTCGTCAAGATGGGAGTCCCCAGTATACATAAAATAGCAATAGAAACCATTACAAAAGAAGAAACCAGGCCTAGGCCCATTCTAGTTTTGTAACATATCCACCTCTTTTTGTAAAAGAGACCAAATAAAATGAACAACCAATCAGATTAGCCTCACCCTGTAGAAGCTTCCTGAGAGAACCTCAGAGCCTCAGATTTTCTACCGCACGTTGTGCAAGGGAGTCTCCACTGAGCTCTGCTCAGTTTTTTCCTGTCAACCTTACTTCTACAGTTTTTTCACCTGTTTTTCTTCAAGACCTGCTTGGACTTCGTGTCAAAATGTCTGATAAGGAGAAGAAAGCCCTCTTTAAAGCTTGTGCCACTTGTGCTAAAAAGAGGTTATATGTGGAGGACAAGCACAAGGATTGTATTTACTGTCTGTACCCAGACCATAAGGCAGCAGACTGTAAAATATGCCGCACTTTTTCTACGAAGACTCTGTGAGACCGTGAGGGGCGTCTCTTGACCTGGCTCCAGAAGCTCAAGTCAAGGAAGGAACCAGTCTCCAGTGACAGTGAGGAGACATCCTCTGCTACATCTTCCAGAAGGTCTGTAAAAAGGGGTAGAGCTTCTCCTTCGCCTTCTGAAGAATGTCCTGGTAAGGCCTTAAAAAAGACCTCTCATAGGTCTGAAGGGCTTAGTCCTAGCGAATCTCCTCACCGAGGTGTAAAGGAGAGGGAAGGACTGTCAGCAGGAGTAATATCTGAGAGGAAATCCAGCTCGGTTCCTCCATCTTCTCCTCCAGCGGCTCCAAAAACTTTCAAAAAGCCCTCATCTCTCTCTTCTGAGGTAAAATCTGTGAAGAAAGTTCACTCGTCGACGACGTTGTCAACGACTCCGTCGACGAAATCATCAAAGGTACAGTCTAAGTCTTCTCCTTCAACTTTGGCTCCGTCTACGGGCTCGTCGACGGTGGTTTCCTCGTCTCCGGCGCTGACGCTTCAGGGTCCCGCGTCGACGACTTCGACGCCGGTGGTGGCTGTGTCGACGAGGATGTCGACGACGATGGTGACGACGGCTACCACGTCTACAACGACGGTCTCGACGACGGGTGCATCGACGACGTCCATTTCTCGACGACGATGTGAGAGTCGTCGACGGTCCCGTCGACGAAGGAAAAAATTACCATTTCTGTCAGAAAGCGCCAGATTACACCTGAGATGACTTCCCGCAGGAGGGTGACTCCTCTACCTCCTGCACTCCTCCTCAAAGAAGAGGGATCTGAAGAGGATGATGGACCGTTTGGCTATGCGGATAGCCCTTCTCAATTACATGTCAAGTGTCAGGACACAGACTCTGATGGGGAATACGTGGAGGAACAGCAATATGATCCTTCCTCGGATTATCAGGACGACTACCAACAGGAGATGGTCTCTATGCCTTCCTCCCTACTAGCGGACTTGCAGTCTATGCTTTTGGACTATAGGAGGAGATTCGCAACACAACCTCCAGCTGTGGTGCCAGTTACAGCTGTTCCGCCTGCTCGGTCTGCTACCCCTCAGTTGCCACCGCCTCAGCCAATGCGTGTGGCCCAGGATGCACCACCTATCGTGCCTCTCATTCAGGATGACACCTCTGATTAGGACTAGGGCAACGTCACAATACCAGATCCAGACGCAGAGTGGGATGACTATGTCATTCCTGATCCGGCTTCTCCTTCACCAGCACCTGTTGATTCTCCCCCCGCAGACATAGGGGGTTTCCATAATTTGATGGAGAGGGCCGCTAAGAGATTTGAACTGCCCATGCCCACAGTGCAGTCTGAATGCTTCCTTTATGACTTCAAGGAGCCTTACAAGAAATCTGTTCGGTCTATTCCTATTGTTGGTCACGTCTGGGATGAGGGGTTGAAAGTGATGCGGAGTCCAGCCACGGTAGTTCCAGTACTACCTCGCCTTGAGAAGAAATATAAGGCTCCGGACGATAGCCCGGCCTGCTTGGTCAGCCAGCCTAAACCGGACTCTGTCATCTCTCAAGCTGCCCAAAGGAAGTCTAGAAACCCTTCTGCTCCCCTCACGACACCTCCAGATAAAGAGGACAGACTCCTCCATAACCCGGGCAAGAGGTTTTCCTCCATGTCCAGTCTGTTGGTAAGGCTGCAAACGCCTTAGCGATACTTGGTCACTACGATCGCCAGATGTGGTGCGACCTTTCCCCCTATCTGGACCAGTTGCCGGAAGATGCGAAAACAGAAGCGAGGAAGATTCTTCAAGAGGGAGAGCGAACATCTGCTGAAGTCATTGACTGTGCAATGGACATTGCAACGACTGCGTTCCACTCCCTTGCGGGCGCTGCTGTCCTTCGTAGTCAAGGCTGGCTGTGGGCTACATGGTTTCGCCCTGAGGTCCAAAACAAGATCTTGGATCTTCCCTTTGTTGGGGAGGCGCTCTTTGGGAAACATATTGATGATGCGCTCCAGGATATTAAGAAAGACACGGAAACCGCAAAATCCTTAGGGACTCTGCAGTACCGCAAGGTCCACTTCCGTGTAGTCAGAGGTAGAGGTAATGCCACGTACAGAGGAGGATACCAGCAACAACGGTATTCCTCATATGGATCAAACTCACAATCTTACCGGCCTAATTATAACTAGAGGCAAAATCAATCATCCTCTTTCTCTAGATCGAACAACAGAGGGAGACAAGGACGCCAGGGGAGGGACTCCTCTAAGCATCAATAGAGGCTTGCTGGCTCTTACTACTGTCCCTTCTCCTCCTCTAACATCAGTGGGAGGCAGAATTTCAAATTACCTCCACAACTGGCAGCAAATAACATCGGACCGTTGGGTGCTGAAGATCATTCAATTGAGCCATACTCTGGAATTTGTCCATGCACCACCTTCCAAGCCCCCTCGGACCACTACGTCAAAACATCTCCGTCTTCTACTGTTGGAAGTCCATCAAATGCTCCTCAAAGGAGCGATAGAGCCGGTTCCTCTCTCTCAGCGGGGAGAGGGTTTCTACTCCCTGTTCTTCCTGGTCAGGAAGACTTTATAAAAGTGGCGCCCTATTCTAGATCTGAGGGAGCTCAACACCTATCTCATCAAACAATCGTTTCGGATGGTTTCTCTGCAGGACATCCTTCGTCTTCTCAACTCAGGGGATTTTATGGCCACATTTGATCTACAGGGCGCATACTTTCATGTACCCATCCATCCAGCCCACAGGAGGTTTCTGCGCTTCACAGTAGCCAAGAGCCACTTTCAGTTCAAGGCCCTGCCTTTTGGACTCAGGTCTGCTCCGCGGATCTTTACAAAGGTATTAGCTCCCGTGGCAGCTTTTCTGCGAAAACAACAGCTTCAGGTTTTCCCTTACCTGGACGTCTAGTTGCTAAAGGCTCCTACCATGCACGCGGCAGAGGAATCAGTTGCGGCGTGCACACGCCTTTTCGACAGTCTCGGTCTGACTCTCAACACAGAAAAATCGTCTCTCTGTCCATCCAGAACAGCTCGATTCCTGGGAGCCATTCTGGACACGTCCCTCAACAAAGCCTTTCCGACCCTGGAGAGGCAAGAAAAGCTGATGGCCATGGCCCGTCTGCTGTTAAAAAGACAGTCTCTTTCAGTTCGCCTCTACAAGTCCCTCCTAGGGTGCATTTCCTCCTGCATTCCTCTAATCCCTCACTGCAGGTTGCGGATGCGCCCTCTCCAGGAGGAGCTGGACTTGCAATGGCGCCAAGTCGACGGATCCTTCGAAGACAAGATCTTCGTCACCGCGTCCATGAGGGACGCCGCATCATGGTGGGCAAACGTGGACAATATTTCTCAGGGTCTATCCTTCAGGATCACCCCAGCTCCTCAGATAATAACTACAGACGCCTCGCTGGAGGGCTGGGGAGCGGTCTTGCAAGACCTTCATGTAAGCGGCCATTGGCTACCCCAACATCGTCTTCTACATATCAATCTTCTGGAGCTCAGAGCGATTCGTCTGGCATTGCAGGCTTTTCTTCCGCGAATACAGCAGTCTGCAGTTCTAGTACGTACAGACAATACGACGGCCATGCATTACATAAACAAGGAAGGCGGCACCAGATCTTGTCTTTTGTCACAAGAAGCCCAGATCATTTGGGAATGGGCTATCCAGCAGGGAATATCGCTCAAAGCGGAGCACCTTCCAGGCGTTCTCAACGAGACGGCGGACACGCTGAGCAGACTGAAATCAGCCAGCCACCAATTTGGAACTGGACCAGTCCACTCTGGAACAGGTTTTTCGCCTATGGGGCAGGCCCTCCATAGACCTCTTTGCCACTCCGGAGAACAAGAAATGCCGGTTTTACGCAAGCAGGCTTCACCATCCGGGATCATTGGGGAATGCGCTTTCGATGGCCTGGTCAGGCGCATTTGTTTACGCTTTTCCCCCCATTCTGCTGATTCCCAGGCTTCTCCGGAAGCTCATGGCAGAACCTTGCAACATGATCTTGATAGCTCCTGCGTGGCCTCAACAGTTTTGGTTCACAGAGCTGCATCTCCTCTCCCTGGACCTTCCACTTCCGTTGCAGCCGATTCCTTCGCTGCTGACAATGTCCCAGGGCCAGGTCTGGCACCCGGATCCTCAATCCCTGCAGTTGTCGGCATGGCTCCTGAGCACCAAGAGTTTCTTGGTTTGACCCTTTCAGCAGAATGTAGGGATGTACTTTCTCAGGCACGAGCCCCAAGTACCAACAAGACATACCGGTTAAAGTGGAAGCGTTTCTGCATTTGGTGCCAACAAGAGGGTATCAATCCTCTTTCTTCTGAACCGCATGAAGTTCTTCCTTACATTCTGTCATTAGCAAAATCAGGGCTAGCTCACTCACCCATCAAAGTTCATCTTGCCGCCATCTCTCGCTTCAGACGCACGTCTTCTGGTCCTTCCCTCTGGTCGGCAAGGATAATTAAGCAGTTTCTCAAGGGCCTTTTCAGAGTCTTCCCTCCAGTCAAGCCTGCGCCTCCTCTTTGGCACCTTAACTTGGTTCTCACCCAGCTCATGAAGCATCCCTTTGAACCTGTTCACCGGGCGGACTTGAAATTCCTCTCCTGGAAGGTGGCTCTTCTGCTGGCCTTAACTTCGGCTAGGAGAGTGGGTGAATTGCAGGCTCTCACTATTCAGGAACCTTTTCTCCAATTTAAAAAGGGGACAGTGATACTCCGTACTAACCCAATGTTCATACCGAAAGTGCCTTCAGACTTTCATTTGAATGAGCCGGTCATACTCAAAACTTTTTTCCCTCAGCCTTCTACTCCGGCAGAAAAGGCACTCCACTCGCTGGACATTCAGAGGTGCTTAAAGTTCTATCTTCAACGTACTAAGGACTTCAGGAAGTCTCCTCAACTATTTGTATCTTTCAGCGCCCCCCGTAACGGTTTTCCCCTTTCCAAGCAGGGTATTGCTCGTTGGATTACCAGCGCTATCCAGTATTGTCACAGAGCAGCGGGCAAGCCCCTTGAGGGTCGGGTCCGTGCTCACTCTACGAGGGCGATTTCTTCTTCGACAGCCCTCTTTGCCGGAGTTCCTATCCGGGAGATCTGCAGGGCAGCAGCCTGGAGCAGTACTCATACGTTTACAAGACATTACTGCCTGGATTCTTCAGCGCAGAGTGACACGGCAGTGGGCCAGGCAGTCTTGAGGAACCTCTTTCATTGAGTGGTGAGCTTTCCCTTTCTACCCTCCTTCCGTTTTTTCTACTTATTCTCTTTGCACATTTTTGAAGTATATTTACTTGTTTCCTCATTGGTTTTCCTTATGCATATCAATGTGTTTATTTTTCCATTGACTTTGAGGTTAATACTTATATTGATGGAATAAGGAATCACAGTTCAAAAAATGTGCTCATAACTGCTAGCTACTCTGATTCAAGCATGGGAATCTATGAAAGTTCCAATACTGGAGTAAGAAAACAAGTTACTTACCTGTAACTTTGGTTCTCCAGTATTGGAAACTTTCATAGATTCCCATGCGACCCACCCTCCTCCCCTGGGAAAGCTCAGACTTCAGCAGTTTAAGTTATTCTTTTACACTACGGCTACGAAAATCTGAGGCTCTGAGGTTCTCTCAGGAAGGTTCTACAGGGTGAGGCTAATCTGATTGGTTGTTCATTTTATTTGGTCTCTTTTACAAAAAAGAGGTGGATATGTTACAAAACTAGAATGGGCCTAGGTCTGGTTTCTTCTTTTGTAATGGTTTCTATTGCTATTTTATGTATACCGGGGACTCCCATCTCGACGACAGGGAATGATTCAAGCATGGGAATCTATGAAAGTTTCCAATACTGGAGAACCAAAGTTACAGGTAAGTAACTTGTTTTCTTCATCACTGCAACCAGTAGCAACATCACAACAGGGTTGTGAGCCTGATGCCAATAGGAAGAACGGGGCTTCCAGTGATGTGCCCATGTGGTCCGCCTCAGGTACCTTGCCTTCCCGGTCACTTGTTGGAAGCATAGCAGAACAAATTCACTGTCTGATGGCCAAATAAAAACAAATTGTGCTCAGGTAAGTCCTCCCCTAAAATAGACCCTTCAGACCTCGGACCTGGGCGGGAAGGGCCCCTGGGCAGGAAAGAAAAGGTTGGGGAAACTGAAGCATAGGGGTCTGTAAGTCTGTAAGGAGGCAGAAAACATCAGAGACTGCAGCTGCGCCCCCCCACCCCATAAAACAGAATAGTGAGGGAAGATTATTAAATGACACCTTTTCTGTTTTTTGCGCTAACTCCTCTTATGCAGCGTACAGACCCTGTACCAAGGTTGGCATAGTCCAAGCTATGTTTAAAAGGGCCATCCTAGGGTTGGCACACAACCGCCTCAGGCTCCGAATGTTTAAGGGATGTGTACTCTCTGACTCACATGTTTCAAGCTGTCAGACCCGGATATGGGGGGGGGTTACAAAACAATGGGGAGACCCAAAAATCCACTGGACCTGGGTAGGTACGGTACAAAAGAAGAGCGGTCACAGTGAAAAAGACTACAACAGGAAATTCAACATCACCTTGGAGTGAATCATAACATTTATTAATCTTTAACACAGACTACGCATGTTAAATAACAGCACAATTGTCTGTAATAACGTAAGAAGGTGCTCCAAGAGGGGAGGAGGGAATGTGCAGCGAAGTGCAAAAGTGAAGGTAGGTGAAAAAGGAAGGGCAATGTGCAATGCATACATCAAAACAATACATGGCCTATCCAGCCACTTTCAAGGCTAAACATATTAAGAACCATAATATACAGATGATTCAGCGAATCTATCACTGTTATCAATATATGGCAAAATGATAAAGCCGTCGACGTTTCGACCCCCAGGCTGCGTGTAGGGAATTTGGATCCTTACAGTGGGGTCTTCATCAGGACAATGGGAGGCACCCTTCATACACCTGGAGAATTATGGTGGAATTGTTAGAATTGTGGGCCCTTGGGCTCCAAAGTCAAAGAGAGGAATCAAAATCTTGTGTTGGAGATATATCAAAACTAAGTCGGAAAAATCGTCGGGCTGATTTACACAATATGCTCTGAAAAACAACCTCTGCACTTCACCGCATATGGAGCACTATATATAATAGTTTCTTCTTTCTACAGCTTACAGCCTCAGATTGCTTTCTACAGCTTACATCCTTAGATATCTTGCTATCTCACAAAGCCTTCTTCAACTATACTCCTAAACTCTGCATGAAAAATTGGCCTTGACTTCTGCCTGATTACTCTCCTCTCTGTCTTCTGAGTGACCCTCTTCTTACCTTCTATCCTCCGCATGCCTTCTATTCCGGAGTATAGCCTCCTCTCAGTCTCATGCCTGTCTGCCATAATGACTCTTATTGTAATTCTGCAAAAGGCAGACGCATCATTTCATATATCATAACCTCTCTTTAAAACCCTATCCATGCAACCTAGCATTACCTAGTATCTGCCAACCTATCTATCTCACCAACCATTCACCTAAAACCATATGGCCATCACTAATGATCCCACCTAACTGGTATTAATATAACCTACCACAAAGTAACTGGAGGAAATACATGCAATTTTTTTCTTAAATGCACATGACTAATCACAATAATCAACGTTTAACCACTGCATTAACCACTAACCTTGGGTTCTGGAGTAGCATGCTACTTGCCGTAAAGCTCTAATGCCTCGTAAGGGGTAGCAAGTGCTATATACATACATTTAATGTTGTTGATAAATGGAATGTGGAAGAGATGAGGGTGGAGTAAAGAGGGTTGGCAAAGCAGGCCGTAGGCCAATATTGATTGATTCAGTGCATGACCACTGGAAGTTATGAGGCACACTGTGTCAGTCATACCCAGAAAAGAGGTAGCTGTAGGACAGTGAGATATTTAAGGGTTTGAGCCATGGCTAGGCAACCTGGGGCCGTTTACTCCTTCTAGGGCAAACTAGTGGTCTTTGGCACGGGGCAGCTTATTCCTCTTTAAGTAACAGGATGGCATGCTGGATATTCACTTGTATCTTCTGAAACCTAAAGAAGTAATTAATGTAAGGTACCTCGGTGGTGCAGCTTGCAAGCAAATGTGAGTGCTAATGTGGACTGCATTTACTGCCTTGTGTACTCACTTGAATACATTAGTGTGTTATCAATGTTTGGGTGTTTCAGGTGCAGTGCTGTACATTCATGTGTTTGTACTTTGTCATACGCTCGTCCCCTTTTTGCAATGTGGTTTGATTTTTAAAGTTAATTGCTGTCATTTACCACCTGCTTTGAAGTAGATAGGGGATTCATGGCTAATTTAGCATGTTTGGCTGTTTCCAAATGGATTGTAATAGGATGATCTCGGTTTTTCATATATGAAAATTCCTGTATATAGAAATTATGCATGTAAAAAAATATTGATTTTTAGATCAAATGCTGCTTGTTTTATTTTTGCATGCAATGCCACCAAGCTCACATTTGAAATCGTGCAGCAAAGTTACTGTTTTAAAATGTGGCAATATCAAATCTACGTAAGAAACTGGAGCCTCGTCAGGTCCCCCACACCCACAAAAATGAATTGATACGATCAACAAGTTCCAATGTTTTCTTCCTTTTTAATCCAAAAGTAATCCTTTTTAATCCATGCTATTTCTTCCTTCCAAATTTCAACAGCCAAATTCACAAAGATGCCTGTACAGGCTTTTTTTTTTATTTAAAACATGGCGGTTCACCGTTCCTCGTAACTCAACGTAGATTGTATAAACCTAATGCATTTCAGGCAAACTGCCCTTCCTCAGGGGTAACTAGACAAACAAGACAACACCGGAAAAGAAAAAAAACCGAAATCTTCAGTTTTGGAATGCTCAATGGCCACGTATAGGCGTGCGACCCTGGAATGTGCTCCATCCGTGCGCGTGAGTATATGTAAGAAACTGGAGCCTCGTCAGGTCCTCTAGACCCAGGATGCACAACAAATGAACCATAATAAACAAGTTAAATGGACTGAGAACATCAGTAGGGCTTGCTTCTGGTTTTGGTTGTGTTTTTTTAACCAATCATTTAATTTTGGAATATTTGTATACTTTTAAAAGAATTGGCAATACTCAAATAATCACAGGTTTTTTTACACATTCATGTTTTTATCAATTCATTATTCGTGTTTTGTCACATGATTATTTTTCATGACATTGTAACAACTGTTTATCATGTGCGGTATTTGTTTTTCTTTCGGGTTTTCTCTTTCACGTGTTGTCTTGTTTGTCTGTGTTTCGTTTACGTTGTGTCACGGCGTGTACGGCATGATCTGAATATTTCATTTGTTCATTTCACTGGGGCAGCTGCCGGGTGTCAGACGCATTATGGTTCAATCACATTGCACAATTTAAGAGCAGCTGACACACTTGTGTCTGTGAAACCGAGCATTTACCAATGGATTGGATAGTTGTGGCACGTTTCACTGCTGCAGGTAAATTTTTGTGTTGAGCCTGGGCACGCATGCGCTGCTCTGCGAGGCATGCTGTATTTGAGTATGGACTTGAAGCCCCGCCCACTCTCTGCCCATATGTGTCATTGGCTTGTGTTATTGTCCTTTGTAAATGCTGGCTTCTGATTCGTTAATAGGCTTGCTAGTCTCTCCTTAGTACCGCCTTGTCTTCATTTGTAACCTCCCATGAGGTCTGGCCCTTTTACTTCGGTTGTTACACAGTACGTCTTATTTAGTCTGTAAGCACTTGTAACCTCCCATGAGGACTGGCCCTTTTACTTTGGTTGTTACACAGTACGTCTTATTTAGTCTGTAAGCACTATTTTCTTGAATGAGTTTCTCCTACTGCAGGCACGACATGCTTTCATGCAACATTAAGCACCATGCGCGCTTTCACTTTACAAGCAGCCCGGGAGAATGGCACCCTCTTCATTGAAATGCAATATGTCTTGCATTTACAAGAGTTTCAGCTATTGGCATTGTAAATGACAATGCCTTTTATTTATCTGTTAATTATCAAAACAGATAAATAAAAGGTATTGTAATTTACAATGCCAATAGCTTAAACTCTTGCAAATGCAAGACCTATTACATTGCAAATGCTCGTTACTTTTTAGTTACTGGTGTATTTAGGACATCATCTTAAAGTGTTTTGGTTAATGTTTTCGGCATCGTTTGCACATAATGGTGTTTACACACATGGGCCGTGCATGATTGTGTTGCGGCAGTTTTGGTATTTAGCACGTTGTTTTGTTCTAGGCACAACCACAAGAAAGCATTATTAATTATATGAAAATTTCATGTTTGTTATAACCGTTTTGCATAAACCATGTAGGCCTCTTTTTTGCGATATAAGTTTGACATTTTGATTGCTTTATACATGCATGCGTGTTCTTATTTTGTGCATGTAATTGGTGGAGGCCAATTTTTTTGTTTCTGCTATTCTGGTGCATGGTTTTATGTTACATACACACCTACAAAAACGGTACAGCAGTTTGTTTTATGTTTTGATTATGTGCTAGTCACTGTTGGTTCTTATGTGATTTTTGTTTTATCATAGTTACCCCTGAGGAAGGGCAGTTTGACCGAAATGCATTGGGTTTATACCATCTATGTTGAGATATGAGGAATGGTAAACCGCCATGAGTTTTTGAGAAAAACCTGGAAGGCATCTCCATGAATTTGGATGAAATTGCATGGAGTAAAAATGATTACTTTTAGATTAAAAAGGAAGAAACCACTGGAATTTGTTAATTGTATCAACTCATTTTCGTTGGTTGTGCATCCTGGGTCTGGGTGACCTGACCAGGCTCCAGTTTCTTACATATACGCAGGCACAGAGCACGATCCAGGGTCGCACGCCTATACATTGCCATTCAGCATTCCAAAATTGAAGATTTTAAAAATTTGGTGTCCATTCTACCATTTATGATGTACAAATATCAAATCTACACCACTCACAATAAGGGCCTGAGTCTCCTTCTTCAGGACAGAGCGATTCTAGGACCTGGATCATGGTTTCTCCCAAAAATCCCTTTGCAATTTCTCCCTTATCATCAGATCCGTTTACCAGAATTTTGTTCAGAGGACGGCGGTAGAACGCCACATTCCTTAAATGTTCAAAGAGCAATTTCAATTTATCTAGAAAGGGACAAAATCATTTTGGTTTTCTGAATTATTTGCTGGTTTTGGTGGATCTAGTAAAATAAAAAACCTTTAATAACTCCCCAAAGCTGTTCGGTTAGATTGTCGATATCTTCTGCATATGTTGCTCCAGGTAAAGAAATGTCTACTTTTATTCATGGTAGATCCACTAGAGACGTTGCTTCCTTTTAGCAGAAGCTAATGGACTTACTTTGTAGGAGCTCTGCAGAGCTGCTACTTGGGCTCATTTTAACTTTTGTTTCTTATTACTACTCGTCCTAGTCCTCTTCCCTCCCTCCCATCTAACCTTCCTTCTTTAGAACACTATAGGGGATGGGATACTATATTTCTCTGCTTTGGAAAAAGTATCTGCAAGGAGAAACGTGGAGTTATGAGGATATGTTCTGAGGGAATAATAGGGAAAAAAGACTGATACTAGAAAACTAGTCTTTTTCCCCAAAAACATAATTAAGGGTAATCTGTATCGAGAAGACTAGACAGCTCATATGGGCTCCTTCATAGAGCAATTTGTCAGCTGCAATTTCTCCTCATGAGGGAAGTATGGCCACAGCTATGAGATTAGCGAGTAGCAAGGGAGGATGCCTCTATGGCAGACTAGCAGTAGAGCCCCCAGACTGCAGTGTTACTTCCCTAGCACTGCACAAAATTCACCATAGGAGGACAGTTTATGAGGTTTCCAAGTAGTAACAAAATCAATTTTTCCAATGATCAGTTGAACATTTTGATTTTTTATTCAATCCCACCACCACCAGAACCCCTGACTTTCACAAATGTAAAAGTGCCAGGGTGTTATTTTAATGGCCTGCAAACGTTCCTCTGCCTATTCTTACTTACATGAGAGCTGACGTGAAGGTACTTTGTTGCCGCATGGAATTCCATGTTTTGTTAGGAGCTCACAAGGTTGGGCACTCTGAATGTCAGCGAGTAGCGCAGTTTCCGTCTCGAGACTTTACTCAGGACACTGCGGCCCAGATTCTGAAAGGCTGCGTTGCGCGACAGGGAGATCGCAGGGGATTGCCATATTCACAGATATATGGCACTCTCCTCCACTCTCCCTAGCGCCAGCGCTGATTTCAGCTGCCGAGCGCCAGGCACACACCATAGCGCCAGGGTGCGTGCCTGAGTCTAGCATAGCTTTTGTACTGGAAGGGTGTACTTACTGTACAAAATACAATGCCTAGACGTGTTTAAAAGTTGTTCCTACTTTGTATGTGTGCTGTACAGGGCAGCACACATGCAAAGTCAGAAAAGCACAGAGAAATGAAATTCTCAGTTTAATGCCTGCTTTCCAGCGGCGTTAATTTTTGGCACTAAATCCTTTCCATCAATGTTAATGAATAGGGTTTAATGTAAAAAAAGCATGGGTGGTTGAATGGGAACACCCATGTACCACCCATGTAACACACTTTTGACGCAAAGTAATGCAAAGCAGTGTTTCACGCTGCTTTGCGTTACTTTTACAGACAAACCAACGCTAATACCAATTTCTTGTCATTCTTTTTCAACCTGGCAACTGTGTCCTCTTTGGTTTAAAGATCCTTTAGGAATAGTTTAGAAACACAAACACTTTTGTACTGATAAATTCATGTATGTGAAGTTGTACATGGAAAAACATGCTTTTTTATTTCTCTAATTGGATTGCTGCCCTAGACATTAAAATACAACTAAGGCTGGTAAAATGCTGGAAGGTGGCAACCTACAGATTGTCTATTAATGATAAGATAGGTAGGGATTTTACAGAAAGGCTGATGGGGCGAGGCCAGAGTCAATTAAATGCCAGAGAATGCCTTAACGTATACTGTTGCCCGCATGTCACTGAATCCATACGCTTTTGCCCCCCTTTCTTAGACAGCCAACTGTTATAAAATCTTCATGTTTCTATGTGGATTTTAAAATAATTCCCTTTTGTGCTTTTTTTCTCCACTGTTACTTCCTGAAGTAGGTTAAAAGCACCATTTATTTTATGTAAGCAATTCTTTGAGAGAAAACTACAATTCTTATGTAAAATGGTGTTTTAAGCAATGTTGCTGGTCCGGCATGTATTAAATAGACCCCCCAGGATATTGCAGAATAGATTTGCTAATTTTGCGGCACAAAAATGAACATTTTGCAGCATTGTTATGGCACTTTTATTCTACTCCTTTTCAGCCTTAGATCAATGGAACCGGTTTTAGCAGAGTATTCCACTTTGAAATAGGCATGTTTAAAGTTTCTGCAGCTTTAAGGAAGCAGAGCTCCAATCCTAACCTTGTGGGAGGGGGCCGTATTTCTCCCTGGGATGTTCTAGTGCCCATGTATGCACCCGTCGGTGCACCACTACCTCCTGAATCCATGAGGCGTGCCACATCTTCCTCAGGCATCCTAGGGTGCAGGATCGTAGTGGGTGGAGAAATTGAGATAGTGGAGTGCATTTTCCACAGTCACGTAGGCATAAGGTAAATCTTATACAAATATTACTTAGCGATGGTCTGGCCTGAAATCACAACTCTGCCCCAGTCATCACAAAAGAATGCATAATGATATCCCTGAAAGGAAACTCTCACGTATCCAAATATATATTTATTTTCAGTAAAGTAGCTGAGAAATGACTCCTTAATGGGAGCCTTGCCGCCCCTCATGGTGGTCTACTGGGTTGTTTACCGGGTCCCATGGGGGCAGCGATTACCCTGGTCCTGTTCCTATGTGTATGAGATGATGTTATCTACATTATGAGGGTGGATCTGGAGCCCTGCTCTTTTGGAAAAGCTGCTTCTACAAACAAATATTTTCCTGTAACTAGAAAACAAGTTGTACGAAAAAAAATGAGAAAAGGCTTGTTATGCCTGGCTACAGTTAGCTTTAGCTGACTGCTAGAGGTCATGTCAACACCACACACGGCGTTCATTATATAATTTGCAGAGATGGGCTTTGGGATAGCCCCCTCCAGCCATTGGCTTGTTTTGGTGGGTCACCCTTCAGTCAATGGCTTGATCAAGTGTTGATACCAGCCCATGGGATTTTGCAAATATCTTTCTTTTTTCATAACAAATCACTAGGCATCACGCTAGACCCGAAACTGGACATGACCATACACATCAAGAACTCAGCTAAGAGCGCTTTCCTTAACCTAAAGCTACTGAACAAAATAAAACCTTTCATTCCGCCCAGTGGTCTCAAACAGGCCACCCAAGCATTGGTATTGTCAAGATTTGACTATGGGAATGCAATCCTCTCAGGAATAGCAAAATCACATCTGGCTCCCCTCAAAACAACTCTCAACGCAGCAGCCAGAATGGTCACCGGAATCAAGAAATTCGATCATATTTCTCCTGCACTCAGAGAACTTAAGTGGCTCCCAGTCGAACTGCGGGTTAGCTTCAGAACAGCCTGCCTCACACACAAAGCCCTGCACACCGGCAAACCCGAATATTTGGCGGCCAAACTCAAAAAAGCCGGTCAGTCCAGGAACCTCAGAAGCTCAAACTCCCTCCTACTCATCCCGCTGAAAACTCGAAAACAAAAAACTGCGGCACGATCCTTCGCCAGGAGCACGCCTAAAATCTGGAACTCTATTCCCCCTCACATCAGAACTATTCCCTCTTTTGTAAAATTCAAAAGCCAACTCAAAATCCTGTTCCTCGACCGCTCCCTAGGGAACCGTTAGGAGCAGTCTGAGCGGGGAAGCAGACACCTCGCACTGCTTCGACTCCTTGTCCCCAAGACTTCGAATCAGATCTCCCCACCATCGACCTGCACTGTTAATTTTTTATGTGATTCTCTGCAATGTATCTGATGTAAAGCGCTCCGATACCCTCGGGTCAGGCCAGCGCTATATAAAACTTAAATAAATAAACTTATGTAATTAGGCTCAAAGTAGTCCACTGATACATGCACATGAATCCACGATACAGTATTGTAGCTCCTCAGCAAGGTGGGGAATTTCAGGGGAGAGTGTGGAGGGCAGCTGCATCACTGATGACAGGTCGTCTATCTCCGCTACTCTGAAGCTCTCACTACAAGGATATATGGCAGCTATCTCAGAGTGGAATTTTGCCATGAGAGTAATGAAGTTTTGCAGTGATGGTAATATAAACCTCAATATAAGATCGCCACAATTTTCCATAAAGTTTCAGAGAACCCCGGACCAATTCAGAGCACCAAGCTCTCAGTATACGTAAAACTTTGCTGGCACATGCAACCGCTCGCGCTATTTGCCCTGCACTGTACCATCTCTCGGGCAAATGTGCATTGTCACGTTGCACACACTGCTCAGTGCAGGCCTAAGGTCCAGTTTTGCACACAGCAGTGGAACTTTGCTAAGGTGGGCCAGAGGCACCACGGTAGTGACAAAGGTAAATTGGACCTTTTTACTGTACTGATTATTAAAAACACAAAATACTGCCACCACCGCGCTCATGCTACTTAACTCCAGGTGAAGGCAACAGCCTTACACCTCCGAAGGGTAACGCTTTGGGCACCTCTTCTGTTCTAAGAAGACTAGAGTCCATGAGACAGACCTAGGTCACAGCGCACAAGCGGGATCCGTGTTCGCTCATGACCAAACATCAGTACCAGGGATTCAGATATCACCTAAGCTGGGGCCCTCAGGGCAAGCGTACACACCCGTCACCATGCAAGGGACTTTTCTGTTCCAACAGAGTGCATACACAATCCTGAGAGCAGAGTGGGCAGCCATATTTATATGGGCTTCTCTGCAAACGTCAAAGCCAGTTCCCAACTTGATTGCTTTTATCTTTGAATCTGAGCTGCTTTTCCTGATTGCTTAGCCATATCTGGAAATCGCCTTTTTTGTGCCTATATTTAGTAATTTTTCCCTTTTAGTAATATCAAAACGTGAACAATGCCCACAGTCACGGCGACAGAGCCACTTGCAACCTATTTAATTTGTGTGATGATTAGGGTGGTGGCAGTCCAGTCACTGGTCGTCAGTGAGGACACCTGGCATATATGGATCAGCCAGAGGGTCATTGGTAGGACCAAATAATGTATTCTGACCAGAACTGGGTCAGGAGTTAAAGCATATAGTCCAGATCCATGGAATTTGGATTCTGAAAGGGACTAGCTAAGTCTGAAACCTCCAGAATTTGACTCCTTTGAAAGCATGATTGAGTTCTTGCAGAACTGTGTCTGCAGTGAACCAAGATCTGAAGGAGTGTCCACTGATGCTTCCTGGATTGCTGAGACGGACTGAAAACTATGCATGAGGGTAAATGTTTGAGCCTCTTATAGCCTGGTAGGACTGAGGCAGGCTCAGTTGGATATTTGGCACAGGCTGACTATGCCTCAATCTTGCCATCCTATCAGAGGTAGTGACCTATCGAGAAGTCTACAGAATTCTCAGTGAATCATTTAACACCTGCGGTTTGCTTTCTTCAATAAAAAAAACAGTCCACGGCCTTGGTGATGGGATGGTGGTGTGGGGAGTATTTCAGTGCATAATTTTAACACCTACCTGATTTTTTTTAAATCGTTGCTTGCCACTACCTTCCAACCACAACATTTTCGCCTTGGCTGTCCACTCTGGAGTCTGTATACCCAGTATACTAGCAAAGCTTTTTTATGTTTCAGGGCAGTACGCTTGATAAAAAAATGCACCTATAATTAGCAAGCACAAAAGTCATGTTACAGTGACGTATGCAGCTACTAAAATAATATGTTTCAGCGAATCCCATGTCAACGCACACAGCCGGAGTGGAGTCTTTAATTGGTTGATACATTGCACCCTTGTCTGCCCCAGAGAAAACTTCACGTCTGTCTGCATCAAACAACAAGCATTTGCAATGCAATAGGTCTCGCATTTGCGAGAGTTTAAGCTATTGGCATTGTAAATGAAAATGCCTTTTATGCATCTGTTTTGATAATTAACACATAAATAAAAGGCATTGTCATTTATAATGCCAATAGCTCAGACTCTTGTAAATGCGAGACCTATTTCTCTTCAAAGAAGCAGCCGCCATTGTCCCGGCCTGCTTGGAAAGTGAAAGCCGCGCTGAATGTTGCAGGAAAGCATGTTGTGCCTGCAGTAGGAGAAACTCAGAGAAAATACTGCTTACAGTGGAAGCTACATCCCTGACTGACACCTGTCAATGCCAGCATCTTCCGCTCTGTTGTCGGGTCTGGTAATACGACACCCAGAGGTGTTGTGATAAACCAGCCGCAGGCATAGCCTGCCTGATGACAGTCAATCAGTCCCCTGGCTGACGCACCCACAGAAAAAGTTAACACGCCCTAGATATTTTTCCTGGGCAAACGCCGAACTCCAGATTCTGAGGGATAGGCCATCAGCAGGCAAAATTGATATAGGGTTCCTTGTGATGTTACAAAAAGTCTGATTTTTGCTGCCGAGAACTCCACTAATTAAATAGATTTGCCTATAATTTCCACCTCCGTGTCTTTAATAAAATCTTTATTTTCTCTGCCTATTTTAGGAAAGGCTTTATACCCTAAAGATACAAATAAGAGTTGTCTGCATTACTCAGCTCAGTGATGACCAAGTTATCGACTCCAGAAGGATGAAAAGCTAAGTCAAATCTACTGGTCGTTGAAAATGTTGACACCGAACATGTCCCTAAACCCCTGCACCAGAAATGAAACTGTCCAATAGTCCAGAATGTGACAGCCAAATGCAATGGACAGTCTGTGGGATGAAAGGTCAAACTGAGCACATGACAGTTCCTGTTGTGTTACACCTCCATACAAATGCCTCAGCATTCTGAAAGGTGTGTGAGGTGAAGGGTCACCCTCCATGATCCCAATTGGGTAACATCAGTCTGTGACCAGGGTGCTACGGATCTTTGAGGTGAAAGGTCACCGTCCAACAGACAATTGCTGAGGGCAATCACATTATCACACCGACCCCCTCCTCGAACAGAAACGCGTTCAAATGTCTCTATAAAATGACGCTGCCTAATACTGCTTCGTCCTCTGAAGTCGTCACAGACCTCTCCCGCTCCCACAGAAGCAGTCGTAGAGCACCACCTCCACATATACGGACACAAGACGCGACGGGTCTGGTCACTTTTGTGCCGAATTTGCTCTGAGTGCAGAAACTTTCCGTGATATAAGGTACAGTTCATGCATGCCTCCTAGAATGTACGACACACCGAGTTACACCGAGTCACCGAGTAAAGACGTCTGAGAGCGAGAAGCACACCCACCGTACAGCCCTGCTAGCAGTGTTGGCGGAGACCTCTTTATCAGTGGCGTGGATTCCACCCCCAGATCCAATAAAATGTTTGAATACCCCACCCCCGGGGACAGTGTGGTGCAACGTGCGTGCATATGTGCATATCACCGCCGCATAATAGCTTGAATATGCCCCTCCCCCCCCCACCACCCCGCTGGGAAGTAAGTGTAGATGCTGGCTTCACCGGTGCATTGTGTGAAATCTATTTAGTAATGACTCAGTGCCCCCACGCCTCAGTAGTGCAACGCCACCTCTGACAGGGCTGTGGGCCCACGCCCACTTCCCCCAGTAGTGCAGCGCAGTAGAACTGTGTCCTTACACTGGGTCTGTGAAGGACCCTTCAGTAGTGCAACGCACCTCCACCCGGACTGTCCTATGAACCCTGCCCCACTTCCCCTTCGAGTGCAGTATCTCAGCGCGCTCACACTGGGTCCGTGGATGCCCCTTCCATGGTGCACTGCACTGACACTAGACAACAGAGCTGTGTCTGCGGACCCCAACGCCCGGCAGTGTTTGAATGCGGAGACGCCCCCGGCAGCCCCCGCCCCCTTACCGTAGATTATGGCCATGCCGGTCTGGTGCAGGAAGCGCGCCCGGCGGTGCTTGGAGAGCCAGATGGTGAGGATGGAGAGGGTGAGCAGCAGGGTGAAGGTCTCTGCGCTGCCCTTGTAGGGGTTGGGTTACAACAGGGGGCCAGGCGCCCGCTCACCTCTCTTGATGACATGCATGTCGGCGGCGACTGGGGCGGGTTGCTCGGCCTGGGGAGGCAAAGTGGCGGCAGTAAGCTGGTGCTGGGTGTCGGCACGGGTCTCCCTCTGGTAGCAGTGGAGTGACTCGGCCTGCTCTGGCGGTGGCGGTGCTATGGCGTCTGTCGCACAGGCTGTCCTTCGGGAACTGACTTGCCGGCTCCCGCTCAGCTGTCACCACACGCCTGACAACAAACAACTGACTGAACCCGACTCCCGCCAAAGCTCGCACCAAGTAAAATGATAAAGAATAGTGGGCATCTCATTTGAAGGTGCACAAACATGTGTAGCGTGGACAGTTAGCCACTAGGACCGCACACCAAGGCGGAAGAGACGCCACGAGCAAAGAGACGCTGTGCGCGTGCACAATCTCCAGTCCGGATGGGCGAGCCGGAAAGAAGACAGGGAGGGGACCAAAAAGCCTCACTGCAAATCAAAGGCGCGCGTTTAACATAAAGTGTGACGCGCGCCAATTTAAATCAGAGGCGGAGCTTACACCCCACTTCCACAAGCAACCCGACGACAATAGATCTCGCAGAGCGAGCAGCGCATGCGCTGCGACGCTAGGCGAGACCTAAAAACAGTTGGTTTCTTGACATCAAATAAGGATGCACAAAGGTGCTGCATTAAGATGGGTATTCTTGGAAAGAAATGTGTTTGTTAAGCTGGAAGATGGTGTTTATATGGTTTCGAGGGTGCGATGGAAACCACACTTGCGGCCGAGGGGCAGGGATCCGTCATCAGACATTGATTAGGTTAACACAAGTCCATGGGTGTGGGTGTTGCTGGTTCCCATAACTGACAGGCATGTTCTCCGCACATTTCTAGCGTTATTTTGAAAGAAGCTGCGGCATGAAAAACATGTCACTTTAAAAAAATATCAGATCGCATTCTCCAAATTTTGCGGGTGGTTTTTGTAAAAAACAAAACAAAAAAAAAAACATGGCCTTTTTACAAAACTGCAGATTTCACGATGTGTTTGCAAATCACAAAATCCTGAAGTGTCCAATTAAAATGTACCATTTACCAGTTTCCCTTAAAATTTCTTAGAGGGAACCTTTCTCCCCATGGTTATAAATTATGTTGTGTTTTGGTCAATGTTACTGCCCCACAGCTATCTAAAAAGGTACATTTTTAGGCTTCTCTGATCCTATAGAAGGTCAGAAATTGGTCGGTTTGATGCATAACTTTGTAAACTTTGAGTTGATGATTGAGGAAGGCAAGATACTAGTAATGGTGTGAAAAGTGAGCTGTCATCCCACACAGGGTCATTAAAGGACCGCTTCAAAGGAGGGTACAGCAGCTGTGAGACACAGGTAATTAGATGAGGCCTACCAGGTCTGAAACAAACACATTTACTCAAATAGCAGAGGTGGCACAGACATTTCCAGTGAGGCTAAATTGAACAGAGAGTGTATATTATGGAAAAGTGGACTCTGCCCGGGCTACTATGGTGGCCTTCAAGAGATGCGACAGTGAAGGATGTGGCAATGGGAGCAGTGTTTGAGGCTCTGAATTTGAAGTTGTGTGTGTCGCCCTTTGATGCGGAACGGTCTGTGTTAGAATGTGGCATTGAGGGGACAATGTTGTTTTTTTAGCAGTTATCTCATAAATGCAGGGGCGGCTCCCCCCCTAACGCAGAGGAGCGACGCCCCACTGCTCTCAGAGCAGTGAAAAAGGGAAAAATAAAATGATAATAAGGTTATCATCATTTTATTTTTCGTTTCTGCAGAGCTGGGTTAGGGCAGGACAGGGCTAGTGGTTCAGTGAGTAGGAGTTTACTGTGCACACTATGGGCCATATTCTCAAGAACGGCGATAACATTATTGCCGCTTTAGCGGCAGTTTCCTGCCGCTAAAGCGGCGATAATGTTATCGCCGTTCTTGAGAATATGGCCCTAAGTGCGCAGGACTGCTTGGCCGGCCATCTCGGGTCGGCAAACAGTCCTGCGCACTTTGCATGTTCCCCTATCCAGGCTGCATTACAGCCTGGGTAGGGAACATGCACAGGCTCCCTGTCCCAGTGTGATCGCTGAACTACGGCACTCAGACCAATCACAACGCTTCATTGCAGCATTGTGATTGGCTCACGGGAGTCTGTGAGCTTCCGGACTCTTCAACGAGGAACAAGAGACAGAGGCGGCCACGGCACGAGGAGGTAAGTGTTTTCTTTTTTGTTTTTGAATATTTTGTTCCCTGCCAGCCGTCACTGCATAAATGGGGAATGCTCGATTTCAATGGTGGTTTATCTTTACCTCCTTGACCATCTTGGCCCTCTCTGTCTGGTTCAGTATGGGCAGGGTTTTTGAATGAGGTGAGTAGGATATAGGTAATCCCATATATTTTCATTGTGAAGTGAATGGCGGC
Source organism: Calotriton arnoldi (assembly GCA_963921515.1). NCBI lineage: Eukaryota > Metazoa > Chordata > Amphibia > Caudata > Salamandridae > Calotriton > Calotriton arnoldi. Next base: position 504,082 of record CAWUFW010006290.1, read on the forward strand.
AACTATTAAACCCCATATAATATATTGAGGAGGGATGCTGCTGAGTGTTGTTACAAGGTTACTCAGTGTTATTACAGAAGTAGAAGTCCTGTTATTGTATGGTTTACTGTTCCTTTTAATAAACCATATTTGACGAAAAAATTCTTCCTGTGTCCTTTAAGTTCCTAAAATCCACAAACGAAAACTCCCAACCCGGTGTAAATATTTGTTTAAATACTCTCAACTTTTGACCAGCCAATGTCCATCCAGTACTGAACAGCAGGGTATCCTATCACATTCCTACTGTAGAAACAGACAAAACTGTCATTAAAAGGTAGGTAAGAGTCAAAGACAATAAAAATTGACATTGTGCATGAGCAAAGGTCATCCCCACTTTTAGCTTCTTAGATAGGTCCATATTAGACAGCTGTTGTCAGTATCTAAATAGCAAATCTTCCAAAACACTATCTTGTGTACCACAGAGATAGGCTTAGGTGGCATCTTCCAAGCAGGACTCCTCGTTCCAGTTCTGCACGAGAGTTGACTGTTCCCTTCCATAGTATGGCAACCTGGGGAGGCAGGAGCTTGATTCGAGAACAGACTATTACAATAGGCTATATTTAAATTTTCCAAAGAAATTTGAAAAAAAAATGCAAATTGTACAAAATACGGTGGCCCAACTTCTTGCAAAGACTCCCAGATATGGTTCAGCCTACCAAGCAGCAGTCTTCATTGCCTGCCTGTGAGAAAACGCATACTTTTCAAGGGCCTTTGTACAGCTTATAAGGCTCTTCAGGGCCAAGGCCCTGTGTATCACAGAGATGGGTTTACGTGGTATCTTCCAAGCAGGACTTCTCGTTCCAGCTCTGCACGAGAGTTGACTGTTCTCTTCCACAGGTTGGCAACCTGGGGAGGCAGGAGCTTGATACGCCACATGACGGTAAACTGGAACCGTTTACCCCAAGAATTGAAAAGTGCTTCCTCCTTGCTTAAGTTCAGGAAGGCTTTAAAGACTTGGCTTTTCACTCTGGATCTTAACTAGCTATTGATGGAGCAGGGTAAATATAAAAAATTTAACCTCCTAATATTTTCGTATAATAATAATAAACATGTTCGTTCAAGTAAATAACCAACAATGTATGTAAAGGGTTAAGGATAACACGCAGTTTAATGTGCAAAATAATGAATTAATAATTGTTTACGTTTCTAACATAACATAATATTTTGCGTACTAAAATAATAATAAAATGCATGATTTGTGCTTTGAATAAAACGTGTGGTTGCAAAATAAAGCGATGGTAAGTAAGGGACAGCTTTATATGTTGCTTCTGCTAGGTAATACCTAATTGGGGTACGTAGAAAGACGGGAGGGAAACGAAGGGGTTTATATTTCATTGTTTTAATAACATTTTGTTTTCTTTAGAAATAGTGCGCTTAGGCCTACCGAGCAGCAATATAAAATGGCCGCGAGTAACTAGAGTGCGCAGGAGCGGATGCGACCATGTGATAGAGAAGAGAGGCTGTTGCAAAGGGATGATCACGTGCTGATGCCGAGAGGCTAAGATGAAAGTATGGTCAAGGCTGCTGTGACCCTTCTGAGCAGATGTGTGCCAAGATGATCAGCAAGAAGCGTGAGAAGCCTGGTTGAATCAATAGAAAGAACTCTATTATATAAATTGTTGCAGAAAAAGAAACAATTTGGACTGATCGAAACGGATGAGCAAGTGCATGAACTGTGGGAAACGATGCTTGCATGGACATTCCTCACGGAACTAGTTAAGACCAGGAAGTTTGATTAAAATGTATAGGGACCTGAGTTTTGGACCAATGAGAATGAATCGCGCCATGAAAGAAGAAACATTTTATGTTGTAAGCTAGAATTAGGGTATAAGAAGACCTACTCTTGGTGGGAGGGGTTAGAATGCTGCGGGATGCTGCGGGAGATGCTGAAGAAGTTAGATGCTGTAGATGGGAGAGTTTGCGGTTGCTGATGCTGACGAGCTGATGCTGCTGCTGTTATTTTCCTTTTCCAGTTGAGTATAAGATGCCGCTTTAGGAGAACTAGCATTTGATAAGATTTATATTAGAATTATTAGGATTTCCCCAAGAGATAGATAGGTTGATCTATAGAGTTCTTAGTATGATAACCTCATTTTCGGTCTAATAAAAGTATCATGCAATTACAACTATTCTTATATTGATGATAAACGCAATGATCTGAATAATAAATTAATCTCGAATTTCCTGCATTCAAAACTTTATATAAACTTTATTATTCTTCAAACAAATGACTCAGTGATTTTCTTTAGCATAATGATTAATAATGAATTGGTAAAAGAGTTCATTGTGATTGAGCTGGCCTTAATCACCATCAACTGATTCCTACTAGTTGGTCCATCGACCAATGAGCGGAATACCTTAAAAGTAAAATGAGAATTGTTGTGTCATTATAAAAGAGGTATCCCGTCTCCTTCCAGCGAATCGTTTTTCTCCTAAGTTTCATGTCGGAGGAAAATCCAGGGAAATAAATGAGTAAGTGAATGTATATGCAGTGTTATGGGCCCCACCGTCATATGGATATAGTGTGTGTGTTTTGGAGAAATAATTACACCTAGATGACCAAAAGCATAGTAGGAGAAATTATTTTTATTGTAAGCGCTGGATCAGATTTCTTGGTAGCAGAGTTATGGTTACTATAGATTAGTTTGGTGATTATTGATTTTTGATTATAGATTATTGATAAGTTTATGTCTAACACTTTTTGTTGAGTCGCGTTATGTTATATGTAAGTTTTCACGCTTCCGGGAAGTAGGAAGTGGAACACGTGTGGCAAGAGAAGTCGCATGGAATTTTACACTGTCTGAGTTCATTTTGGTAATAACACAGGTTGTGTTATTTAGGGACATTTTGCGTATAAAAGGTGTGTAAGTGAAATAGTGATCGGTTTTCTTGTGAAACTCTGGCCTTAATTCTCAGGAGCAGTATAGTCTCCACATGTGTTTTATCCCCAGAGAAACAGGTTTACCGTTTGCTTGAAAGAAGGGTAAGGTAGAGGGAAGTGCTACTTTATCGACGAAACTGAAAGTTCTGTGGTAGGGTAGAGGTAAGCGCTGCCTACTGGAAAATACAGAATCCTTGTGTGAATGGTCGAAGCTATCTTTTCGGTTTAGCGAATCAGACAATGGAAATGTGGATAAAATGTTGTAACTAACAAGAATTGTTGGAAAAGAAATTGCCGATAAATTTTGTAAAGGAGGGGGTCAAGAGCAGAAGTGACGTAGACAAATGCCGCGCTGGGATTGGACAGTGCGCTAGTCACATGAGAACAGGAGCGAAGTGACGTAGACAAAAGCCGCGCTGGGATTGGACAGTGCGCCGTAGACAGAAATCGTTGTGATTGGAGCGTTGGTGTGAGTCGCGCTAGCATTGGTTGAAATAAACGCATAGGGAACAGAGTTGATTTGCCGATTGTTGTAGGAGAGAAAGGTTGTGAATCATGTCGTACTATGAGTATGGAAAAGAGAAAACGTCTTGGATGTCGAAAGTTAAGAACTTCTTTAAGAAGGACAAAAAGGTAGTGACTAGAGAGGGACAAATAATTCCTCCGCCGAAATCACCAGCTTCACACATGATGCTGAAATATGGATATCATACATGCATTTGGTTAGAAAATTGGACAAAATACACCAAGAACGATGGAGCATTGGCTTTTCCTGAGAATGGTTCATTTAATGTAGCTGTATTACGGAACTTGCGAGAAAAGATGGTAATGTTAGAACCTAGACCTAGACCGACAGTTTGAAGCTTTAGCGGAATGGGAAGATGAGATGTATGAGCGAGAGAGATCCAGAGGATTGAAGAATCATGAGTTTATACCTGGAAGGTTGTGGGGAATAAATCATGAGGACAGAGTAAAGCGTTGGAGATACGCTAACATGGCAGGAGGTTTGTTTCCAGCTTTTGCGGTTGAGGAAGAAGCAAAGAGAAAGTGTACTGAGAAAAAGAAACATGTAGTGGTAGAAAAGTATGTGTATGGTGGTAGTGAAACAGATGACGAATTGCTGGAAGATATTTTAAATAGAAACCCACCTCCATACCAACAGACTTCTGTAGTGGTGACACCTAATGCACCGCAAATGGAAACTGGGAGGAATAAAAAACCCGAACGAAGAAATGAAATAAATAGGTCACAAGAAACATTTAAATGTTCACAAAATGATGAGACAGAAAGTGACAATGCAATTGAATTAGCAAAAACGACAAAAGAATTGACTGAGAAAATAAGAGAATTGACAAAGAATATGGAAGCAGTAACTGTACCAGTAACGATAGGTCCAGTAATGCCAATTTTTGAAAATCAGAAAATAAATGAACATTCTTTGGTGATTCCCATGAATTCACAGTTGCAAAGAAAAAGAGAAGGGATGGAACTGAATAATGAAGGTGCACACAATTCGGCTAGTACGTGTAGACCAAGTCCACCTACAAATTTGACGATAAATGAGAGTGAGGTTAGAAGAATGCCTATGGTGACAGAGTCCGCATCAGGAACACCAGAAAGAACCAGTGATTGGATTGAGTTAAATAGTACACCTGTAGGTCCGACTCCAGAAGAGTTAAATGAATGGATGAAAGCACTAAAAGCAAAAGAACCAGAAGAAAAACCATTAGATGTAATTAGGTTAAAAATAGACATGGAAGAGTTGATTTTGGGAACAATTGGAACGGAAAAACTAAAGAATTATCAGGATGATGAGATTATGTTTTTGTGTAAGAGTCTTACATGGAGAGCTAGAAATTTACATGACAAATTGGAAGAGATTGCAGGTGAACTAGGAGTGGAATTTGTGAAAGTGAGGACGTTGCAGAAACCGTACAGAGTAGATTTTTGTGAGAAAGACATAGAAAATTTGAACACATCAGGAAGACTGACCCAGATAAAAGAACTGATTGTTTTATTGAGAAAGTGGGGTGATGTGGATAGATGGAGAAACAGATGGACAAAGAGGAATGAGAAAACAACGGCTAAAGCATCTTTGGCTTTTGCAATGACAGATAAGGAACCAGTTACTAGAGAGTACCCAATGAGAGAAACACCAGGTGGTAGTTACGTGCATGTTCCGTGGACCAGACAGGATACACTGTCATTTACAAATGACTTCCCAAAATTGAGAGAGAAACCAGTAGAATGGTACAGACAAGTAGAGAGATTTGTTAAGGTGTCAAAAGTGCTGTGGATAGATCTAGATGGATTGTTTGACATAGTAGTGCCTGCTGATTTATGGACGGAATGTAAGATTACAATTGATTGGCCAACTGTAGAATATCCAAGGGATGCCAAAACAGGAGCGCCAGGTCCAGAAGTGATGAGGAAGTATGATCAGGTAGTTACCTTTTTGAAGAATAAAATTCCACCAAAAGAAACAGATTGGGTGAAAATAGACAGAACAACACAGGAAAGCAAAGAATCAGTGCATGCGTACTATGAGAGATTGTTGTTGGTTTTCAAACAGTATAGTGGTTATGAGACGCTAAGTGAGAAGGACATGAGTCACTTTGTATATAGGTTTGTGTATGGATTAACACCGGAGATAAGTGAAAGGATTAAGCAGCATTTGATAGGGTGGCAGAATAGCACAGTGGATGAGGTTTTGAGATATGCTAAGTATTGCAGTGATGAAATTGAGAGTAAACAGCGTAAATTGAAAGAAAAAGCCATGTGGGCACAGGTGAAAGTTGCAGAGAAGCAAGAAGCTCAATTGAATAATACTAGCAGTGAAACAGGACAGTTTAAATCCCGACCTAATATAGGTAAAGGAAAAGGACAAATGAGCATAGATGAGGCGAAGAAAAAGTGGCCATGCCACAACTGCGGAAAGCTAGGGCATTGGAGAAACGAGTGTAAATTTCCTCCTAAACCTAATGTAGAAAATCAATCATTAAATTCACAGGTGCAGAGTGAGGTAGTTACTCAACAAGGTCAGGTGCCACAACCACCACTTCCCAAGAGTGCTAATCAACAGAAATACAGTGCAGAAACAGGATTCTACGGAGGAGAACAGGTAAAACAGTTGTCACGTGCAGCTGAAATCTCACAATATTGGTTACGACAGAGTGAGGATGAGTCGTATGAAAGCTCATGACGGTGTCTGAAAGAGAGGGAAGAGTGCGTGCTTGGCGCAACTCTAGAGGTAGACCAGTCAGGTCCATTTGTGGATGGAGAAGTGAATGGTGCAAATATAACATTCCTTGTTGACACTGGAGCTACCCGTTCTACTGTTAGGTCAGTGGAAATTCCAAATCTTCCTCTCTCAGGTGAACATATACAAGTGGTTGGAGTTTCCAATCAGCAAATTGAAACGCCTCTGACTAGATTAGTAAAGGTAAGAATTGGTCCATTTAGTGAAATGCACCGATTTGTGGTGTGTGATTGTAGTCCCGTTAACCTTTTAGGACGCGATTTATTGTGTAAGATGAATTGCACAATTTATTGTACTCCAGACGGAATTGCATTTCAGACTCCAGATGAGGATGTGCTGTACAAAATGACAATGGTAAATTTAGAACCAGAAGTAAATCGTTTGTTTCCTGTATTTGATGCAGAGAAAATCCCAAATGAGTTGAAAGGGACAGTAAAAGAAGAAGTGTGGGACTTGACAGGAGAAGATGTAGGATTAATGAAAGGAGTAGATCCCGTAAAAATTTCAGTAAAAGAAGGAACGAGTTACCCAAATACGCCCCAGTATAAATTGACTCCAGAAATAATTGAAGGAATAACGCCAGTAATAAATAAAATGATTGAACAAGGGATTCTAAAAGAAATCATGAGCAGTCCTTGTAATTCGCCAATAATGGGACTGAAAATGCCAAATGGAACATATAGAATCGTACAGGATTTAAGAAAGGTAAACAAAATTGTTGTGCCTTGTTGCCCAATAGTACCGAACCCTGCCGTGATTCTATACCAGATTCCACGCGAAGCAGAGTGGTACACTGTGATTGATCTATGTCATGCATTTTTCTCTATTCCATTGCATCCAGATAGCCAGCCAATATTTGCGTTTAGGTTTGGAGAGCGTATTTTGGCATGGTGCCGAATTCCTCAAGGGTATACAGAAAGTCCCTCAATCTTTAATCAGATCCTAAAGAAATCATTGGAAGAGTTAAGAATGCCAGAAAAGTCAGTAATTGTTCAGTATATTGATGACCTACTGGTGGCATCAAAAACGAAGGAAGCATGTGTCAAAGACACGATTGCTTTGCTGAATCATTTAGCAAAAAGAGGACATAAAGTGTCCCCTTCAAAATTGCAGTTTTGTAAACAAGAAGTCCAGTATTTAGGGCATAAAATTGAGAAAGGAGTACGAAAGGTAACGACAGAGAGAATAAAAATGATTCAAGGAATGAGAGCTCCAATGACACAAAGAGAGGTAAGAATGTTTTTGGGAATGGTTGGATATTGTCGACAATGGATAAGCGGTTTTTCACTAATTGCTAAACCATTGCAGAAACTGACAAAGAAGGATGTTAAAGATCCTTTTGAAATGAATGATGAAGAAATGAAAGCATTCAGAGAGTTGAAAAAGAAATTGTGTGAGGCTCCAGCATTAGGAATGCCTGACTATGAGAAAGATTTTGAGCTGTTTTGCAGTGAAAGAGATGGATGTGCATTTTCAGTTTTGGTGCAGAGACATGGAACTATGAAAAGACCAATTGCATATTTTTCAGCTGTTTTAGACCCTGTAGCAAAAGCATTGCCTGGATGTTTGAAAGCAGTTGCTGCTACTTGTGTGAGTCTGGAACAGAGTGAAGGCATAGTGATGGGGTATCCATTGAGAGTGTATGTTCCCCATTCTGTGGAAATTCTTTTGACAAGAACGAAAACACAATACATGACACATTCTCGGCTGACTAGGTATGAAAAGGTAATTTTGAGTGCAGATAATGTGACCATTGACAGATGTATGAATGTGAATCCTTCAACATCATTGCCAGATGAAGAGAATGTGATTGAAATGGATGAAGTAGATCACGATTGTCTGAATGTGCTCGAATACTGTACTAAACCAAGAGCTGATATACGAGATGAGCCTTTGAAAGAATCAGATTATATTCTGTTTGTGGATGGCTCATGTTTAAGAACGAGTGATGGAGTTCTAAGTGCAGCATATGCAGTTTGCACAGTAGCAACTGTATTGGAAGCATCTTGTCTGAAAGGTGTACGGTCTGCCCAAGTTGCAGAATTAGTAGCTCTGATTCAAGCATGTAAGTTGGGAAGAAATATACGGGTTACGATTATGACTGACAGCCAGTACGGCTTTGGAGTCGTGCATGATTTTGGTCAGATTTGGTCACAAAGGGGTTTCTTGACGTCTGCAGGGACACCCATAAGAAATGGAGATTTTGTGAAAAAGTTGCTTGAGGCGATACAGCTGCCTAAAGAGATCGCTGTAGTGAAGTGCAATGCACATAAAAATGGGGAAGACTACATTACTGTTGGCAACAAATATGCTGACGAAATGGCACAGTACTGTGCAAAGAATGTGGTTTCTTTGAATAAATGCCGCGAGAGAGAGCATATTTCTTGTCCATTGCTTTTTACTAACTCAATTGAAACATGGGATGAGGTAAGACAGTTACAAGAAGCTGCAGAAGATGAAGAGAAAGATACTTGGCTAAAAGCAGGATGTAGGAAACATGAAGAAACTGATGTATGGGTTTACAGGGATGAGAGACCAGTTATGCCTGATAGCATGATTTCTGACATGGCACGGATGTACCATGGGCAAGCCCATATTGGGAGAGATTCAATGATCAGACTTTTTAGACAAACATGGTACAATCCAAAATTCAGAGCCATAGCTGAGAGTCTTTGTCAAAGATGTCTTACTTGTCAACAGTTAAATCCAGGAAGGAAGACAGTAGTGAGTCTAGGAAGAATAGGACGAGAAGGGGGTCCTTTCACCAGAATGCAGATGGATTTCATAGAAATGCCACCTTGCAGCAGTTTGAGGTATGTTTTAGTAGTCGTCTGTTTGTTTTCCCGTTGGGTGGAGGCATATCCAACAAGAAGGAATGACAGTATCACAGTAGCAAAACTTTTGCTGCGAAAATTCATTCCGAGGTATGGTTTTCCAGTCACGATTGAAACAGATAGAGGAACACATTTCCAAAACGAATTAGTTAAACTGATTTGTGAAGCCCTTAGTATTAAACAGAAACTGCATTGTGCATACAGACCAGAGGCTTCTGGAATAGTAGAGCAAGTGAATGGAACAATCAAAAACAGGTTAGGAAAAATGTGTCAAGCTACAGGACTGAAATGGCCAGATGCTTTGCCATTGGTTCTGATGACAATCAGAAGTATTCCGGAAAGGAAGACTGGACTCAGTCCACATGAGATAATCATGGGACGAGCAATGAGACAAGCACAAGTACCTGTCAACAAGCTACTGACTATAACTGATGATCTAGTACTGGATTATTGCAAAGGATTGGATGTGGTGCGTTCTGCGTTTCATCAGGTTGGACCGGATGCGACCACTCTTGAAAGAAAACCAGCACACGACTTGAATCCAGGAGATTGGGTTCGAATAAAAGTCCACCGGAGAAGAAACTGTTTGGTTCCTCGCTGGGACGAACCACGACAAGTGATCCTAGTGACAACCACCGCAGTCAAGTGTGCAGGAGTGAAACACTGGGTACATGCCAGCCACACCATCAGAGTTCCAGAACCTAAAGATCGACCTGTGAGTTGGCATCTGGAAATATCAGACAACAGTTCAGCATCAGAAAGAGAAGAGGAGACAAACAGGGTGCCAGAACTTGAAGATCGACCTGTAAGTCGACATCTGGAAGACCCAACTACAAGTGAAACGATAGAAGAAGAAGAAATAGCTGAGGTTCCAGAATTTGAAGATTGACCTGTAAGTCGACATCTGGAAATATCTGATACTAGTTCAGAATCTGATACAGAACATTCAGAAGGAGAAGAAATTTCAAAGACAAAGTGGAATTATGAGAGCATAAGAGAAGAAACTGATCCAGAAAACAGTGATAGTGAACAACCAAGTACAAGTAGTGGTAAAATTCCTTCGAAGATAATATTAATAGATGAAGAAGGGAGAGTTTCAGACCAAAAGTTAGAAAAACCCCGAGGAGCAGTAGGGACAGATAGTCAAACACAAGAACAGGGAAATTTAGAAGCAGATAGAGAAACTGACACAAAACCGGAAGAACCTCGAGGAGGGACAGAAGTAGGTGAACGAAGGAAGATAAGAAAAGAACCACAAGTAGCTGAAAGCGAAATAATTAGTTTCAAGATAAGAGGAAATAACGAAAAGATTGAAACAGAATCAGAAGAAAGTGGAGAAGAAAGAAATGAAAAACTAGAGACAAGAAAAAGAAATTGGAAAACAGAAAGAGAGGAAAAAGGAAGTGAAGCAAAAAGGCCAAGAAAAGGAGACAATTGGCCCGACGAAGTAAGAAAATTAAGATACAGGATCGTAAAATTGGATGGGAAAAGTGCTGAACAAGTGAATGAAATAAGTCAAAAGGAGCAAGGAAAACAAGGTGGTAAACACTTGCAGAAAACAAAAAGAATAAAGAAAGTGAATCAGAAGTACAGATCGCCTGAATGGTTGTATCGTGCTCTGACTAGTCACAAAGAAGAATTGAACACTCACGAAAACCCAGAACAAAGAAACCTGATGGGAGAAAGTGAAGTGCAACAAACCTGAAGCAACAAACCTGAAGAGGTTTCTGTAGTAGTTTACCGGATTTGACAAAACACTGAACTGACAACTATACCGGATGTGACAAAGAAAGAATTCTGAGAAAGAATTAAAAGAAAGAACCAAGTAAAGACAAAATATTGAAAGTACAGAGTGGCAAGCAAGTCATTTCTGAGGTGTAGTGACACAATTTTCTAGAAAACAAGTACAAAATGGAGAATATTAGAGATAGAAAATGTAGATGTGAGTTTTTAAGTAGATGGTGCAAAATTTGCTGTTTTTGTACAGGTTTATTAATAACAGTATGGGTAGTTTTAGCAATAACTATTCCAATTAGTTTAGCGGTAGTGGAAAAGTCTAATAATACTGAGAGAGAAAAAGGAGCTAACACTCAAGAGCCAGTTATTTTAAGGAGCAGTGCAGAATTACATAAGGACAAATCAATAACAGATTTTTCAAAGAATGTATTTACTAAATTACTGTATGAGTACGTAGAAACAATGGATGTAAGGGATTGCTATGTTTGTATGCAGCTGCCTGCATCTGTAGCAGAGGGTGTGACTTATCATCACCTCCCTTTGACATATGGAATAACATGTAGTGTATTAGCAAGCTTATTTTATAAAACAGGCAGATTAGAATATTATTACACTGATGTAGATAGGATTTTTGCAAAGGTTTCTGTAGTTCCCGAGCTAAATAAAAGAGGGAAAGACATTGGGTGAATATTTCTTAGAAGATAAGATTTTAACATTAGATAATATATTTAGGTACAACCTTACCTGTGAGTTAAAGAAGGAAGAAAAGGTATTTCTAGAAATGGTTGAGGAGAAAAGAGTGAAATTTGAAAGAAAAGTGATAGAAGAGACAAAAACACCTCTTTGGGCGTTTGAGGAAGACCATCATGACAAGAAAAAGACAAATGCAGCTATGACTCTGGATTGGCCCCAACAGGGAAGGTTGTGCATTAGAAGAAATAAGACAAGATATGACAATTATTTTGTGGGTTCCAGTAATTGCCATGACAATTACTAAATTATAGGTGGATGGGGATTCAAAGGGGGAAAAGATCCAATGTTTCCAGGGATTTATTACGTTTGTGGGAATAGGGCTTATTATAGGTTACCGGACCATTGGTATGGATCATGTTATTTAGGCCTGGTCTTTCCAAAGATTTTTCATGTGGATAGAAAAGAAAAAGGAACACACAAAATGATAAATACCTTTACACGTAGAAAAAGGGAAAGTTTTTCAGAAATAGTAGGTGATATTTTTGGTGCATTGATACCAGCAGTGGGAATATCTTTGAATGCATTTAGAATTCGGAAATTATCCACAGTAGTAGATCGTTTATCTACAAATACTGCTGGAGGGTTCTTAATGGTACATACCGAGATGGTTGCCATGAGAGCTATGGTGATGCAAAATCGTCTTGCCCTTGACATTCTTTTGGCAAAAGAGGGCGGAGTCTGTGGAATGTTGAAAGTCCAACATTGTTGCACTTACATTCCTGATAAAAGCGAAAATATACAGAAGTATATAACAAATATTACAAATTTGCACAAAGAACTAGTACCACTGGAGGTTGAAAGTGTTTGGGGAAAACTTGGTAAAGGGTTTTCTTCTGTAACGAATTGGTTAACAAGAATGAGTGGATTAATAATAGGGAAAGTTATAATAATAGCAACCATGATAATAATAATAATATTAGTATTGAAGCTTGCAGTAACATGTATAAAGAGAAGAAGAAAGCAGAATAAGATAGAAAAAGAAAACATGATAAACAAGGAGAGAGAGAGAAATAGGTGAAATAGAGTTAGAAGAAATAAAAGAGAACATGTACAAGAAAACAAAGAGACAAGTTGAAAGCGATACAGAAGTATAAAACTAACAAAAGCAAATGGATAAAAGATATATGCTGTCTGAGAAAATTGTATAACTTGGGTTTTTGTGGTGATGTTAAAAATCACCAAAGGGGGAGTTGATGGAGCAGGGTAAATATAAAAATTTTAACCTCCTAATATTTTCGTATAATAATAATAAACATGTTCGTTCAAGTAAATAACCAACAATGTATGTAAAGGGTTAAGGATAACACGCAGTTTAATGTGCAAAATAATGAATTAATAATTGTTTACGTTTCTAACATAACATAATATTTTGCGTACTAAAATAATAATAAAATGCATGATTTGTGCTTTGAATAAAACGTGTGGTTGCAAAATAAAGCGATGGTAAGTAAGGGACAGCTTTATATGTTGCTTCTGCTAGGTAATACCTAATTGGGGTACGTAGAATGACGGGAGGGAAACGAAGGGGTTTATATTTCATTGTTTTAATAACATTTTGTTTTCTTTAGAAATAGTGCGCTTAGGCCTACCGAGCAGCAATATAAAATGGCCGCGAGTTACTAGAGTGCGCAGGAGCGGATGCGACCATGTGATAGAGAAGAGAGGCTGTTGCAAAGGGATGATCACGTGCTGTTGCCGAGAGGCTAAGATGAAAGTATGGTCAAGGCTGCTGTGACCCTTCTGAGCAGATGTGTGCCAAGATGATCAGCAAGAAGCGTGAGAAGCCTGGTTGAATCAATAGAAAGAACTCTATTATATAAATTGTTGCAGAAAAAGAAACAATTTGGACTGATCGAAACGGATGAGCAATTGCATGAACTGTGGGAAACGATGCTTGCATGGACATTCCTCACGGAACTAGTTAAGACCAGGAAGTTTGATTAAAATGTATAGGGACCTGAGTTTTGGACCAATGAGAATGAATCGCGCCATGAAAAAAGAAACATTTTATGTTGTAAGCTAGAATTAGGGTATAAGAAGACCTACTCTTGGTGGGAGGGGTTAGAATGCTGCGGGATGCTGCGGGAGATGCTGAAGAAGTTAGATGCTGTAGATGGGAGAGTTTGCGGTTGCTGATGCTGACGAGCTGATGCTGCTGCTGTTATTTTCCTTTTCCAGTTGAGTATAAGATGCCGCTTTAGGAGAACTAGCATTTGATAAGATTTATATTTGAATTATTAGGATTTCCCGAGAGATAGATAGGTTGATCTATAGAGTTCTTAGTATGATAACCTCATTTTCGGTCTAATAAAAGTATCATGCAATTACAACTATTCTTATATTGATGATAAACGCAATGATCTGAATAATAAATTAATCTCGAATTTCCTGCATTCAAAACTTTATATAAACTTTATTATTCTTCAAACAAATGACTCAGTGATTTTCTTTAGCATAATGATTAATAATGAATTGGTAAAAGAGTTCATTGTGATTGAGCTGGCCTTAAATCACAATCAACTGACTCCTACTAGTTGGTCCATCGACCAATGAGCGGAATACCTTAAAAGTAAAATGAGAATTGTTGTGTCATTATAAAAGAGGTATCCCGTCTCCTTCCAGCGAATCGTTTTTCTCCTAGGTTTCATGTCGGAGGAAAATCCAGGGAAATAAATGAGTAAGTGAATGTATATGCGGTGTTATGGGCCCCACCGTCATATGGATATAGTGTGTGTGTTTTGGAGAAATAATTACACCTGGATGACCAAAAGCATAGTAGGAGAAATTATTTTTATTGTAAGCGCTGGATCACTATCTTGAAAGTCTATGAACTTCCTTTGCTCCTTCCGGTCATAGGTAACACCAAGATGCCTCCGGGCAATCGTTTGCGCTATATAAAAACAAAATCAAATCAAATAAAATCCCTGGGCCCCGACGCAGTCCCAGAAAAGGTGGAAGTGCCACTGCATACCCCTGTGTGGTCTGCCTTCCCCACACCCGTGTTTGAGGGAGCCGGAAGGACAGCAGGCAACTAGGCGCATGCCTGCAGGAGCGGGCAGGCCAGAATGCCGCTCGGGGAGCAGGCGAGGACAGTTCGGGGTCAGCTCCCCGGGCTGTCCTCCAACGAGGACTATGCATCACAAAAATGTTGCTATAGCGTGGGGAGGAGATGTATGAGCAGTGCAGCCTCCCCCAAAATAATTCCCGACTCCCCACCCTAAGTTGGGTAGGACTCTGCCAGGATTTTCTTTGTATTTTAAAGGATTCCCCAGACTGGAGCTTTTGCTCTAAGGCTGGGAGTGCTGCACCCTTCAGGTGCAAAGATTTTGGCTGCAGTTCTTGTGGCCTGAAATGGTTCAATGTGAGTTTTCATGTTGGGAGATACCCTCTAGGGGTGAATGGTGCTAATTGCACATGTGTGTATTTACAAAAATGATGTCCTTTAGGGACTATGTTAAAAATGCAGTATTTTATGCTAAAGGTGATTAAATGTGTGTATGCTGCAAACACCCCCTAGGGATGAAAATCTATAACTGCAAAGTGATGTAATTATGAAGGTGATGCCCTTCAGGAGCTGTGGTTAAATTGTGTTAATGACTACACAGCCCAGTCATGCATAGACATTTCCTCTTGTGAAAGCTTTATGTACATAATGAGACTTACAGCCACTTGTGATCAAAGGTTCCAGGCTTTATTGCCAGTATTTAGTGCCCTTAGTCATGGTTATATGTAACTATTGCATTTATTCTTATGATGAAATGCTTGTTAAGATAATGAGGTTTACAACTGCTCGCTTTGGTGCCAATATTAAGTGCTCTTACTCCAAGTTATGTTCAATCCTTGCAGTTAGGGACAAGATAATGTTTAGATATGCGAGTTAGGGAGGGTACGAAAGATAACACAATTTCCTCAAGAAGTATTTCCATCAGTTTGTGTATATTTGTAAATTGGTGCATAGTATTGAGTAGTGTTTGTATAATAAATGTACTTTTCCCTTTTCAAAAGGTACAGCACAGACTAAACAATCATTTATTGAGTGTTAATATTGGGTATCTGTGAATTGTGATTACTAGCCCACACCACCTCCCTTGAGTAGGCCTTGGACTGCTCTGCTTCACTACCCTAAGAGAGTCATGCGCTACAATGGGGTGTTTGGTTCCATGTGGAGGACAAATGTAGACCTATTACTTATGGAGGCCACACAACTAATGCCTCATTTTCTAACAGTATCCAAGAAACAGGACACTTAGAAATGCTATGTAAGATTTCTTAAAGTTGAATTTGTAGTCATATTCAGCAAATCCTAATATTATGTGATCTACACTGGCTAAATGTGTATTTAACTCATCGTCCATAGGACAATGCGCCTGGATCAATATCATGTGGAATTGACATTATGCATGCAGCAAACAGTCCAGGACCAAGGTTGTTTTGTATTTTTTACGGACGATATTATTGATAAATGTCATACTATGTGTAGTTTGTATTGCAAATGTGCGTGTATGATTTTTTTAAATGTCTTTAGTCTAAGACTATACTGTTTGAGTGGTTTGCCTTTACTACAGGAAAAAGGGGGTTATTCATTTGGGAGATACAGGACTCAATGACACCCTGGTACTCTTGTTGGGAGAGTGCTTTAGCATCCCATTTTATTGAATATTGTGGTTGCACTTGCAGGCTGGATCGTATGGGTATTATATTATGAGGAGAGTCCTTATCCCAGCCGACATGATTGTGGTATAATGCCGGGTCTTGTGAAAGAGCCCATTCAGACACGTAGGCTTGTTTTGACTTAATCAGGAACAAGCGCAGAAAATGATGGTATTTTTACATCCTCACCTTGTGGTGATGTGTGTACAAACTACGGGGGCCAATCGACCTCTGCCAAGTGAATGTTCTATGATAATGTTAAATTTTCCCAGAAAATTACTCAGATGGTGCGCTGTAGGTCACCCTCAATTTGTATATCCAAATCATGTAATCTACCTGAAGGGTCTATGCGTCGGTCTGGGGTTTCAACTGTAGTATTCTTATCAGTTGCTTTCGCCACCAGAAACTCCTGGAGGTTCTGGCGCACTATAGTGATCTCTGCTGCACTATCAAGGAGAGTCATCACCCACCTACTGTTCAGGAGCAGAGCTCTCAGTGTTAGTGGCATATTTTGCGGTTAGAGTTGTAATCTTTTTCTGAAATTGGGGTTTAAACTGAGGAAGTTTCTCTTCCTTATCTTCACATCAGATGAGTGTTGTGAATCCTTTTTCGGTTTCACATACCCCACCTGTCTGTGCTCACAACTCCCTCCTCTCTCGTATTGATTATCCGGCGAGTCCTGAAAGGAAGGATAAGTATCAGAATGCTCATACCTATCAGGTGGTTCAACTGTGTGTGATTATGTTAATTCTAGCGTCTCTCAGAGGGCTCCTGTTGAGGAGAACCACCTTGAGAGCTAGTTTTTTCCTTAGGTTTGGGTTTGTCCCATTGTTTTTTTAACAAACTTCAGGTTCTGCTTGGCAGTGTCCTTGTCGAAACCAGGTTTGCCAAGAAGTGGTTTATTTGGTCTGGCCCTTAAATTATCGCAACCTATGGGGGTATACACCTCCGCAATAATAGGTAGCTCACGTTCCTTGACGATTTGTGTGACCAGTGCTAGCCGTTGGCCTATAGCCAAAGATGCTGCTTCGCCTTAAATGTTGGCTATTATCATCGTGGAGACAACAGAAAAGTTTCCCCTTAATTTCATCCCCAGGTCCAGGGCAGAAGCTGCCACATGTTCATTTTGTATCTGTTTTAACACCTTTGGCAAGACTGCCATAGATGGAGTACCATGTGTAAGGGTATAGAGTGAAGCAAAGACTGTGCCCCAAGTGGTGCACTCACCTATTCCGAGAACCATCCCAAAGGATAAGCACATAGTTACTATCCTATGTTTATCTTGTGGCCCCATAGGGGGAAACATGGCTTCAATGTGATTTATTCTTGAGCTATTAAAAAATGGAATTTCATCACGTTTAGCTGGAATTTTTCCCATTATTGCATCAATAATGACCAGGCTAATTTGTGGTACAGCAGGCAACTGTGGTTGTCCTACTAGAGATGCCCATGCCGGGGCAGCCATCAAGGCGCATGAAACATATTGAGTTAAACATCTACATAGTCTCACTACACCACTGTATAATGGCACGAACTCATTAGCATTGAGATTTTGTACATTACGGTAGGGTGTATAGCCAGCTAACGATGGCCGCGTGGCCCCGTCATTGCTAAGGGGTCCAGTGCAGACATGGGCCAGCACGTGTGCTAGGGCACCTAAGAACCAATTTTGATGTTCCCATACAGATAGTGGTATTTCTAGCTGCTGATATGCTCTGTATTGAGCCGGGAGTGCAATGTTAGTTGACCCAAGAATAAAAGTCTTCCAATCTATAGGCATTGTGGGCTTCAACCATGAAGGTTACATCACCTCCAATATTGCCAAGTATATGTAAAGCGAGATGTGCATGGACTGCGCAATTATCAGCTATAGGTATAGGCTGTGGTGCCACCATTACTAATAAAGTACAAAACGGAGCAGAAACACTAATATGGATATCCTTTTAAAGGTTCAAGCTTAAACAACAAACAGACAAAATGTAGGTATTCCCTAAAAATACT
Source organism: Calotriton arnoldi (assembly GCA_963921515.1). Lineage (NCBI taxonomy): Eukaryota > Metazoa > Chordata > Amphibia > Caudata > Salamandridae > Calotriton > Calotriton arnoldi. The sequence goes on from CAWUFW010006290.1 coordinate 522,236, forward strand.
GTGGAGGATGAATCCCGAACACCACAGACATCTACAATAGAGCTGTATAGGGAACTAAGGGCACACGCAAGTACTACTCAGGAGACCTGTGATTAAGTACCTGACTAAAGTTGGTAGCGCCATGTTGCACGGATTCTGCTACAAAGGCAGAACTGTGTATTATGGCGACATGACATCAGAATGTAGGGACTGAGTCACTCTGCGACATCAATGCCTATCAGCCCAATCCTGGGCCTCACCTGAACTCCTAACCTTCATAGAGTAACAGGTGATTTCGTCAACTTCAAAAATGACCCTCTAGTCCCAAAGGGAACCGTGGAAGCAGATCCTCCCCTTTCGTTCCTCACTTACGCACTCATGCATGCCCTTAGTAATCATCAAAAAGACACAAAGTAAGTTTACAATACATTTCTTGAAACTATTGTAATCTATTATGAAGCAAATGTGCTGAGATTATTAGTCAGATGCAACTAAGCAAAGTAATTAGCATTACTAACAAACTGGATAGGACAAACATCCCAATCATGGCAAATGATATATCTTTGTAGGTCTACTCTTACTATATAAGCACAGGGATATATTTGCCATCTCTGGGATTGGCCTAGGACCTCATACCTGGTATGTACTGTTAAGTGGTCCGCATTATGAGTGTAAACTTAGTTTACGCAGGGCTGCATGTCACGTTCCAGAACAGTGGTCTCTTCCAGAATTCTCCTCTCGGGCCCCCAAGAGGACAGGACACAGTTTATATGATAAAACTATTGTACTGGAGATGCAGCTGTGTGACCCTGTTATGTCTAAACATTAAGAACTGTTGCTGAACGAGCAAAGAAAACAGTACACTATGTTATGTATTCCCAGAAACCTTGTACAAAATGTGTAGACAAAATCCCAAGAACAGTCCCTGAATAACAAACAACATGCAAAGCGTATTCTCATAATACTATCGCAAAAACAAATGTGTTATATGTGGCTATGCAAGGCGAGCAGAGGCAGCCTAAAATGTCTAAAACACAAAACTAAGGGAGAACCAAAGTGGGCACAGAAGGGAAATCACTACAAAAGCTATCCCTCCCCAGAGGTGGTTCTGCAAGACAAAAAGTCAATGAGGACCAAACGAGCAAAGTGCCCATCACAATGGATCTGACTATGAAGGCAGTACTTTAGTAAACGTGTGCAGTGAAGCCCATGTAGCAGCCTGATAGATGTCCACGATAGGGACTCAGCAAGCGAACGCAGTGGTTGCAGCTCGGTCTCTTTTGAATGAGCCAGCAAGCCCTCAGGAGAATGCTTCTGAGCCAGTACGTAGTCGAACTTAATGCAGAGTACAATCCATCTGGAGATGGTCCAGTTCTGCACTGCTTTCACTTTTTTGTACCAGTGAACCTCACAAAGAGCTGACCATCTACCGGATGTTCTTTGGTGTGCTCGAGATAGGAAAAAGCCCGTTTCAGGTCCAGATAGTAGAGTCTCTATCTTTTGAGGGGCATGGTGGAGCAAAAAACGTTAGCAGTGTGATGCTTTGGCTGACATGTCACCACCTTTGGTAAGAAAGAGGCACAGGTGTGGAAAACCAGTTTATGTGGAAAGAAGCTGGAGCACATCATTTAGGCCAAAACCAAATTTAAGTCCCATTGGGGCATACCAGAAGGCTTGGGAGGGAGCATGTGTTGAAGACTATTCAGGAAACGTGTCACAACAGGTGACTTGAGAGTTGACCTAGCAACCGTAAGAAAGCAGATACTGCCAAAAGATACCCCTTTAACTTGGCCCAGAGCATGGCCTTGCCAGGCTAAAGAAAGAACAAACAACAACACTTCAGACAAGGGTGCAGATAGTAGATCAATAGGGTTGCCACAGCACAAAGCCACAAACTTCTCACAACGGCCTGAGTTTACGGTTTTTGTCGATGGATGCCTGGTTGCCAAGATGACATCATAGGAGGGAGGTCGAATACCCTCAACTGCCACCAGTCAATATCCATGCATGAAGGTGGAGTGTGTGCAGGTTTGGGTGCAGAACCTTGCTTTATTGCTGTGACATGAGATCCTCCCGAAGGGGCAGCCTGATCGGAGGACAGATGCTTATGCTCAGGAGTTCAGTATACCATACTCTCCTCACCAAATCCAGAGCCACCAGGAAGACTTCGGCCTGGACGGTCCTGATCTTCTTGAGAACTCGGGGAAGGAGATGTATTGGTGGAAAGGTGTATAGGAGCCCCGCATTCCAGTCGAGTTGAACTGTCTCTCTGAGCGAGAGCCGCTTTGGAAACTCCAGCACGCAGAAGTGCTGACATTGCGCGTTCTCTGCAATGGCGAATAGATCTAGCAGAGGTTCTCCCCAGTCCGGAAACATACCTTGAGCTACCTCCAGATGCAGCCGCCATTCGTGGTTGATGCCAGAGTTTGTCTGTTCTGGCATGTAGAGATCCCGGCAGGTGCTACATGATCAGGAAAATGTCTTGACCGTCCAGCCATGTCCAGAGGAGGAGAGCCTCCTGGCACAGGGTCCGGGACCCCACTCCACACCGCTTGTTGCAGTACCACATGGTAGTAGTGTTGTCCGTGAACACGTGGACCAGCTTCCCTTTGATGGAGGGCAGGAAAGCTTTCAATGCCAAACAAATCACTGTCAGCTCTAGAAGACTAGTATAGAGTCAAGTTTCCAACAGAGACCAGAGTTCTATGATCTCCACCTCTACTAGACGGCCGACTCATTCCAGAAGCGATGCATCGGTCACCAGTCAGCTCTGTGTGGTGAAGGGAAATGGGTATGCCGTTGACCCACTCTCAGGACAATAATCACCACTGAAGACCTTTTGCAGTCTCCTTCAAAATCTGGACCAGGTAGGAGAGATTCTCCTGGTGTTGTGCCCACTGGGACTTCAGAGGCCAGTGCACAGCCCGCATATGCCGTCAAACATATTTCACTAGCAGGTTGCGGGGGGTTATCAGACCCAGCAGTCTCAATTAAATCCAGGACTGAGGTTGAAACATTGGGATAATAGCCGGAATGACCTGGAATCTCTCCTCTGGAGGGTAGGCACGGAATTGTGCGGTGTCCAGAATGGCTCAGATGAAAGGGAGCATCTGTGAAGGACGAAGGTGTGAGTTTAACATTTTGATAGTGAACTTGAGCAAATGCAGGAGGTCCGCCATAGTCTGGAGGTGGGTGACAACTGCATGGGGTGAGCCTGCCTTTAGCTGCCTTACATCGAGGTAGGGCAAGACTGGGAACCCGGACCTCCGCAGATGTGCTGCAACCACCTCCATCACCTTGGTGAACATCCGAGGGGCACTGGTGAGACCAAATGGGAGCACAGTGAAATGAAAATGCTCCTGGCCCACCAAATACCACGGATAATCCTGATGGGTCTGCAGGATGGGGATGTGGTAATATGCATCCTGCAGGTCCAGTGCTACCAACCAGTCTCCATGGTGGAGCGCAGACAGGGAATGAATGTGAATATATTGAATTTCTCCTTCCTCAGGAAAACATTGAGAGGGATCAGGTCTAGGATAGGGCAGAGGTCTCTGTCCTTCTTGGGCATCAGAAAATAGCAAAAGAGCCTGCACTTCCTGGCGTAATAAGGAGAGAGGTGGTCCTCTGTCAGCCGATCTGAGGACAGTGGCGGGGACAGTGGGATTTATGTAAATGGATTGGCATAACCCTGCCGGACAATTTGAAGCACCCACTTGTCTGAAGTTATGACGTGTCATTGGAACAGGTGGTGCCTGATCCTGCTGCAATCAGGGTGCCAGTGTTGGTGTGAGGAAATACTAAAGAGGCATGGAGGCAGTGGTTGCCAGGGGGTGGCGGATTGGGCAGATCTCTGGCTTTAAATACCACGGGACTTGTGCGAGCCGCGTCCACAGTCACAAAAAGGCTGGAAAGTCTGTTGACTGTGATGGCTGAGCTGGAAAGGATGTGGCTGTTTAGCCCGGAAGGAGTTAAAAGAAAAGTGTGGCTGGTATGGGGTCATGGTGAGCCCCAACGACCAGGCGGTGACCATATCTCCTGAAAGCACTCAAACGCTGAACAGACGAGTGTCGTCGAAGGGCATGTCCATAAGGGATTCATGGACATCCCTTGAGAAACCAGTTGATCTTAGCCAGACATGGCGACAAAGCACCACTGATGAAGCAATAGCCCTGCCCAGCAATTCGGTTGTGTCCTGCCCACATCTGATTGTGAATTTGGCTGCATCCCTGCTGTTAAAAATATCCTGGGCCAGCACTTGCACAACCGAGTCCCACACTGTGTGGCTATTTATTAGGGGCGTGTGGTAAATTCCGCTCCTCTGGTTGAGTTTTGCCCACTCCACGCTCTGCTTGGAGCACGGAGTTTTGAAAAAACTCTGCCAACTGCCACATGGCGGAGGTTTTTTTCGCACGCGGCTTGCCAACAGTAAATTGAGTTGACATGCGAGATTGAGAAAATCAAGAGCTAGACCGCCTACCGGTGAGATTTCTCAACGCGGGCTGTCACGGCAGGTCACTACTGCTCCCTCTGAGAAAGCTGCCATTCAAGTAGAAAACCTACTCTACAGCAGAAAGAAGCAGGGGATCCTCTGGCGCACCGCGTGGAGCAGTTCGCTCTTATTTGACAGCGCGGGACAAGCTCCCGGAGCTAAAAATTAGCGCGAGCAGCGCAATTTACCACATTTCCGCCGTTCGCTGAACTCTGCGGAATGTCGCAGAGTTTTTGGGCAACTCCACGGAGTCAAACTCCGCAAGTTCCGTCCACCCCTACATGTGGCCAAGAGGCATGCGGTGTACACCTATCACAGTACAAGGCCGGTAGATGAGAAAATCCTCTTCCCAAAGATATCCAGCCTCTTGGATTCCCTATCTGGTGGAGAGGTAGGGAAGGCGCCAGGGTTAACATTAAAGGTGGAGGCCTGCACCACCAGGTCTCAGGGGTGGGGTGCTGGGTGAGGAAAGCTGGATCCCAAGAGCTGTGCGGTGAGAACGTGTGACTATCCTGAGCCCAGGAGTTTCTGTGCAGGGCTTGGCCCAGGCTCCAAGCAGGACATTTGAGAGTGCTTAATTGAAGGGCAGGAGGTGTTCTGTGTGGGGCACCCCAGGCTGAAGCACCTCTGTCCAGATATTGGTCTTCACTTCCACCAAGGATAGAATGAGGTCGAGGACCTCAGCCGCCCTCCACACCACCATAGCAAAGGAGCCTCCAGCCCCTTCCTCCATAGCCAAACTATGAGCAGAGGCCAGGCCAGTGTCTTGTAAGGTGTCCAGACCACTGGCATCACTCAGGTCCTCATACCAGTTTTCTTTGGCCAAAGGTACTTGAAGGGGGTCAGAGTAGGTGTAGGGAGGGATCCTCGTGTCCAACCCAGTCATACTCCTCACAGGGCCTTTCAGGAAAAGGAGGCACTATCTCTAATTCAGAAGGTCATGGTCCGGTCAGTGCTGGAGCCCGGCTCTGTATTAGAGTTGGGAATGATTTTAGATTCGGCATCATTGGACCGAACCTGGTGAAGGTCGTGGATTAGCTACCGTAATCGTTCAGGATCCAGGAATAGATTTGGAGGGCCCAACTGGCACCGAGGGTGAACCCGCCTTTGGTAACCTAGTCGGGGCACCTATGAATCCAAAGGCCCTTCAAAGGGGTCCAGCCGTCCAAAGATGAGGTCCTTGATGTGGGCTGGGGTCTCTCTGGTTCCTGGAAATGCAGGGAGACGCAGGCGGACCTAGGCACAGGCTCCAAGGGGGACGTATGGGAGATGGGCCTAGACTTGTGACATTGTTCCTCTGCCTCGTCTGATGACTTGGAACAGCACAGTGAGGTCAAAGAGCGCTTCTGCTTCTTGGTCTTCTTCTCCTTGTGGGACTTATCCGATGAAGTTGTCCGGTGTCGAGCGAGCGTAAGCTTCATCGTCCACTCTTGGATCACTTTGGGGTTAATCATACGGCAGTATGAGCAGGCCCTGGAATCATGGTCTTGCTCCAGGCACCACAAGCAAACCAGGTGGGGATCTGTGACAGACATTGGTCTGTGACAGGTTCCACAGGTTTCTTAGGGGACATCCCTAAGGCACACTAGGAGCAAAAAGGCTCAAAAGGTCAACATTGAAAATGTGGTTGAAAAAATGACAGAAGATGCTCTTCCAGATCTGCGCTGATGGCACAGAAAGAAAGGTACTGAGGTCAGCACATTGCGGTGGCATCTATATAGCCACCATGCATGTGACATCCGGCATGGATGATGCAGACGCGGAGCCATTTAGCACCACCTACCAGCATGCGGAGGTACTGCTCAAGATTTTCCGGATCCATTCTGACGCCTGGGGAATATTCTAACCTAAGCAATCTGCCGCTAGAAGTCTCTATCAGATCATACAGTTCAAGAGTCGTGCACTTTGTCTTTATTTTCATGAAGCAGCTAAAGGCTCCTCCAATCACTTTTCCCCCTAAGCCCTCCACCAAATGTTCTCAACCTACTCACTGTTAGACTTGGCATCTTTTGGCGTGTTTCCCCAGACTTTTTGCTTTCTGACCTCCCGGTTTTGACTCTGTTTTTGCTGGTGTAATGATTCTGCGCACTTTCCTCACTGCTGTCCAGTGGGAAAGTGCAAGCGCTCCTGTATAAAATGTGTTATGGATTGGTGTTTCCATGATTGGCCTATTTGGTTTATGGGTTAGTCCCTTGTAAAGTGCACTGCGAGTGCCAGGGCCTATAGACCAAATGCTGTTGGTGGGCTGCAGCACTGGATTGTGCCACCCACGCAAACAGCCCGTAAAGTGTAACTCGGGCCTGCCATCGCAGAGCCTGTGCGCAGCCTGGGGCTGCCATGTCGACTTGGCAAGTGCACACACTTGCAAGTCCCTAAACCTTCCCTTTGCTACATGTTAGTCACCCCTAAGGTAGGCCCAAGGTACCCCTGTGGGCAGGGTGCGTTGTATGCGAAAGGTAGGACATGCCCTGGTGTGTGTGGCATGTCCTGATAGTGAATTACAGCCTAGTTCGTTTTTCACTATTGCAAGGCTACCTGTTCCCCATAGGCCAGAACGGGCAGTTTTGATTATTACAGCTTATAATCCTAACTGACCCGGGAACATGATAGAAATTCGAGTTTAGTATGCCTGGACTCAGAATGATAAAATGCATCTTTTAGTGAAGTTGGTTTTAACATTCTGGGTTTGAAAATACCACTTTTAGAAAGTGGGTATTTTCTTGTCTAACCATCCAAGCCTGCCTCTGCGAGGTTGTGTATTCCTTGTCTGGAGTGTGAGGGACAGGGGCTGGGGGATGCCAGGAGACAGGGTGAGTCAGCACAGGGCTGAATAGCAAGATCTACATGTAGATGGGTGGGAGGAGTTGCACCTGGGCCCTGAATAGGACAGTGCCTTCCCTCCACAATGCTGGCTCCACCTCCTGTGGTGCGTCTGATGTCCCTGGCCTACTCACTGAAAGAAGGGACGGAGACTTGTCAACAAAGTGCTCCAGAACTGGTTTGGACTAGGCAAAGGCCTCTCTGCCTTCAGAGAACAAAGGAATTTGGGATATAAATATTGGGGCCCTGACCCCATGAATTTAGATCTCGCTGGAATCAAGGAACCTGCCAAGACGAAGAGCTGGAAGAGCTGCCAGGAGGAGTACTGCCCCTTTGCTGTGTTGTTGCTTTGTTGGGTTGGCCTGCAGCTGCTGCTTCGGCCTTGGGCAGTGAAAGGAAGGAACTTTCTACAAACTTGTGCGGAGTATCTCCAAGGGCCTGGAACCGAGCTGGCCTCCTGTTAAGAAGTCTCAGGGACTGCAAAGACTTCACAAGCCTCTGGGTACCGCTTCTGGAACGCTGTTTCAGTTGCCACAGAGGAAGGGAACCGCAACCGACTCCGTCAACCGAATCCATCCCTGGCCGGTGACCTCTTTGCACCGCAGACCGCATCGCCCGCTTCGCATCGCAACCCTGGTCTCACCGTGGGCAACGTCCGACGCCGCCAACACCGAGCCGCTGCTTGCACCGTGACCTGTGGGCACCGCAGTTCGCATCGCTTCACTGAACCAGCCGGACCCGACCGACGCGGTCGCTGCAACTGGCTCAAGAGTCGTGACCGCACCGCATTTGGGGCACCGCTCGCACGTCTGCGACGCACCGCTCCGACTCGCACCGCTGTCCGACGCCAGCTCCCGCACTCCGGCTTGGTCGCCTGCATCGCAACCTGTCAGCACCGCATCGAGCATCGTCTCACCCTGCATCGCACGCCTGGGACTCACCGACTCCGTCTGCACGACGCTCATCGAGCCGCTGCCTGCACCGCATCGAGGGACACCGCACCTTGCATCGCTCCGTCTTGCACCGCAACCGCGACGAACGCCGACCGGCTCGTACACTCCGTACCAGCCACAACGAGAAAGGTACTGTGACCGAGTCTGTTCACGACTCTGCTGGCCCGTATCGACGCGGTCGGCTGGAACTGTTAGACTCTGTGGTTTTCAGCATCGTGGTAGACTCGGACGGAGCTACCGACTCGTACGAACTTTGTTTTTGAACTATTCCTGCAAAGAAGAAGTTACCTTATCAAGCATTCGTTTTTAAAGTATAGTATTGTGGATTTTTGTCGTAATTGGTCTTGTCTTGAGTATATAAAAATTGGTTATTTTTCTAAACTGGTGTGGTGTCCGTTTGTAGTGCTTACACTGTATTACTGTTGGTTATGTGCAAATGCTTTACACACTGCCTCTGAATTAAGCCTGACTGCTCGTGCCAAGCTACCACGAGGGTGAGCAGGGGTTACTTCACGAGTGTAACACCCTTACCCTGACTAGGAAGAAGGGTCCCTACTTGGACAAAGGTGCAAGCCCTTGCCAACTAGAGATCCCATTTCTAACACTCACCCTTATCAACCACCTCGGTACTGCTTTTTCCCAGCTCTCAATACCCTTCCTAGTGGCTTTTCTTCCCGCTTCCATCCACCATGTCCCCCTTAATCTCTGGCAACAAGCTCTTTAACTGCACCTCCTACAACACGGTGTTAATCATGTGCCCGCTCTTTAAATGGTAGACATGCTACCCCTTCTTAACTTGCGTGTTCAATGGATTGGAGTTTCATTCACCATGATCCCTAACTTTCTGTGCAATTACTGCTATAAATGTTTTGACGCATCCTAATGTCCCCCATAATAAGACCCTATGTAAAAGATGCACCATAGTCATTGTTTCTACCTCCTGATATCTTTATCAGAACATCTGGCAGTGCCGTTACATTTACAGAATGGAGCCTACCTTGCTTTATTTAAAGTACTCCACTTCTTGCCTGACATACGTCGACCCTATATAAATGTCACACACAAAAATAATAAAAAAACAAAATGTCCAAATTCCATAAATGTCATTGTAAGTGTCCCAAACCTGTTTGCACAACGTCAACAGAGGAGTGTGCAAATTCCCTGCCAATGAAAAGTTAATGTAATTGCCTCCATAGGGCACAGACTAATAAGTAAGTAGGTCAGTTATTTGTAATATACACCCTTTCGAAATAAGTAATTTTGAAGTAGTAACTGGAGACAATTTTTAGGGCGGTGTTCAGAATAATTTGTAATCATCTCCGTTTGAAAGAGGATTTTCGCTGGTCAGAAGACTATGTACTATCATTCCTGGTTTGCATATGTTCGTGTATGCAATCTGAACATCCTCTGAGACCCTCCTCTTTGGGTACATATACTTTGAAATTCTTTTTAAGAATGAAGGTGTAACATCAGTAAATAGTTATTAGAAGGCAACCACTTCTCAGCTGCATCCAGCGCATCAAGCACAATCTACTGCACACACACATACGAATACATACTTAAATAAACGATCTAAACATGAAATGCAAATCATTTTTATTCCACCCATATTGATATCAATGTACATTTCACAGTTGCTTTTCCTTGTTACACTTAACATGGACGATCGGACTAAAAAAATCAAGTTGCAAAAAATGAAATCAATAAACCGCCACCAAACAAAGCACAGCGTGGATGATCACACGAAACCCCCAATGTATGTTTATGTACGTAAGCTTCTGTAATCACATTGCGGGTCATGTATACAGGCGAACCTCGGACTTAATGCTTTCACCACCATGGCTAGCGCCCCAAAAAAATCAATGCAAACAACAGATAGACCTCTATTCTGCACAACGGATTGTTGAATGGCGCTTCAGTTGTTGAGGATTGCACCCGCGTGCAAAGGGAGTGGCAAAAGACCCTTGCACTAACAAGAGGACAAGGGAGAACCTACCAACTGTTCAAATGACGTGTATCCACTGCTTAATTTGTAAAAGAATACGTGAAAGGGCCTGAAGTTTGGTTCAGAAGCTGCTGGAGATGCTATCGAATGTCGGGGTGCCAAATACCAACGCTGCGTACTCTTGGTTGCAACTTATGTCTCTTTTATCCATTAGCCACTGCCTGCTCCTTTATCTCACTCTTGTGGGCTCTTTTTCATCTCTGCTTCTTCCCTTTGTCAAAGTTTTTCTGTAGTTTTCCTCCTACTTCTTTCCACCTTTTATGATTTTCTCTCTCTCTTCCTCTGGATCAGTCTGTTGTGTAAAAAACAAAAGTGCCGAACCCCAAAAATAATTGCTGGTGGGCCCCACTTCAACCACGGCTCAAATTAAGCACTGCATTTATCCAGACTGCGCCTTTAGATGTTGGAATCGTGAGAGATTTCCTCCCATATGACGTAATCTTTCCCAGTTTCCCCCGTAGAACCACTACTCTAGAGAAATACATTTGAGGGATAAACAGGCCAGCCAAAACAGCTTTCCTACATCCCTATTTTACGTGGTACCACTCTTTGAAAGGGAGGGTTTCCAATTCATAGATTCACCCACAAGCTAAAATGCATTAATTAGCAAGCATATTTTTTTTTATCAATGGGAAAAATAAAAAATATCTTAAAAATGCAATAGCTAGTTCCTATAAAAATAGTGATCAATGTAATACTTGCTATGAATTTAAAAATTAACTCATTTTTGTCTTCTGACTTTATTTGATTCTAGAAAGTGTACACTTGGTCTACAGGTGGTATTGAGATGCTATAAAAAGCAAATGCGGATAGAGATGTACATACCATGTGTGTTCATGGGGGGGACCAGTTTGATGGTAGAACAAGCAGGAAGTAAGAACATCAGAGGTTGAGTGGAGCCAGTGTCTGGGCGGTAACTAAGTATTGCAAGACTAAAGGCTGTGATAAAACCCAGATATCTCTCACAGCAATACTAGTTCTTCAACACGCAGCTCTTGCATGCACCAAGTTTGGATATGGGTGCAACACATCCGCGAGTGGTTCTTATCTCTTGGAGGTACATCAGTTGTCTCCAAAGCCTTCGCGCGTGACAGAGCACTTTGTGCACCAGGCAGCGGGTTGATGGTCGTCCATTTGTCCTCGGGATTGGGGTCAGAGGTACCTTTCATAATATGAAAGGTGGTTTTGCTATGATTTTCCCAGTTGTAATTGTATTGTGATGGGCAGTGCTTGGCAGTTTCCTGGATGGCCTTCACCTTTCTTTTCTGGGGAGAGACTTTCCTTTATCCAGCCTAGGATGAGGATTGTGAATGTGATAAATTTATGGCACTCTTGAACAAGGCAGCAGTAGTGTCCATTAGTGATTAAGGCCTTTGGCTCAGAGAAATTGTTCCTGGCATCCTGTACCGGCTCAGAGATTTGACACCTTAAGTGATTTATGGCAAAAGAGTATGGCTTGTACCTCAGTTACGAAACAGAACATAACATGCGTATTTGTAAAGCCACGTTCACCGCAATGGGTATCTTGGCTCTGAATAACAGATGTTTATTGTTATCCAACTCAATGGTACTAATAATTATAGCATAATTATTACTGCTGAGGAACTACCTTGTCAGGGTGGTTCAGGTGGTATTGTCTTAGGTCTTATTACATGCTGAATGTAATGAGATGTGCCTCGGTGGTGGTTGTTCACCTCTTGTCCTAACACGAAACACTGATGAATGAAGACAGAAAAGTTATTTTAAATGACAGCAGATCTGGGACTGGGACAGACTGACTTACACGGATTTCCCAACAAACTGCAAGGGCCCGAAGGATGTGTGAAATCGTTACAAAGTAATAAGCAATAAACTTGTGCTATAGACACAGTAGACAATGGTTCATATATATTTTGCTACAAAACCAGAAAAGACCTCGCTTCCATAGACCTCGCTTTTATACGTGCCACTGTAAGAGTGGTTTTCAGTATTCCATGACAAAACACACCACAGCATGACATTTGGGACTGTGTACTGTGGCGGGCACTTAGTAAGCATGAAGAAAGGCTGCCTGAACCATGCAGTCTTTGCAATGCTACCATCACAACGGCACGACTTGACACTTCTTTATGAAGTTAAATGATTACGTTGACAATATGGAAAAAAAAGTCAGTCACAAGTCAGATTCACTCATTTTCTATTGAAAGTGCGTTTTTAGATCACCTCTAACTGGCAAATCGGCACAGAACTTTGCAAAAGGTATGCACATATGTATGGTTCATCATGGAAAAGTTTCATGCAGCATAGTCGGCAGCGGGGGGGGGGGGTGGTTTTGGATAATCCAATAACTTGCATTTCCCATTCATAGGCCCTCCAGACAGGGGCCACTGCTTTCTGTATGCTTTCTTTTATTTGAATAATATTCGGCAAACAGTATGGTATTCCATGTTCTCCCTTCTACAGACCTTAGAAAGTGTGCTTCAAACTAAGGAGATGTTGCCAGTTGGGTTCACAAACAAACTGGAATCTGTGGTGGCCATCTGATTAGCTGTCAGGAGCTGAACATTTTTGCCCTGCCAGCCATTTTGAGGTGTGAAAATCGGGTCTTTTTTTCATTAACCTCAGTATGTGAATCAAAATCAGAGGGAACGGGGAGGCAAGGTAACCATAACCCACCTCTTGGGGAATTGTGGTATACTCCAGAGGAGTTAACCCTGACATCCTCTGACTAATGTCCTAAAAAAGATTTTTCTCACACATTTTGGTTAAAAAACGACATTTTTGGCCATATCCCCCCGTATATAGGGTCTTTAAAATGTGTCCGAACTGAAACAAAATATACATGTCTATAGACAGTGGTTCGGGTCTTCAAAGCAAAAACAAAAAAGTCCTGTCCAGTTTCCCCTGAGCATTGCCCTAGGCTAGGTACTGTGAGTAGTGCACCACTAAGAACAAGACCTTCCACTTGCTGTGGCCTGAGCCTGCAGGGCGTCGCCGCAAGCCATGTCCAACAGGTCCTGCATACTGTGTGCCTTAACAGAGGAAGTGGCAGAAAGCAATGTCCTGTGCCCAGTGTGCGAGTGGGGCACTAAGCACAGCACCTTTCTTTGTAGAAAGAAAATTAACCGTGTTATTTGCATTTCATGAAGCCTGCCCTACACACATGTAAATGTGCATAAAATTGTGTCTAGTTACTTTGCATGAGCTTCCATCTTGAAACTCGAATCAGCCTTCGCACCAAGCACCAGAAGAAAGGTGACTTGACCAATTCAAAAGATGGTAAGTGGGACTTGGGACGTCCCCACCCTTTGGAAATATTAGAGTTTGTTGGCTTCATAGACTGGACAGAATTTAGCATATCCCTGCAACTCTGTACCTAGTTCAAGTAAATTCTATGAGCCAGACGCTTAGGAGACCAACTCACTCTACTCTTTAATAGAAAAACTGGGCCACAAATACTCCTCGTGTCAGTAGGAGTATTGTCTCATGCCTAACCTGCACTGTGTTAAAGAATGTTTATTAAACTGGGGCTTATGGTCACGCAGCTAACCATAACTAGCAATTTTCACTGTTTGTTTTTTATTATAATAAAATTTCTTCATTTTGAGGTTTTTCCAGGGAATGTGTGAGTTTTTGGGAATTATTCTTACAAGTGTACCATCACGTCCCAGTAACATCTTTTCCAGTTCATCCTATGCATACGCTGAACCATAGCTATTGCAGACTTTAATTAATGCATACATACGTCAAATATTTCTTCGAGCTGCATATGTTCAGACCTAATGTTTAGAAACCCTTGTTTGTGAATAACCAGGTGTATGAAAGAAGCATCTTCGGCGATGACGAAAGGGGGCTTCCGTGCTCCATATATTCTGGTGAGCTTCTCTGTACACAACTAGTTCAACGTGTTTTGTAGTTCATGTCACTAATCACCACAGTAAATGGTCCCTACGCAACTGGCGTTTCTAATATTTTAAAATACGAGTTCACTATGCTACAAAAGGGCCACAATAAAAAGAAATCACATTCTGCAGGATTTCATTCTTCTTTTGTACCTGGAAACATGTCTCGCTTTTGCCTATCTTTTTTTTGTTTATGCTGGACTTAAATATGTGTAAAATACTGGTTTTCATCCTTTCTTTAAAAAAAAAATATATATATATATATATATATATATTTATATATATAAATACAATTTCAACGAGAGTTCCATTACTTGTGATAGTTGAAAAGTTTCCATTTGGATACTTTTCATATTCGTATTCTGCTTTCCATTGGGATTTTTGGGTGGTTGCCCGGACTTAGCTCTGCTTTGCTGAGGTCAATGTGTGTGATTGGTCCAGTCTACTGCTAATGTAACTTATATTAAAGCAATAAATTTAGACAACGCAATGCACATTTTCAGCTTTACAGTCCGCACTGGGGATGTCTGGCAGGCCTATGCCAGGCACGCAACCTCTACATAAACATATGAAGGCATTTAATGGATAAAAAAAAAAGACAATTTGGGGGCCAACCTCCATTTTCTTCAAGCATTCGAAAAAAGCAACTTTCAGACATTTTGGACTGCTGGACGTTCTTATGGTTATTCGCAACTCTTTGGTACTCTTACAATCTGAGTGTACTCGTATGGTTTGTTTGTGTGTACATCGCTCCAATACTGCGTGCTAGCACGGCTTTCTGATTCGGATGCCCGGCTGAAGAGCCTTGCCTTCTCTTGATTAACATGCTGATTTGTCTATTTAGAGGTTGTATGGAATGTTTTGCCGCGTCTTTGGACTGTGTTCCATATTTTTCAGTTGTAATGCTACATAAAGAATATGTAATACGGTGAAACATATCAACACTCCTGGAAAGCGGGGTGCTGGACTGCTGCAGACTGTGTTTTTAAGGCTTTTTAAGGAAGTTCAGGTTACGCAAGATTGTCAAGAGGAGGTTATGGAGTCAGGAAGCTTGTATCAAGAAGCATCTGTCTCCTTGACTCAATAATTTGTAGGTGGAAGTTTCATGGAGGAGGTAGTGCCAGGGTCAGAGGCATGAGAGTGCAGTTGTCTCGTTTCAATTTGATCTGAAGCCTTCTTGGTCCTGCTACATATAATATTTCAGCCATTAACGCTGGAACCAACGATAACATCTTACAGTGGGGTGGTTACAATTTTGATTTTCAGCCAGTCTTTGGAAAGATAATGCAACCTAGTTGCTCTGGTGCTCTGAGACTTGATAATCATTATATGGTTTAAAGCGCACTAATTCTGCGTGCTATGGCACGCGGCTCTACACAAACACCTCCATTTCCTCAATCTAAGGTGTTCTTACCTTTTTTTTCCATGATCTAGATATGGAATGTTCAGCAGATTCTTCAATAGAATGCTTGGCATGTTTAAAAGCCAAGGGTCCTGTCTCCCGTCCCATCTATTTGGGGATGGGTGCAACTATCGATGTAAACGGAATAGAAGCAAAATGGGTCTCGCTGGATGGGCCCCCTCTGCCTCCAAGAGTAGTCAAGAGTTTTTGCCCCTTCTCCCTACTGCCATCTTCACTGTTCTCCCCAATCATAGACATGCTTATTGTAGAAAACAGAACTGAGCTTTTAGTCTTTCTTCTAATGTTCAGAATGACACCTGTGACATGGAGTATAAGCACCCGAAATCGAGGGCAGATTTTTAAACACACCGGGGAAAGGGATGGGGATAAAATACTTTTTTTGATGTCCTATAGATTAACTGAGTGAGAATTCCTGTTATCCAGTAGTTTAGCCTCTAGAAGACCGTAAATTCCAGATTTTCTGAAAGGTCATAATAAAGGAAAGTGCCACCCAGTCACACCTTAAAACTGGATGATACCCACCCACCCACCCTCAGCTGTCACGATTTGCAGTTGTTTTTAAGGACTGAGCACTGCACCTGCTAAGGGGTGCTGGGTCAGTTTCACCTGAAGTTTACTGAATGTTATTGCGGGTATAGTGATGCAGAAATAGCTTACAAAGAGTGCCCGCATGGATTTCTGTTTCAAGATTTCAAGAGAACTATCTCATCTCAGATTTTAAGACTGCTGTATCTACCTTTTTGGGTGTGAGCATACCTTTCAAACGAAAATACCAACATTTTTAGGACAGACATAGTGATAACAGAGCTTAAAATAAGGACCATATTTTCCGTAGGTCGGCACTGTTCTATGTATTACAGTTCTTTGCAGATTACTGGTTCCATTGGTGACAACATCAGTTTATGCTTAGGAGTGCAAGCATTTTGCTTAGGCTCACTGACTTAATCTGAAGGGTTTCATAGCTGGAGCATCATCTAAAAATCATACCAAGTCCTTCCACATGGTAGCAGTTGGTTGCGCTGACTTTATCCCTATATGGTGTGACTGATGATAAAGCTACTGTATTTCCACAGTATTTGTGTGGTGGTCATTGCTGCTTTTAATTTTACAGCCTTTAATGCAGCTCTGTCTTGAGACTTTTAAAGTACCTGTTTAGTTTACTATGCTCCTCTGTTTTTTCTAAATGCAACCCAACGCTAGAGCTGTGTCTTGTCAGTATGTTGCTTCAAAGCACACTCGAAACACTCATCACCTCCTCCAGGCACATTTAAGTGAAGAGAATACCTTTCTAGCATCCGACATGAGAACTGGTCCTAGGATATGTGGTCCCCTGTGACTATCTTCTGCTTTCTGCCCTGCAGAAATAATCTGCCCTCCACTGTCTGAACCTGCACCAGAGGTGAACTGTGTTCCAATGTGTAAAAGGTGGTAGGAATGTCTGATGAAAAAAGGTCAAATTCTGTCTAGTTCCCTCATCTTTTCCACAGGTATCTTTGATTTTTATCAGGCCAGCACAAGTTTGTGGCAGGTGCAAAAATGTCACAGTTGAGATTAGAATGAAGACCTTGCCAAACTCCCTTCACCGTGGCACGGACGTGTACAAGCACTTCTGGGGTTTCATGATTCCACTGATGGCCCCGCGTAGGTGTCTGGTTGTCTCTGTGGAGCATCATTTGGTAGAGTGCTAAATGTCCAAGCCTGTGCACAGCACTGCCGACATTTAGGCAAAACTCACGGCGGAGTCTCAAGGCCACCAGAATACCAAGGCTCCACAATGTATGCCACCTTTACATACACCGCCTTACGTGACAAAGGGGAGGTCAGGTTCCGGGCCAGCCCTGTTGTTCCTTCGGGACTACTTACAAAAGTTGTGGCCTGTCACGCAGGGCCCAAGTCCCCCGGGTCCGCACGTATGAGTTTCCTGGAATGTGCTGGGCTGGTAGCCCGTGGCAGCATCAGCTTGCAAGAGTTCCAGTGAGAGTCACAGTCTTTAGTTCGCGCTCCACCTACGAGGGCTTGGTTTTCTCTTCATAATCCAGTATCACTTGCTTGATGTGTGAGAGCTTGTGGTGTAAATATTCGCATCGTCTCTTATCTTCCCGGTATCCAGGATAGGTCTGTAAACAGAGACCAAAAAAACATCAGGGAGAGAAATGGCTTTTACTGGGGAGACATTGCAGCGGGTAGAGGCAGTACACGCCTAACTACTTTACACCAAGCACTGTGATGAGGGAATTATAGTTTTAAATACATATACCAAGGAAACACCCCACATACACTGGCCCCTGAAAAGACAACAAAGTGAACGAAAGGCCCTTGAGCATAGTGAAAATTCTTAACATCAAGCCCGCAACATAGAGCTAAAGAAAAAACAAGCTCTTGAAAAACAGATGATCCTATTCATATACTTCCAGAGACTAAGTCAAACTGCAAAATGATGGAGCTCAATACGACACTTCTCTTATAAACATGCTTTGTCACCTTAGATCAACTGGCGCGTAAATGGAAGCCACGCTGCCCTGACATTTCCTAGTGAAGCACTTTTGGTTGCCAGTGGATTGTTGGGCCTGGTCTCTAACATTTGTAGCATTGCGAGATGTAGAACCATGTAGAACATAACATTGTATAACATAGAATATAACATGTAATATAACATAAAACATAACACAACATGTATTAGTAAAGTGCAAAGTTCACATCCAAATATGCTTGTTAGCGCTATTGACCGATAACAGATGTTTGCCGCTTGTCACTTTGAAACATGGCTTTTAAATCAACTATTTAAATCCCATTCATTCCACATATCACTAGAGCATTCCTCTATCTTATGTGCTTTGCATTTTATTGATGCTTTGCAGTTAATTGCATACGTTTGTCCTCGTAGAAGCACATATCGCCATAGTTTGCATGAAACAATATCCTGAAAGGTTGGAATAAAGTATTTTACAAGTTCCACATTTCCAGTCAGCTGATTATCAAAGATTATTGGGAGTTTTTTTTGTTTAATAAAGTGTTGTTTCAGCCTCTCAAGAACTTAAGCATGGGTTTACTACAACTACTTTTAAAGCGGAAAATCAAAAACAAGCCCATTGGTCAGTCAGGTTTTACTCGAGCTCTATAAGGGGGTAAGAGCATCTTGTCCAGATGTGTGCAATTAGCAGTTTTCCTACAGATGTTTTCATTTTACAGCGCATACAGCCTGCACTGGGTCACCTGACACCTGCCAATCCTGTGTCAGGGTCACAGCATGAAACCCTCGACATGTTACCTTAGTGTGCCTGTAACACACCAGCAGGAGTCCTCTGCCCTCTTCGCCACCCGTGAGATTAAAACGAGTAGTTCACTTAGATTGTCTCGTTTTGCATAAATTTGTCTGCATGGTGTGGTATATCATAGTTGTAAACTGAATGTAATAGGAATTCTGGTGGGACTCAAGCCCTCATTTTAGGTTCAGGCATGAAGGACTGCATGACATTATCACAGCATTGATGGAGGTTATCACAGCCTCTGCTGAACTCCACCAGGGGTGGGCATGGGCTCCACTGGAGCTCTGTGCCCTGGGCCCTGACCTCCTAAGATTGCGGCATGATCCCACAGTCCGTCGTTCAAGACAAAATGCCACCAGTCTTTACTGTCCTGAGCTCGTTTGCACCCAAAACATTAGACTTCAATTGCATTTTAGGGTGATCTTACAAAACAGATCTCTCCAACTGAATTACTCCTCAAATATGACCACATGGTGTGCTTTCTCCCACCTGACTGGTAACCCCGTTTGCCCAGTATCAAGAGATGAACACACAAACTGCACAAAGACATACAACACCCCTTCTAGCACGAGGGAGGCTAGCCGTTCCTTACTGACTCGCCCAGTGATTCTCTTTCATAAATGTAAATGTCGCTCTGTGTACAGGGGCGAGATTAGCGATGCCTGCTGTGATGCTCTATGTAAAATCAGGTTATGTCCTACTTGGCGCACCAACAAAGTTGTCCGGACCCTTATCTGTCTCAGAAACTGTATGACTGGTTTTGGGTAGGATAACAACATTGCATGAAAGAGCGGGGGTGTTGTGTGTGTGTGTGAGAGGTGGGTGTGTGTGGTGTGTGCGCCCTTCCTGAGGTCAGGACGAGAGGAGGCAAGGCGCAAACAGAAGGGACAGGCTGAGAGGTGCAGACTGAGTGTGAGAAAGGCATGCAGGGCAGGGCGGCCAGAGGATGGTTGGGACCAGGCCCGGTTCTAGCGGGTGGGCCGGGTTGGCCAGGCCCACCCAAACATGAGCCTGGCCCACCCAAACAGGAGCCTTGGCCCTCGCAGTGAGGACTTGAAGGCAGGCGCGCAAAGCACACGTCATGTGTGTCAGCCCGGGCCGAGACAGCTTCCCGGGCGCGCACACACACAGACAGTTTTAGAGATTATCGCAGCCGCACCCGAGTACTTCACAGGTCTTTAAAAGACCATTTACATGTTAACGAGGCTTTATTTATTTTTTCACCCCTTCATCTCCACATGGCAAAGGCGACAATGTTCTGCTGTGTGGATATTTCTTTTTCTATGCAGCGCAGGAGAAAATAAGTTTGTTTATTCCTATTCACCTTTCCTAACCCCTGCAGCTGCTTATCACATCAGGCTGTGACACAAAGTTTGACTAACGGAGTAGGTAAGAGAATGTGTTACTATTTGTTTTTCTTTTAAAAAATGCACAGGCCCAGCAGGACACATACTTCGTGAGTGCTTCATTTAAACAGTTTTTATCATTATCATGGCCGATGCAGGACAACAATAAGACAATACAAAATGCCCAGATAACGCTGCTGATAAATGATCCTGCTGGAGAGCAATCGTTTCTGTTAGTAGTTTTTAAATGCAGATGAACTGTATTTTATGTGGAAGCTCAGTGTGTTACTGCCTTTGTCACAGAGATCCTTGTGTTACTTGCAGTTCAGAAGTTACAATCCTAACATAGGACAGTGACCAATGAACTGTCATCAAAGAGCTGCATACAAACATGAATGGTATAGTTAGAACTTCGCTTTCTTTTTTGTGATATAGTTAGAACTTCCCCAGTCTTTCATTATTCTAATGTTGCTAAAATGAGTAGGTTTGGGCAGATATACATTTTTAGCAGTAAAGCTGACCCCCATGGAATACACTTTAAATCCTAAGGTTGTGTTTCCCCCGACCAACCCTCTAAAAATATACTGCCCACCAGTATGGATGACATGTGATTCATACACCTTGTAATCCGCATTGGCTTATGTGACATTCCCTGTAGACTGATTTACATACTTGTATGATTCATTGTCTCTGTATAATGTGTGTGTGGTGTAAAGTACTGACACACACTACACTGATATGAGTAGCGTTGTACAACAAATGAAATGCATATGAGAGAGGGGCTACGTAAAGATGAGGGGCACTGTTGGAGGGTGGCAGTGAGGGAATCCGAGGAGGAGGTCAATAGGGGGAGGGGCTATGGAGCGATGAGGGACACTGTTGGAGGTTGGCAGTGAGGGAATCCGAGGAAGAGGTCATGTGGTGGAGGGGGGAGCTAGGGAGAGATGAGGGGCACTGCTGGAGGGTGGCAGTGAGGGAGTCTGAGGAGGAGGTCATGAGGGGGATGGGCTACAAAGAGATGAGGGGCACTAGTGGAGGGTGGCAGTGAGGGAATCCGAGGAGGAGGTCAATAGGGGGGCCATGGAGGGATGAGGGGCACTGTTGGAAGGTGGTAGTAAAGGTTATTTACGGAGAAAGAGGTTATTGGTGCGGCGCCCAAAAAACTTTCGCATCAGCGCTGAAGCCGGCCCTGTCATGGCTTTTCTGTTTTTCTTTATTTAATTAGCAGTCGGGTCATAAGGGCTACTGTGGAACATACTTTAAAGTGCGTGCTAATTATATTTACCACTATATTCAATGTTTTATGTTTGAAGGTGATTTTACTAATGTTTTTACCGGGAAAAATGAAAGTGGAGCCCGATGGTGCCTGATATGGGGCTGGGGCCCAAGGTCAGCTGTGAGATAAGGTGCACTGGAGAGGAGTAGTGGATAATCAAGCCTGTAAGGGAGTGCGTTGCAGAGTCCGGGGTCAGGTGGAGGTAGTAATGAAGAGGGATTCTCCCTGAAGACTCGCACAGAGGGAGCCTGAGTAGTGCCACTTGCCTGATACTCCCACCTCAGAAACCTCCTCTTCCCATCAAAGGAACATTACATGGAAAAAACACTTTTTCAGAGTGATAATATTTAGAAAGAGATTTGGAAAAGAGTGCGTTTTACTGGACCTTGTAAGACTAAGAAGAGATAAAGGAGGGCCCTGAATCAGGCCTGCCTAGACATATATGCGACAAATCGAGCCCGCAGTGGCCCACCCAAATGCACCCTTGGCCCACCCAAATAAAAATTCCTGGAGCCGGGCCTGGTTGGGACTCCGGGCGGACTGCCTAGGGACAAGACAGAGTGGGGGGGAGGGGCTAAGAACATCAAGGTGGGAAGTAAACTGAATGCAGTGTCCGAAAGGAAGTTGGCGGGCAGGGGAAAGCCGTCAACGGAAGCTGAAAGGTGGGAGTTCGAGAGGAGGGGACAGGTGTGGGGAAGAAGCAGTAAGAGGAGGGTCGTGTCCAGGTGAAGACTACCAGAGGGCCGGACAGTCTGAAACCCGAGGCTCTAAGAAACAGTGCAACTTCTGAGACCATCTCAAACCAGGGCAGTGGAGTCAGGCTGTGGCGGAGCAGCACCAAAATAAACAAATAATCAGTGAACAAACAACAATATGGAACTGATCTACCGCGTGTGAACATTGTCCTGCTCCTGCTACGCTACTCATCTGGCAGCAGAGGGACTTCTAGACATCAGGAGGATTGTCGTCATCTGAGACGTCACGGTTCAGGGCCCACTGCGGGAAGACTTGAGGATTTGTAAACAAGATCTATTTATATCGAAAGTATACAGGTGTAGGTGTGAGACTCTAAGTGGCCACTGATATCGAGACTGCCCGGAAACTGATCACATTCCCATGAGGGAGAGTCCCTTCTGGCGCTGCTTCCCAATGAGCGAGACGTGCTCTGAAGGTGACGTGACTTGCTCGCAGAGAGCAAGCTCCCCTCCCACTGAGTGAAGCTAGCTTTTAGCGACTGAGGCCCAGCTACGAGTGCGTGAGCCTAAACCCTGCATGTGCAACGACCTCCAGGCGGGAGGTGCTTATCCGGTGTGCAAGACCAGATCCTGACGAGAGTCCCAGCTGAATCTAAACATTAAAATAAAAAAGCTCAAATAACAACTTGTGATTTAGACTTTTTAGTTCACCTTTGTGTAGGCGGAGGCAACTGCTGCAAAGTGTCCACGAGCACTCGTATGGTAAAACCTGCCGCTAGGAGCCACTCCACAGACTTACTGCGTGTAACACAGGGCTTACTGCAATACTGGTGCATGGGGGCTCGAGGCACCGTAAAACCGAGTGACTGGCTTAGTTACAAGGGTGGCCAGGGTTTGTGTGAGACTTGCGCCCGGCGCTTCGCTGCTGATGCCGCTTAGCCGAATGGGAGCCGACAGCTGCGGCATTAGCATCCCCGGGTCATGTGAAGTGCAGGGCGCGCTGCCGGCGCCGTCCGGGTAATGCTCCTGTAAGCCGAGCCGCCGGCAGGTGGGAGCACCGGTTCAGGGGGATTAGGGAGCGCTCTACCTTAAGACCGCCGCTCGCGGGCGGCGCCGGGTGGGTGGGAACGAAAGGTCACTCCCTGCAGGAAGCAGGTAATACGAACAGCGCATCAGACAATCTACGTTCACCTGCTCTAGAGGCAGTCTGTGGGGCCTGCCTGCTTTGTGACCATTACAGACTGTAATGTCGCTGTAGGACATACCCTTCGCGCCACAGACCCCACATCTTCACCCGCCAAACCCACACTTCAGTTTGCAACAGAAACGCACGTTTGTAACGTCGCTATACCAGCGGAAGACTGTGTAGCACACCAATGCCGACACAATGTCTACCGAAATATAACACAACCAAAGCCCCTGACATCACCGAACACTCCTGTGTGTGGTGCCACCAGCTGCTGATATTTTTTGTAATATTCTCAAATTATCAGAATTACTACTCCGCAGGCCTCTCGCCCAGGATTACACTCTTCAGTTTTCACCTCCAAGTTCTAAAATAGATTTAGAATTTGTCCAATTTGTTTTCTTCTCTGTTTTTAACAAATTGTCATGACTTGCCACATCTTTCAGAAACGTGATATCCAAACTGAGGGTTCGATTTTGAGGAGTCCACAGTGCTGCTATAATGCACGACTTTTCCCTATAGGACTGTAAACTGATGAATTTAACAATAGGTCTGGGTAACACTGCTCCATATTAACGCATCCAGGCCCAGAATTATATGAGCACGGCAGGGATGTGTTGGATTAAAAATGGCAAGGGTATTATTACATGTGGCTATATATTGGCGATGAGCATGAAAATGGTTAATTAGATTCATAAATGTAACCAAAATTAAATGCGCTCTACGAAAATCTAACTTCGTTTCATTTGTTTGAGGAGTCTTATTATTAGGGTTACTGGAAATACCTGGCAACGACAGGCCAAATTATGTGGCAGTATTGACAAAAATTATGCTGCATAATGTAACAATCTTTGAAAGTATAGCTTTGTTATTTTGATGTTTCAACACCTACTAAACCTGCTCAGATAAAGTTGCACGTCATTACTACCAGTTCAACATCTGAATACAGAAATCAGCAACTGAAAGTTTAACAATGAACTGCTGCAAAGAGTCTGCCATTGCGCAGAACTATTTTGGCGCTCCTTTTTATAGTAACTTTTGATTCTTCGAGCCAGAAATGAATTCTGCAGGAAATCCATAACTAAGCTAAAATGCTGCGGCCGTTGAATGGCATATTACCAATCGCCCCCCCTTATTAAACAGTATAATTGTACACAATTCCCGATAATGCCCGGAGGATGGCTCGGTAAATTAAGCGCTGTCTGGTGACATTGGATGTCACTCTTGCATGACAAGTTAGAATCCTGACATGGCCAACTCATCCTTTCATCCATCTGAGGTGGATTAAGTAAGTACCGTTACATTAAGTAAAATGAACACCTGTTATTTATAGTGCTTAGAAATTGAAAGCATGCTGGAATGAAGCACTACGTTGAACCAAGTTATTAGTATTATTTATTAGTGATCAATTCAAATGGGAAGGGGGCATTAATATCTTTGGATTAAGCTGGCATCAGAACCCCTTTAACGCATCAAACGACATTGGTCTAATACCCCGGGGACCGTCTCCTGCACTGAACTGCAGTGCAGTGCACTGATATACAGATGAGACCACAACAGGTGTCTGCTCACACTGGGCTTGCATCGATTCATTTCCAGTCGCCCACAGCGCTTTGTCAGGCAATAATTCTTCTGAGCACTTTGTGCTGGATGTGAATGGGTCGTGCATGTGTTTTCCATTCCAGACCTTATTGTGTGACTTCAAGATATGGCTATCTGCACATACAGGCCACCAAGCACTGTGTCACTCGCTCCATCTATACGAACCCAAATTCGACCTTGGTCCAAACTCCCTTTGGAGAGGTGGACATCGGAACTCGAAAAGACCACACCAAATTCCGTCTCTGACCCAACGGCAGCTAATGAGTATTTCTGCAACTGGATTGAGGGATCACTCAATTTGGTGCTCCCTAAAGTTTCAATCCAGAAGAAAGTCGGATCAAATAAGGCCGCCTGGTTTTCCCCTAAACTACGCACTTTAAAACAGCATTGCAAAAAATTGGAAAGAATATGGAGGAAAGATTTCTCTCCTGAGAAGAAATTTGAATATAGGGCGGCTATTGGACGATACAAGGCAGAAATAAAAACTGCTCAAGCCTCTTATTATGAGGGAAAGATCATGTCAGCCGCTAGCTCCCCTAGAGAAATCTTCCTCATTGCCAAAAAACTACTCAAAGTCCCCGGCCCCTCGGACCCACCGGACAACTCGGGTCTCTGCTGTACTGAATGGCCGAATACTTTTCCACTAAAGTACAAAACATCCTTAAGCATCTCCCCCAAAAAGACAGCAACATCCCAATTAAGCATATGAATGTTGGTGGGCATCCAGTGGAACATGAACTGGAGACCTTTCCCACGTTGACCCAGGAATTATTCCTAGCCATCTTGTCATCAGTAAAAAGTGGGTCGCCACTAGACCCCGCACCTCCTAACATCTTGAAACTGGTCGGACCAACAATCGCCCCCACTGCCACTCGTTTGGTCAACGCTTCATTCACGATGGGTATGGTCCCTCATGAGTGGAAAAGGGCAATGGTAAAAGCGCTGTTAAAAAAACCCACCCGGGATCCAGCCGACCTAGGCAACTATCGCCCAATTTCGCTCCTTACTGGAATCAGCAAGATAGCGGAGAAATATGCTAACCGCACTCTCTCCGCATTTCTCGAAACCAACCGTGTTCTCCACCCCTCCCAAACGGGGTTCCGCCCCGGTCAAGGGACGGAAACCGCCATACTATCGGTGGTGGAAGAAACTAGAAAAATTCTTGATGCAGGAGGGGCATCAGCCATAATCCTCCTCGACCTGAGCGCGGCCTTCGATACGGTGAACCACCGTGTCTTGGTTCACCGCCTCAGGAGCGCAGGAGTGACTGGAACAGCCTTACTATGGCTACAATCCTTCCTAGAAGGAAGATTCTTCCAGGTCTTTGAAGGCGACGCTAACTCACAGCCCATCCCCTTACAGTGCGGAGTCCCGCAGGGCTCTTCTCTGAACCCCACTCTTTTTAATGTTTACATGGCCCCGCTGGCAGATGTTGTATCCCCCTTCGGGATTCATATGGTGACATACGCCAACGACACACAGCTGGTCGTAGCACTGAACCACCCCAACCAGCAGACCAATGACCTCCTTTCCTGCCTTGAGGAAGTCGCCAAGTGGATGAGTCTTTCCCACTTGAAACTTAATGGTGAAAAGACAGAGCTCATGATCCTCGGCAATTCTCGGAGTTTTCTATCAAGCACCATGTGGCCTACTTCTAAGGGCCCGGTGCCGGTCCCCAAGACAGATTAAAAGTCTGGGAATCTGGCTAGACCAAGACCTTACTTTTAAAGTACAGGCGAGGAAGACTGCTGCCTCATGTTATGGCCTGCTGAGAATGATCCGCAAAATCCTCCCCCTCCTACCTTTCCAAGCAAAAAAATTACTGATCCAGGCTCTAATTCTGTCTAGGATAGAATACGGAAACACCCTTTACTTAGGGGCCCCGAACTCAGTGACCGCGAAATTGCAGGTCGTACAAAATTGTGCAGCGAGGCTGCTCACTGAGACCCCCAATCGATGCTCAGCAAGGCCCGCGCTACGCTCTCTCCACTGGCTCCCGGTGCAAGAGAGAATCAATTTTAAGGCCCTCTGCATAGCCCATAAGTCGCTGGAGGGGAGTGGACATCCCATCAACAAAGCTATGATTCGCCCCTACAGGGCGAACAGAAAACTCCGCTCAGATGAACTTCACCTGGCTGTGGTCCCTAGGATCAAGAAGGCCAGAAGTGGCGGACGGCTTTTCTCATTCAACGCCTCCAGACTCTGGAATGCCCTCCCGCTGCACCTCCGTAGGGAACCCAACCACCTGACGTTCCGGAAACAACTAAAGATCTGGCTTTTCCCTTAGGGTATCTGTCCTCTAGTTACGGCTTCAGCGCTGGGATGCTCCCGGGTAGCCATGCACTATATAAATGCCAATTCAATTCAATTCAATTCAGGCATGTCACCGCCCCTGAAGCTGAGCAGGCTATATGTAGAAAGCAGGCCTTTCCTACATCAATGCCCCTTGTCCAGGTTCCCGCCTGCAGAGGTGTGTGTGTGCAGCCTGTGGGGCACAACTTCAAAATCTGAGAGGGCCAAGTCACTCTAATTTTCCTAAGGTTCATAAGAGGCGTAACACAATAACTACATCATAATTTAAGAAACAAGGGGCAATGCTACGTGTGGTGTTCACTTGATAAATACTCACACTATCAATTATTGTCCTTAAGTTATTTTTGGCTAAATGAAAATATCAATACTTTTGTAGCTGTATTTGTTTTACATTTTTTGAAATATAAATTAAACAAACTATTTTATTGTGCAAATTTTATTGCCCCACATTTTAGAGCCGCTGTTTCGCTGTCCACCTCCTCACATGCAACTGACTGTGCTCCCACCCACTGCCTATTTTTTTATTTTTTTTTAAGGTTTTGTATAGCGCGAACAAGACCCTTGCGGGTATCAGAGCGCTTTACATGGCAGATGCAAGTAACATAAACAAGCATAGTGAAATATAGGTGCGTCTAATACAAGATAGTAACTAATACAAACTAGCAAATATATTACAAAAATATATAAATAGATCAAGTAAATTTAGCCATGAGGATAGATTTCACTTCTTTTTTGAAAGATGCAGTAGAAGGATTCTGTCTCGTTTCTGGGGGCAAAGCATTCCAAATCCTGGGAGCCATTCCTGAGAAGGTCCGGTTGTATGTTTTCTTCTTGGCAAATCGTTGTGGTTTCAGTAGGAGGTTACTAGAGCTCCTGGTGGATCTGTTACCACAAGAGAGCACCAGTTTCTGAGCTAGGTAACTCGGAGGTTTGTGATGTAAGGCCTTGTGTGTCATACATGTGATTTTCAGATGAATTCTAGCCTCGAAAGGTAGCCAGTTGAGGGCTCTCAGGTCAGGGGAGATGTGACAGTTTCTTTTGGAGCCTGTGATGAGTCTGGCAGCTGCGTTGATTGAAGTTCTTAGAGGGGCCGTCGTCGCTCTGGGAAGGCCGCAGAGAGCGACACTTCCGTATTCCACTCTTGGGATTACTAGTGCTTGAAATGCCTGTTTGAAGTCATTTGCGGGCAGGAAGGGTTTCAGTCTTCTCAATGTGTTCGTCTGAAAATGTGCTCCTTTTGTAGAGGCGCTGATGTGTTTCTGCATGTTTAGATTACTGTCCAGAGTTACTCCCAGCGATTTCGCTGAGTTGATAATGAGAGGTTGAACTTTGAGTGCTGTTAGGTGGTTCAGCCATTCGAGGATGATGGTCGATTGGTTGGGGGGAGCAATTAAGAGGAATTCAGTTTTGAGGGTGTTTAGTTTCAAATGGTTTTCAGCCAACCAGGTCTGCGTTTTTTGAAGCGTTGAGTTGAGAGATTTGATGTCCTCAAGTGAATGGATCTTTATGTAGAGTTGTGTGTCACCTGCGTACATGTGATAATGGACATTAGAGGAGCTGAGAAGTTCGGTGAGAGGTTCCATGAAAAGGTTGAAAAGTGTAGGTGAGAGGGATGATCCCTGCGGTACTCCTAACGTGACTGGGACGGGCTTTGATAAGGATTGGTTAATCTTGAATCTTTGTGATCTATTTTGGAGGAAAGAGGTGAACCAATTTAGAACAGATCCAGAGAATCCCATTCTGTATTTCAGGAGATCAAGCAGGTTGTCGTGTTTGGCGGTGTCAAAGGCCGAAGATAGAGCAAGCAAGATTAGTAAACAGGCTTCGTTTTGGTCAAGGATTTTTAGAGCGTCATCTATTATGTGCGTCATGGCTGATTCAGTACTGTGCCCTGCACGGAAGCCGGATTGGTATTGGTTGAGCAGGTTGAATTGATCTATGTGGTTGCCAAGGACTATCTTCAGGAAACAGATAAAGACCTGGTTGTTTCCCAATGCTCTTAATTAGGAGGACTTTGGGTTAGTATGAACTGCCCTCAGCGCCAAGACGCCTCTGCAATCGAGCGCTTTATAAATGCATCAGTCAGTCAGTCAGTCAGTCCAAGCTGAGTGTGAACACATTTTCTAAGAGTTTGGCCAGAGTGGGGATGTTGGATATTGGGCGATAGTTATTTAAGTCCGACGGGTCCGCCGATGGCTTCTTTAAGATAGGGGATACCTGCCCTGCTTTAAGGATTTCTGGGATGGTTCCTTGAAGGAGAGATGAGTTTATAATCTTGGTCCATAGAGGCAGTAACAGTGGAATGAAGTCTTTTATGCAGTTTGCGGGAAGAGGGTCTGTGAAGTGGCTGGAGGGATTCAGGACCGTGAGCGTTTTAAATATAGTTTCTTCACTGTAAGTGTTGAAGGAGGACCAGGAAGCGTTGTTTTTTAGGTCAAACTTTGCAGAGCGTATGAGTGGGGCTCCTAGCGGGGGCAATGAAGTGACCATGTGAGTGTCAGTATGGGATATCAGGTCGTTGACCTGGTCCGTCTTTATATTTTCTGTCTTCATAGTAAAGAAGGAGGCAAATTCCTCGCAATTGGGTAGTGTGTCTGGGTTAGCTTGAGGGCGGTGGGGTACACCTTTAGATTGTGATTTGATTAGTTCGAATAGATTTTTGGGACGGTTCTTGGCTTGGTCTAATTGATTACTGAAGTAGTCTGCTTTTGATCGTCTGATCTTTCTGTAGTAAGAGTTTCTCGTGGTTCTTAGTAGCTTGAGGTGGTCAGAGGATGGTGCAGATCTCCATCGTCGTTCAATTAATCTTAGCGATCGTCTGTCTTCATTTAGCCTACCATCATACTATTCACAGTGCCCGAGAGGTTAAACAAATGTAACACAGGTGTGTCAATCTGCCTCTGATGACGACACAATACGTCAGCATTACGAAGAACTTTGCACTGGCTCTGCCCACACAGCGCTAGATATGTACACAAATATGTTCCCCGTTTCTCCGCATGTCAATCTGCCATTTCACTAACCTCTTAATTCATATTTGCGTAATAAAGAAAAGGCAGGCCAAGCACCTTGCATCCAGCTCCTCCCCCTAGAAAGGGTTTCCATTCATTTCACTCAGAGGTGCTGGACACGAAGAAACATCTTCTGCTTACTAAATGCGAGGAAACTGTGCCCACACCAGTCACACAAAGAATAACGGATGTTACCTTTTTGAATTTCTTGTAGGCTGTTACAATTTTTTCCTCCAGCATCTGAAATTTGAAGAACAAAGTAAGGCATCATACTGTGAAATGCAAGTGATAATGCTCCTCAGAGGCACTTCTTCCACACAGAGCAGCACACGTGTGACATCTTCGCAGGAGATTACTTGTGATCAGCACTGGGCATCTGCCACAACGAGCCACAGCAGTGTAGCTTCTAGGAGGACATGTATGTTCAGACATGGACATCAGCGCCCACGTACCAACCCTACTGTCATCTCAGGAGACCATACATGGTCAAACACAGGCGTCTGCCACAGCTATGTTCACTCATGTCCTCCTCGGTACAAACCTAGACATCACCAGTGTCATCGTCTCAGGAGACCATGTATGTACTATCTAGGGCACCTGTACACAAGACAGCCCCAGCATCGTCTTAGGGGACCACATATGTACTATCTAGGGCAGCTGTACACAAGACAGACCCAGCAACATCTCAGGGGACCACGTATGTACTATCCGCGACACCTGTACACAAGACAGCCTCGGTATCGTCTCAGGGGACCACATATGTACTATCTAGGGCAGCTGTACACAAGACAGACCCAGCAACATCTCAGGAGACCATGTATGTACCATCTAGGGCACCTGTACACAAGACAGCCTCATCATCGTCTCAGGGGACCACGTATGTACTATCTAGGGCAGCTGCACACAAGACAGACCCAGCATCAGCTCAGGGGACCACGTATGTACCATCTAGGGCACCTGTACACAAGACAGCACCAGCATCGTCTCAGGGGACCGCTATAGGCCACACATCAATCACACCTTGTATGGAGATCATGTAGGCTCAGATCTGGACATCATCACATGAGAGATCACCAGTGCCACCTTCGCATCTTATACGGAACATCAATACACAGAACCACATCTGCACCATCTTATCAGGAGCCCACACTCGATTAAACCGTGATGCTCCTCAACTCAGTAGCAGACGTGTTAGCTTCTCAGGAATGAAGTATGATCAGGCTCAAGACATTTGCACACAGAACAAAGATGGTGCTACATACAATGGCACACAGTAGCAAGAAGGCGCCACATACATTCATACACAGAACTAAGACGGTGCCAGATGGACGGTGAACTTGGGCCTCTCGGATGACAGAGAATGGAGGGATGCAAAGAGGACAGCTAGAAACTAGCAATCTCTGCAAGGCTCCATTTAATTCAAGTGTATGTTTGGAGTGTACTTTACGCCGGAACACCTCGGGACCATGGGTACAGTCTCAGCACTCGGCTACTATAGCTGCCAGACTCACAACAGAGACTTAACGTACATAATCTGGAAGCGCGGAGTGACTCAAACAGATCGGTCTTCTGAATTCCAAACTTTGGTAAAGGTCCCCTAACTCCCCAATGACTTCAATCCTAAACTGGCATTACCTGGAATTATGAAGGAAGAGGGGTTCCTCCACGGGCTGCCTGGACTCTCATCGGCCTGGGATGTCTCCTGGCTCAGTCTTATATTGTTTAATACTGGAGCTCTGCTCCTAACTTTAGGAAGTGGCTCCAGGGACTGGATGATGTGCTATGTTTTAAAAATCTATTTACCAGGTTAGAGGTTGCCCTCAAAACATGCAGAGCTTTGAGAATCTTGGTTGCCCCACATTGGGATTCAATTGTGAATTGTCCCAATTACAAAATGTGAAATTGACCTTTAATGTAACATTTTACGTTATCACATTGTATAGGATATATTCTGGGGTGGTGTGCCGCATGCTGTTCTAGAATGCTTTACTATTGTACAAATACCAATAACATGTTATATAAAAAAATGGTGATAAATACATTTGCACACAGCACCAAGAGCATGCCACATACATTTGCACACAGTATCAAGAAGGTGCCACATACATTTGCAAACAGTTGCAAGAAGGTGTCACATGCTTAAGTGACAAGGTGGCATCAAACTAAGATATCAACCACACAAAATCAAAGCAGTGCCACCTTCTCAAGGTAGCATGTGTGATCAAGCAGACATCAATATGAGGGCCAGCTCTGCCGTACACTCGGCAGACCAAGAGGAACCGACCAGGGTGTCCACAGGGAGCCCTGAAGAGTAACATTCGTGAGAGAAGACAAGTGATGAAACTCACACTGTGGCTTC
This sequence comes from Calotriton arnoldi, assembly GCA_963921515.1. NCBI lineage: Eukaryota > Metazoa > Chordata > Amphibia > Caudata > Salamandridae > Calotriton > Calotriton arnoldi. The sequence goes on from CAWUFW010006290.1 coordinate 554,843, forward strand.
TTTCACAGTGATACGCTTCGCCTGTTTGGCACATGCTTTGTCCCTTACAGTTTTCGATGGTCTGGGTTTCTCTCAGCCAAGAGACATAGCTTTTTCCAGCGTGCTGGTGTCTCTTCCCACTCAAACCGACTTCCACTCTCGGATTGCTCAAGCTTGGCAAGGATCTCCCTGGGCCTCTCATAATTGGGATAAAGTTGTAAAAATTCCCTGCTTCTCCTTCCTCGAATTAGGTTCCCTGACCTACAAACCTCATGCATCCTTTCACCTCCGCCTTTTCATGCCCGATGGCACTCGAGCAGCACTTTAAATAAAGAGCACCTTCTCTGCCGCTTGAGGTCCGCATGCCTCCCCCCTCCATGGTCACCCGGTTGCATCCCCCGCTCTCACCTTGTGCTCAGATGTTCCTGGCTTCAGCTTCTTCATCCTGGTCCCCAGCTGAATGAACCTCTCCGTCACTTTGCCGATCTTGGAGTGGAGGTCTAGATACTCTGAATAATCTGCGTCAAAGTCCTCTTCGTAGCCTTGCCGCTGTTCATGCGAAGTGATTGCGCCGTACTTTCTGCCAAAAGACAAAACCACCATCAATCACTCAGGTAGGATTGGCAAGGAGTAGGTTCATGCCTCTACAGCAGTAGGCAAACTGGGAAGCTTCCTGAGGCTTGGAATAGCCAGGTGTGCCCTAAGCAGATGCCTTTGATGTAGCCCATCATTGTCGAACCCCATCAAATGCCTCGGCACTTACAAACGCAGGGCAGCATCATCACATTAAAGTGCATCTCCATACTAAAGTGCCTTGCTTGGTCACATAAGGGCGAGGCTGCCCTGCTGGTAAACAGCTCTTTACAAGGGATCATCGCGCCCGGTGCTCGTGTTGTGCATTTACCAGAAATCCAATGTCTTCTTGAAAGCACAGCTCGAAGCATTCACCGGACTATGCGGAGGCTCACACTTCTTGGATGGAGATGGAATAGGCTACCACAGGGGACGACATTTCGTGAGCAGTTTACAAAACTTGTGTTATGTGTGTGCATATATGACATTTGTATAGCACGAGCCTAGCCAGAGCCAAAGTCACTAAACAGGAAGATTTCCCAACATGTTTTTTTTTTAATCTGTTCAACTCAAGGGATCTGAGCCGCTCCTGCTCCATTCACGAGCAGCAGCCGGCTCCATTCGCGGCCTTCTCCATCCACGAGCGGCAGCCTGCTCCACACACGCGCCGCAGCCTGCTCCTTTCACGGCCTGCTCCATCCACGAGCGGCAGCCTGCTCCATCCACAAGCGGCAGCCTGCTCCATTCACGTGCAGCAAGCAGCCCGCTACATTCACGTCAACAGCCTGCCCCATTCACGAGCGGCAGCCTGCCCCATTCACGAGCGGCAGCCTGCCCCATTCAAGGCAGCCTGCTCCACTCACGTGCATTGGGGAAGCTGCATTGAGGAGGTGGTGGAGATGGGCTTGGAGAGTACCCAAGGCTCGGTTTCCAACTGGGATATGCATTTGTGGTTACAACCACAGGCTGAAAGTGGGGTAACATTTTTTTAAAGGCAGATTCAGGTCACCAGGCACCTTTCCAGTGAACTGTTAGAAACACCCAAGAACACAATAAAGAGGCCAGTGTATTAGATATATTGGTCATGCTAAGAACACGTCACTTCTACATGGAAATGTCTACACGCAGCAATGGTGGGCCGGGAGCAGGCTGAGCTTGAAATCAGAAAAAGAATACATAACATATTGGGACACACACACTTAAATAATCAATAAATGAGAGCGGAAGTTGGGGGGCGTTCAAAGTTGGTCAGAGTTGGCCCCCATCCCTATATTTTCAGGGTAACACGCACTACGCAAATTAATTCATTTGGATCCACTGTATTTAAATGTACCTTTTATTGACATCTTGGGGCTCTGGCATTGACGTGGCCTCCTTAACCTGTACTAGTCATCGCTGTTCTATGGTGCAGCCCATACGAGGGGCAGAAAACATGCGCCCGAAGGGCCCTCACTCTACTGAGATTGCCGTCTCTCTGACCCCCTTGGTATGATCCTTCCCAGAGACAACTTGGTTTCCAGGTGCAAGAACCCCAGTCCCCACAGGCAGTGGCTTGGTTAGAAATCCCAAAGCGCTAGATTTTTTGTTGACAACAATTGACAACTACCACAACACCCGACTGCCCAGTGGAAGCTTCTAGAGTGTGGACAGAAAGCTGCAAGCCCAGCAGGTGGCCCACAGTGTTACAGGCACTGCACTTTCTCCACAGCTTGACATATATCACATACAAACTACTAATATAATGTGAAGCAAAGAAGCGGCCACTCCTTTTGCAGTTCTCAGTCACGCGCTACGTTGTTGATTTTTATATATGGCCAGTGAATCCCACCCTTTTCATTTTACACTCTGGAGTCGTGAGGTGACGAACAGACGAGGCTTTACACCCTCAGCAATGCGGCTGAGGCCAAGCTGACCGGAGCTGTTTTGACAATCCCATGAAATTATAAGTGTTTGCATGGAATCAGTCTTGAAAACCTGGGATATCAACCATTAAACTCTCAATTAACAGCTCGTACGTCCACTTTGATACTTACTCCTTATTGATGTTTCTCTGCAAGGCGGACAAACAACTCTTTGCATATCACCTGGTGCCCAGTGTGCCGCATAAATAAATGTACACACCACATTCGTGGATGTAAATTATTCTTTTCTTTATTTAATTCGGATAGGTAGCTGAAGCATGCAGATCACAGACTCTGCTGCACCCAAATGTACATATATCCCTCCATCTTATCCTCCTATCTGCAACTTTGATAAAGTTAGCACCTGATGATTTACAATTCACTCATCTCGCACTAGTGCCTGAGTCACACCTGGTGGTTCACTGATATTATCTCAGACAAGCAAGGGAATAACTTACCTAAATGCTGAGTAACTGGTGGAACCAACCAGTTCAACTTAAATACTAGTTATTTTACGCTGCCCCTCTCATCTGAAGCTCTCATACTGAGAAAGGGAGGTCAATTCACAGAAACATATCAGAGGTCTTCAGAAACTTTATCATCGTTCAGCACAAGTCGGAGGGAGGACCCGAGTACATCAAAATGGGGGTGACATAAGAGGCTATTTATACAAATGCTTCTATCAGGGTTACCTGTCCAACCTGCTTAGTCTGCGGTTCCTAGCCCCGCTCCTTTTCCTGAAATTAGGTAAAAGCAACAGCAAGTAACTTCAGACCCCACCTCACCAGACTCCTATGCCCAAGTAGCTCCCATTATCCTTCCTCGGCACCAACCTCCTATATGCGACATCACAGATGCCTCAACACTAGCGGACCACATCAAGGAATAATTAATGCTGAGACGAGCTGCTCCGAACTGGTTAAAAAAATCAATTCACTATGTACCGTCTTCGTCCTCAGAGGAGATTGTTCGAGGTCGCCGTATTTTTTCAGCCATATCAAGGTAAGGAGACACTTCTCATGGGGTCCGGTAGCTGTGTTGCTTTACTGAGCATACCCACTTGTGAGTGGGGGGGCTTAAATTCTACCATATGTGAACTTCTTTTGGATGGGATCGAAGTATGATTACACTCTGCTTTGGGTCTAAGGGTGCGTTTTTCCGTGTGGGAGTTAAGCGTAATAAAATCTCTGCATCCGATTTTAAACGCTTTAAATGTCATTATTACCTCCCATGGGCATGTCCCTTCATATGCAAGGTTCATACACACTATATAAGAACCGCTGAGGGATTAAAATTGTAATATATGATGGTGTGCTGACTCAAGGTATTGTGGCCAGGCACTCTTACGTACCGAGTGTAAACTATTGTAGCCCTGCTATTTATAGAACGGGGATATATTTGATATAGTTGTTGGATCTAGTACTGAACAGTTATTACTGGGAGTACTTCCATGGACTTAAAGCAGATAATGGTGGGAATCTTTAAGGACTATCATGGATTACAGTCTGAGGCGAGTCCGTGGTTGAATTTATGTTGTGCCTTTTGCTCCTATGTGTACTTGGTGATACTGCGTCGTTTGCTAATATAGGGTAACCATCTTTTCAACTGATTGATATATTGCCCACGGTTTCTCTTGTAGGCTGTTTTTGGGAGATTGCCCGTTTCAACTGTTGGCCCACTATATCACAGTGAGGCGCACTCCGGAAGGATTCGTGTGGAGGGTACTATTCCTATGAATGAATCCTGCCTTTTCTGATTAAGGAATAGTTATCTTGATTTTATTGTGTAAGTAATTGTTATATGCTATCCGTTACAAATAGAAAGATTAGCTCAGTAGGATTATATGGTTATATTGTATTATATATTTTCCTTTTGGCACAGCACACGGAGGATAAGAACTTTTGGGCAATCTCAGCGCAACATACACCCAGGGAACTCCGATGTTGATTTATCCCCAGGAGTGTCCGCCTTTTTGGCCCTAATGGTGGGTACCTTTATATGAGTGATGGTCATAGCCTTCCTGCCTTCTCTTGGTCTCTTTGAGTATTGTTAGCCCTTTCTTCCCCATTTTTTTCCTGTCTACCTTTTTTTGGCTATTAATCTTGGGTTACACAGGACTATTGTTCTAAATATTCATTTCCTCATATTATTGATTGTCCAACCACAGGAGGAGATATGATATTTTATATACTCTTTCTCATGAATTTTTCTACAAACTTCTCTGCGATCTTTCTCTCCCTTTTTTTAACTCATTTATAAAAATGTAATTCTGTTTATGGTTTTATGTAAATAGTATGTGATCTATAGTTGTTTAAATATTGTATATAAATGTTAAAATTAGGTGTTTGTTTTGAAGATAGAAGTCTTGTTAGTAGATATGTGTTGTGAAACTGTTATACGTTAAGTATAATATCAATGTGATTTTTGTATATAGTTGTCCTGTCTTTATGGTTATTATTTTTCTGTACATAATATGTACATATATATTGTCTGAATGTGAATATTGATGTTGGTGATGTCTTTTTATATATATATATATATATATATTTATGTACATATATGTTTGTCAAATTTACAGCCCTGAAGAAGTCCATTGTTGGACGAAACGCGTCGGCTGTGGTTTTTTTATATCAAGAATATTTCGAAAAATAAAAGAAGAAAATATATGGAAAATATTATGGACACGGACTTGATGCTTTGTGATGTGTCTATTGTTTCTTGCTACTAAGTGGTGCACCTTTGCGTTTTAGTTTGTTTGTTATAATCCTGTTTTGGATTGCACCGCGGCAGTGGGTGTGTTAACGGTGTGCACACACTATCATTGGAGAAATCCTATTACACTAATTAGGGATAGTGGGTCAGGTGCTAGGTCTTTACGGGGTACACTGCCAAACTTGTGTGTTTTTGAAAACCTGGGATATCAACCATTAAACTCTCAATTAACAGCTTGTACGTCCACTTTGATACTTACTCCTTATTGATGTTTCTCTGCAAAGCGGACAAACAACTCTTTGCATATCACCTGGTGCCCAGTGTGCCGCATAAATAAATGTACACACCACATTCGTGGATGTAAATTATTCTTTTCTTTATTTAGTTCGGATAGGTAGCTGAAGCATGCAGATCACAGACTCTGCTGCACCCAAATGTACCTATATCCCTCCATCTTATCCTCCTATCTGCAACTTTGATAAAGTTAGCACCTGATGATTTACAATTCACTCATCTCGCACTAGTGCCTGAGTCACACCTGGTGGTTCACTGATATTATCTCAGACAAGCAAGGGAATAACTTACCTAAATGCTGAGTAACTGGTGGAACCAACCAGTTCAACTTAAATACTAGTTATTTTACGCTGCCCCTCTCATCTGAAGCTCTCATACTGAGAAAGGGAGGTCGATTCACAGAAACATATCAGAGGTCTTCAGAAACTTTATCATCGTTCAGCACAAGTCGGAGGGAGGACCCGAGTACATCAAAATGTAGGTGACATAAGAGGCTATTTATACAAATGCTTCTATCAGGGTTACCTGTCCAACCTGCTTAGTCTGCGGTTCCTAGCCCCGCTCCTTTTCCTGAAATTAGGTAAAAGCAACAGCAAGTAACTTCAGACCCCACCTCACCAGACTCCTATGCCCAAGTAGCTCCCATTATCCTTCCTCGGCACCAACCTCCTATATGCGACATCACAGATGCCTCAACACTAGCTGACCACATCAAGGAATAATTAATGCTGAGACGAGCTGCTCCTAACTGGTTAAAAAATCAATTCTGTATTAAAGGCTGGTGAGACTCAATAAAATGACACAGCATTACTCCTGCTGGGACACTTACTCTTTTGAAGCACTAGACTAGACTCGCTACCCTCACGAGGGTCAAATTCTACCATTGCAAGTAGAGATACACGTCCAAAGGCACATTTCGAACAAAGTAAACCAAGAATAAGGTTACGCTGGTGCCGGTTGTTGCCATCTGCATAGTTCACAACTCCATTTTATCATTAGTATCTTAAGCTGTATTTATATGATGGAGGCTGTGTGACTGGTAAGACAGTGCGAGGAGCAAAATAATAAACAATCACGACACCAGCGATCAAAAAATAATAAGTAGAGGGCCCCCTTTTTCGACATTTTCTCCAGCAAATCCTTTTCATAGCCCCCAGCTCAGTCACTGACACAAGCTCTTTGTAATCACCCCACACCATTTTCATTGCCTCTCCTCCATTTCACTGCACAGAAAACCCAACAGGGAGTGAGAGTCTGGAATCATACCATTTTCGAAAAAGGTCCCTACAGAGAAAATAAAGAAATCCAGCCCCTTTTCCCATTATTTCATCAACAAACATTACTAAAAATAAAGACTCCAAAATCTGCATTTGTTCATGTCTGTTTGGGTTTCGAGACCTGTTATTGTCATCATTCACCATAGGAGGATGCACAATCCGACTGGCCGCTAGGTGTCTCTGTTGCAATGGTTTTAGACCGATAATTGAGAGAATCCGCGTGGTAAATTCTGCAATGAAAACCAGCCACGCGTGCACGCATCAGTTCTCTGCGTGTTAAAGCTCAGCACCTACAATTTAGGACGTGTATTTCTGGTCACGTTGGCCCTTTTGTGGCGTCGCCGTGTGGGCATTTACAGTTGATCCACTGCTGGGAAGGGGGGGTGGGAAGGTACACTGGAAGGGAGACAGAAGTTCGGACAATGAGAGGGAAAAGGGAAGATGTGTGGTGCTCGGGCCAAATTAAAATACTGCAAAGATCTGTGGGTGGACAGAAGAGTGAAAGAATGGAGCTGAAAGCAGGAGGAACCGGATTACAGGATATGGGAAGACGGACAGGGCCACGCGGTGACATGATCCAAGAGCATGACGGGATCTTTCACGTACACCTCCGCGGGGGGGCGAGGGGTGATGCCCACAGCGCTGCTGCCACGCTCCAGGCACTGTACCTGCTGCTGGTGGTGCACCCGTTTCCCGGAACACGCTGCTGTGGAGCGCAGGGTTGCAGATTTTGATCTGTACCGACGGTGTCACTTTCGGAGTGAGACTGACGGCCCTACTGGGTTACAGGCAAGATACGGGTTACGTATCACTATGGCTGGCCTTACTGCCTCTGTTGTTTTAAAAACATATTTCGTAAAAGTTTGCTCTGCTTTGTGGTGGCTTTACCTGCCTTCGCGAACAATTTGCCCGCAGTATTCCACCCCACCAAAAGGCGTCATCAAATTCGGTGATCAGTGCAGATATAACCATTTCCAGCCTCCACCCTGACCCCGGGCTTGGGTGTCTGCCCAACGCCTGGGTGTCTGCCAAGAGGAGGAAAGTGAACTGCAGATCCTGGTGACAGCGAACCTGGCTGCTCACTCCTTGAAAGTCCCCGTCAGCCTGGGAAGTCCTGCTCAATGCACAGAACAAGCATACAGTGACTGCTCCCTAGCGCCGCAGGCCTCATGGCGCTTTAGAAGCAGCTCTAACCAGTCTGTGCCGTTCTCGGTACTACACGTCGCTCCTCGTCTCGCAGCACAGCCCAAGCCCCATTTTAAATCCTGCGAAGTGTTTGAAATAACTGCTTTCCAAACATTGTCCACAGGAGGCCGGGCGGTTCGGGAGAGTTTGTGCGCATCTAGCGGGTGCTTTTTGCAGACACTGTTTTCTTGAAAGCCTAGTCTCTGCTTTAGCACGCAGCTGCACAGACCGGCTTTACGCGGCGAAAAAAAAACCACAGACAGCCCCCTTCTATTTCTGCCTGCTGACTTGCAGACCAAGGGTATACAGCGCCTGGCGTGTTTGCCTTGCGCCCCTGTGGCAGGACTCGGCGTTTCAGGTGCATTGCTTTATTACAGGGATTGGTTCTCTGGGAAGAAAGTCTCGTGCTAGGAAGTGCTTCTACACAAGGACTCGCTTTAGGCAGCAGTTCCTTGCCAGCTCATACTGACATACAAGACTTTGAGCCATCGACAGCATTCTGGGAGACTCCACAGAAAAGTGGCTACAGAGCAGCAGACATCTTATTGCTATCAGTAGACATGTTGGTCCTTGTTCCATCTCCTTCCATCCAACGTGTAAGACCCTGTACGCTGCGATGGCTCCTGCAGCGAAGTTCCTTACACACATTAACCAATCCGCACCCCACAGAATACACCGGGAGCTTCTTGAGTCACCCATCAGGTTAGGTTGAGGAAACATCAGGTTCTTCTGAAGGTCACATGTACCCCACAGAATACACCGGGAGCTTCTTGAGTCACCCATCAGGTTAGGTTGAGGAAACATCAGGTTCTTCTGAAGGTCACATGTACCCCACAGAATACACCGGGAGCTTCTTGAGTCACCCATCAGGTTAGGTTGAGGAAACATCAGGTTCTTCTGAAGGTCACATGTATGCATCTACTGGATAGCTCACCAGAAGCATGGCGTGTCCCTGCTCAGGGTAAGATCCCACCTGGTGTAACTACCAGACCAACCCTCCAAGTGACACAACAGCATTCTATATGTGATCATACTCATGGTGTAGTAGGGACACAGAACAGAGGGAACACAATGCAACAGCAACCCACACTAGCCCGCTGCCTTCCTACAAAGTGGAGCCTGTAGGCAGGTCTGGCAAAGAGACGCACTTGGGTTTTTATTCTTACTACCCACGGGAAAAAAAAACATTCTCGGTCCACTTTCACTGGAATGGATATCAGAGTGAATAAATAATTAGGTGGTGAAGTAGAGCGTTGACGAAGTTATGACACACTTGCTGGTCTCTGGGCCAAAGAGGTAGCGATTCAGACACGATGGAAAACCCCATGAATGTTTTAATTATGACGGAGTCCAAAGAGACAGCATGGGAACCTGGGTACTTCTTACAAAAACACATCAACTGGTTTTGTCAAAAGTATAATTAACTCAATCAATCAATCAATCACGGCATTTATAGAGCGCGCTACTCACCCGGGAGGGTCTCAAGGCGCTGGGGGAGGGGGTAAGTTACTGCTCGAACAGCCAGGTCTTGAGCTGCTTCCTGAAGGAGAGATGGTCCTGGGTTCGCCGAAGGTGAGTGGGGAGGGAGTTCCAGGTCTTGGCTGCCAGGTAGGAGAAGGATCTTCCTCCGGCGGTGGTTCTGCGGATGCGTGGTACGGTGGCGAGGCGTGGCTGGTTGATCGTAGCTGGCGTGTGGGCGTGTAGAAGGTCATGCGGTCGTTGAGGTACTTTGGGCCCAGGTCGTGGAGGGCCTTGTGTGCGTGGGTGAGGAGTCTGAACGTGATTCTCTTGCTGACGGGGAGCCAGTGCAGGTCTTTCAGGTGCACGGTGATGTGGCTGTGTCGGGGGATGTCCAGGATGAGTCGTGCGGAGGCGTTCTGGATGCGCTGGAGTCTCTCTTGAAGTTTGGCTGTGGTTCCGGCGTAGAGGGTGTTCCCATAGTCCAGTCGGCTGGTGACGAGTGCCTGGGTGACGGTCTTCCTGGTTTCAGTGGGGATCCATCTGAAGATCTTGCGGAGCATGCGCAGGGTGTTGAAGCATGAAGATGAGACGGCGTTGACTTGTCTGGTCATCGACAGGGAGGAGTCCAGGATGAAGCCCAGGTTGCGTGCGTGGTCCGTTGGCTTGGGCGCGGTGCCCAGGGCCGGGGGCCACCAGGAGTCGTCCCAGGCGGAGGGTGATGAGCCCAGGATGAGGACTTCCGTCTTATCTGAGTTCAGTTTAAGGCGGCTGTTCCTCATCCAGTCGGCGACGTCTCTCATCCCGTCGTGTAGGTTGGCTCTGGCGGTGGTGGGGTCGTTGGTGAGGGAGAGGATCAGCTGGGTGTCGTCGGCGTAGGAGATGATGTTGAGGTTGTGTCGGCGTGCGATGGCTGCGAGGGGCTCATGTAGACGTTGAAGAGGGTTGGGCTGAGTGAGGATCCTTGTGGAACGCCGCAGATGACTTCGGTGGCTTCGGATCTGAACGGGGGAGGCGGACTCTCTGGGTTCTTCCGGCGAGGAACGAGATGATCCATTCCAGTGCTTTCTCTCGGATTCCGATGTTGCTGAGGCGCTTCACTAGGGTGCGGTGGCAGACGGTGTCGAACGCCGCAGAGAGGTCCAAGAGGATGAGGGCAGCTGTTTCCCCGTTGTCGGTTAGGGTTCTGATGTCGTCGGTGGCTGCGATAAGGGCGGTCTCGGTGCTGTGGTTGGCCCGAAACCCGGACTGCGAGGGGTCGAGGGATCCATTCGTCTCGAGGAAGGCGGCAAGCTGTCTGTTGACGGTCTTCTCGATGACTTTGGCCGGAAACGGAAGGAGCGAGATGGGACGGTAGTTCTTGAGGTCGGTGGGGTCCGCCGTTGGTTTCTTCAGGAGGGCGGTAAGCTCGGCGTGCTTCCAGCTCTCCGGGAAGGTGGCGGTGTGGAAGGAGGAGTTGATGATGTCCCGGAGATGGGGTGCGATGGTGGCGTCGGCTTTGTTGAAGACGTGGTGTGGGCAGGGGTCGGTTGGTGATCCGGAGTGGATGGAGTTCATCGTGCGGGTGGTGTCTTCGGTGCTGATCGGGGTCCAGTTGCAGAGGGTGGTGGTGGCGGGCGTTGGTTCGGCGGTAGGGTGCGTTGTTTGTGCGTCGAAGCTGTTGTGTATGTCGGTGATCTTGCGGTGGAAGAACGCGGAGAGTGAGTTGCAGAGGTCTTGCGAGGGGGTGATGTCGTTGTTTCCGGCGCTGGGGTTGGAGAACTCTTTGACGATGCTGAAAAGTTCCTTGCTGTCATGGGCGTTGTTGTCCAGTCGTTCTTTGAGTGCCGACTTCTTGGTGGCACGGATCAGCTGGTGGTGTTTGCGGGTGGCGTGCTTGAGGGCGGTCCTGTTGTCTGTGGTCTGGTCGAGTCGCCAGGTTTTCTCGAGAGTGCGGCAGTTCTTCTTGGATTCCTTGAGTTCGTTGGTGAACCAAGGGGTTTTCTTGCTTCCGGGTCTGCTGGGAGGGTTTTTTAGTGGTGCGAGGTCGTCGGCGCAGGCGGTCAGCCACTTGGCGAGGTTGCTGGCTGCTTCGTTTGGGTCCGTTGTGTTGGTGGGTGTGTTCTGGCTGAGGGAGGCGGTGAGCTGCTCGGCGGTGATCTTGCTCCAGCTCCGGCGGGGAGCCTGTTGCGGGTGGTGGTGGGTCGCAGTCTTTCTGAAGCTGAAGTGGACGCAGCTGTGGTCGGTCCAGTGGAGTCCGGTGGCGTGGCTGAAGGAGATGTGCTTGCTGGACGAGAAGACGGGGTCAAGCGTGTGGCCGGCGTAGTGGGTGGGCGTGTTCACCAGTTGCTTGAGTCCGAGGTTGGCGAGGTTGTCCAGCAGGGCGGTGGTGTTTCTGTCGTTGTTGTTCTCCAGGTGGAAGTTGAGGTCCCCTAGGAGGATGTAGTCGGCTGAGGGCATGGCGTGCGGGCTGATGAAGTCTGCGATGTCTTCGCTGAATAGTGTGCGTGGTCCCGGGGGTCTGTAGATGAGGGTGCCTCGGAGGGTGGTCTTGGGGTCAGTGTGTATCTGGAAGTGTAGGTGTTCGGCGGCGGAGAAGGTCTCGTCGGAGTTAGTCGAGATGCGGATGGTGTTCTTGTGTACGATGGCGATGCCTCCTCCCGTCTGGTTGACGCGGTCCTTCCGGGTGATCTTGTATCCATCCGGGATGGCTATGGCGATGTCGGGCGCTGAGGAGGCGTTCATCCAGGTCTCGGTGAGGAAGGCGATGTCCGGTGCTGTTGCGTCGAGTAGGTCCCAGAGTTCCACGGCGTGCCTGTGGACGGAGCGGGTGTTCAGCAGGATGCATTTCAGGTGGTTGCTGCTGTTGCTCGACTTGGCGGAGGTGGTGCACGTCCGGGGGCAGGTGAATCGGCAGGCTTGGCAGGCGAAGGGTCCGTGGGTGCGTCTCGGTGAGGCTCGGTAGCAGGCAGGGTTCCGGCCGGCATTGAGTGCGGTGAGTGTGGCGGCGTCGTAGGTCCGTCGAGTAGTGTTGCGTTGGTGGGTTCCAGGGGTTCTGGCGCTGGGCGCGGTCCAGTCGCGGACGGGCGCAGACGGGCTTGCCTTAGGCGCGCCTTCGGCGCGCCAGCGGCGCGCCCGCTGCGCACGTCCGCTGCGCGGCCGTGCAGCGGCCGCCATTTATGGGGAGGTGGGAGGGAGGAGCAGCTGGGAGGCGGGAGGCAGGGGCAGCGAATGGGCAGTCAGGGGGCGGGGCCGCAGGGAACGCAGCGGCGGGAGTGGCGAGAGGCAGCGGGGGCACAGAAAGGAAAAACAGGGGGAGAGCAGACAAAATCACGGGCGCAACAACAGTGGGGCAGCGAGGGGCACAGAAAGGAAAAACAGGGGGAGAGCAGGCAAAATCACGGGCACAACAACAGTGGGGCAGCGAGGGGCACAGAAAGGAAAAACAGGGGGAGAGCAGACAAAATCACGGGCACAACAACAGTGGGGCAGCGAGGGGCACAGAAAGGAAAAACAGGGGGACAGCAGACAAAATCACGGGCACAACAACAGTGGGGCAGCGAGGGGCACAGAAAGGAAAAACAGGGGGAGAGCAGGCAAAATCACGGGCACAACAACAGTGGGGCAGCGAGGGGCACAGAAAGGAAAAACAGGGGAGAGCAGGCAAAATCACGGGCACAACAACAGTGGGGCAGCGAGGGGCACAGAAAGGAAAAACAGGGGGAGAGCAGACAAAATCACGGGCACAACAACAGTGGGGCAGCGAGGGGCACAGAAAGGAAAAACAGGGGGAGAGCAGACAAAATCACGGGCACAACAACAGTGGGGCAGCGAGGGGCACAGAAAGGAAAAACAGGGGGAGAGCAGACAAAATCACGGGCACAACAACAGTGGGGCAGCGAGGGGCACAGAAAGGAAAAACAGGGGGAGAGCAGACAAAATCACGGGCACAACAACAGTGGGGCAGCGAGGGGCACAGAAAGGAAAAACAGGGGGAGAGCAGACAAAAACGGGCACCGGGGCCACAAGCGGAGGGCGATCTTACCTACAGGAGCAGCGGGCAGACAACACAGGCGGAGCTGTGTGGTGGGGGAGCGACCTACCTGGCAAGGTCAATTAACTGTGTTCTACTTTTTATGCATATGGGAAATATGTTAAAACTGTTGCTGTATACATTTTATATGTAGCTAGGCTAGTTTTATGGACATATTGGCCTCATCAACAACAGCTTGTTCACCTCTTCCCGAGATCATTGGTGCCCACTTCCTAGTCAGACAGGAAACGTGGAAGTGGGCTCCCTACAATGTAAGGGGCTTTCCCATGTGTTTATGAAGCTCCACAGTATGTGGGGCATGTCTGCCAGAGCCACAGCGTAAAAGTACTAAACATATCACTTGCTGTGAAAAGTATAAGGAGTATTTTAAATGCAAGAGTAACGTTGGAGTAAGTTACCAGAGCAGTCACAAATTGCCTATTAAATCAAGACGTGTTAAAACTAGGCGTGTGTTGGCTGCAGTTTTTTAATCCATATTAGAATACAGAAAATGGTGTTTCCTTTTCCATTTTTTATAGTCAGCAGCAGCCATTCAAGTGCAGGCCTTCTGAGACAAATGGCAGAGGCAGCTCGACGTGGTGTTTGCACTGCATACATTGCATTTTGCGGAGTAACCAGGCCCACTTTCAGAGTTCTGCCCCTTGGAGCCCGCCCTGGGCTGCCTAGTGAGCGCCTGTGGGTGGAGGTGTGCGCTTCGCACAGGTGACACTCGCCGGAGGCCGCAGCTGGCACGCGCTACCAAGAGACCTCTCCAAGCATAAATGCTGCACTGTGAAAAAATGCTCCCTCGTCACTAGCCTGGGGGGTCTCCTGGCAGGGGACAGGCAGCACGGGAGAGAAGGTTTGCGTTTGTTTTTCTGCTTTACCAGACCTGCAGGTGGTTACAAAAGGGAAAAAAAAGAATCCGTTTGTTGCAGAGGCAGGTAAAATGTCTAAAGCAGACTGCTGTGAGAAGTGAGGGCAAGGCTGCTTGGTTCACCTCCAAGGTGGGGTGCACACCCTCGGACCTGACCCCCCTGCAAAGCGTGCATTGAACTGCCTACATCACCCCACAGCTATCAGGCTGAGAACAGAGTGTCTGTTCATCCCTCCCTTCACACCTAGTAAACTCTTAACAGCGCCACTCATCTGTCTGTGGCAGCCAAGCAGCTGCAAGACAGGCCCACAGGAAGGGAGCAGAGGGACGATGATGGTGGGGCAGGACTGGGCAGGGGGACATGGGCGCGAGCCGGCTCACCAAGACAGCATGGACAGTGTGGGTGCTCCAACGAGTAGCTCGTGAGCTACTGGTAGCTCACCAGCCACCTATGATTAGCTCTCCTATGTGCAGCCCAGCATACTATATTAGAAGCTTTTGCTTGGTTTAGTTAATACATGTATTCCAAAATTGAAAAGTGTTTATTCAAGACAACGTCTGCATTTTCAGAACTCATAACCTGATGTTTGGAGAAAAATGGTTGAATTTCCAAAATATACTTAAACCTTGAATTTGAATCACATGAAGTGAATGGAAAATCATCTGGTCTTAGGCAGACCTATTACTAATTTTATGATCTTGGTGCCAGGAATAATGTAACTATGGCTCTTATGTATTACCCTTGTAGAGGCATGCCACATTGACAAAGCATGTTTTACTTTACTGCTGCTGGCAACCGCACCTGATGTACTGACATGAAGACTTCTGGTTAATCCTTCATATGGTGGCCACTAATGTATGTTGGCTGATGTTGTCACTATTAGTAGCTAAGGGTGATTTTCATTGAACATGACTAGCTCTCATTGCAGAAAAGGTTGGAGACCCTGGAGGGACAGAAATATGGAGAGAGGGTGCAGTCAATGACAGGTAAAGCGAGTTATGACGTGAGCACAGAGGCAGACAGTTGAAGAGACACTAGGGCTGAAAGAAGCGTGGAAGAAACTGGGGGATGAAAACCACGAATCGTGGGGGTCTCCTAGTTCCTAATATGGAGAAATAACATCAAGTGACCAAAGTGAAAAACCGGCGTGAGAACGATGGTTGTGAACCTGTTATGGCACAGGTGCCTAGATTCTTGTTCAGTGCCCAGTACCGTCACTGCATGTGGTTAGGAACCCATCGAATGATCACTCCCACTTTAACCACTGAGTAACCAGAGACCCTTCCCTTATGGTAGTCACCTCCTCCCGGGCGGCTGATAATTCATAGCCATGCATCTAACACTTACCCGTGCCACCATAAACCCTGCCGATTGACTTGCTACGAACACACTTTTTTTTCTTCCAGGGTTCAGATATTGAAGGGGAGTAGCTTTAATGAGAACCAAAGGACTTGACAAGGTGGGGAATGACAATGCATTCTACAGCTTTTGGGGGGCGACGATCTCTTGCCAAACGAGGACATTTACTTGTCGTCTCTTGGCCCAACCCTGATGTCAGGACAACATTTTACAACGTTTTCATTTGTTTCTCCTAATGAGTAGATCACAAACTCAGTTACATTTAATATCTTGTGCATAACCTCAATTTACACGTATGACACCTAACCCACTCCACCCTATAGTGCTCTTCTATATGAACTCTCCTCAGCTGGATTGGATATGTCCACACCCATGCTTACTGTGTCTAAACCCAGGGTAAACACCCAAGCGACACCTCATTTATAAGGCACAGTGAAGATCTTACTAGGGTAACAATATTTCTGTATTCTTCACCTCAAGAATTGTCCTTCCAGGCTTCTGAGTGGTGCAGAAAGCTTTTCCCCAGCAGTAGCCGTCCAGCACTGCCAGGAGGTGACCTCGCCTCCATACATGCCACTGGAGTAGAGTAGGCACCAACAAGTGCAATGACCTCAGTTCCTGAACTTCTTCCACCCTGCCGCGAGGTGTGCAGAGAGGAAACGAGAGCAACAACAGAGACAACTACACCATGTGAAATGTTTGTATACCATGAGAGCTTAGTAGTCAGTCCACTAACTCTTCAAGTGAGAAGCGAGGGCACTGAGGAATCTTCGGGAAGATTAAGTGTCTACCAGAAATATTAGTATCGTTTTCTTCTGATGGATACATCTTCAGTGCAGATGCTTCACTTTAAGAATGACTCCCAGAGCAGTTCCTCCCTCAGAGGTGGGATGAGTTGTCCTGCTTAACCAAGGAAGTCATGAGACACTACTCAGGCTAAGCACCCATTACTGCATGCCTGAGATGTGAGGCAGCAGTGCTTGGCCCAAGGCGCATGAAGGATGCATTTCGGTGAGCGAGGGTGGTCACTGGGATAACGTTGAGCAGGGTGTTGCCTCCATAGAGGTGGGATTGGGATAAGACTGCATCTGCTTTTAGTTTCATCTTTGCTGGAACTTCAAAAAGATGGAGTGGACACGAAACTTCTCATGTTGTCATTAAAACAGGTGCTCTCACTCGTATCCCCTTTCTATATCTATGATTGCATATGGTAGTTCTCTATATAAACTGAAGGCTTGCCAGAGCCCGGTTTACATACACAAAGAAAGACGACCGAAGTGAGGCTGGAGGCAGACGTGTCCCGGTGAGTCCTTGATCTTGAGTCACAAAGGAGTGAACTAGGGGGAGGTAGATGTGGCGCTTAGCCCAACATTAATTAAGGGACATCATTTACTGAGTATGTTGGCAATCCTGGTTGCCGTGTTTTTAACTATCTTTACTGACAAATGTAAGTTTGGCATAATGAGGTTTTGTGTGCTATTAATTTTGAAGAAGGGCATTGAATTTAAAAATGTATATGGAGACCTTAGCCTAAATTACTACGCCCATTAACATCAAATGGCAAACTAGCACACAATAAGTAATGAAACAGCACGCATACAGCGGGGTGAAGTACTGGCTATAGTGTTTTAACACAATTCTATGTAGCAATGGTACTTTGGGTCTGAAGAGCTGGGGTCCTCAAAATGCATATGGAGAGCTTAGATTCTTCACCTGGTCTAAAAATTAATACATTTTAAAATAAAGGGGAGAACAGTTAAAAAGCCCCTTTGCAGGTTTTGCAAAATAAAAAGGATAGATATCTGTGGGGGTACAACTTTTGGTGAATAATTAGTGAAAGGACACTGTGTTTTTTGCTATATACAGGCATTGATTTTAACTTGAAGAAGTCTACCTAAGAAACCACAGTAAGGAGGATCAATAATTTGGAGATTGTTCAATCCCAGAACTCGAGTGACAGACAATTCAGAATATATTAAGACTACACTGCATTGAAGGTAATCCATCAGGGCTAGTTATGTATAGCGACATAGAACACAGATAATGTTCCTTGAGTACAGAATACTACAAATAAAAACATTTTTGTTATCCTTTAGGCTCAAAGAGAGAGCCCCACATTTGATGGGCATACCCTAAAAACAGATGGGTGGCACTTGATCTTGAGGAGCCAGTTCCCAAGAGTGATCATTGAATGATAACACATCACCAATTCCGGTGGGTTAACCTTCATAACTGCGATCG
Source organism: Calotriton arnoldi (assembly GCA_963921515.1). NCBI lineage: Eukaryota > Metazoa > Chordata > Amphibia > Caudata > Salamandridae > Calotriton > Calotriton arnoldi. The sequence continues at coordinate 572,712 of CAWUFW010006290.1, forward strand.
CAGATGGGGGTTTAGAATAATTAATTTGATTCGGTGTGACATCCGATTGTGGTAGTTGTGATGGACAATATAATGTGTGGTGTTACAAGTCGAGATTCCAATATCACCAAAGTTTTTTGTTTAAATCAGGTCTCACTGTTTGCCTTATAAAACATTTAAAACAAATAAAACAATGTATTAGATATTGATAAAATTTCAACTGTATTGGTACATGGATGTTCAAAGAAAAAGGGGAAAAAAAAGGGGGTTCCCTATGCCTGTAGGCGATTTGTTCGAACTGACTATGAATGAATATAATGTTATGTGAATAAGATATGTTGAGCATTCATGATCTTTGAAATTCGTTTTTTTATATAATGTTTTTACAATAGATCTGAAGTTGTAGGAGACACCAAGTCTTTTTCCTGAAGAAGGTGGTCGGATCATTTTAACCCACCGAAACTCGTCACGCTGGTTCTACAAAAGCACTAAATCAACCCTATCTCGGCCAAACAAGAGACTGTACAAAATAGTTGTTTGACCAATGAATTTCTTTGTGATTAGTGTGTAACAATGACAAAAAATGAATGTCTATGATATTCTCCCATGTTCATTTATTGTGATTTTTGTAACAATGTGTATGATCTTTGTGAAATTTTGATGTCTCTCTCTTTTTAGAGAGTTATTTTATCTTGAAATAATCCATGTTTTTATTATATGCACTCTTTATATGACTTTAACTGATTTTACAGAATAAACATTCATATATTGGATTCTTGCAAACTGTCAGAACTCTTTGGTGATATTGGTATGCTTGGATGAATGGTGTATGAATTATTATCGGTTTGTCTAAATAAACACAAAGGGAATTGTTGTTTTTGATTAAAACAGGTGCACCTGGGATGCTAACCCTGATGCATGAGCTGTAGCTCTAGTGTTCATGAAGTGCTCCAGGGAGGAGTCAACTTTCTCACCAAAGAGCCGCATGGAATGGGTGATGGCGCTTGGCAAACTGTCTTTTTAGGCACTGGGGCAGGAGCCCTTAGAGTTGAGGGATGAGGAGTTCAGAGCTGCCATCGTTGCCAAGCCTGCAGGAGTGTACTCCCCTTTTGGGGGATCGCCCTGATGGTGCAGGACTTGTCCAGAACACATTTAGTATAGCAAGCTGGAAGGCTTTGACCTGCGCATGGTTGGCCAATGGACCCGGAAGGTATTGACTCATATGCGTCTATGTCGGAATCTGATCTGACAAATAGGAAGAGTTCTGCATTGAGGAATGGGGTCAAGAATCTGAACATCCCTGGGACAGGCACCATAGCTACAAGCAAAAAGAGGGCTTCTTCTTCTATGGCCCTTTTTAGGTCGAGCCTCGAGTAGCGCGCAAGCGCTGCTTAGAGGCGAAGACTTAATGTAAGCGAGTTTGAAAAGCAGTCCAACAAACGCTCGTGCGTCGTGGCTGGCCTTTTTGAGATGGGTACGCGCGGCAAACATGTGTTTCCAATTATCATGCCCAGACGCGGGCGCGATAAGTGGAAACACATGTCTGCCGCGCGTACTCATCCAAAGGCCAGCCACGACGCACGAGCGTTTCTTGGGACTGCTTTGCAGGCTGCCGCGCTCGCTCGCCCCCGCTCCTCCGTGCTTGTTAAGGCGCATGCCCGGCCCCCATCTCCATGCCATCTCCAAGGCCACCTCCTCACAGTGCGCGTGCCGTGATCACCAGACAGCCTTCACTTTTCACAAATATCACTGCTTCCTAAAATACTTGCCCATCGCAGCATGTGCCGCCTCCGCTCAGAATGCGACCCCCACCCCCACCCCAGTGCATGCACGCTGCACACGATGCTTAAAGAGGGCATGCATCTTCACCACAGCCCATAACCAACCAGCACCAACCACGTGCCCTCGTCCCCAGACTGCGCCACTGCCGACCTTCCGAGACAGCATGCTGGCTCCAGCAAATATATGCATACACGGTCTCCACAGAACGCGTGCATCGTCCCAGAGTGCGTACACTCTCCAAGAAGTGTGTGCACTCGCTGCCGCACGTACACCCTCCCAAAAAAGAGTGCACCCTCTCAAGTTCGCTTGAGCAGTCAGTCAGCTGAACATGGAAACCCTAAGATCAGCTAGTGTCACCAACTTTTCAAAATATGTAAGAGAACGCCTAGTATAAAAAAAAAGACTGCTCCCGATTTCACCTGTTTTTGAATGATGAAATCCTAAGTAGGCCCTACCGCAATCGGAACCTGTTTTCTTCCTTCAGACTGCCTACAGATCTTTGCAGCAGGCGATTAATACTGTTTGCGTGGTTATTTAAAAGGGCGTTAGCCTTGCAAGCAAGCACTTGAAAGAGTAAACATATAGAACCATTGAAACAAGATCAAGGCTGGGAGCTGCGGGTGAAAGGGCACCCCCTGCTGGTGATAGGGCACTATCGGCAGGAGTCCTCGGGCAAAGAAATAGCTTTCTGCACTATTTTAAACTGCACCTTCCTCAGATCCAGGCACAGAAGCCGTTTAGTGGTTTTTCTGACACCACTAGCAGAAGAACATGCTCCTCTTGTGAACGGCCTCCTGGCTGGTATTTTCTGTCATGGATCCGTAGGTAATAGAAAACTGCGCTTTCAGTTCTCCCTACCCACTGAAAACAGAGTTTACACGCACTGCAAGCTTGGTAGCTAGTATCGGGGACCCCGCTTGTGGGCTGCACTTGGCTCATGTTCGTTAAAAAATGACGCCTCCGACCTGCTACTGCGTTTGGAAGGGGAACTGTGGAACCCTTTTTCAGGAGAAAGCATCATACATTCTATTAGAAAAACAAACATATAATCAGTCAATCTAACTAACTTCCCTATCGGTATCTCAGGCATAAGTTAGGCAATCTATTAGACACATGCAGCTTCTGGATTCGCTCCTGCATATGAGGTCAGTTAATTCATTTTAGTTTTAGGTATTTTAATTAGTACATACCTGCCTCAAGAGGCAGCAGAGAGCCTGTCAGAGAATAATCTTACTGCATGAACATCACAAACCCAAGGTACGCTAAACGGAACAACATGGTGTTTGAAGATCTGGTGGTACTAGTTTCAGAAACTCGGATAAATCGTATTTCGCTGTTTTGGCACTCCCTTTCGCTTAGGAACGAGGCCATTTTTAAACCATTGGTTGCAATCAGGGACTCCGTTGTGCCCATCTGGCGTGGCACTGTGAAGCAGCTGTGTACAATGACCTTAGTGTAGCACCGCCTCTCGGCGTTAGGTGGTCTTTGGAGACTAGGGGCCAGATGTATGAAGCGTTTGCGAAAAGATAACCAGTCACAAACTCGGTACCAAACACAACAAGCATTGAAAATGCAATAGGTCTCGCCTTTGGGACCTTATAAGTGTTTAACCATGCAACAGTTAATGTTGTTGCACCAAGGTTATTGTGCTGCATAACTAAATACTTATAAGGTCCCAAAAGCGAGACCTATTGGCTATGCCAATGCTTGTTGTATTTCTTGTGGGAAGATCTCTACAGAGATCATTCCCTTCCTGCTGATATACCTGCAGGTGAAGGAGATCACTTAGGTGTCTTCCTGTGGGGCTTAGCCAGAAAGAACTAAGCCGCCTGCTCCCTAATGACATCTGGGTGTATGGAGGTATGCACCTTGCAGTGGCGCCATGTACCAATGTGAGACAGTACAAGCAGTTGTCATGTGAATCTGAAAAAGATATCGCTCTGCAGTATCTGTGGCAAGACTTGAAACCTACAAGCTTTGGAGGAGACCTATGACTTAGTTGCTGTCCAATTATGTAAACGTTTGTTGGTTAGATATTGAGATAGAGCCCCAGACGTGCTTCAAGGAGCCGGGGAAAAACATGAACAGATGTCAGCATGATGGCTGACGCCAAATGTAATCTGCTGTCAGAGTCACAGCTGGACCCGCTAGCACCACTTGGCAGTGCTGAGGTGGTTTTGCCGGGGAAAAGCTTTTCTGGACCAATCAGAAGCCTGGAAAATAACTTCTCAAAGTGAGGAATCTGCAACAAGATTAATCCAGTAGAAGAGGCTGAAATGCGTTTGAGGTTCATTATTTGCTCATGCAGACCAGACATGGCCTAACAGTTCAGACCTAACCGTGATGTGTGGTTGGACTGATTTGTATGCTACCATATAATATTAACTTTTGTTGGCACAGTGATGCCATAGTGTTGCTTGCACTTCTTGCACTGTCATTGCAAGACAATGGGCCATAGGGCAGAAAGTTAAACCTAACTTCACAAATTCTTTTTATGGCAAAAAGTGATTTCATTACTCTGCATGCATGCCAGAATTGACAAATGATAGCATGCCATGGCGATAACGGTTTATGTAAACAGATACATTTCTGTGTAAAAAGCGAGGTGATTCATCCCACCCAATGGTTGTGGTAAATGTGTCTGCCATAGAAGAGAGATATGCAGGCACAGGGCAAATATCATGCTAGGCAGAGGTTCAGAAGAAGGCACAGGTTCAGATGTATGGAGGCATGCATGCAACGGACATATAGCCACACCTCCGCCAGCTCCCTTCAGAAATCAAGTATCATGTACACCCCATGCAATGCACACAGTGGAATCGCGGAGCCATCTTGTAATGTAGTCAGCAGTGCTGCAAGCACAGCAGCTGGACCATAAGATTGAATAGGATGTGAGCATACTGAATGAGCAAGGAGTCACGTCACACGGCCCGCTGCATCTATCCCAAAGTAAGAGAACAGTACCTCATGGCAAATTTGCTTTTTAGAACAGATGAACCAAATGCTTTTAGGTCATAGAAGACAGAAGCAAAATACATGAACGATAGATGGAGTGTTGGATCCAGCAACAGCTACCTTTCATGAGTTACAATAATCTAAGCAAGTTAAGTCGGGTCTGATGGCTCCGTGGACTAATGTATTCACTGCAGGAATCTGTGTTTGACCACATAGAAGTTTGAATCCGGACACGTCATCTTTCTGAGGTTAATGAAATGCGTACCACTGGGTAAGAGTCAACATGTTATTCTGTGCCAAGACACCATAAGGGGTGAGCGTGTACTTTATAAGTACACATATTATGTTAACATTAATATCACAAAATGGCCGATTCATATATACAATTCCCATTAGCAAGCCAAATCTAGGGACATCTTTGGGCCAGATATCCCTACAGCAGGGTGAAAAATGACCCATCCACCTGCCATAGCATGCAGCGTCTACATACATGCAACCTGCCAACCACCCCTGGGAGCTGAATAAGACCCATCCACACAACACGAAAGGTGGACTACTTGTGTTTCCACCTTGCTATGGGCAGCCCAATCTGCCATAACGCTTGTGAGGTTATAATATGGACTAGAGCTTTTACTTTCTACACCAATGACAGAAAGGGTGATCGTGTTGCAGGTACAGAAGCAATGGAATTCACTGAATTACCCAGGGAGGAAGCTGCAGGAAAACAGTGGTTTTTTCAGCTATTACATTACAGAGCATTTCTGACAGAAAGCGGATGAGTCTTTACATCACTTTTTTTGCGCAATCTATTGAGTGCTTGTATAGACTGTGTGGCTCATAGGATTCTTTGCACCTGTTCCTTCTTGAATCTGTACTGAGGGATCTATTCAGACTGAAGTCCTTGATGCCATCACTAAGCAGAGCCGGGGTCTGAATGTCTTCCTCACTGGTACTCTGTCCTGGGGGTGGGTAAGGGCGTCATACTACGAGACCTGCAAATGCCATCTTCTGCCGCCTATTAGGACCAAAGCAACACAAGAGGTTTTTCAATATATGAAGCTAAAACGTGTTGATTTCTATTTTAGAAAGCACAATGCTCCAACCAGCCCATTAATCTAATAAAGCACAAAATCTCAAGTTGCAGGGAGTCGCAGAAAGGCCTACCTAATGAATATAGCCTTGGAGTCTGCCGTAGTGGGCTCTACCGGCCATTAAATGCCCGCCCCAGAGTTAAAGGCCCGGGCCGAAGGAGAGGGCCTTTAACAAGGGAGAGGGCCTTTAATGGCCGGTAGAGCCTGCTACTGAGGGCTCTAAGGCTATTAGAACATTCTGGCCCTAGAGGGCAGAATGTTCTAATTTGTAAAACAAAGGCCTCACTGAGCCCAAGAGGGTTGAAATCCCCTTGAGCTTCAGAGGCATGTGTTCACAGCAACAACTATCAACAAACATTGGAATGTTGATGCTCTGGGCTTCTACCGGCCATTTGAATCACAGAGCCCTCCATTGTCTTCAATGGAGCACTCAACATCCCAATGTTCTAATATTATTTAGATGCTTTTTGTGTCTCCCTGTGATTGGCTAGAAAACACACATGTAGTGACCTGCAAGGAACACCAGGCTACCTAAAAAGGAAACTTTTTTTAAATCAGCCTCTGGTCCTTATAAGAGCTGCTAATGCTTTTTTTTTTTTTTAAGTTTCCCATTTGGGAACATATCAGGGGAAAAAGGCAGCAGTCCTCTGGACCACTGCCGGAACCCCTGGAGGATGCAGACACATTTCCCAAAGGAAAAGCTGTGCAATGGGGACAGCTTTCCCTTGGAGAATGGGATATCACCTCCTTTTAGGTGTTGGTAACCTTTCAATGGTTTGCGACTGTAATTGAGGTCACAAACCACCGAGGCATCTTATTGCGATTCAATATCAGGAGTCAACACCAATGTGATTCCTCTTTCTAACTGCAATTAGGAACGAGTTGGTAAACCCATTTTAATATTCGGAGAGGGTTTACTGAAATGCAAAATGGTTTTAATAAATAGCAACAAAAAAAAAAACATTTGGCAAAAGCCACCCATGTGATTTTCCGAATGGCAGTTTGTGGCAACAGAATGGCGTTGCACATCAGGCCCTTCTGCATTACACCTGTTCACAGCAGTGTAAATGACAAGTGCTGCGTTGACAATACATGAAAAGCGGAGAAGGTCCTGTCAGGGTTCGAACTTGCAGATCACATCTAGATATGCGCAGGAGGACTCACCGAGCACCCGCAGACAAATTTAGACCCATTCTACAACTGAGATAGCAAACGAACAATTGAGATGGCAAGCGCTGTCCTGAACCATTCCCACTTGTTTCGAATTGTTAGCTCAATAAGTGTTTTAGCAAATTTTCTGTTTTTTACTCTCTACCTTTTTTTCCTTGCAAACAAGGGAGCATCTATTAAACAGCGATTTCCATCATTTGCCTTTAATAATTCACCGCACCCCGACATGTTATTTAGAGCCAGGCCTTCTCGTGTGCCACGCAGCCCCTTCCATATAGTAGCCGGCAGAGTGGACTCCAGGCTTTTATCAGCAAGCAGCAGACCCATTCTCCTGTAATGGCCGCTCCGGCAGCAAACACCGCTCCAAAGGCTGTGTGCGCTCTCACTGACAAGAATCTAAACTGGCAGCCCACGTCATCACTTCCCCCTTCATCGTCGTGCTGTCCACCATTGTAAGTGTATAACGAGCTGCAAAACACGCACTCTGCTAATTGTACCCAACGTCACCCGAGGGATAAAACTATCCCATTAACAAAATCAAGGAAAAAAACCTATCGTCCTCCTCCACCCACGCCCCACCCTTTAGCTCTTCTATGATAACCTGTCGACCCTATGACAAAGTACTTTGCAGAAAATGAGCAATAGCTGATTTCGCCCAGAGAGCAACAAGTGACGTGGGCTGCAGCTGGTCTCTATGGAAACAGCACATGCCAACAGACGTACATCCTGCCAGAGTACCTCACCGAGCGCTGATGGATGGGACGAGGCCTGCGCGGGAGGGGAGGGGATGCATTATTTTGTCATATGGCTCATTTCACTGCCTCACGTTCTCCTTTCGAGCTGAAGACGGTGGCCCCGTTTGGAAAAAATCAGTGGTGAGCTGAGAGGTGCTGGGAATAAAAGGAATCCTTAGCTGTGTGCATGGTGGTGGGTGATTGCCTCTCTTCTGCACACAGCCGTGAATACCCGACTACAAGTGGCTTCAACACTGCTAACAGTCTACAGTGTGTAGTGAAATTAAAACAAGTATCACTTTCCATAGGAGCATAAAAGTTATAACACAAAAAAGTAGTAACTGCGGTAAACAATTTTTTTTTCCCCAGTGTGGTGTATCTACATGTTTCAGGCCTGGTATGAGATAGGTGATCCTGCAGAAGGAAAGCTGCCTTTCTTTGGCTAAAGTTAAAAATGCTGCGTACTTACAGGAAGTAATCAGGGGTTTCTGAAGATGCCGGAGAGGACCCTGCGAGCTGCTCTTTGTCTAAAAAGGAAAGACACACTGGTAAATGCAAATGCTTCAATCCCCACATAAAAAGGTTTCCTGTGTGAGAACGAAGATGAGCGGGATGGGAGCAGGAGGCCCTGCTATAAATAACCCCAGGGGCCATTTTAACACTGACAGCAAGGCTTTGGGGTGGGCATGGCAACACCGGTATACAATTCCAGTAACATAATGGCGCCTACGTCACTCCAGAGGCTCAGCTCACCCACAACAATGGATTCTATTCGACAATGGCGCTTAAAAGGGACGTTTTTGTAAACTTAGAACTCCAAATGGTTCTATTTTTAACCTTTCCCTTTTGGGCCACAAGGAAACCGTGCAGATTACAGAAATTAGAAGATACGGAACTCAAAAGGCTTATGCCTTGCATTCTACCAAGCGCATTGAGGCCAAATACTATTTTGAAGCAAAAACAATACTTAACAGTATTCAACTACAGCTGTACCAGAAGAAATTGACTAATTTCCAGGCCTCCGTATCATTATTTGTTCCATTGGGCTATTTTTAATTTCAAACTAATACCCAACATATTTACTACGGGATGCATTTGTTGAAAGTAAAAGCTTTTGCTCACTACAGATTGCTTAGAAATCACATTCACTTCATCCTGTCCGGTATGTTCTTTTGAAAGAAATACTAAGCCCCTACCTTTAGGAATAAACATTAGTTTGTCTAATACACGTCTGTGGACAAGTACCATAAATGAAACAAGGTGTGACGTGCATCACACTTCAGAGCTCTGCATTCCAGCCCGGCAGGATCATTTTTAAAGCACCCGAAGCACGCGGGGAGCAGCTGGGAGCAGAGTCAGCTGCAAGAACGAGAAGGGGATAAACTCTGCTTTTTTGTGGGATATCATGTTATCACCTCTGCAGTCTGAATGGGACATGACGTCGTTGTCTACTTACAATAGAGGGTGATCCGGTTACACTACGTGCAAGTGTTACTCTAGTTTTACCATCCATGGCGCTCGCCCACAGATCCAACCCATGTGGTGAGTGGCACTCACCTGGCTTCTCTCAAGAGAATGGTGGCATACTACGTCCTAATGCTGGACAGAACGTGGTGACGTCTGCAGGTCTATGCACTGAGTCACACGGTGTTATATCTCATTTTCACAAGTGCACACTTTCCCTCTCTCCGAGACCCCCTGCAACCCTACCTCCCTCCTCCATCCAGCTACATACACTTGCAACTATCCTAATCACAAAATTGAACGTAGCAGGCCGCCCTGCAGAAGACCATACAACTAGATACATCCTAGACATTCATCCTTTACGTGTGCAGCCTTGCGTCACATACAACTTCCATGATGATCGCTTAACAATAGAAATAAGGCCAACTTAATAAAACAAACGTGGTTGGATCTGTTGAGACCCTGACCAGTTCTAGATTTTAAAAAGTTTTCTCCGATCAGGAAAATGAATCGGAGACTTGCGTCACGGGATTGAGAAACAGTTATACCATTCGTCCCATATTTACTGATATGCCCCCACAAATCACCACATTTGAAGGAACTTCTTTTAAGCCAGAGGATATATTTTAGAGGCAATTTAGGCACCCGTAAAATGTCAAGCAATGCAGCATCTATCAAGGAATCCTTCTATTGCCATTATACCTGCTGACTAGTAGAGAGGCCTTGTGTTAACGGACTGTGACTTCTATGCTAAGGAAGTCATGAGACAAACCACCTGCAACATTATCGCAGCCTCCCCATAAAACCTACCTCTGAATTTAGACATCAAGGGCCACATGTATCAGACAATTTTGCATTTGCAAATGGTGTGAATCGGTAATTTCGTCCGTTTGCAAATAGAAAATAGCCTTTCAAGATGTATGAAAGGCTTTGTAGACGACATTTTTGGTAATCACAAAAATTGCAGACTACCTAAAATTGCAACTACAAATAGGGAATCGTAATTTGCGATTCCTTAGCACATGGATCAAGCATTTAGGAAATGCTATTACCATTGACTCCAAGTCGAATGCAACTACGTGCAAATTTTGAAAAATGCATTTTTCAAAGTGCTGTGTAGCGCACACATGCCGGTAGGCATGTGTGCGCTTTACATGTGCACATTTCTTTTTGGGTGCTTTGGGGGGGCCTTAGGCCCCAGGTCACCTTTGGTATTGCATTACCTAATTTGCAATTACCAATTAGGTTCTTTACATGTTCACATTTTTTTTGGGTGCTTCAGGGGGGGCCTTAGGCCCCTGGGCACCTTTGGTATTGCATTACCAAATTTGTGATTACCAATTAGGTAAATCGTAAATTAGGTAATTCAAAACCATTTGCACCTATGGGCCTTTGGGCACATAGGAACGAATGGAGTACTGTTACCTAATAGAGATGACCTAAATGCGATTGCGAATTTTTAGGAATCTCTACTAGGTAACAGTTATTTTCTTACATACCATTTTGTATTCCTTAAATAGTGATTACCTAAAATTTGCTATTTAAGGAAGGCAAAATGGATTTTTGATACATGTGGCCCCAAATTTTAACCATCACAGAGGATGCATGGGCTAATTTGTGGATATGCCAGAAGGCATTTCAGTTGGTTAAAAAAAGATCCACATATTCCTGCTATATATACCTGCTACCAAACATTAACAAAGATCCGAACCCGTCGCCTGGCAGACCCATCATTTCGGGCTGCTATTCACTTTTAGAACCCATATCAAGATAGACTGATTAAAGACTGTCAACCTGTACATCTGTATGTTTTTAAATCTTACCAGGTAAACCCACTAATAAACACACGAAATGGGATAGCTCAGTAGGTAATTTTAATTACATACATCTATCTAAGTTTTCTAAATTATCAAGAGCTCCCTCACATAGGTTGAGCCCATCCAGAAGCATTGTCACTCTGGACGAAGGACTCCATAATGAAGCATGATAGAGGTACCCTGTGGGTAAGAGCCCTTTTAAAGCCATATTATGGCTGTCAGCAGGTGTTCTTGAACCAAGTCAGATCCCAACAGATCAGATCACGTTTTCATATATTAAGTAAGCCTTACTTCTGTCGTCAAGAGTTGACTGTCCACTCGGAGGATGAGATGTTCTTCTTTAATTCTCTATATTGACATATGTCATATGCTAGGTCAGAAACATGCCTGTTATGTACCAGAATTGCATGACAGCCCAACGCCCATTTTCCCATGCTCCAAACGGGCCTCTTTGAATCCTCATCTGGAACCCCAAACTGAGTTTACACATCACGAGGTGACACCAGTCTGCTATCTACCTAAATGTAGACAACTCATTATCCACCACTTCATCTTAATCACATGCCCCATAAACTAATGCTCCACACACAATTCCATTTGCACTGGCATGCAGTCATCAGCTGCGTTGCACACTGCAGGCACTACACATCCAACTCACAATTTCTTGGGAGGTAGTTTCATGCAGCAAATGAAGACACACATGGATAATTACGTTTCCTTGGGCAAGAGTTAAAGTTTAAGAGTTCAATGTTTGGCCATGATCAGAGTACCCCGCTTTGATGGATCCTAGACCACATTTTTGTAATTTACCATAGTATGCCCTCCAGTCCAGGCCATGTCCACTGCTCTGGATCTCAATTCTTTAACTAGATTGGTGCTTCACAATGTGGAGCAAACTAGGAAAACCCAAAGGCCCCTCCGAGTTGGCTGCTGTGGTAGGAAAATGACATTATTTGGCAGCAGTCTTCAGCATTCAAAAAGAACCATTACTCACAGCCACCCTTCCTTCATGACTTCACCTCCCTCCCGCTCAGCCACTCTATCAGAGTGTGCAGTGTCTAGGGTCCTTGCCAGAGGATTAGCAATCAGGCTACACTGCATGATGTTCTTCCTCCTTGAGGTAAGAAACCTGTGTCTCATAAAGCAGCTCTTCCTTTAGTTTCAGTATAAGGACTACCCCTACTTGCAGAAATGCAGACATGGGTGTGGCAGTGAATCCGCTCAAAGGTGGCCAAGTACAAAAAGTCCCATGACTAGGGTTCCCCTGCTCAAAAAGTCCCATTGCTAGGGTTCCCCTGTGGAGTAAAAACACCTGGTCAATGTAATAGACCACACTGCAGCCTTCCGATGCCACTCTTGACGACTGACTGCAGTATGGTGGCTCCTCGGCTCTTTGAGCATCCCTTTGTAGCCTTTTTAGTCTTTCTTCAGAACTGGATGTCAGGGTTGGGATCGGGGTCTGGTTCTGTCAGTGGTGTCTGCTGTTTGCTCCTGGCAAGATCCATGGTCATAGTCCCTGATCCCAGCTCTTGAGTGGTTCCACTCTAATGGTGTCTCTGCCCTACACCCTCTTTGTGAAGGAGAGGGTAGACTTACGTAACCTACTCAGATCCTTAATTCTAGGTCTGGCTGCGTTGAGAGCTTGAGGTTAGATGGTCTTTATCCCAGCAATTGCATCCTTTCTCTTTCGTTTTACCCAAAATATTTTCTATGAACAATGTTTCAGTTCTGCACCGAATTCATCTCTGGAACACTTGCAATATAAGAGCCCACAGAAAAGGCAGAGTGGGTGACTGGGAACATTCCTGACGGGCCAGCATCTCGACAAGGCTGGGTGAGTGTTACTTATATCTCAGCAATATACTGGCAATGCTGCTGGTTTTGGCACACCTCAGCCCCCTCTGTATGAAGCTCATCCTGCTGTGGGACTCTGAAGCCACAATCAGTGTGTTACATTGGGACTTGATTAACACGTTCTCTCTTGCTCTTCAAGAAGAGAGGTGAGTTTACCTCAAAGTAAGGCTGAAATCTTCAAAAAAAAGCAGTGGCAAAGCGGACAGGTCTGAGTAAGTAGGGCAAGCTAATGTGATGGGTAATTTTGTTTTAGTATTTTACTCCAAGCACATTTACAACACGAAAATAAAGAAATAAACATGCTGCTGCCTGAACACAGCAGCCATATACTTACAATAAAAGTTTTAAATGTAAAAATAAATGAACCATCAGTTATAATTTTAATAGAACAGTGCAGGTGCTGGTGCCTCCTAGCAAGCGCATGTTCTTAGGAAAGGAATAGAAACCATGCTCTGAATGTAAAGCTGTTTCTAGGCCAGCCCTAAAAAGCCAGTGCCTCAAAATAATGATACGTCCTAGTGCTGCTGCTTATCTTGGGCAAAAACGAAGCAAATTCGGTTTTACCCAGAACAGCACAGCTTAAGACCTCCCAATGGTTTTGAAAAAAGAGCGGCTGCATGGTTAGTTTTATAATTAAGTTGCTTTCTGCTTCGGGCCACCAGCAGTCAGCGCGCCGCTTTGGCAGCCGGCATGCTCCTGCATGCTGCCAACGACGCGAGCACAGGAGGTACGTGGAAGGGCAAACCTTTGATGTCAGTCTGTTGACTGGGTTGCAACAGATCCTAAGTGCTGCATATAAAATCTACCTGCACCATGGTGTTCTTACTACACGTGCAACTGTCTGGTTAAGAGGACTGCTGCGTCCAGCTACACGAAGGGCTGCTAGGGTTACGCCCGTCGGTGTGCAGAGGAGCTACAGCCAGTCTCCCCTCAGGAAGGCATCTGATCTCACCTTGGCTTTGAAAGAACACAACTCCTAACAGCTTCTCCCTTGAGTGCAACATGAGGTCACTAATGTTCAGCTTCAGAAGCACTCCACCAGCATGAGCATCACATCTTACCATATATCCCTCAGCCACAGAAGTCTTGGGGTGCTGCACACCACACCAGATCACCTACTGGGCTGAACTGTGATCTCCGTTAGCCACAAACCCTCGGCTGAAGTACTCAAGCTAGCACACTGCAGATGGTAGGAATGGTTAATAAGCAGATTGTTACAGAGGGCTATAATGCACCCTACTGCATAGGGCTGTTAAGCGCTTTGCAACATATAGCTATTCCATACACTTCTGCACGGGCTTGCTACGCACCCGGTTGTATGTGCGCATGGCTAAACTCCCCCTCGCTTTCAGAAGAGAACTCCTTTCTGGTTTGCTGGAGCTCGGCTTTGGGATCACCTCCCTGTCGAGCTCAGGTAGGCGGATAGTGTCATTCAATTTAAAAAGGGGCTGAAAACCTACTTGTTTTAACTTATCACCCCCTGCTCTATGATGCTACGACGCTCAGATACTTATGGGTTAAGGGCACCTTATAAATGAGTACTGACTTGAAAAAGCACGTCTTATGTACCATGCTACACAGAGCGGTTACACACATTCCCACCAAGGGCAGGGAGACCTTTATTTCCATAAATTATGCCTGGCGGAATGATACTGTAAAATCTGCAGAATGAGGCAAAAGGTCAAACGACCTTCACAGCTCGGTGAGTGTGACCCAATGTCACCCAGAGGTAGCCTGCTGACACACGCGATCATCTAGGGAACTTTAAAGAAGAGGAGGTGGGTGATGTCAGCATAAACAAATGAGTCAGGCTTAGCAAAAAACTTAAAAACACAATACTAATTTCCAGATTACTAGCAATGTATGACATGCTCATGTAAGGAGCCTCTTGTGCGGATCTGGGGTCTGGAACTCGGGTGCCCTGCCTCGGGTCCTCCATTAACAGCAAAATAAAGAAGGCGTCTCGCTCAAGTCAATCCTTGTTAAGATGGCTTCCCTTTGGTTATGCGTTTGCAACCACTCTCAAGAGCGCATTTAAAGACAGGAAAACTTCCTTGTCACAGCAAAGGTTTGATTAGAAAAAGCAACTTGATACACAGAATAAATGTTTTATGTAGCACGGTCCTGCGAAAAGAAAGCGACGTAGGATTTGTAATGATTACTTAGAGATTATGATGACCAAGTATTTAAGGGTGACCATACCGCCTGCCCCCAACATAAGGGAACAACTGCTTCATTTTATGTTAAAGTCACCAGCATGCAAGAAAAAAGTGGTGACATCCTATAAACTAATCGCACACAGTGGAAATTAACAAGCATGGCAGCCGGTAAAATCAGTGACCGAAGCAATGGCAAAAGGAAACAACTCAGAAAGGACAACAGAACAATACATAGGAGAAAATAGGTTCACAGAGAACACCTACATTCCAAATACACAAATAGAATCTCACAAATCTCTTTGTGAGTGGAGGGGTTCATTACCTTCAGGGTAGGAGAGACAGCGCTCCAGCCTAAGTGCTTCCTCCTCCCAGTCATCCTCCTCTTCCTCCTCGTCGGTGCTTTCTTGTTCCAGTCCTTCCTCTTTGTGCCTCTTTGGTTTTTTGTTTGACGGACAGTCCTCTTCCACCATTTCCTGCCCTGGAGGGCTTGGAGTCCCCGCATGCTTGATAGATGTCTCGCAGTGTTTCTCAAGGTCTTCACCCTTTAAACAGTGGTCCATTGGCTCCTGACATAGGTGGCTTTTTTTTAAGTAGGCATTGTGGCTTTCGGGCACACACCCTGGAGTTCTTGGAATATCCCTTCCAGGGCTAGTGCTGGATATGTTTGAAGCTTTTGGCTGTCTGTCCGGAGGCAACCGCTTCAACGAGTCTGACTCTTTCAATTTTTTGCTAGCCTGTCTCTCCGCACTCTCTGATGGCGCTGAACGTTTCTGGAGCAAACAACGAAAAACAAAAATTATTATTTTCAGGGCCAACTTTAAAATTTCACATTTAACATAGTAAGAATATCTTATTCACAGAAAATCCGCATAAGATGTGTACAAGGTTGTTAACAAGAATTTAAAAAGCGTTTTTTAACGAGGAGGAAAATGTTGACAGAATGCAGAAGAGTAAGTGATTGAAATTCTTAGGCTTCGTTGTCTTGTGTTTCGTGTCTTTCCACACCAGGGTTTAATTATTATAATTGTATGAATGAGTAAGACTGCCTGGCTTAGAATTTTTAGTCTTCAGAATATCATTTTATAGACGTGTCATGTAACATAAAAAAGATGAAATTGGAAATCAACTTTTTTTTGTACATTAATTTTGAAATATCGTGAAATTGAAATAAAAAGGATTTAAGATATTAGTAGTTCTCTTCTTTTCATTAATTCACCACAAAAAGAAATCATCTTATTACAAACTGAATAGGAAACATTTGAGCGGTATCATTAATGATGATGTCTTTGAAAAGATAACCTGAATATCCAGGTTTGTAAGGAGGAGAAAGGATTTCAACCTAGGTGAACACACTGGACAAAACAACCCATACGTCCCCAGAACTGGCCTCTTCATGAGAGCATACTGGTAACCTGACAAGGGTCTGACTGAGGGACAAAAAACAAAGGCTTTAAGCCTCATTAGGACAAGGCACCATGCTGGAACAGCTTTTCATTTCTTATGTCAAAGCCCATTGCTTGGGGCTCCATAACATGCTGCCTAATGTGCCCCATAAAGAGTTGGCTTGGTTCTGCTTATGACATATATCTAACCCAGAAGACCACTGTTGCCTGTACTCAAACAAAAAACCAGGTCATACACTTCTAGAGTGAGGAGTGCTTTTTATATTATGTATTGAATTGTCCATTTCTACTGAACAGCACACGCAATTCTTGCTTTCAAAGGTAGGCTGGATATAGCATATAGGTGTTAAATATTTGTATCAACCACAAATGCAAGATTATCGAGAACTAGAGGCTCGCTGCAACTCATACATTAAGTGTCGCTCTGATATAACTTCTCAATGGCGAGCAGCATTACAATATTTTCCCTCTTGCATCTTACAAGCAGGGGAATAGACCACAGCTTTATTTAACATGGAATCTTCCACATGGGATTAGAAGGCTGATACTTCTTTTAAGAACCAACCTGTTGCCTTTAAGAGAAGTTACTGGTATATGGGATAAAATACCAAGAGAGGAGAGAACTTGTGAATTGTGTTTTTTACAAATTCAGGATCTTAATCAAATGCTATTTGTGTGCCAGGAACTACAAAAGGCCAGGCGTACGTTTTTAAGATCATCATTTATTACATTTAACATTCATTCTGCTCAGGAGGCCCGAACATTTGTCCCCTCCAAATGAAATGGTTTGCCATAGGATAGATCAATTTTTAAAAACATTTCTGGCTATTTATTAGGACATTTTTAAAGTTTATTTTGTATGTTGTAATGTCTGATGGTTGGACATTGAAGAATTTTGTACTGTATATAAAGTATGTCTTCCCCTTTTTCCTCTTTTTAATCTACTGGTGTATTTTTAAAAAAAGAAACATTTTTTGTATTGTATTTAAAGTATGTCTTTTTTAATGTACTGGTGTATTCTTGTGGACCTCCGTTGGAGTTCCATAACAAATAAAAAATTGAATTGATCGATTGATTACAAGCATGTTCTGACTTTATTTCTTGCTTCCAGTCTAGTCTTTCTGACCACTAATGCTCCTTACCCGACTACCCATCCTAGTCAATGCCCACCAGCCATCAAAATCTAGAGTAGGTGGTTGAGTGCACTACTTGAAAGAGGAGCTGGACAAGCTGTTGAGAGAGCCATGGTACTCCATCTTGTTTTGTGCAACCCAGATGCCACTGTGCCCCAACACTGCCAAGTACCAGGGGAGTTTTGAAGCAAAAAGACCACACGTTTTTCTGGAACGCTCCCACGACTTCCGCAAGGCTTGGGGTGTCTGCAACAGGGATTTGGGCATGTTCACGTCATGCAACAGAAATAACGTTTACCGCTTCAGAAGGTTTCCTTGCGGTGCTCTGATTTGGTGCTATCTCGGTCTCCTTCCGCAAAAGGTTCGAGGATTGGAGAGGCCGTGCTGAGGCACCACCGGACTGTCTCCTGCAGGAATAAGAGCAGAGCGGGCTTGAAGCAGAACAGAGAAGCAGGCAGGTTGATCATTCATGAAGAATCTATGTGTTCTCATTAACATAAACCATCTTGATTAGAGCAGGAAGGGGCTCAGGATATTTATGCATGGATGTTAGCGGAGAAGTTCCAGGTGAAGATTCAAAATGCGAGTATATCAGATAAACAAAATGTTTTATCTTTTTAAATTCACGAAGCAGCACACCTCTTGAAACTTCTTAGCAAGCAGTTGGGCGACTGCGCTAAAGAACTGCAGACACTAAAGGATTGAGAAAGAAATGGTCCCAGAAGTGCGAGGCCTTCACACTGATGGAAGCATGCCATTTTTAAGTATGCCAGAGAAACAGCTTGGATGGCTCACTCTCCTCATGTTTGAAAAAATAAACATATATACAAATATGATTATATATACAAATATGATTATATATATATATATATATATATATATATATATATATATATATATATATCCAAAATGAGAACACTCCTGACAGAAATCGTAGCCCATCGAGGGGTGGCGCGTTGCCGGTGGAGTCGCCGGTGAATCAATATTTTTGTAAAACGGAGTTCCAAACACACTCTCGGAGCAGATACACAATCACCAAAATCCAAGGAGCATTCAAAAGGGGTTTATTATTGCCATAAACCCGACGTGACGCGTTTCGCCCTCCAAAGGGCTTGATCACACACCGTTCTGCCCACCAAAACAGGTATACATACACTTCCGGTATGAACATCAACATAGGACTCAAAAGGTGAAATTATGCGCCATTTTGAACTTGTCACAATAATATGCATTATATACACGAAATACTATACAAAAGAGGCTTCATACTTTCATTTACCATTACGAGACCAAACCTATGTAATCATTCGCTCTCTAGGTGTTTTAGGTGTCTGCAAGAATATGTGTCTCTCTGTCTCGCGTAGCGCTGTCCCGCTCACATTACTGGTCAGTATGTGCAGGGCCATTAAAATATATTGTATACTTTTCCCACTATTTTGGGGATACACATGCTCTATTATGACTCAGTGATTAAGTACAGCAGCACATGCGCCTTAACACGTGGAACACTTTGCCCTGTCTTTTCCCACTAATCTGGGGATATAATCGTTCAGCATAGCTATAGCCATAGAGCATTTTCACTTTAATGACGAGGCGCACGAAGGAAGGGACGTAATATATGCACAACATTGTCCCGTCAATTCATCCTCCTAGAGGCTTTAAGAGTAGGTGCAGGCGGGTAGCGAGAAGAGTACTACACGTACCAGAATTCCCTGCACATACTGACCAGTAACGTGAGCGGGACAGCGCTACGCGAGACAGAGAGACACATATTCTTGCAGACACCTAAAACACCTAGCGAGCGACTGATTACATAGGTTTGGTCTTGTAATGGTAAATGAAAGTATGAAGCCTCTTTTGTATAGTATTTCGTGTATATAATGCATATTATTGTGACAAGTTCAAAATGGCGCATAATTTCACCTTTTGAGTCCTATGTTGATGTTCATACCGGAAGTGTATGTATACCTGTTTTGGTGGGCAGAACGGTGTGTGATCAAGCCCTTTGGAGGGCGAAACGCGTCACGTCGGGTTTATGGCAATAATAAACCCCTTTTGAATGCTCCTTGGATTTTAGTGATTGTGTATCTGCTCCGAGAGTGCGTTTGGAACTCAGTTTTACAAAAAAAAATATATATATATATATACACACACACACACACACACACACACACACACATACATACACACCCTTTTCTTAAATAAAACAAAAAAAATGGCAACTTGCCGAGAAGCGGCCTTATCACAGCGGGTGCACTGAATGCGGATATGTGCCAAGACACGTTATGAAATCCGAAAAAAAAATATCTGCTCAAAGTGCTAAAGCAGAACCCAGCACTGCAGGAATTGCTCATAATCCACTTATTTACAAAAAATTAACAGCCACAAGGAAGACGACGCATTTGGGCTGATCTCGCAACCTTGGTTGCCATTGTACACATGAAATCTATAAAACAGCTATTTTCACATCACATGAAATCATGTCAGCCAATGAGCATATATAAAAGCTTTCGGGTTTCCCTCTTCAACCATTGGTCAGTGCAAGTGTTATTGACTTTTTGCTTCTACCCAGCACAGCATGGGTCAAGAGTATGCCCACTTCAGCCATTGGGCCTCCTCACTGTGGGCGACATCACTCTTCACTTAAGAGCCAGGAGTGCTTGTCCAATCTTTGCTTCAATTTCATGTTTCATTTACCTTTGTGATGGGTCATTTTTATTTTATTGTTTTTTGCAAACACATACACACCATCTTTAAAAGGTGGCATTTTTGCTATCTATTACTTTTAAACTTTCAATGACCATTGCATATGTTTGCAAAAAATAAAACAAATATATCAAACAATAGTTAGATGAATACAATTATTGTAGACTTGCCAAGCCCAGGCATATTGGGTATGCGGTTGCTGGTTAAACATACCCTGAAAGGGGGGAGTTAGTGCTTGAATCCCACCCAGACTTAACCTAGATTCCAGCTGAAAATGGCACGACGTGCGTCAAGGGCTGCTCTTTAGCTTGCCAATTCCTAACTTATCAATAGTCAAACCTTGAGTTTTTCAGCGACACTGCTGGTATATATGGGTGATATTTTCGGTAGACAGCCCTCTTTTAGGCCCGTTTTCACGTGCCAGCAGATGCGTGTCAGTGGATACATTGTATAGGCCTTGTAGACTTAGGCTATGCACCGAGTTTATAGACCCACATTAAGGAGGCTGTAACGTTAAACCCAAGAGGGCACTAGCACTGATGCCAAGTTCTCAAGAAAGTCAAGATCCGTCTCGCGCTTTAAATCATTAGAGCCACTCTGCACACCCTCCCCTGGACGAGAGCACAGGGCGTGGGTGTACCAGAAACTGCAGACTGCTGAGCACGCGATGAGGTAGAGAGCAACGTCTGTACCAAACGAGCACACAAGTATTGCAAAAGTACTGCTTATTGACACGTCGGTCCCCGTTTCCAGCGTTTTCCAATGGAGGAGAGCAGTTCAAGACTAAAGTGAGGCAAACCAGCACGATGGTGGCTTGTGAAGAGCGCCTTTCTACGGAAGCCTGAGTACCCCCTGCTTGCACCCTACTCGAGGTAAAGTAATGTGTAACCAAATGCAGAAACATGCTCCCTATGGCCAACTGCGGCTTCTCTTCAGAGAAGGGCAATCAGCTGGGCTGGGCTGCAGTTTTATTAATAATGCAGATCCATGCCGCACCCTGAAACTTACACTGCTGTTGATAATAAAAAAAACATTGAGTCAAACATGCTTTCAACAGCCTGCCTTCGTAGTTAGGTGAGCAGAGGATCAGAGAGAAAGAAAGACAACAGTCCAAAAAATCCAGAAAGAAAACAAGCATTGGAAATGCACAGTGCTCTCATAAAAACAGCATTTATCTTGCTTTTGCGAGGACACACCTATCATCCTGCACTTATACAGGCAAACTGCTCATCCTGCATTCACATGGTTCAACCTACGCCAAGAGCGGCAGAACCCTCATCCAGCCCTCCTTCAGGCTGATTTCCCACCTTGCACTCACACAGACACACTGCTCAGCATGCGCTCACACAGGTCTGGGTTTTAATTAGATTTAGGTGACTTTAATATAATGTTCTGCATTTTTGTCAACTGCAGCCCTGATGAAGATCGACGTGTCTGAGCGAAACACGTTGGCTATATTTTATTAAATAAATCAGAAGGAAAATAAAGAATTAGATTTTATCATCACTACTTCAAGACATGTTAAGCTTTAATTTCTGGACTCCTGAATTAGTTGCCACTCCTTTTGTTGTATTTTCTAAAGTAGTGGGTTGTTGGACAGCTAACCCAAGGATGTGAAGAATTGTGCTGAATGAATGAAATAGGAGCTTACTGCTGGTGCGGTGGTTCATTTCTCTGCTGTCTGGTTCTCACACAGATCACCCTGTACTCACATGGGTACACCTTTCACACTGTGCAGTGACACGACCCTGCACTCACAAGGGCAGACTGCCCACATTGTGCTCACTAAGGCCGACAGTTTCCCTTGCACTCAGGTAGACTGCTCAGCTTGCACTCACATGGGCAGGCTACATACCATGTACCTTCTTCCAGAACTCTTACGGTTGCACCACTTCAATCAGACATTCACACCTTCCACACAATGATCAAGATAGCTGAAAGAGCCATGAGTGAACACCACAGAGTGTAGGATCTTCTGGAACTAGCAGGCTCTCCCTACCATTACTTTTACAAGCGGAACACTTATGAATGACAGTCACCCCTTGCAGGGAGAAATGGGAAAAGCACAGTGGGAACACCCAAAACTCACAACCGGTTTGCAAGAATGGGGCCCAGTAGATAGCTAACCGCCAGAATCTAGACACCTAGAGAGACAAGCCATCAAAAAGGCAGTGTTCCTCAAAGCCTCATACCATCAAGTTTTATAGACTACCTTAACTCGGTGCCCAGTGAAATCAGATTTAAAGTCTATGAGTAAAAAAGGACATTTGTATAGCACACTTTTAGACAGAGCTGGACTCTTAAGGCTGCTCTTAACCTCTTGTTTACCTTTTTATATTTTTATACCTAGCTGAAAAATATTCTGGTACAAATCTCAATACCAGACGCGTGACAGAGTTCCAAAAGATACATTCTGCATCATCAACCAAAGTCCACCCATATTAGGCTGGGGCTTAAGGTGTGGTACCTACTGGACCCACACAACCTGGCCATTCAAGGGTCTTTGAGATGGGATTATAGCTTTCGCTATTCCCTGCCAAACAGGGAAAAAGTAGGAATAATTTCACTTCTCCCTTGTGCACAGTGCTTCCTTGGTCGCTCTTGCAAGTAGGACAGAAAGCGCTAGCTTGCTTTGCATTTCCATGGTAGTTTGTGGCCTCCAGCAGCCATACAAATAGCAGGCATCGTTTTTACACATGAAGTACATCTTGCAACCTAAAAGAATTATATTTAACTCTGATTCCTGGCCTATCTATAGTGTTATGATTCTACATGCAGGGTCCATTCTATAGTCCTTACGCCTCCTGGACACTCGCCAAATCCCATCTTGCACACAGAAACCCTCCACTGCATTCACAGACCAGAAAACACCAATAGGACTCACTGTTCCGACACCCAAAAGTCACCCATTAACAAAAATACCACTACGCCTTCTGCCAAGAAACAATCAAAGAGCAGGATCCCTTCTCTAACGCTAAAACCGAAATCACCATCTACAGCCCTTATTGCAGTTGAGTCAAAGCATGACCACTTGTGCACCATCCACCAATTCCATGCAACATCCACTACTGTTGCCATGTACTGGAAAAAACAACATTAAAAAACAACACCAAGGCCACCTTATCAGATTTCGACAGGAGACAATGTTGTTAAGCCCATCCAAATCTTTCAAAAGTAAAGAACAATGCTTACTGGTGGAATAAATGCATTAAGCAAACAACAAATGTACCTTGACAGTCACTGATATGAAGAATAATTAGTGACAATAGCCATGGAACATACTTGAATATATAACATTTAATTCATCATGATCATGCTCAGGGCCCAAGTGATCACAAAGAGCTGAAGAATTTAAGAAAACATAATGGTGTGTATAATACCGAAAGGTAATGACCATATGATTATTATCAGGGACACTGGAATTATGGGGCAGGAGATGGCCAAATTATGCTGCAGGTTTGAGTAAATTATTTGGCACGAAATGGCAAATTATGGGGCATAATGCAACACTTTTTGTGATAGTATTACTTCATTAGTTTGCCATTTCTACACTTGCTAACACTGTCTGAGTATTGGCTGCACCGAATTAGTACGAGTGTAACACCCATATATAGCAATAGGCAACATAAAGGTGACCAATCATGGTTTGCAAAGAGCCTTCCACTGCATAGCAACACGAGTCGCTGCGTTTTTAGTAACTTTTGAACCGTTTGAGCTGGAAACAATTTTTTTTCTAAATCTGCAGATTATGCAGCAGATGATGGATTATGTGGCAAATGCGGCTAATCTATAATTATGCGAAAAACGCCACGTCTGCACAATTCCAGTGGCCCTGATTATTATGCTGTTGTTTGTACAGATTGAATCTTAAATATCCCAAGGGTTATAAAATTAATTCAAGTAAGGTCCAATTTCCCAAAACGTTCACAGTGTTTCAGCCCATAGTAGTTTAAAGGGTCATCATCAGGACAGGAGATTAAAGAGCACAAACAATAGTCTGTGTATATATTTGGAATTGAGGTTTGGTCAGAAAGTATGTACAATTAGTATGGAGGATTATTAAGTGTAAAGCCAGGAGAAAATTAGGCTAATTAATTAGTGCACCCAGAGGGCCCTTACCGAGACGGAATGGAAGTGGGAGTTACTTACAGGAATAACAATAAACCCAAGGTTGCTGTTCAGGTACAGTGTCAGAAGATTGCCTATAAAAAATCATCTGCGAGTTTCAGGAAAAAAATGAAAAAATATTTGCATATGTTTGATCAGTTGAGCACTGAGCACAGTCATGATGAATTAAATGTTTAAGTCCGTTCTAAGGCTCTTGTTACTAATTAACTTTCTTCATCTTCCTACTTGAATTCATGTTGATAATTCATATGAATGCAGGTCACGGTACATTTATTGTGTGCTTAATTTAATTATTCCACAAGGAACTATTGTTTATTACTTCCTTGATTGTGCCTGGTTCCAGGTGATTAACAAGCAGCCACTGTTCTTTAATTATCTCCAAAATCTCGGAACAACAATGTTAATTAAGTTTTAATGACATTTTTGTGCCATTTTGCATAATAATCAGTGCTTGGACCTGTAGATCCATAGGTCGTATGCTCTAAAAGGAATGCAGGGGTTTGAACCAGTGTGCACAGCTGCGAGGGTGCCTCATGCGCTGGGCAAGTATGCAAGTAGCATGTGTTGCCAAGTGTGATGCTAGCAGAGATTCTGCTCCAAGAAGAGGGGAGATGAGGGATGATTTCTGCCACAACCTTTTGCAACCAGCTCTGTCTTCAAATGGCCAAAGAGCAGCTTCAGCCCCCCTCACTGATAGTCATGTGACACTTAACATGGCAGAGCGGCATCCATCAAGTAAGGAGCGAGCAGACCAAGGGGATGAAGCAGATGCATGTGCCACAGCCCTTGTGTTGCGCTCCCCACCACCGCCCATTGGTTTTAGGTGATGGTGTAAGAGGTCTCTGGCAGGCCAGAGTGTAAGGCGGTGGTACGTGGGTAAGGGGGCTCTGAGGTACTGGGGTAAAGCTCATTCCTTAGCATGCTTCTGCCTCGTATCAGGCAGTGACCCCATATGTGTACAAGGGAGGTGGGCTTGTGAATCTGGGCGTAGTTCAGTAGTGTAATACTTGTATATTTGGGCTGGAGGCCCTTATGGGCCTGCCTATTTGGGCACCAGCTCACCGCTCAGGTCCCCGAGTAGGCCAGCACTTCCTCTGGCCAAAAGGTTGTACCTCCAGTGGCACTGCCGCTGCCATATTGGCTCTGCCAGTGGGGGGCTGTGGCATTTTAGCAAGCCAGCACCTCCTTTCACTGGAAGGGTGGGCCCCCAGAGCCACTGCCATGATGGCTCCACAGGGAGGAGCAGGGGAGCCAGGGGAAGATGCTGCGCTGTGGGATGAGGTAGTTGAGCAGTGGGGGATAAAAGGCTGAGCGCTACACAGCTTAAAGAAATAATGCATACCTGTGCACTAACACTGCTCGATCCCGGAAGACAGATAAATTGCAGGCCGCCACATCATCATGTTTGAATACGGCAGCCATGTTAGGTGAGGGGAAATCCCTCTGCAGCCAATAGGACTGCAATACGAGTCTTTGCATCAGTATGTGTGAACTTGGCAATTGGGACAAGCACTTATTTTTTGGCTGGAATGCCCAAATTTTGACCAATTAAATGCTGCATTCAGGATAACATGTATCCGTAGACAAGGTACCTTTCTCTCTCTCTCTGGTACTTCTTACAGCTCTTTTTTCTTTTACATACAAGAGGTCAGGCGACAGCTGTGCTTCAAGCCAGAACTAAAACAAGCATCAGCAAAGCCACTAAGTCTGGCATTGGTTGCTAGCCTTTTGATTTGTCAACGCTTCTACTGTCGTGTTTTTTCAAAACGTTATTGTTAGAGAAGCTGCCGGACACCGTCAATCTGAAAAAAAAAACAGTGTCTAAAAGCATAATATTATTTGGTCTCCAAAAGCACCCAGTGCCATATTACGCCCTGGCACTGAAAGGAACTACTTTGTGTGAATGTGCTCCTTTTGATAGCACAGAATACTGCCACTCAAAATAAAGTTAGCCAATGGCTGAAGAGGGCTGACAAAATGCTGTAAACTGTAGCAAATGCAAAAACAACAGTTGATGGACAGAATGCAGAACAATGTCATACATTCACCCCAGTACAGAGATCTGGGCCTAAATCCATCGTTTTTTTGCTCACCATGCCATTCCAGGTTGAACCCAGCCATATGCAAATCAGTCTTGACCCTGTGCCTCATGGGAACAGTCCAGCCCGAACTGCCAAGCCAGGTCCTCCCTGACCTGGAAACAAGCATCCTAGGACCGGTTTCGGGGATTCACCCCTCTTCAGCCAAGATAGCTTGATTCCAGTGGCATGGAGAGCACGGGACCCACGTCTGGGCATACCCGTCCCACATGGGGTGACAAATGCAAAAACAACAGTTGATGGACAGAATGCAGAACAATGTCATACATTCACCCCAGTAACTGTAGCAGGCAAAGGAAACATGTGAATGATACAATAACAGACTAATGGAGTGCTGGTCGAAAGCCGCTGTAGTACACATGACACACAATTTTAGTAAAATCAAAAAGGTTTGGCTAACATCAAACCTTAAAAGAGAGAACAAAGAAAGTCAGACTTTGACTTTAAATACTGCATGGTGAAACAACAATATTCTGCCACTGAGAGCTACAAAGAATACTCGTGGGATAATTTACGGTACCATGGAAGGCTTCATTCTCTAATTCTTTTAGTTTTGCGCCTTTCAAAAGCACTTCATGAATTCAGTAAAGCATCAAAAGGCTGGTCAGTTTTCAGTGTATACAACTCTCTTCCAGATGTTATCACTCCACACCAATTGAATGTTAAATCTCTAACTTGGGACTTAAATTAAGTATCAAAATGTCATCCATGAAGACACTGAAAAAACGCCGTTTAAAACGCATTGTGGGAAACCTCACCTAGCTGCTACCACACCTAGTCCCATCATCACACAAAGGGGCTCAACAATAAACCTTTGCACTGCTCTCTTGGACGGAGTAACCTTTGAGGGACCCCAACAAGGAGAGTTCCTAAAACATTCCATCTGCCGACCAGGCTTATGTTTTAAATAGCATAGGGCATAGAGTCTCCACTCAAAGGAAAACATTACTTTTGGGAGACCATGCACAGCTATTCCCTCAATAGTAATAAATGCATAAATAAATTAGTAAAACAAGGTCTTAAAACGGTAGAACAACCGATGCTCCAGTAGCCTCTTTATGTTGATAGCTTTCAAGGCCTGGTGGTAAGGCAAATCATAACAGGAAAGTAAAATCAGTTTGTCCAATTCTGTTGGTCTCATGATATACTTTGGAAAAGCTATTATAATCCCCAAATCAATTTGGCAGAAGAAGGCGAGCGCACATCAACATAGCTTCCCTGGCCTCCTCCTTCTGCCCGCCTTGTGGTTGAACTGAGCTATATTCCCCGTCATTCTCGACTGTAAAGGGCATAGCATGGTGGACAGTGGGTGAAAAGGACTTATCTGATCCTAAAAAGAACTTCCCCAAATAAAAATATACACAACTGCTTCCACGCAGGACAAAGCCAGTCCCCATCCTGTGGACACACCTGAGAAGAACCCGCGCAATGTGCTGCTTCTCCTCAATCGAGTATCCCGTCCAGTCTTTCTGCACCTGGTGGAAGAGCTCCTCCTTCAGAGAATAGCTGTTGTCCTTGGGGTTCAGTCTTCCAACCTGAAAGGAGTCGCAAGATCACCAAAGGTTGATTTGAAAAAATGAGATAGAGAGATATACAAGTACAGAGAGAGCACAAGTGTGAATGTGATAAAGAGTGTGATTGCATGTGTGTCTGGTCATGGCACACGTCTTGCAACCATATTCCAAGAAAAAGGGAGTGAGAAGTGATACAGGGTTTGCTCACCTTCTCAAACTTTTAACCATTCAGACAGGAGGAAACCCCTAGCCTATCTCTCCATACCCGCCCAAGGGGATCACCCTAGGGTGTTAAAAGGACTCTCATTCACTGGGATTCCAAGTGGCTTCTTCATCATAAGAGTCATTGTCCAGATACCTAGTGTATCCGGGTGGGCTCAACCTTGGTAGCCAAAGGAGCTTTGCTTATTAGGTGGGATCCTAGATATAAAATAGTCTAGCGTGTCCTGGGAGTTCATTTTATTTTCAAAGGAGCCAATAACAGGGGGGATGCACTAAAGAAATGAGTATCCTCTGTATCCCTGGGTCAATATGTTTCAGCCATCAAACAAATGCCTCGCCGGTCTAGTTATCTTTCATCAGGACCTCACAAGGATCCCATTAGTATCCTATTTCTGTGCATTAAATTGTGAAGCTTCTATTCACCATAGTCATACATACCGACCCATTTGGTCTCTATGTACGCACTTCTCTGTTGGGATGAGAGAGACGGAGATAATTAATCAAACACAACATCATTAAATATATCTGTCTGTCCTTAAACATGTTTCCAAGTGATCACTGTGATCATTTCACATCCAGCATGGCCAGTGTGTGAGCAGTACTAAGTGTTAGTCTCCATCACAGTTACTCTAAAAAAGTTGCCATACTCTGCATGCATTAGGTTGGTGGACAGTGTGCAAGTTATTATCCTTACCAATATATTGCATGTGCTGCACCAATCATGCATATAAAGTGTAAATTTGACCCTTTATGCCCCGCTTACTGGGAAGTGACCTTTGATGAAGTAAGTCGGGCATAAGGGGAGGTTTTGATGGGTCCTTTGACTAGGAGAACCTAGACATCGACACTCTTATGGATGGTCTTTTACCTATGTGTTAACAGAGTTTGATGGTTTGAAATGTCCACTACTCTTGGAAGACTAGTATTCAATATCCCAACACACATACCCAGAAGCACTCAAAGATTCCACTCCACCAGTCTTGAAAGGGAAAACCAAAACAAATATAGGTAATCCAAATTTAAACTTATATTGTTAAAAATTACTCAAACATATGTATACAAGATTACAATAAAACAATTAAAAACAATACAAATGATTATTTCAGACAATATTAAGGATAGAAATTGATATAGATATATGTAATGATGTTGTGCTTGATTAATTATCTCTGTCTCATAATAGAATGCACACAAATAGGATGCTAACAGGATCCTTGCGAGGTGCTGACGAAAGCATACTAGCCTGATGAGGCATTGGTGCGATGGCTGAAACATGTTGACCCGGGATACAGAGGATACTAATTTCCTTAGTGCATCCCCACCTGTTTTGACTCTGTAAGGGTGCCCGTTGAAAATAAAATGAACCCTCAGGACACTCTAGACTATTTTAAATCTAGGATCCCACCCAATAACCAAAGCTCCCTTAGCTACCAAGGTTGAGCCCGTCCAGATACACTAGGTATCTGGACAAGGACTCTATGATGAAGAAGCCTCCTGTTGTTTTTTAACATGTCTTGTAATTACAGCCACCTGGTACCCAGCAAAGATTACACTTATACAATTAGTAACCCATCCTCAGGCAAATTAAGGGCCAGAAGTAAAAAGCATTTGTACAGTTGCAACCACTCCAATTTGGAGTTTGTGACTGCAAAACTGCTTTTTCTGATGTACCAACCCGATTTTAGGAGTTGGTGAACTTTTAACAGCTCTTAAAATGGGACTGCAACCCACACTGATTTTGTATTTGGAAGGGGCGTGTAGTGGGTGTCCCTGCTAAATACCGAATTAGTATGTAACTTATCAATGTTTTGCGACTGTAATCTAGTTGCAAAACAGTGAAAAGTACAGACTCCCGAACTAGAGTGGTAACGCATTCACAAATGGGAAGGAGTCACCAATATTTGTCTTAATGCAAACATAGTGTGTGCAAGATGGAGGATGGGTGCTTCACACAGAGAACAATACTGCCATCTTCTTTGTCTTCCTGCTCTTCCCCTTTGTTTCAGATAGTCTGGAAAGGATCGATACAGCTTCCCATCAGAGATGGCCTGGAGGGCTCACCCAAGCCACTGCATGTAAACAGAAGCTACTAGGATCTCACATTCCATCCTGAGAAGTGGAAAGTGAGCCCAGCGTGATTGTCTGGTACATTTGAAATGTGCCATGCACTGCACAGCGAATGAACAATGGATCCCTGCCAACTTCTCAACATAGTGAATATAACCTGCAGCGGCATGGTATCATCA
This sequence comes from Calotriton arnoldi, assembly GCA_963921515.1. NCBI lineage: Eukaryota > Metazoa > Chordata > Amphibia > Caudata > Salamandridae > Calotriton > Calotriton arnoldi. Next base: position 603,168 of record CAWUFW010006290.1, read on the forward strand.
TACTCCCACATACATTTACAAATTCTGAGACAGTGCCCCCTTGCCTTGCAGGCACCCTGATAGTGCTGTTGTTGCTATAATTACTGTTTGTTGCTTTCATTCAATAGTCACAAACGTGTCAGTTTCCAAACATCCTTTTAAGGTAGGTAAAGAGGTACAATATTTCCAATTTTGTTGGGAAGAGTTTATGATCCCCCCATTTTGGTTTATCATGTGCGTATCCCTAGAGCTTTGTGAACAGCAGTAGTTTGCAAACTCTGGAAACCTTCAGACATACTGCACTGCATTGTCACTGTGGTGTTTCTGTTTCCAGGTTGTTCTGAGGCTCCGTAGCATTAGAGCCAAGCTAGGAAGTCCTTTGTTTTATAACTGTATGGGGTTTTGAAACTGCTCTGATGGTGCCCTGTGAACTTACTGGAAAATAACCCTTCTCACAGCAGAGCCACTGGCTAGTTGACCTTACTGTGTCTTGTATACTCACTATTGTGTTTGGTATTAGCTAGTATTGTGAAGGTGTGTACTTCCCATTTGATCACACCAATTTATACTGTTAACTCATCAGTTAACTGTCGTTCCAGTGCTGTGTACACACAACACTTGGCTTTTGTAATTTTTTCTTACTTGGTCTACTGTGATGCACTCTACGTAGCCTCACCTGACAAACCCTCTCAAGTTAAAGGGGCTGTGCCGGGTAGAGAAAGGAGAATAGTTCTCTTTACCTAGTCCTGCATCACTAACAATTACCAAAGATATGCATTTTAGAATGCTGCTTAGTTGGATGATGTCTGCTTTGGGGTTTGCGATCTTTTGTGATGACATTCTCTTTTGGCCCCTTTAAGCCTTAGACGGCCTACCCACATCTACTCAAAGAGCAAAGGACAGTTTGATGATTTCCACTGTCAGTTGCAGATTGTTTACTATGATTACCGATGACAAGTGAGCCTGAGCTTTCTCTCGGTTCGAGACCCCCACAGTTTCCCACTCTGGGTAACCCATTCTGACGTTAGCCATCTGTTCATGGTCTGCCTGGTGTTTCAAGGAGTATACACAGGGCTAAGTGATGTCAAAAGTCTATCTTGTGTTTCTGGAAATTTATCCAGGTAAATCACCTGCCCCACTTTACTTTGTGCAGGTATGGTCCACATGGAATTTCCAGTAGTTTTCTAGGTACATATATCATTTACAGTGGGTTTAGAAGAGGTTAGCTAACCAAGTCATAGTTCAACAGCTACCCTTGTATTTCTTGGATTTTCTCTATAGTTAACCTTGTGTCTCTGAGAGTTTACCTGTGGGCTTTGAGGGGAAGCCTTGCAAAAACAAGCCCCAGGCCTGGAATGGATTTTCATAATGTACACAAAGCTTCTTAGGAGTGTGGTTTCTCACCAGCTCTAGCACAGGGGATAGGTCTGCTCTGTCCTTCAGTTTGATATTGGTCTTCTCCAGTCGCAGGAGAAGGTCTGCTTTACGGTGAGGTTTCAGTGCAAGCTGGTGCACCAGCCATTCCCGAAGGGGTCTTTGCTCACTAGTAGTGTAGTTGCATTTCTTGGCAGCCGGCGTCAAGAACACAGGCGGTGGCTTCTCAGGAGGTGAGCAGTCCATTGAAGAGTCCGACTTGTTCGGCATTTTTACACCTTTACCTAAAAATACACATCCAAGCAGATTTACTATGTTCACCAACATTACCACAGAATGTAAAATGTCAGCATAGAAATAATCCCATGATCTAAAGTTACAAAACAGAGTCTACGTTTACAAAATCTGCACACCAAGGTTTTTTTGTAGTCTGAGGCATGTTGAAAGCAGGTAAAGACACGATCACAGAATGGGAGCATGTAGACAACTTCTAAGAATTGCTAGGTGTGGTTTGGACATAAACTTGGCAATTTGACTCACAATGAGATGCAACAGAAATGATCGTGAAATAAAGACATCCACATACATATTAATGGGAATAGCAAACGAAAGCAAATATGTCAGGTCTCGTCCACACCCTCGAACAGCTTTTAACCTATGTATCTCCTAACGATTCAGTTCCCTTTGTGTGCCACACAAGACAACATACTCACTCACCCACCAACATCTGCAAGAAAACACCCCGACTATCAAGAGCAGGACCAAAAGACCTCTCATCCATCGTAATACACAAAGAATCAGTCAGAAAATCTCTTCAGGTGGCACTTGTAAGAGGCCTGCAAAAACAAGGCATACAAGGTTCATTTAGAGTGGGGTTTAGGAAGACACATCATGGTGGCCAAGAGTTCTCCGCTCATCATTAGTACCAGCGTAATGGTTCCAGATATATTCAGAAGGCGTACTCTCAGACCAATTCCCCAAGGCTTGGAGTCTGCAATAAGGGTGGCTCAGGGTAACTGAACAAGGCAACAGCCCTTACATCAACAAAAATGTACGTTTCCTCGACATTTGTAGATACCACACGTTCCTGTAGTGTAAGACGAATTCTATTCACCATGATCAGGATTTGTAAAACTTCTTCACCCATAGGTGCCTGCTTAGCCTTGAGAGATCCCACTTTCTTGAGTTACGAAAGCATGCCGGTGTGGGCACCGAGATCCCCTAAAATTGTGCACCCCGAAGTATAACCTCAACAACACGACCATAGTGGGTGAATCGGAAACAGTGTTAAACTTCTATTTCATGAGGCAATGTATCCCCAAGATAACGCACCTTACAGTGTGTCAAAATATAGTCAATTAAGCAAGAACTGACTGAATGATGGGATTCTAGAGCAGGAATAGAATTTTAAAGAGTTATTACAAAAATTCAAAAGGTGCGATAAGGAAATTATAAATGCAAATAAAGGCTCTTAGAGAAATACAGGGTGATGTGCAAAATCAGAAAAATTTTGAGTCCCAAATGAGCAGCAAAAACAATAAGAAAACGGACAGCATCCCTAGAAAATCTTCAGGAATGCTCTGGCTCGCCCCCAAAATCTGTGGGCTATATGCAGCTTTCATGCACAGGAAATCATCAATTAAGCAAAATTATCATGGTGTGACAAAAAGAATTATACTGTCAACAAATCAGAGCACAATTCTATGAAACGTCATTTTATCTTTGCATCTAAGCACTATCCCACTATAAGACTATTGATTCTTCCCACTCTATACTAATGTCATCCAGATATGGCAGAACAAACTAGTTACAATCACAGCAGAAAACTATTGTGACGGAATGCAGAACAGTGACCTAGCAGAAGTGCAACATTACTGTGTGCATTTTGGAAAGTTTTATTTGAGAAGAGCATAAACAATGTCAATGGAAAGACACAAACATGACTGCTTGACTGCATGCTGCAGAAATGATAAACTGTTAATATATAGGAGGAGACATCCATTTTGAACGAGATGGCACTGAGGCCTAGCTAACATAAGGCATGAAAACAACGTTAAACAAGACATAGCAAATTTGTTTCAAATGGAATGGCAGTATGTCAGCGTGTACATGTAAATTTGAGAGTAAATCCACATTCTGCAAATTGTTAATAATGCACAAAAATATAAAATGCACAAAAAAACTCTAACACCAGTCCAAAGAAAGGGAGAAATCCTTTCTCCAGTGAAGTCTGTTATAAACTGACTTCTTTAAACTAAACTTCGCCCTTTCAAGGAGCTCCATAAATGTTATTTTACGAAATAAGTTGCTAGCTGCTAGCAGAGTGATGAGTCAGGTTGTAAGATGTTGCATCTAAGTAATGTCTGTTATGTACTAGGTGAGGGTCTTTTGGGGATATCTGAGGGTATGAAAGGACAAGAGACCTTGATTGGAGTTTGGTGGATGTAGGGCATCTGACACAAAGAGGCAGATGTCCAGCCCAATGTAGAATGTATTGATATCTATGTACTCTCAATAGGGTGGACATGGCATCTGTTGCTCTTTGGTGGATGCCCTGAATCTGCCAAAACTCCAAATCCACTCCTACGTGACTGTTGAGGCTATGGGTTACCTCTTTTTGTGGTTATGTGATAGCTAGTTCGGGCTATTTGATGTTCTGTTAGGGACCGGGTGAGACATCTGTAAGGGCATTATGGCAGTCTGTTGTGGGCTATGAGTAGGCCTGGGCGGTGAACTTCGCTCCGTTCGCGGAGTTTTCTGCGCTCCGCGAAAAAACTCCGCTTCGCGATGTGCAGCGGAGTTTTTTTCCCTGCTCACGATCGCGAATGGTAAGTTAGCGATCGCGAACGGTAAGTTCGCGAGCTGCCACTCGGGTAGAATTTCTACCCGAGCGGCAGGAATACCAGCACAAACTGCAGTTCGCACTGCACGCCGCCACTTGTGGAACTTCGTGGAGTTTTTTTTGTAACTTCGCGGAGTTCCGCGTAGCAAAAGTCCGCGAACTACGGCCAGGCCTAGCTATGAGACAGCCTACTCTGAATTATGAGGGGCATGTTACTGGGCTAAAAGCACCTTTTAAGAAGATTCTGCTCTGGCTATGTAACTGTTAATAAAAATGCCTGCGAGGGATGTTTGAGGGTGTGATGGAAGCTATGAAAGAGCTGCTGAGGCCTTGAGAGGATCTTTTCAGACTGTGTGAGAGATCTGTAAAAGGATTTGATAGGGCAATGTGATTGACAGTATCACTGTTAGTGGCTGTTTGAGGGTGTGAAGGCTTTTTGAGGGTTCTGCTTAGGGCTACAGGGGTATGTGTTGGGTCTATGCAATGGTCTGCTGGAGATATATAGTGGTTTGTTAGGGGCCTAAAAGAGGGTCTCATTGAGGCTGTGGGGGACTCTTGAATGCTACGCTGGAGTCTGACAGGATAGTTTGTTGGTTCTATGTAAGGGTCTGTTTGGGCCCTTTATTAAGGTCCTAGTGGGTCGATGTGATAACCTGCCTGGAGTGGCGAAAAACTAATGACGGGTTCAAAATTCTTCCAGCCTCGCCCACAAGTAAACTCACTTGTCCTTACAAGCTGTACACCGGCTCATCTCTGGCACCCGCTCCTAGCAACTCCTAGGTCTTCCTGGAGGACAGCTTGCTAAACCAGGCCAACTTGTTCTGAAGATTTATAAGTAGCGGCCCCTCCCTCTCTTGCTCAGGTCTAATGCATTGCGATGCTTTGAATTCATACAACTGCTGTTATGCCAAATTGTCCCAGTTTAGCTTGATCTCTCATTTACCGAGACCACTGCCTGGGGCACTTCACGCAATTTCACAGCAGCCTCTCTGTTTGCACCCCAAGACACCTTGCCTAGAGTAGGTAACTGGACATGTGAAAAAGTACTAGGAATAAGACACTTTGGGGCAGATGTATCAAGCAAAATTGCGTTTGCGAACGCAATTTTGCTTAGTGGTATGTATTAAGGCAAAACTGCCTCGCAAAATAAGGAATCGTAAAATTTGCGATTCCCTATTTTGCGATTGCATTTAAGGAATTGCAAATTGCGATTCCTTAAATCCAATGTAAGAAGCACCAAAAAGTGCAATTTGGCCTTAAGGAATCGCAAATTACCACCAACTTCAAGTTGGTGGTAATATGCGATTTCTTTGAAAAATGCACTTTTTAGCATTTTCAAAGTGCCATGTGGCGCACATACATGCCCTTAGGGCATGTATGTGCGCCACATGTACATACATACATATTTCAGGGGTGCAACAGGGTGTCAAAAGGACACCCTGGCACCCTTGAAATGCATTCTCAATTTGCGATTCTCTAATTGCGATTCGCAAATTGAGAATGTCTTCCCATTCATTCCTATGGGCCTCTACGCCCAAAGGAATGAATGGGAAGGTATTCCTTAATTGCGAATCGCAATTTGCAGTCGCAATTAAGGAATATTAAGGAATCGCGATTCCTACATACATAAATTTTGCGATTCCTTAATAGCAATTCGCTATTAAGGAATCGCAAATGCAATCCTTGATACATCTGCCCCTAAGGGCCATATGTACCAAAGGATTTAGCATTTCTTAACTGACCGAATCACAATTTCGGTCTGTTGTGAAAAGCTGAATTGCCTTTCCATATGTACAAAGGCAGAAAGGGAATCACAAAATAAGATTTCTATCCATTTGAAACTGCATTTTGCGATTCCCTAAATAGAAAAATCGCAAATAGGGATTTCCGATTTGCAATTTCCTAGGCACATGTACAAAGCATTTCCTAAATCTATGTTGATGGTAACCATGTACAATTTTAATAAAATTCATCCAAAATGCATTTTTTTAAGTGCCCTGTAGAGTGCACATGCTCCTAGGGAATCTGTGCGCCTTACATCTGCACCCTTTTTTGGGGGATGCATCAAGGGGGGCCTTTTGGCCAATAGAACATGGTTTAGCATGTCCTAAATAGTGATTCTCTAATAGCGATATTAGGAATTCTCTATTTTAGTACATTCTATTTTGCATTTCCTAAAGAGCGATTTCTTGGGATTCGCCATTTAGGAAATGCAAAATGAAAATTTTGTACATATGGCCCATAGTTACAGGAGGGGGTTTGTATTCAGCTCTGTTATGACAGTAACCACTGAACATATTTCTCAACTTTCTTTTTGGGTGCTCTTGATCATCAGCACAGGGAACGGTCATGTAGTATTTTCATTACGGGAGATGATGAAGGCCACTGGTCTAGCCTCCCCTTCATTGCATACTCCATGCACACTGAACTCTGAGCCATATCACATTATGCACACAGTAACTAGCTGAGACGTGTTTCACTGGTGGCAAAATTACCTTTGGGGCATGTCCTTTGGAATAATGACCTCTCCTAGCAAAAACATGTTGCTGAAGAATGTGCTGGAATTAATACTTTCCACGCAACTTTCCTTCGATAAAGGACTTTTTCGATTTCAACCACTTCAGCTAGACTGGCAGCCTTTTATCAACCAAACTCCTCCAGCCTATAAACAGTGGGACCAAACCATAACTCGTCACCTTCCTGGAACCGACAAAGTTTTGTGTTACGGTAAAACGTAGTTTACTGTACTTTTAGGTCTTAGTAATAGAACACTGCTATGTGTGCTTAACTCGTACACCTATTAACTCTCTTATGAACTGGATAGTTAAAAAAAAAAAACAAGCACTGGTAAAGCCATTAGGTCTTGCTTTTGTGACATATTGGGTTTGACAATGGTGTTAGCCACACTGCAAAGCGTCTGCGATGCTATGCAGCATGGCTAAAGTTTAAAAAAAATTAAAAATTAAAAAGCAGACGGATGCACACCTGCATCCTACATACCTACAAAATGATGCTTGTGCTTTTTTTCTTTTTAGTTATTGATTCAAGTTGGATTGGTAACTAAAATGAAAATAAAATATGCAAAAGCATTTTTTTTTATAGTGGGTGGTAGGGGGGAGCGGAAGAAACACAGAGAAGGTTGGGTAGAACATCGAAGCAACATGGGGGAGTTCTGGCAGGGGCACGAAGCAACACAGGAGAGGATTGGAGACGTGCCGAAGCAACCCAGCAAAAGATGCAAAAGCATCAGGGGGGTGAAGAGCTGAAGGGAATGCGAAAGCAACTGGGGGGGGGGGGGCAGGGGTGGAGTCGGAGTGAAAACAACACAGGGGTTGGGAGATAGCAACACAGAGGGGACAGGTGGGCGTAGGCAGTGCAAAGAAGCACATGGGCGAATGCAAGAGGGAAGGATGCGGGAGAAGCAGTTGGGCAACAGAGCAACACGGAGTGCAGGCGGAGGGATCTACACGAGGGAGACGGCTCAAAAACACACATACTTTAATGGAGGGCTTCACAGAAAAGAAAAAAAGTATTTCTTGAAAATTGTGAATGCTTTATGGGAGGGACAAACACAAGATTGACAAGTCGGACATGAATAAGAAGCAGGCAAATAAAAGTGACATGGAAATGTAATCAATGATAAGCAATGGGCGGGTTCCAGGTCCCTCGATGTATTTGGTAAACCACAATATGCCCTGCAAAAGACAGCGTAGGTGCTGTCTAGTTGGCTCAACCTATATAAATACATTAAAAGAAAATTGGGATGTTGATGGGCTTGCACACATTATCAAACTGAGTTAATTTAACAACACGGACGGTTGTCGTGGAAGACTCTAGTTCCCACACCCCACAAGCCAAATTGTATCCCACTTATGCTATGAATACCGAACCAAGTGTTTTTTGGATTATTGAATATAAACTGATCCTCGACCCTTGATTCAATGGGCGGGCCATTCGACTCTGTTTTTTAATAACCACATTCAGTTTTGGCCTCTTCAGTTGTTGTACCTTGCACATTTTCATTGAACACCTTTTGGACTTTCGTGCTTAATGTATTTTATTTCAGTACCAAAATGATTTAATTTGTAAATCACACATGTATGCTTTAATGACCCTGAACGGTCACTATTGTTTTTGCCAACCCCTCTTTAAATCATTGGTAGCATTGCCGAGTTCTTTGGTTGTTTTTGTACTGCTACATTCCCTGAAACCAAAATCTCTCATCTCTTTAAGGGATGGCTCTGCCCCATGCAGTTATCAATGCCCTCAGAGGTGCCTTTCCTCCTCCCGCCCACTACCTGGCTACATATCTTTACCCTCAGCTCAGGAGGCAGAAGCGGTACTCATCATGAGCTCTATTACACATCAGCAAAATGTCCCCTGTACCAAGATAAAAAAAAATTTTTTTAAATCCATATATAATTTTTTTGACAAAGCACAGCTTTTTGCATTATGCAGAGAGCAATGAAGTAAAATACAACATAATAAAGTAACTACACATAAATGAATTAATGTGGGTACAAAGCACAACAACTTTTGCTCAGCTTCAACCTTAATGAACCACTGTGTGTGTGTGTACAGGCAAAAACAACTGAGGCGAACAAAGGTACAAACGAAACTCCTCTTTTCTAGAAGCGATTCTAAAATAGGCTTGGCTCCAGTGTTGGACTGGCCTAGAGGGCAATCAGGCAGAGCCTGATTGGCTGGTCTGGCAGGTCAGTGTGTGGGCCGTTTTGTTGGTTGTTTGTGGGCCAGTTTTGTGGTCTGCCGGGCTGTTTTTTCTGAGGGTTTCCGGAATATTAAAACAGACTGCTTGCGACAAGTTCAAAGTCACGCAGTCTTACATAATTTGCAAAACACTTACACAGCGAGTCGAGTTTAAAGCTACCCCGATTTACATACTTGGCCCACTTTTTAGCAATCTAATTCACTAATTCGGGGCACTTGTGTTTTGGTGCCCAGGCCTATTTTCTGTCCCAGTCCGACCCTACTTGGCACACGTTACCATATGAAATACGTATTTCATGTTAAATGTAATATCACACGTGTTCTCTGAAGCTGTGGGGTAGGGGAGCACGGCTGAAGGGTGATCACTTCAGGTAAAAATGGCAAGGGGTGGGGGGCAGAGAGCCAAAAGCCAGGGTGAAAAGAGGAGCAAACTAACAATAACCACTCATTCATCCCGGAGCTCAGTGTTTAGCCCTGCCCCCGCTAAATCATCCATAAACAGTGGCACCCCTACCTATCCAATCTGCGGCCTATGTAGAACCAATGGCTTTTCTTTCAGTTTCATCTTCTAGATGGTTCTGGTACACGTCACTTCCTGCGGTGGTGGTCCGTATATTGCATTGCTACCAGTGGTGGCAGCGGCTAGCTGCTGAATTTTCACTGTTATGAATTCTCAGCCACAGAGGGTCCCTCGTCCTGTACCGCCCTCACAGCTCACTACCTGTAGGGGGAGAGGCCCCCCTACCCAACCCTTGGGACAGTATCGGCGATAAAACCTACTCATCCATAGTTACTACATAGCTTAGTAAATAAGTAATGAGCAACTTACGGGACCCCTAATCCACCTTGTTGTGTGCCCGGGAAACTGCGCCTCAGCAGAGTGAAACGAATGGGAGCCCAGAGGGGTCCCTGAACAACCCTTCCGCATGCCCCTGCCCTCCCTGCTTCATGTCCTCCATCACCCACCACATTCCATGTTAGCCATCAACTTGCAATGCAACGCCTATAAAACGAGGTACTACTGTGACTGTAGCTGATTTGGGGTTGTGGGTAGTTACTGGAAATGGAAGGAAGCCAATGGTCTGAAAATAAAGGCAAATTTGACTTGTCCCTTTCTTTCTTCCAACTACTGGGGAAAGAATACTGAGCAGGGAACAGAGTCAACGGCAAGAGTTTTAACCAAGTTCAACATTAGGTGAATAACTGATGTCTGCTCTTGACCTTACCTCTAAAGAGTGTTTGTAGAACCCATGCCTGATCACCCATATGGCAGCCCTACATAGGTCAGAAATAAAACCCGTCAATGGCATCTGCCTTTTCTTAGACTCCATCCATATGTACTCATTCAGCACCTACTAAAACAGTAATTCCAGGGCCTGGAACCCTTCCTGTACAAATACATTCCCTCTAGAAGACCCAAGCTCCTGAGAAGTAGAATTAATCTTATTTCAGCTTGTCAAAATACATCATTCTGCAGGAATTGTAATGCAGAACAAATCCGTGAAAGTTTCCTGATCCACTGTATAAAAGAGGCAGTAGGTAGCCAATGAACTGCCCATTAATTGAAAGCTGCCGGGTTCGTGCGCAGTTCCTGGGCTTCTCGTGGACTACATTCTGTGGACTAGGAAGAACAACAGATACCACACAAAATGTCTGAAATTTGATTATTTCTCTTGTTTGCCTAGAGCACATTACCTTAATTTTACTCCATAGGGGGATTGAGTAAAAGGCATTTGTTTCACAGTTCATGTCAGTGTTAAGCTCAGCCAAAATTGTCTGAAATTTGCTGGGCCTGCAAAATGCGACCAGGAATGATTGTAAGTCAACGTTACCTCCTGGTCATCCCTAACATGAACGAACATCAAGTCTCGCATGATCAGTGTGCCGGGCTTCAAGCAGGATGAGCTTTCAACACCAAGTCAAAACCACCTCACTCTCTCAGTTTTAGAACACACAATAGGGAGGGTCGTTCTTTGAACGGCCAGCGTCATATTATTTCACATCTCAACCGCACATTCCTCCGGCCCACTTCTTTTTTTTTATGTATTTATTTATTTTACAGGACATTAGCATTTCAACAACAAGCATTTGCAATGCAATAGGTCTCGCATTTGTAAGAGTTAGAGCTATTGGCGTTGTAACTGATAATGTCTTATCTATGTGTTTTGGTTTGGATTGTAGTGAATGTATGAACACAAACACAGTACGAAGGGGAAAAAAGATTCTGTTTTAAAATCGATAGTTTCACTGTTTGGAAGCAAAAATGTAATACCCAAGGTTTTGAGTAAGAAAGAAAATGAGTTCATATTTAAACTTTGTACAAGGTCAACCAGGAACCTGAGAGGAATGAATAAGAGGTTCTGCTTTGAGAAACTCAGCATTAACTATCACAAGCTGAAAGGCAGGCTAGGCATCAATGTACGTGGTACAAAATGGCGCATTTGTTGCTGTTTTCCACGCTAGTGTCATCTCTCAAGGTGACTAAGGAAATCAATGTTTATCCTTTCAGGGTAGTTAATTGCGGCATCAGGAAACAAGCACTGTAGTTGCCGGCCTGCTATATTCAAAGAACCCTTACATAATGCAATCTGGTCATGCCATGCTGAGCAGCTGCAGCGTTGCTCTGAGGCAGCGTCGGCTGCCTGTAGGAGAGCGGGGAGAGGCATCCTTGGGTGCGTTTTGAGGACTCCTCTTTAAGCTGTGGTGATGGACCGGTTCCACCGCTCTGGTTAATGGAAAGAAAATGAAGGCGCGCAGCTGCTATTGTTAAAGCGCGCTGAGCTGAAAAAAAAACCATTTGTTACAAATCAGCAAGTTTCAGCAGAGATGCACGTGAGGCGAGGCAAACATTTTGGAAAGAAAGGCACGCAGCCGCAACAGCCTGCTTACTCCAACAAAAACAAAGGTGTGCGGCTGCTGTTAAAGCGTGCTGCGCTGCTAAAAAAAAATAAACATGTTTATAAATCAAAAGGTGCAAGTCGAGCAAGGCACTCATTTTAAAAATATCACGTGCTGCCGCCATTGCTGATAAAAACAAGTCGGGTGAGCCGCACATTTTGAAAATATCAAGCGCGCCGCCATTGCTAATAAAAATGAAGCGCTGGGAAAAAGCATACAATGTTGCAAAAATAGAGTTGGGCGCGCCACGCATAACAAAAGAAAATTTGCATGGCCACCATTGGTAAAGTCCAAGCACGGCGTGCGGCGCTGCAAAAAAAAAGTCATTACGTTGGGGAAGAGCGTGTCATGCCTGCAACAGCAGGTAGGAGAAAGTCATGTAAGAAAATAGTGCTCACAGACTGTAAATAAAACATACAGAGTAATAACACAGGTAAAAGGGCCAGTCCTCACGGGAGATTACAACATGAAACAAGCACTGGCAAAGCCAATATGTCTTGCTTATGGGCAAGCTATTGCCTTTGGCAATCAGGTGGGGGTAGTGAACGGGAGGGCAGTTGGGGGTGGTGAACTGGAGGGAGGGTGGGCTGGTGAAAGGGAGGTGGGGTGAAAGTGGTGAAAGGGAGGGCGGTGAAAAGGAGGGCGAGTGGGGGCGGTGAATGGTACTGTGCTTTAAAAGATGACAGAAACAAACAGCTATAAAGCAAATTATACTGGTTTGTGCACAGTGAAAGAAATTGTCACCAAGCATCACACTCAGATGTATAGCGTGGTCTGCAGCAGCGCATGCCTCACTGACAGAAAGAACACCTCCAGGTCAATGGAGCAGTTCAAGTTTCCTCACCCATGCAAAACAAGGGCAAAACTGTAGCAGTAGTGCAAGCTTCCATTATGTGCACAATGCTGCACAGACATACATACAAAACCAGTGCATGATTTCCTGTCACACACAGAATGGTTACTGATAATGTAGCAGCAAAGTACGCTTCCTCAAGCGGACATATCAGAAACAGCAGCAGTCCAAGTTTCCTCGCATATACATCACAGGCAGCAGCAGTGCAAGCTTCCCTCCGCATGTGCAACTGCGTATGATTGCATATGACGGTGAGTGAGGAATCGTGTGGTGTATTAGAGTGAAGTGTGTGGCTAGTAAAAGATCACATGTGTGATATGGTGCAAATCACAAGGTGAAGGAATGATGTATCAGTGTTGGTGAATGATGGAAATACTTGCAAGAGGGAAGAGACAGCGACACATGGTTGTTCAAAGTTCCTGCCTGAGCGTCATGAAGTACTGCTCCACACGATGCAGGACGACATGGATAAAGGGAAGAGGGGCGGGGCGAGAAGAGGCAGGGCACGAGCACCAAAGAAAGGGAGAGGCAGCATTCTCGCTCCTGACTTCTAGCTCGACAGTTGTCTGTTCTAGCCCATCATTAACATGGGCAACTCCCATCATTAAGTTGTAACTAGTTGTAATTACCAATACCAACTGCAAGCATTAATACCATACATAAAGATCATGTGACCCCCTTCATTACCACTTTATTTGCAGACTGGCGAAAATTGTGTGAAAAACCTCCGACAGACCAGCGCAAAGGTGATTTGCGACATCATCTATTTGCACTTATGCATAAATCACAACATGCATATGCGTCCTATCCCACGCTCTGTCCATACACAATTGAAACCTGTGCTGCAGTTCCTCTAAGAGACGACGCTCGTCAGCAAACGCATGCAGCATTCCTTGGAATCCGTGGAGGTGAAGTCACTGCACACTCACTAAAGAGTGCAGCTGTCAGTGCGTGCATCGCAGGCTCCCGGCGCTAATTATCCGCTGACCTTAGAGCCGAGCCTGAGAACCTGTCAGAAAGGTGCCCGGGGGGCACAGCGAGCTGCTGCAGCCGACAGAATTTAGTCTATTTTTTAGTCTTCAATTCCCTGACGATCACGTTGCACGCGGCAACAAGCATGCGTACCCACGCACCGGTGCACGCGTCACTAAACCCTCAATTGCCGAGGCGCAGTCTCGTAAACCACTTCACCAACCTTAGTGACCCATGCCAGAACGTTTAAAACTCAAAAGTCATATTTTATTTAACGATGTATATATGTTTAAAGTCTATTCTGCAGGCTATATTCGTTTTCCTGTCATGTGCCCCACTTAACTAAACAAAGCAAAACCAGTGGTGCGCGCGCACCACAGAGGAGCGGGGGGAAAGGGAGCGCAGCAGCGAGGCGAACGCGCGCTGCTGCGCGTGCTAGACACCGATGGGAATGGGCAGGGCAAAGGCGGGACATGCGCCCGCCTTTGCCCAATTGCGTGCCTTATTTTTTTTTTAAAAACACGCTAAAGCCAATGGCAGCCGGCGAAAGCAAAACCACACGCACGAGCGTGTGGTCAGCTTTCAGAAGCCCATACAAGAGGTCTTGCGCTGCGCGAGCAGTGCTACGCACTGCAACGCTAGGCCCGGGACCTAAAAAGTGCTGCACATGCCAATAGAACCACTACATAGGTGGCCATAAACAATTTGGGTAGTAGACCAATATAATTTTATGGGTTAGGTGCACAGTGAGTAGCTAACTTGGACTCAAACCGACTAGACGCAAGCAGATGTGATGAAGTTGGGAAAAGGACAAAAAGCAGTTTCAGATAAGTCAGGGGCACAAAATATAGATTGAAAAGGCTTCATTAAATAATGGATAGAAATAAGTAAAGGGGGGTGGTAGAAGACAAGGCAGTTGTAAAAGTAGGAGTGTAGTGAGAGTAGGTGACTTTATGCTGGATTGGAGGGTCGGCTGTGGCTTTCTTGAAGCAAAGTAGCCCAGCGGCAGCTTTGACACACGGAGGGGATGTATCAAGAGCAGAGAGTGTAGTGGCAGGATGCAGGCAGAACAGGACGTGAGATAAAAGGGTGGGAAGTTTAAATACGACATGAACTGCCTCACTCAGGACCAGACATGGACCCAGGAGTGCTATTCCTGGATTCTCACTTGAAGGCATTTTGAACGCAGTGTATCACACTCGCTGGCAGAACAGCCAGTTTCTGAGCAAGTCTATCACAAGCAACACGAATGGGAGAGAAAAAGGCATTTGCCCGAGGCAACATTTACTACTCCTTGTACAGCCGTGGTGTGAACTCGACAATTCCCATACCTTACTTAGATTCTAGGACAAGCAAAATGTAAAGTTGCACCTATGCCGTGCTAGACTGGAGGAGGCAGTGAGGTCCGTCATAAGTAGATACCACTTGGCAGGGACACAGTGTCTACCATCAGCCTGTTATTTAAGTAGTCTGTAGGGCCCACAACAGAGGGAGTGGGTGGACACCGAGTAATGACGAACAGAGTGCTACAGCCTGGCACAGGTCTGATATGAAATAACATAACGTGCAAGTCAAATAGACCCCGTTAGAGTTTGTATACCCTACGACCCCGGGAGGGTTTCTGGGCATTGACCAAGGCGTAATGGTGGTCGAAAGAAGAATTCTTTATGCCTCGGCCGGGGGAGGGGAGTGACCTGTGGTAGACATGTTTGTTTTTTCCTGTGCTAGACGCCAATAAGGAGGACTTGAATCTTCTGATTATAGTGCCGCCTGTGAGGAGGGACTTTCGGGCAGGCCATGTTTTTCAGCCTAAGGCGCTAGGCATGCTAGGAGTGGAACAGCCATGCAAAGGGGCAAGTGAAACGACAAGCCTCGGCGTGCTTAGCGCCGCCGGCTGGAAATCACACTCCGGAGCCGAGCTGACAGCTGTACAGATGCGACGCTGATCAGCACACACGTGTTCAATCGGCCCTGGGGCTGGCACTGCCACACCAGCGCACGCCTCAGCTAAGCTTCATCACCGACACCGCCCCCAAAAATAAACAGAATAACAAGCTAATTGGTCCGTTTGGAAGAATAATTAGTGACTAAACGAAGGGGAGCGCATCCTCCTGGCAAGAGACTTGTTAGCGAATTCTCAGAAAGAAGCTGTAATAAGGTCAAACCCCGAAGCAGCGCGGAGGAGACGCCCGGCTGAGGACGGCGGCGCGTCACCGAGGAGGAGGCTCCGCCCTTTCTTATCGACGCAGCGCAGCCCAGGGCGGCAACGCTCAACTTATTTTCAGAGGGTCCTCTTCGGGAGGCGGTCTGAATCTGCCATGTACGACAAGGGCTGGAAAGAAGCCGTTTAGGTGGGTTGGTGCACCTGCTGCAAACAACAGTGTGTGTAAACTAAAGAATACAGGTCCAATTCTGAAAGATAACCTCAGCCTTTCTTCTTTCCTAAGTCGATGGAACAGGTGGTTAGGTAAGGGGCGTAGCTAGGCCTTAGGCTGCCCGGTAGCGGCCGCGGCCGATTCTTGCGGCCGCAGGTAAGAGCGGGTGAAGGGGGGCCTGCTGCCGCCCAAAACTCGTGCCGCCTGGGGCGGTCCGCCCCCATCGTCCCCCCCCCTAGCTACGCCACACGCAACAGTGACGCTTATTAAGGACAAAGCTACGACAACTCAAAGCGGTGCTTACGAGGATAAGATGAGATGTACCAAAAATAATTACCTCTGTACACCCAACAACACTTCTTTTTATAGCAGCAAGAAACGCCACAACCTCTGAAGGAGAAGTGCCTAGACCTCCTCCCGAAACCCGTTCACTAGGTCTATGGGACCAGGTGGCTCCATGTCACATAGACATCACTTTTCTTTTCCTTCACTTTGCTTTTATATATCAATTCATTCGGAGAGTTGCAGTCTTGGTAACATTTAAATAATCCAATTGGACCAACACACCTGATAGCAATAACGTGTAAATGCAAAGTCCAGGAATGAAAAAATAGTGTCCCAGTGACATGAAACCATCAGGTCACATTATGTTACTGGGCAAGGCAGTGATGCCCATTGTTGGGCCCGGGAGGTGCTTGCAGCCTTCCTGACTTTCACAACTGGCCCCCACGCTGGTGAACAGCAGTACTAGGCTGCCTTTCCTTCGCTATACGGTAACTTTTGGATAGATATTAAACAAAAGGACAAGCATTTGTTTACTCGTTAGATTAAGTAAAGAAAACGAGGCACAGAAGGTGTCCTGCGGCACTTATCTTAAGGAACACCTTCATGTTTAAAGGAATCATGAAACAAACGTAAAAATATAACAAAGTTTATTCAAAATTCAAAAAACTAGTTATCCTAACACGTGGGAGCGTTTCAACTTAGTACATCAGATTATATCACTGCCTCAAGTGGCATTTATAAGAAGTGAAGATGAACTTAAAACAATTATGCCCTCCCCCATCTCTGATGAACAATGCCATTAGTGAACCAAGAGACAAGTCAGTTGCCACGTGCACTCTATGTGGTCTAGGGTTGTTATTCATGGAACAACATTATAGTGTATTAATTCCAAAATGAAGTTTTTGTACAGCACCCATCCTATTTCAAGGTATTCTCATATGTGATAATAGGCAAAAAAGAGGGAAGGTGAAACAAAACAATTGCCTAGGATAGCCACAATTTTGTCAAGCAGGGAAGCCAGTTTGATTCCACATTTTCTGGTTCACATTGTGCAATCCATGAAAGAGCTAAGGTGGGTGAACCTTTTTCCTTGAAAGATTTGTGCAGATTCATCAAATGGTGCCAAAGTTATTAGAAACGCAAACAGGGCTCACCTATGCAAGAGCTATTGGCTTTGGCAATGTATTTTAGCCATGTTATGCACAGTGTGACTGCTGTTCAGCATGTCTAAAAGTTAGTGGAGTGGGGTCGAGTGATTTGGAGTTGGGTAGATGGAATAGATTGGAGTGGGGTAGATTAGACTGGGGCATTATAGGGAAGAGTGGAGTGTGGTAGATTGGGGTGGTGGGGGGTAGAATGGGTTGGAGTGGAGGGCAGTGGGGTAGAGTGGTGTATACTGGAGTGCAGTGGAATAGATTGGAGTGGGATGGGGTAGAGTGGGGTAGTTTGGATTAGAATTGGGTAGACTGGCGTAGAGTAAATCGAGGTGGACTGTGGTAGACCGGGTCAGAGTGGGGTAGACTAGAATGGAGTGGGGTAGACTGGGGTAAACTGTGATAGATTGAGGTAGACTTGAGTGCAATGGGGTAGACTGGAGAGAAGTGGGGTAGTTTGGAGTGGGGTAGATTGGAGTGGAGTTGACAGGGGTAAATTGGAGTGAAGTGGGGTTGAATGGGCAGAGGAGTGAGGTGGGGTGGGCTACAGTGCAGTGGGTAGATTGAGGTAGATAGGAGTGGGGTGGGGTAGGCTGGGGAAGCGTATAGTGGAGAGGGGTAAATTAAGGTAGCATGGAGTGGAGTAGGTTGGGGTAGAGAAGTGGGGTAGATTGGAGTGGGGTGAACTGGGGTGGATTAGAGTGTAGTGGGGTAGATTGTAGTGGGGAACATTGGAGAGGGATAGATTGGGGTGGAGTTGGGTGGGGAAGACTGGAGTGGGATAGATTGTGTGGAGTGGGGTAGATTGGGTGTAGTGTGGTAGAATGGAGTGGGGATGGGTAGACTGGGTACAGTAGAGTGGGGTGGGGTAGATTAGAGTGGAGTGGGGTAGACTGGAATTGGTTGGATTTGAGTTGAGTAGGGTAGATTTGGATAGATTGGAGTTGGGTAGATTGAGGTACATTGGAGTGGGGCAGATTGGAGTAGAGTGGGGTAGGGCTGAGTGGATATGCGGCTGGAGTGGGGTAGGTTGGAATAGCGTGGAGACTGGGTTGGAGTGGGGTAGATTGGAGTGGGGTAGATTTGATTGGAATGGGGTAGATTGGGGTCAAATGAGGTAGATTGGAGTGGATTTGGGTAAACTGGAGTGTAGTAGAGAAAAGGGGTAGATTGGCATCAGGTAGACGGGTAGATCAGAGTTGAGTGGAGTGGGTTAGATTGAATGGAGTGGAATGTAGATTGGAGTGGAGTGGGGCAGATTGGGGTGGAGTGGGGTAGATCAGATGGAAAGTGGTCGAGTGGAGTGCAGTAGATTGGAGTGGGGTACAGTGGAGTGGACACGGGTACAGTGGAGTGGATTGGGATAGATTGGTGTGGATTGGGTAGAGTGGAATGGGGTATATTGGGATGGAGTGGGGTAAATCAGAGTGGAGTAAGGTAGATCGTAGTGGAGTGGGGTTGTCTGGAGTGGAGTAGAGGGTAGATTCGGGTAAAGTTAAATGGAGTGGGGTAGAGGAGTGGGGTAGAGTGTAGTCGAGTGGAGAGTGGCTGTGGCCGTTAGGCTACAGCTCTTGCACCTAAATGCTTATGAGTAAGGCCGTATGAAAGCGCTTTCAGTGAAATACATATGAGAATGAGGACTTATGGACAGGTTTTAGAAATGGAGCAGTTGCTGCGCTGCACAAAACTGAAGCGCTTTAAACAAACACACTTTGTATGCGCAGAGAAGAGGTGGAATACATTTGAGACTTCGGACAGGTTTTATGGAGAAATGGATGAACTGCAGTGCCCAGAACTGAGGCTCTTTAAAAAGTCACATACTTTGAAAAGGCAGAGATGTGCCCCAAATGTTCATGTTGCTTAGTGCCACTGCACGCTGGTTACAAAAGCATGAGAGATGTTCATGAAGGTACAAGTGGACAGTTACCCAAGTAATGGGTGACAGCAGTGTACAATGAAGTAGGGAGACATGCAATGGAAAAGTAAGTTACACTGGTATTTTTGTAGTATGGACAGAGTGCTTAATGATGGCAGTGTGTAGAAACAGTGGGGTTACAGAGTATACAATGGTATGTACAAGATTGTGGTGTTCATAAAGGAAACGGGATGGGGTTCCTTTCTGGAGAGAAGAAGCCAATCTAAGGGATATGGGAATTTTGTACAGAGGATGGAGGTGAAGTAGGAGAAGGACTTGTTTTCTCCTTTTAGTGTTAGGAGCTGGAGGGATAATTGACTCAATTTAACAATGTCAAATAGTCCAGTCACAGAGGCACAGTTGTATCTGGTGTGAGGACACATAAGAGAGATAAGTTTAGAAGGAAGTTCAGTGCTGTAGTAAAGACACAGCAGAGGAGTGAGGGTGGCTGGGAGGCACGGTGTAGGCGTTGATGCCTGCATGTACCCAGGAAGCAGGCAGGATGTTGAGGCAGAGGTTCTGTAAAGGACTAAACAGGGTCATATATGGGAGTCACCACAGGGAACCACCCTTGTCTGTTTTGGACCATTGCTTATATTGTTCGATGATGATACCCTGGGAGTCGAGAGTTAAGGAAGGAATAATTCTAGTCACAAGTAGAAGGGCAACTAACAGAACCTCATCTTCATGGGGATGGAGGAACCAGTGGCTCAGTGTTGATGTAGTGAGTAGGCTTACAAGACAATGGAAGTGCCAGCTAATAGCAGCTCATAATCAGGGATGCCAAGGCACGAGACTTGCTCTTGTCTGGCAAGAAAACTATTTCTATTTTTTGGCATTGCTCCAATGGCAGTATGGAGTTCTGCTTAAGCCCAACGCCCTGATCACAAATGGAAAAGACAAGCATTGGCTAAGCTAATAGGTCTCGCCTATGTGGGATATGCTGGCTATATCAATGTTTTTTTAGCCGTGCTGTACAACAGTGCAGCTACTGTGCATTGTGTAGTATGGTATGTCAAGTCAATGTATGGTATGGTATGGCCTGTCACTATATAGTATGTTATGGTATAGTACAGCTTGTAATTGTAAAGTATGGTACGGTATCTCATTGTGGGGTATCGTATGGCTTCTCATGTGATTGTATAGAATGGTATGGCATGGTATGGTAGGTCCTGCAATTGTATGGTATGGTATAGCCTGTCATTGTATGGTATGGCCTGTCATTGTATAATATGGTAAGGTATTGCCTGTATTTTATATTATGGTATGGTATGTATGGCCTGTCATGTTATGGTATGGAACAGCCGGTTACTGTATAGTATGGTAAGGCACGTCATTGTAGGATATGGTATGCCACGGTATGGCCTTTCATTGTGTAATATGGTATCGTATGGTGTGTCATTGTATGGTATGGGCTTTTATTATAGGCTATGGTATGATATGGTAAGGCCTGTCATTGTTTAGTATGGTATGGACTGTCATTGTATTGTATAGTACGGTAAGGTATTACCTGTAACTGTATAGTATGGAATGGTGTGTCATGGTTTGATATAGAATGGCCTGCCTTTGTACAGTATGATAGGCCTGTCATTGTATAGTATGGTATAGCCTGTCATTGTATAGTATGGTATGGCGTGTCGTACAGTATGGTATGGCATGTCATTGTATGGTATGCTATGATATGGTAAGGCCTGTCATTGTATAGTAAGGTGTGTTATGGTATGACCTGTCATTGTATAGTATGGTATGGTATAGCATGTCATCGTATGGTATGGCCTGTCATTGTATAATGTGGTATGGTTTTGCCTATAATTGTATGGTATGATATAGTATGTATGGCCTGTCATGTTATGGTATGGAACAGCCTGTTATTGTATAGTATGGTATGGTATGACCTGTCATTGTTTGGTATGTATGGTGTGGCCTGTCATATGGTATGGTATGGGATGGGATGTCATTTTATGATATGGTATGGCCTGTCATTATAGGTATGGTATGATATGGTAAGGCCTGTCAGTTGTATGGTATGGTATGGACTGTCATTGTATAGTATTTTTAAGGTATTTCCTGTAACTGTGTAGCATGGTATGGTATGAATGGTGTGTCATGGTATGGTATATAACGGCCTGTCTTTGTATAGTATGGTATGGTATGTCATTGTATAGTATGGATTATTAACGGAAAGAGGAGTAAAAAGCCACAGGGTCAGAGGGTAGTAGGAGGGAAAAGGCATACAGACAGAGGGTGGGGGGAGGCAGCAGGTAAAGGCAACTTCGACGGATGGACAGAGGGAGAGAGCAATACGAAGGAATATCGTGCCTCCAATACAATTAAAACAACAAAAGTCAGAAAAATGTAAGTGAACACACGCACTCCGAAAATAAACTTTCAGAGCGAGGAGGGGGTGGGGGGCAAAAAGTCAACATGGAAGGAGGGTTGGAGGAAGAGGGACAAAGGCACATGGACAGAGGGTGAGACAGAAGGAAGTGGGTAAAGACAAACACAGATGGACGGAGGGCAACAGGAAAGAATACCATGTCTGCAATAGAACTGAACAACAATAGTCATAAAAATGTAAGTGATGTACACTCCGAAAATAAACTTTCTCAACTGTGGTGTACAGCATTTGAAACAGTAACAAAGATGGAGATATGGAGAGAGGGGTTAAAAGGCACAATGATGGATAATGAGAGCGATGGAAGATAAAGTCAACACAGACGGAATGAAGGAGGGTTGAAGAGGGGGCAACATGAAGGAATATCATGTCTGTAATACAACTAATAATCAAAACAACTTGGACGGACCCGCAGAGAGCGGTACCACTTGAGTTGACTCACCTAGCTAGTAGCAGAGAGCAAACAGCCAATGGATTTTTAAGAAGACCCCTCACCCACCAACCTAATTGGTGGCATGCTTCATCATTGGGATCCCAGCTGAGTTGCCGAATGCAACCCAGCTGTGCTACGACGCCTGGTTACAGCGGAGCGGGTTTGGTGAAGTGAAGCGAGTGCTCTGAGGGAAGGGTGCTCAGAGAGTGGTGAGATTAAAAATGTCTCTAAGATATGCCCTGGTGAAAAACTTTATTACAAGGGTCTTAGGACATGATTAAAAATAATATTGGGATATATTGAAGAATAGATTGTGCTTCAATATCCCTTAAAAATTGGTCAACATGTTTCAGCCTCTTACGTTAGTCGTAAGGCTTTCGTCAGGACCAAAGTGTCAACTCAAGTGGTACCGCTCTCTGCGGGTCCGTCCAAGTTGTTTTGATTATTCCTTTGGGGAAAAGGACGCACCCTCATTTACCCTTTTTTCCTCACTCTCCTGTTTTCCCATGTAATACAACTAAAACAGCAAAAGTCAGAAGCGACGCGCACTGCGAAAATTAATTTTCCTAACTATAATGTAGAGTGTTTGAAGCAGTAACAAAGATGGAGATAGGGAGAAAGGGGTCAACGGCCACAGGAAGGAAGGGAGGAGAAGGGGCAAAGGCAACACAGGCGGAGGGAAGTAGAGTGAGAGGGAGGGTGGAAAGGCAACATGGAAGGATGTTTGTCATACAACAAAATTCAGAAAAATATAATGAACACGCACAACCTGAAAATAAACTTCCTCTGTCACAGCAAAGCTTCTTTGAAGCAAGAAAGGGAGCAGGACGGAAAAAAGACAGCCTGCAAACAGATAAAGTATTTTGGAGAGCTTGATCACAGATGCAGTTTTATGGAGTGCTTCCTCCAAAAGAAAAAAATAGGGCATCCGTCAAAGAGAAAGCAGCGGACGGACACTCAAGGGAAAGAAAGCAGTACTTTGCCCTTGTGCCACGGAAGGACAAACATAGAAAGACGAAATAAAGCCAGCACGTGTTAACCAAAAACAAGGAAGGAAATAAGAGTGATGAAGCCAACCAATGGTAAACAATGGGCACAAGCTCCAAGACCTTTTTAGCTATAAAATGTCTCATAAGCAACAACGCATGATCTGTTTCAGACGAGAACTACAAACACAGATAGTAAGCTTCTCTGGCCCGGTGAAGTGCTCCACTAACATGAACCTAGTGAAGTGGCACAGATCAGCCAATAGCCGTGCTGGGAATGGGTCAGGTGTGTGGGGCAAACCTGAAGATAGCTTTTGTTGGAGCGAACAAGACATCCTCTTGGAACCTTTACAATGGGAAACTGGGATTCTACTCAAGCACAGCACAGGCTCACACGCTTTCTTTTCGTTGTTCCATATAAGGGTGCTTCATATCTCATTGCCTGTGTGTAGTGAGGTGTAACTTGGCATGTGGCTGAAGCGGTTTGTTTGAATGTTACAAGGATAGTGTACATGTGCTATGTGGATTAGGTCTCCCCCATGGAATAACGGCTGCAGCACATCTTCATGTTGCCTTTTGGACTTGACATTCCCCATGTAGCTTCATTTTGCAGAGCTTGTAAGCAACTTGGGCTGATTTTCGGACTCCACACTGACTTTCTGTCATGCCAAAACTCTGATGGAGAAGTTAAGTACTGGACAAGATGGATTTTGTGCACATATACCTGCAGACCTGCCAGGAGAAGGCTTAACCCTGCTTGAGAAGTCTGGCCCATCACACCTATAATACAGTCCTTAAGGCCCTCTCCTCTGGTCTTTAATGAGCGCGACCTGGGCTTGGCAGAGACTGGACATATTCCACACGGGCAGGGTGCACAGCCTCCTTCGGATCTTCCTACATTATGAGTCGCAGTGGTAAGAACTTTTTAATATTCTCTACAATGCCTGTTAGGTGACAAATCTGACCGGGACATCTCATGTTACTGTTTTCCCGTAAAGCAGTAACCAAACCTAGGCAAATGGAAGAACCCTGCTGCCATGCCCTGCTGGAAAGAGTGGAGCTGTACTGCAATAGAGAGCAGACACGCTGCTTACCCAAAGCGCAAGAGCAAGGACCAGATGTCACGATTTTCTAGGAAAACAGCTTTATCAAACTAAAACATCTGTTCCATCGAGGGATAAGAACATATTGGGAATATGGGACAACTAGGTTGGCAGACAGGCTGCTTTGGCACTTGGTAACCACTGATTGTGCAGGAGTCAATCTCATAATGTTTTCAAACCTTGTTGACATGAGCATTTTCCATTTCAGGCCATGTTTAGGTTCATGTCCTACAGGCTGAAACTGTAACGGTCCAGTGTTCTTACTGTTTACATGTGTGGTAGAAATTAGCTGCAGACTTGTAGTAGTTCTAATGTGTGCCAAGCCTTTTCAGAGTCACCATTTCTAAAATGTTCATAAACCCAGGGTGGATGATAAGACAATTTTAGCACCAGTAGAGTACCTGTTTTAACACCGACTTTGGAGCAAGCTGGAGGCGTCTCTGAGCCATTTCACAATGTCCAGCAAGCTCCAGTTCACCGACCTCTGGATCCTGGGCGGCCCCATCAATGTCACACTGTGACTTTAAAACCAGTTCTTTAGCACCCTGGAACTCAGTTCACACCTTTAGACGTTTAGGGTGTTTGTAACGTTATTGAGGCAGTGGAAATATTTTGAACATTTTCAGTCACTGGGCTCAAAGCCACAATCTGGCCAGGGCCGCAGAAAAAATAGGGTGCAGAGCAGATGTGACAGCGTAGGTCTGATAGCATTCAGTCAGGCACATCTGTTCAATGACGTTGCAAGAGCGTTAACATTGCAAATAACTCACCATCTTCCCTCCAAAGAATAACAGTGTCCATAAGCCCCACTATTATTCTGTATGGCTCTGATAAAAAGCCACTAGGGTCCATTAACTCACTGCTATGATATAGCCAACAGTTGTTAAAGAACTCCAGGCTGCTCTTGTTGGGCTCTCAAAAGCCTGTCAGAGAAGCGGTGGAAACCACAGAGCACAGCTTCTGAAGGAGAGGACACAGAGTGGTAGAAGTGAGAGGCAGGAGGCCAGGTTTTTTTGTGTGCGTTTTTTTTTACATTTTGGACACAGAAGAGAGGCCATGTTATGTATGGCTCCCCCATTACTCTTCTGCCCCTGTGTAGCAGTTGAAAGCAGGGAAGGATGATTTTGGGGGCAGTACATAACATAAAATTATAGATAGGTAAAAATTAAATTACGGGGATGTTTTTCACCTCAGGGTTCTGAGTGACTTTGCTCTCATTGTCTATTTGAGAACAGAACACCCTGGTGGAAAACATCCATCAATTTACTGTTATCCATAGACAATTCTATATTTAGTACCTTTGTATTACAAAGCTGCCTCGGATCTTATTTCGACCTCAGGAGATGCTAAAAACTTCTGCTTTACTTCGTTACTCATATTTAAATGCTTTGTATTTCCACCCAGTATCTAAGCATTAGCTCTGACTCGCCATTTTGTCGGATGAGTGTTATTTCTGTAACTGTTCTAAACCTGGAGCACGCTCGACCAGCTCTCCTCGGTGAGCCAAGCGTACAAAATTGCATGAGGCAAATGGAGTGAAACAGCACCCGAGGCCTCTGGACCCCAGTACCCACAATGTATACTGACCTGCGCCCAGAGATCAGGACTCGCACCTAGAGACAGCCAACAGGCACTGCTCCGGTTGGGAGTGGCTGAAGCCTGCCAAGGCAACCAGCGCATATTTCACATCATACCGTATCTTAGGAAGCTTCACTAGCTCCCCATTCACAAGCGCAGCCAATTCAAACTTCTCAAGCACACATACAAAGCCCTACGCAACATAAGGACCAGAATACTTTAACAGCCACATACACTTGCACCAACCCACCAGACACCTATGCTCTGCCGACCTCGCACACACTCCCCGCATCTTCAAAAGCAAAACTGGAGGTTGCTCATTCTCCTACATCACACCTAAGACATGGAACGACCTTCCTCAACACATCAGAGCCTCCTTCTCACTTCTTGAGTTCTGCAAGAAGCTGAAGACCTGGCAGTTTGTATAAGTACCTTGAGAGCCACACACCTGCCCAAACGCCTAGATACCTTCTCCGGGTGATTAGTGCACTGTACAGATCAATATAACAAAACGTGACATGAATGTTCAGCTCGTGCCCAGGGGCATAACGTGGTCCTCTGCAGTGCCTGTGGTGCCTGGGGGGGTGGGGAGGAGGGAATTCAGCCCAAAGTCAATATCTGTGGCATATGATGGGCTCCTCATCCCTTTCTGCGGGGGAGGAGGGCATCATTTTGAGTGCTCATGTCAGCCCTACACACAGGCAAGGCACACAGAGTGCAATCGAAGTTTACCATGGTATAGCTCTGCAAGAAAAGACCACAGAGAAACAAACACTACACTGTGGCCTCCCAAAGCAAGGAATGCAGCCGCAAACCTATCTGCACTGGAGACACAATATAATGTGAGACACAGTGTGCTTTGTACGTCAGCAAAGATTGCTTTACTTCCACCCCCTGCCTCTGTTGCTAGTTTCCATACGCTCAACCTGGGAATTAGTACCTTGTTGTTTTTCATCAGACAAGTAATATTTACACAGATTGTACCAGCACCTACTGTGCAGCTCAAATCTACAAAGTTGGGAAGATGATTGACATAAGTTGTGGCAGGGCGGTGCCATCCTTAGCTTTGTGGAGATGCTACCTCCTCCTGTATACAGCAACTGCCTGGCCGGATAATACGGAGAGGGCCAGTGGGCCAGCGTTGACATGGTAAAAACTTTCTTTTTTTGAGGAGGGAAATGGGGGACACTTTGGTGTTGGCTTAGCCACCTCTAGTTAAATAGGTTCTATGCGGGCGACAGGCGCGCTGCAGAGTTGGGGGGGCGGGGGTGGTCCGTTCTAGATCCACCATGCAGGGAGACAGGGAGGGGGATTCGTTTGGGTCTTATTTCTGTTTGCTTATTATGATGATGCTTTTAGGTTTAATGTGCAGCACACTAGTATTGACACAGCTTTGACTCCTTCCCCTGGGCTCTCACACAGTTGTGGCTCTGCTCTCGCCACGTTATATACCAGCCCAATATATCAATAGACTATCACACATACTCTTATGAATCTGACACCTCCAGCCATCAAAATATTGTCCTGGAATGTCAATGGTCTGGGAGACAAATTTAAGAGGGGGTATTACTTCAGTATCTTAAGCGACATGCCAGGACACCGTTCTCCTCCAGGAGACGCACCTGCGAGGCAACACTTATTAAGCTCTGGATCGCCGAGGGTTTAAGATGAAGGTTCATGCGGATTACACTTCAAGATCTAGAGGGGTGGGGCGTAGGCATGCAAATCCCTCCCTGTCATGGTCCAGTACACCTGGATGGATAGATACAGAAGATATACGGCACTCTCTGGTAGGTGGGAGGACACCACAATCAACATCGTCTCAGTATACATACCCCCTCGGCTACACAAAACAACCTTTACTGAACTTAGTGGTCTTCTATTCTAGCTCCTGTACGACGACCTTATAATTGGCAGAGACTTCAATGCGGCCAAATGTGACACTTAAGACCGGAGGACCGTTCGACATGCTCACTTGACCCGCCGTCCTTTGGCTGACTTTTGACAGCCCTAGGACTTGTAGACACATGGCATGCCCGTTACCCTACGGAGCTGCAATACACATTCCACTCAGGAGCACACCGCAGCCTGTCATGCATCGATTATGTTCTTACTTTGCCCCATCTGCTTCTCCACTTTAGGGAAGTCTGTCATCTTGCTGGGGGCATCTGATCACTCCCTGATCTGGGTGACATATGGCAGCCCACTCCGGGTTGACCAGAGGCACCTGATAATCAGCCCCTGGTATCTCACGATACCTCAGACCCGTACTAACCTTAGCACAGCAACGGAACAATATTTCAAGGACAATGTGGGTTCTGTGGAGTCAGCGCAGACCCTTTAGGAGGCCTACAAGGCTGTCATAAAGGGTCAAGGGGTCTCCTTCATAGTGGGGCACAAGAAAGAAAAGCGGATGCACATGGAGGCTTTAGAGCGTGAAATCCAGGAGTTGGTGGATCTCCATCTGGCCTTCAAACAGAAGGAGTTCAGGGATGTTGCGTTGGAGGCAGCAAAAACGCATTATCTGGCCACACAGCGCCGCCTCTATGAGGTGGGCGACAAGGCTGGAAAAACTGCTGGCCTGGCTTGATGGAAAGGAAAGGGCATCTCAATGGGTGCCGGAAATACTGACAGATATGAGAAAGCGTGTGCAGGGTAGACAAGAGATAGCGAATGCCTTTGCGGCTTACTACACGCGGCTGTACTCATCCGTGCTCGTGACTACTGCGGGTGAATTTCGGGAATTGCTGACTGATCTAAATCTCCCCACTCTTTCCCATTCAGATAAAACTGCACTTGAACAAGAAATCACGGAAGATGAGATAGTGCAGGCGATTCGAGACTGGTCTTCCGGTAAGGCGGTGGGTCCTAATGGCCTCCCTATCGAGCTGTATAAGCTCACAGCATCCACGATTGCCCCGCACCTCCTTAAGATGTTTCTCGAGAGCAGTGAAAAAGGCTCTCTGCCCAGGACCAGAGACTGGCCAGTATTGTTGTCTTACTGAAGAAGGGAAAACCTCTATAAGCCTGTGCCTCCCTAAGACCTATTTTCCTTCTCAATGCAGAGGTAAAGATCCTTGCAAAGCTATTGGTCTTCCAATTGGTGTGCGTGATTAAATCATGGATTCATCCGGACTAGTCCGGCTTCATGACGAGGTGTAGTATGACCCTCAACCTGAGGCGTCTACATGGGGTTCTGGGCAGCTCAGCAAAGATTTCCGAAGATGCCAGTGTGCTCTGACTTGACGCGTGAATGGCCTTTGATACTGCTGAGTGCCCATTCATGTTCGAAGTCCTCTGGCGGTTCGATTTTGGACTGCGTTTTATATCATGGATGAGTCTCCTTTATACTGGTCCTCTGGCTCAGGTGAATGTTAACAGTGGTGTGTCCTCAGCGTGTCAACTCCTGCGGGGCACGAGTCAGGGCTGCCCACTTTCCCCCCTGATCTTTGCTCTGGTCCTGGAGCCGCTGGCGGAGTGGGTGCGTAGCGACTCTCTGATTAGAGGACTTCAATGGACAGAGGAGTGGGAGGATAGAATTTCCCTATACGCGGACATATTTCTTTACATTGCTGACCATACTCACACCCTTGATAGGATCATACACGTGTTCAAGATCTACCGTCGATATTCGCAGTATGCTATCAATTGGATAAATCCCTGATTTACCTCCTCCGCGGGGATGCCCTGCGATTGCCCGACAGTTATGCCACCTGCATCGCTATGGAGGGTTTCCACAATTTGGGAATGTATATCGCTGCGGAACCGAGTGTTTTCCACTCTAATAACCTGGAGCCCCCATTGGCACGTATTAGGAGGGATGTCTAGCATTGGAGGCCCCTCCTCTTGTCACTTGACGGAAGACTGCTTATTCAAAATGATGGCATTGCCCTGTTTTCTTTCCGCGCTCCTTAATACGCCTTACACGATTTCAGCCTCCTATTTTAAGGCTATAGATCAGGAAATTCGTACTTTACCTTGGGACGTGGTCCCGCTCGTATAGCTTCTAAGAAACCAGTGAACAGCTGGTACGATGGTGGCATTGCTCTGCTGGATATAAGAAATTATTACCGGGCGGCGCAACTAGCAGCCATCAAACACTGGGTTTATCTTCTGGACTTGGAGCCGGACTACCGTATGGACTGATATGCCATGCATCCAGTAGACTACCTCAGGGCAATACCTGGGTTGGCGGGGCAGGATCACTCAGGCCAATCCCCTTTGGGATACTACGCGACTGGGCACTCTGGGTACTCAACCGGGTTTCCGTAAGTGAGATCTTATTGGAATTGCAAAAGTGGGTGACCTGTGGCTGCAGGCGGGTTAATTCCATTCATGCATTTGCACGTTGAATATTAGCTGGCACCTACTGAGGCCTATTGGTAACCTCCTAATCAACCATGCCCTGTGCCAGCATTGCCAAAAGGAGAGGAACTCCCTGAATCCTCCCCACTTGAGGATAGATTACTGACTGATTATATGCCCAAGAAAGCAGTTTCCCTCACATATCGCAAACTCATTAACAATTCACCTGACACCCTAGTGAGCCTTCAGGAAGATTGGGAGCGCAACCATGGTGGATTGGAAGATGACGAGAGGCCAGAGGCTCTGGCGTCCCCATGGGAAGTAGCCATACGCTCTAGATTCCGTCTAGTACAATTGAAGGTTATCCATAGGTGCTACTATGCCTGTACTACCCTAGTGAAGATGGGCAGAGCAGATACACCACACTGTCTACGTCAATGTGGGCAAACAGGTACATTTTAACACATGATTTGGAGCTGCCCAGGCTACACAGAGATACTAGGTTTCAGTGGTGACTTGTTTGTATAATATTTGTGGGAGCAATGTGAAGCTCTCCCCAAAATGGAGTTTGTTAAACATATGGGAGGAAACCGACCTCGCCTGCATGGACCAGACCTGGATGACCTTGGGGTTACTGCTGGGCTAACGCAATCTTGCTCATGATCGGAAGGCTGAACAACCACCGGCACTGGGAGATTGGAAGCCTGACTTAGACTGGTGCATGTTAGCGGAGAAGGAGGTGTATGAAAGCAGGGGCTGCCCGGCTAAATGGACTAACATTTGGGGAAATAGAATGACCACTGTGGGGGCTGTGTGCTCCACCTACATCTATGGGAGCTGATGTTCACAGTCAGATACAAGCACTTGCTGCGACTATTGTGTAATTTGATTGCAGTTTGGGGGGGTGGGGGGGAGGTGACCAGGAGCTCATCAGGGAGAGTAATTTTGATTGATTGTGTCTTGATGCTGCACTCTATGATGTTGTACTGTGCTGTTTTTCTTTTTATTTGCAATAAAAGGAATAAAAAAAAAATCTGCAAAGGTGTTTCGAGCCCAGCAAGGGCGATATTGACAGTATTTAATGTATTTATTTGCGTTCTAATGAGATCCTCCATCTAAAAATGAGACTTTACATTGCTGACGTCATTGCGTTTCATTTTAAGTATTCCAGTCTTTTATTTTTCCCCATGAAATTTTGTGAATGCACTTTATATGCAAGAGCTAATAGGAGACAACAGTGTGGTGCAATATGGAGCAGGCAGGTGATAAAGAGGCGTCTCTGTAAACGATGCATGTGGCTGGACAGCTCATGC
The DNA here is from genome assembly GCA_963921515.1 of Calotriton arnoldi. Taxonomy (NCBI): domain Eukaryota; kingdom Metazoa; phylum Chordata; class Amphibia; order Caudata; family Salamandridae; genus Calotriton; species Calotriton arnoldi. The sequence goes on from CAWUFW010006290.1 coordinate 634,656, forward strand.
ATGAGTCACCAGCCGGCAACAACCTGGACATACCCAGAACTGCAAACATATCTACACCTCTGACTGCAAACAAACCGGGGTTCAACTATCAAACCCACAGTCGAAGCCACAAACCCACACAATTCAATACATACAACACACCCAGGCACACAATACAATTATCCATATACACCCGAGACGGCAAACATAACGACATCTGTGCATGTAAACACGCTCTGGTCACAATCCTGAACAGGAGGTAAAGTTTCACACACACACCTTAATAAAACACCTATATAAAAGGCCACACCCACACAGACAATCCAAGTGCTAATACAGACCCACGCCTTAAAGCACACCTGCACCCCTGCATGTAAACATTTGCATTAAATTACAGAACGTGACGTGGATCACACACCCACACAATTAAGCATACAAGTATACACAAGTACAATTCAATTATTAACACACATACGAAACAGAAAACGTATCTACACTTCTGCACTGACAAAGCCGTGCATGCCGACAGGCCCACACAGACTAACCAATTATAAATATACACATATGGGCCCTCAAACAAGTCTACACCTCTGCATGTTCTAACAATAGGTTTAGGACACTAAACACACAGCAAACGTTCCATGAACCATGATTCAGTATCTAGACACTCCCACACAACTACTAAATTATCAATGCCAACCAGTCTGGACCCTGCCGAGAGATCTTCATTCAAACACCATCTTTAAAAGTTCCAAAACATTTTGTTTTGACTACTCCTCGATTTTGACCTTGACTGGGGGCTAAATCCGGTATTTTCTGTCCCAGAGACTTTGAACTTCTGCACGTTGCGCACTGTCATGGTTATACTGGTAAGTGTGGTACAATACCACTCAGACCAGCGGGTCTTTACACAGAGATATCCATTTAAATTAATTTGCACTTTCTAAATGTGCCTCTGGATGCTATTTTTAATCCAATTACTTACACATCTGAGAATGTAAACATTGCTACAGTACAGCATGAGTGCATACGCACAAAGACTACATAGTCAATTTACAAAGTGAATTTCACAAAAAGGCAACGATTGCTTGACGCAGCCATCCATACGTGCAGACCAACTTCAGCTCTAAACCTGAGCTTGTGAACATACATGCACACGCTTTGCCATAGAACCACCCAGCTGGATATGAAGTGCGATTCCCACTACACAGAGCTGTAGCATAGCTCCTCTCTGAATAGCTCTGCTAGTTCAAGGACTTGAATCAGCAGTTTCTCATAGTTTCCCAGAGACCCCAGGGTGCTGTACATACCCCATGAAACAATCGTGAATAAACAACTACACATGAAAACATACAAAAGTCATGATTTACGGAATTTCATATACACATAAGAAAGGAAACTCAACACAAATATCCCTTTTCACACTCTGCATACACGCCCAAACCTTCACAAGTTTATGCCAAGAAAATCCTGTACAAATACGCCTCAGGGCTGGAGTAACAATCATAGCAGAGAACAGAAACTGCTGCGTGCCGAGACAAAGTCAGCCGTAGTTTAATTTACAAGTGAAGTTAAAAGACCCACTACACTTAGAGCAAAGGCATAGCCGTCATCAAAATGGCACACGGCTGAATTTCATTGAAGCCGCAACCATCAAAGCAAGAACCAGAGATCTCTGCCTACAAACAGGTCAAGGTTACAAACGAACACACCTGCCTCTGCAAGCAAAGACTGTCGAGCAGCAAAAGCAGCAACATGTACAGAATGTACGAATACATTGATAAATACATTTAACAAAGACTATAAGCAAAGCATGGAAACACATACAACAAGAATTATTCAAAATATGGACAGTGTTACTCTGGCAAATGAAAACAAGCATTTGCAATGCAATAGGTCTCTCATTTGCGAGAGTTTAAGCTATTACATTGTAAATGACAATGCCTTTTATTCATCTGTTTTGCTAATTAACACATAAGTAAAAGGCACTGTCATTTACAATGCCAATATCTCAAACTCTTGTAATTGCGAGACCTATTTAAAGAAGCGGCCGCCATTGTCCCGGGCTCCTCGGAAAGTGAAAGCACCCATGGCGCGTCGAATGTTGCAGGAAAGCATGTCGTGCATGCAGTAGGAGAAATTCATTAAAGAAAATAGTGCTTACAGACTAAAAAAGACGTCTCATGTAACAACCGAAGTAAAAGGGCCAGTCCTCATGGGAGGTTACAAATGAAGAGAAGGCAGTACTAAGGAGGGACTAAGAAGCCTATTAACGAATCAGAAGTCAGCATTTACGAAGGGCAATGACAATTATGGGCGAAGAGTGAGCGGGGCTTCTATTCCATACTCCAATACAGCATGCTGCAGAGCAGCGCAAGCGCTGCCCAGGCTCCACATAAAAAGGCTCAGCAGTGTTGTATGCAACAATTGTAGACTGTATCCTCTGTGAGCACAGACAACACCGATATAAACACTTCAAATACTATGTTCATTGTCCTCGTAGGGCTAACCAGAAACAGGTGGCTACAAGTCTCAGCTACACATGGAACCAGACAAACCCACCAAGCTCCTACTTAATTGCAACCGAGCACAACACACACGAACATTATCAAGCTGGTTGCAGTACATATAGTACACCTTCAGGCCCTGCAAGCCTTTACAAATCACTCAGGCACAGACAGACCTATCATTCCACATACTAGCCCAAGTCAATTTACAGTTCAAGCTCCATTACAGACCACGGCTCACCAGATCCTCTGGCTGGGCAATAATTACTCAGTTCAATGCAGAATGTCACAAACGCTATGTTACAATCCAGTTTACAATTTTCAGCACAGGTATGTCACGATAAAGCTGGTGTCCCTAGTCCATTATCAATCAGTTTTTTCTTTTTTATGCCCTCCAATTTAAATGCTGTTCCCAGACTTCACAGCTTCATTTTGGAGGATTACCCGGGTCCAAACTGGCACCTAAGCATCGCGTGAACCTCATCCCACCTTCAACAAACCCCTTTCATTCATTATGTTCACAATGGCGTATAACAATTCCAAGGGCATTTAATTCCTGTTAGCTTGGCCACACAGGAGTTTCCTGCGCTCATGTCCCACTTCCAGTATTTATGTGTGTTACAAGCTCTTTGTATAGCACAATCTTAACCAGTAGGCAATGGGGCGCTGTACACAGTCACAGGCAAAGTTACATTCAACAAGAGATTGGGTGGATAGCTGATTTCTGGGAGCAGAAGTGGACTCTTACTGGGCTCAAAAGTATATCTTTTGCATTTCGACTAAACTGAAGGAAGACTCCCGCAAAGAATACTCTAAATTCTCTTAGCTCTCCCTACAGAAACTTGGAACTTTTCAGAAGATAGGAGGACCAGTCATCTGGTCCTACCCAGTATACAGGTTGCATTGAAGTTACTTCATTCCCAGTCTTATCTTTTCTTTCTTTTTCATCCATCTCTGAGCTGTTGGAAATCATTTATAATTAGGTCTCCTTCAAGTATTCTGCACATTTTACACAAGCTTTTGTTACTCTTTCCACCAACAAAAATACATTGCCTAGCCTACATTTGGCACAATCCTCCCCCCAGTCTGAGAGTATTCTCTGCTTCCTCTGCATTGTGTAGAAAACTACCTGTCTTTTTTACTGTATTTATTGGCTTTAGGCATTTAAATGTCCACATGAAGCAACATGAAGCCCTGGAACATAGAATTTAAGGAAAGAGTTTGACACTTCCATCTTTGAGGCTATGGAAGTCTGCACATAAGAACAGCAAGATATTCGGTCAGTCAAAGGATTTTTTTGCCCAAGCTTACAAAACTGTAAAAAAAAATAAAAAAAATAAAAAAAAAGTCAACATTTTTATATTGAAAGGAAAACTTACAGGCTGACTATCAGCTATTTTAAGCCACAATAGCTCAATGGGAGTTGCTTGATTGGCTAAGTATGCAAATTATGAAGAATATGTTAATCGGAATAGATACTTGACTTATTAGATGGGTCTCTCAGATCATTTATTCTATATCTAATTGTGTTTGGTAGAAGGGAAATGTATTAATTTTGGTGACACTTCTTTGCATTATAATCAATTTAGCTTCTGGAAAAAATGTAGCCATATAAGTAATTTATTGAATGGTTGTTAAGAAAAGTATTTTAATTAAGCCTTGGTATTACTGACTTAGATTTACAGTGTAAAAACCATAGTTAGTTTTTTGTTGTGCTTTAAGAAACATTAATTTCTACCCTGTGGAAAGTTTGTAACCAATCAATAAACACTGAAAACAGTTGACTATATATACCACATAGGTTGTATGACAGAACATTGTTTGCAAAAATATCTTCAAATATTGGGTCTAAATGTTGTTCACAAAAATATTGTCCCACTGGGTGTAGATTTTTTACTATTAACTCCTGTGGAGCAATATTTATGTAAACAATATTTAGAACACAATATTTCTGTCAGACAATATTTTTGTTACAATATTTTGTTATTGTAGCCCCCAATAAACATTTTTAGATTAATTAATATATTTTTAATGAGTTTGTGGTTTCAGTCACACATCATTTGAGCATCTCAGCTCAGGGCAGTCTCCGTTTTGTATTTATCCTCCATGAGAAGCAGTCTCCTGAACTGTATACCGAAGCCCATTTGAGGTCTTTGGTATGATTTTGTACTCAGAGTTTTTGCACTAGAAATCTCAGTCCTATATCTCGTCATTCTTCCATTGTTGTAAGTCATGTCTCATTTTCTTCTTTTCTAGGTAATCAATAGCAGATTAAATGCATATTAAATGCAAGAACAATGAAATGAAATAGAGACTACCCCTCTTCTATAGTTTTATATACTAGTATACATCTGTCTTTCATCTACTCCTCACCAAGTCCTAACACTAGATAAACTCATTTGGCAAATAACAATCATACATTTTACTCTGTCATCAATTATTTAAACAATCAGCTAGCATTCAGAAGCCTTGCATGAAAAAGTGCTCCACCTGTATGTAAAGTTTTGTCCAAGCCTTCATGTTTATAGTATCACATCATGCCCAAGTCAAATAGTATCTCCGAAAAAGAATAATTACGGCCTTATTCACAGAGGTATTTGCGGTTGCAAAACCAGTGCACCAGGCTGTGCAACCGCAAAACCCTGTTTCATAATGTACAAAGTCCCATTTACAAGTTGGAAAAGTAATTCTGACACATAAAAGGAGTTTTACAACCCTTTCTGATTCGCTTACAGGAGAGGGCACAAAAGGGGAGTTTCCCCTCGTCTTTACCATTCGCAGAGGAATGTATCAATGTTTTTTATCTCAATCGTGGTCCCAAACCATTGAAATGCTACAATGCTGCAAGCTGGGGTGGTTAACAGACACACAAAGGTGAAGCTGTCTCTGTGGGAAAGCTTCCCTTTGCGAATCCTGTCGGATGGCCTTATGGGGCGCAGGCAGTGATCCAGAAGTGCGCTGCCTGCTCCCACCCTCTTCCTTAGCCCTGATGTCTTCCAAATAGGAAATATTTTTTTTACAAGCAGAACACTTCTCTTTACTAGATATGGACAACTTAAAAAAAATATTTCTTTTGGGAAAGCAATGCAAGGGATGGTGGTCAGCTGTCCCTTGCAGGCCACCACCCTTTTTTAGGTCGAGCATTCGAGACCTATTGTAATTTCTTATGTTGGCTTAAAGCCATCCCCCTGCTTTTGATTTGTTTGTTTCAGTGTCCTTCAAAAATCCTTGCTTGCCAGTGGTCAGTCCTGTCTTTTTGTCCCTCCTTTTTCTCTTCCGTTCCTCCCATGCAGCAGGGACCAAGTACTGTCTCACCACACTACAGTTCTTTGTCTGTTCTCTGGGGGACTATTTTTTTTCTTGGTTTTCTGCTTTGTTTCTGTTTGCCTGTGTGTAGTTTCGGCACTATCGCTGATTACATTTAAATGTAGTTTTCCTCCCTCCCACCTCCTCCTAATTCCACAGTTGTATTGGGGGTACGTCTTTCACCATGCCTCCCTCTTCGTTGGTTATATTTTTTAGGCTTTTAGCAATTTTCGCTGTCGACCATCATTTGGGCGTTTTTTAGTAGGATGTTAGTTGGTTTTGGGCTTTGTTTTAAGGAGTATTGGGCTTGTTCCTCGTTTCACTCGGGAGCCCCGGCCAACTTCAGTTTCCTTACAATGAACGTGTTTGTGTGTACCTTTGCAGACTACAAATTTTAATTGCTGCTCGTGTTCCACTATAGGTAGTAGTTTGTAGAACAGTGTGCTGTTTATTTAATTTATGTGTATTTATTCATCACACTAATCACGGCGCCCGCTTCACGCTTGCCGCACGCACAGCATTTATGGACACAGGCGCATGTTCCAAAATATGGGTGCCTGTTTGTAGTACCATGCGCCTTTTATTTCATTTGTGCGTTTATTTATTCATCACAGGCCCACTACATGGACCGCCGCACGCACAGCTTTTATGTACTAAGGCGCGGCACCCCCTTTTATGCTGTTTTGTCTATTTTTTAGCTGCCGGTCTCCAGGCTGGGGTTCTCGCTCGGTGACGTGTGCATGAGGCCGGGCGCTTTCCATGCTGCACAGGTAGCAGCGCCGCAGCCATATTGAGCATTTGGCAGGGGCTCGGCTACGGAAAGTGGCTGTAAACAGCTGCGGGCTCCGGCGAAGTAAGCAGATTGTGCTCTTGCAGCCCACTGTTTAAACACAAACCCCTCGGGCGGCGGCTGCTTCAGGGATCGAAGGAGGCGGCAGCAGGGAGCAGCAGCAGTGATGCCTGGCCAACCTTAATACTGTACTCTCTCAGTGACAGTTTACTAGTCAGCTCTGGCTGAGAAGAATGTCTGATCGGCTCCAGTGGGCCACCAGCAAACACGGTTTGTCAGCTTGGCATCCGGTGGGTTCATCGCCGTTTACAACCAAGAGGCTGATTAGAGGGAAAACAATGCGCTCTTGCATACACGTCAACCGCGAACAGGCGTCTCACGAAATGTTTACTTAAATGTTTCTGAAAAAAAGGGCTCTAGGTTGTCTAGAAACCCAGCACATGGCTTTCTAAAAAAATCATTAGTGAGGCGGTTGTTTTGTTTTCATCGCAAAATTTAGACAGTATGAAAAAGGGAATGAGACACGGGGGAGGATTAAAGCTGCACGTCTCCTTAAAGGAAAATGCTACATACCCAGTATGCATCTGTTCTAGGCATGTAGAGCTGTAGAATCTCATGCTTTGCATAGATCGCCATCTGGTGTTGGGCCCGGACGTTTGCACTTTGTTTTTGTTCGAAGAAGTCTTTCCAGTCACGAGGTAGGTGACTCCTCCTTTCGGTGATAGTGCGCATGGGCATCGACTCCATTGTTAGATTGTTTTCCCGCAGAGGGTGAGAATGGAGTAAATAAGAGTAGAATAGAGATGTCCATGTATTGTTATCTAAGTAAGATAATACAGGTACAGGTAACCGGGGAGGTGGGTGGGCGCATGAGATTCTACAGCTCTACATGCCAAGAACAGATGCATACTGGGTAAGTAGCATTTTCCGTTCGAGGCATGTGAGCTGTAACTCACATGCTTTGCATAGACTATACAGCAGTAATCTCCCAAAGCGGTGGCTAACCTGTAGCTGTTGCAGTGGTTTGAAATAGTGTACGTAAAACTGCCTGGCCCACATTAGCTTGTTGTCTAGCTAGCACATCTACACAATAGTGTTTTGTGAATGTGTGTGGTGTAGACCATGTTGCAGCTTTACAAATTTCATCTATGGGGATATTTCCTAAAAAAGCCATAGAAGCCCCCAGTTTGCGAGTAGAATGCGCTCTAGGGGGAATTGGTAAAGTTCTCTTAGCTTTTGCATAACATACTTGGATACATTTAACTATCCATCTTGCAATACCGGATTTGGAAATGGGATTGCCTTTGTGTGGTGGAGCAAAAGCCACAAAGAGTTGTTTGGGGTTACGAAAAGATTTTGTTCTTTCTATGTAATACATTGATGCTCTTTTTACATCTAAAGTATGTAGAGCACGTTCTGCCACAGAATCTGGTTGAGGAAAGAATACAGGCAACTCAACAGATTGGTTGATGTGGAAGGCAGAAACTACCTTAGGTAAGAATTTAGGATTAGTACGAAGAACCACTTTGTTTAGGTGTACTTGTAAAAATGGTTCTTCTATGGTTAATGCCTGAAGCTCACATACTCTCCTGAGTGATGTGATAGCAATGAGGAAAGCTAGTTTCCAAGTGAGAAACTGTAGCTCACATTTATGTAAAGGCTCGAATGGTGGCCCCATTAGCCTGGTAAGGACAATATTGAGATTCCAGGCTGGGGCGGGCGGAATTCTTGGAGGAATAACTTTTTTAAGTCCCTCCATGAAAGCTTTAATAGCAGGTACTCTGAAGAGTGACAGATGTTGTCTATTTTGAAGATAAGCAACTATTGCAGCGAGATGTAAGCGTATAGAGGTATACGCTAAATTTGAACGTTGTAAATGTAGCAGATAAATAATATTTTGAGTAGAAGCGTCCAGTGGATTGATGTGGTTGTTATTACAATAAATAACAAACTGCTTCCATTTTGCTTCATAACAAGCTCTTGTAGTAGGTCTTCTAGCCTCTTTAATAATATTCATACAGTCTGGTGGAAGATTTAGATACCCAAACTCTATGACTTCAGGTGCCAGATCGCAAGATTTAGAGGTTTGGGATCTGGATGTCTTATCTCTCCATGGCTCTGTGTGAGGAGACTGGATGTGAGATGTAGTTTTTGATGAGGAACCACTGATAGCTCTAAGAGGGTAGTGAACCACGGTTGACGAGCCCAAGTGGGAGCTACTAGGATTAGTGTGAGGGATGTTTGCCTGAGTTTCCGAACCACTAGTGGAATGAGTGGGAGAGGCGGAAAAGCGTAAGCAAATATCCCTGACCAGTTCATCTATAGGGCATTGCCCTTGGATAATGGGTGAGGATACATGGAGGCAAAGTTTGAGCATTTTGCGTTTTGGTGTGTGGCGAACAGATCTATGTCCGGAAAGCCCCACATTTGAAAGAAGGGGAGGAGAACTTGAGGGTGAAGTTCCCATTCGTGAATTTGCTGCCTCTGTCTGCTGAGGAGATCTGCAATATGATTGTCCACTCCTGGGAGATGTTCCGCTAGTAGATAAATCTTGTGATGAATGGCCCATTTCCAAATGTCCTGTGCAAGGTGTGACAGTTGGAGGGAGTGTGTTCCTCCCTGTTTCTGTATATAATACATTGCTGTCATGTTGTCTGTGCGTATCAGAACAACTTTGCCTAGAAGGTGTTTGGGAGGCTTTGAGCGCTAAAAATGGTGCTAGCAGTTCCAGATAATTTATGTGTAGGAGCTTTTGGTTTTGGCTCCACAATCCTTGAATTGTGTGAGTTTGGAGATGAGCTCCCCAACCAGTGAGCGATGCGTCTGCTGTTAGTACTGTTTGTGGAATTGGGTCGATGAAAGGCCACCCTTTTGCAAGGTTGTGTGGATTCCACCACTGCAGAGAGCGAGGAGTGCGGCCGTCCACCAACACCAGATCTGTTAATAGACCCTGAGACTGATTCCACTGATGTGCTAAACATTCCTGGAGGGGACGCATTTGCAGTCTTGCATAAGGAACTATTATGATGCAAGAGGCCATCATTCCTAGTAGTTGCATGAATACCCGAGCTGGCAATGAGTGGTTGGGTTGAAATTTGGAAACAAGAGCCTGAATATTGTGAATTCTGGCTGGATTGGGATAGGCTAGAGCTTTTTGAGTATTTAGAGTGGCCCCTAGATAAGCTTGTGTATTGGAGGGCTGAAGATTGGATTTTGCCAAATTGACTGTAAATCCGAGGTTGTGTAGTAAGCGCACTGTTGTCTGAGTGTGCTGTAGGCACTTTGAGAGAGTGCTCGCTTTGATAAGCCAGTCGTCCAAGTATGGGAAGACGTGAACATGTTGTCTTCGCAGATGCGCAGCGACTACTGCTAGGCATTTGGTAAACAGTCTGGGAGCAGTAGTTACTCCGAATGGAAGTACTTTGAATTGATAATGTTGTCCTGCTATCACAAACCTGAGGTATTTGCGGTGAGCGGGATGTATTGGAATATGGAAGTCCAGAGTGGACATAAAGTCGCCTTGTTGTAACAGAGGAAGTACCTGTTGGAGAGTGACCATATGGAAGTGATCTGATTGAATGTAGAGGTTTAATTCTCTGAGGTCTAATATACGCCTCAGAGAACCGTCCTTTTTAGGAATTAGGAAATAAAGAGAGTACACTCCTGTCCTGTGATATTGTAGTGGGACGGGTTCTATAGCTCCTTTTTCCAGAAGAGATTGTACCTCTTGTTTGAGTAGGTGTAAATGTTCTGGAGATAGTTTGTGTGTTCTTGGTGGAATGTTTGGAGGGTTGCTTGTAAGCTCCAGGCAGTAACCAGATTGAATAATTTGTAAAACCCATTTGTCTGATGTGATTGAATTCCAGACTGGGAAAAATTGAGAGAGACGTCCCCCGACAGGTGTGGGATGGTCGAGGGCAAGGAGAAGCAAGTCACTGTTTGGTTGTGGCTGGGGAAGTACGGGGTGTATTACCTTTCCCTCTTCCTTTGCCATTGCTTCCACTAAATCCACCTCGAAAGTAACCTCTGGTAGAAGGTGATTGACTATTGCCTCTGTATGAGGTAGAGGCCCCTTCAGAAGAAATGGACTTCGAGCCTCCCCAATAAAAGGATCGGCGAAATGAGCCACGATTTGATGGTGTTTGTAGCGTTCCCATAGACTTAGCTACCTCAGTGTCTTTTTCATTTTCTCTAATGCAGTGTCCACCGCTGGTCCATATAAATGTTCCTTGTTAAAGGGCATATTCAATATAGCTGTTTGGACTTCTGGCTTAAACCCTGACACTCTAAGCCATGCATGGCGTCTAAGAAGAATGCTGGTGTTAATAGCACGTGAGGCAGTGTCTGCTGCATCCAGAGCACACCTAATAGAAGTGTTGGAAATAAGTTTCCCTTCCTGTATGAGGTCATGTGCCTTGGATTTGTGCTCATCAGGCAGATATTGCATTATTTGCACTAACTCATCGTAATGAGCTCTGTCGTATCTTGCCAAGAGTGCTTGCGTACTGGCTATGGGCCAATGATTGGCCACTTGTGCTGCCACTCTTTTGCCTGACGCATCTAACAATTTAGATTCATTGTCTGGAGGTAGAGCATCCCGTTTACGAGCATTTGAAACTACTAGAGAATCTAGTGGAACCTGACCCCTTATAAAAATTGGGTCTGTAGGAGCTGCCTTATATTTTTTATCTACTCTGGGTGTGAGTATCCTAGCATGCACTGGGTCCTTGAACACCTCATCAGCATGTTTTAACATATCCTTGAGCATGGGTAATGTATGCGTGGATTTTTGTGATGCACTCAGTGTCTCAAATAGGAAATCCTCCTCAAGAGGTTCCTTATGGAGTTGCACCCCATGGTATTCTGCAGTTCTATTTAGTAACTCTGTAAACCCCACATTGTCATCAGGAGGAGAAGGTTTGGATGGGTAAAGATCCGGATCGTTATTATTAGGATCCGTAGTATAATCTACCCAGGGGTCTGGAGCATATAGCTGTGATACATCCCCATGTGTGTCATTATGTAGATCCCCATCATCATCATCCTGTTGTATTGGAGATTGTGGTTGAGGAGGATGTGTGGGTGTTATGAGCAGGTTAGGATCAATAGGAGGAGGTGAGAAAGAGGTGGAGGAGAAGTGTTAATTCCCATATTATTTCTTTTTAGAGGGATTTGATCAGATTCCTCAGGTTCTGGTTTCCTCTTTTGGGGTATTTTTGCAGAAATATGCCCCGTTTTAGGGTTTATAACCAGTTCTTTTTGTTTGGGATCCGTTTTAACAGGTGGAACGTCCAAAACCAGTTGTTTAGATGAAGGAGGAACTGACTTCAGTTTCAGAGCCACAATCTTCGACGCAGAAGATTTCGGTGTCGAAGTATTCGGAGCCAAGGGTTTATATGCCGAGGATTTCGGCTCCGATGATTTCGGTTCCGAAGCACGTTTCGGTGCCGAAGCTTTTGAGGGATCCGAGGACTTTTGTTTCGGAGCCGAAGTCTTTTCGGGTCCGGAAGAACGGCTCGATTCCGAGCCGGAAGGCTTTATTAACTGTTTCGGTGCCGAGCCCGAAGGCGGGGCGTTAGAAACTTTATCTCGGTGGCGACCTTGGCCCGAAGGAGGAGGAGGGACCGGAGCCTTTTTAACGGGAGCTTTAGGGGTTAGAGGAGTCTCGGTACTCCTGGTACGCTGACCGGGTGTGACATCCTCCTCGATATCGGAGTCCTCTTCAGAGACGTCGATCTGTAGTTCCTCATCTGCCTCGGCTCCATGTGCCTCAAGGAGCTCTTGTTCATCTTCTTCTCCGAAGGTGTCTGGAGCGGAGTCCTTTCGTTGCTGCATCTCGCGACGTCAAGCCCGACGGTCACAGAGCGTCTTCTTCGATCGGAAGGATCGGCAGGCTTTGCAGTTGTTTTCGTTGTGTTCTGGAGACAAACACAAGTTGCACACGTTGTGAAGATCGGTGCGGGGGTAATTGGAATGGCACCTGGGGCAGAATTGGAAAGGAGTCCGTTCCATCTACTGCAAATTCGGTCGACGCGGCTAGGCCCGAGGGCCTCGCACGAGGTTTTCCAATCGAAGTTGTAGAAATATTCGATGCGCGAAGGGAGGAATACGTGATCGAGAAACAATACAGTCGAGGGGCAGTGGATTGCGCACCGAGGGGAACCCGAGAACGGTGTCGAACCGGAGCACAGCAATTCACGTCCGAACCCGATGGCGGAAAAAAACAATCTAACAATGGAGTCGATGCCCATGCGCACTATCACCGAAAGGAGGAGTCACCTACCTCGTGACTGGAAAGACTTCTTCGAACAAAAACAAAGTGCAAACGTCCGGGCCCAACACCAGATGGCGATCTATGCAAAGCATGTGAGCTACAGCTCACATGCCTCAAACATATAATTACATCCAGGTTGTAGCTCCCATCAGCTGTGTCCTAGTAAAAGGAATACGCAAAATCAGTTTTGGAGTTATGAGCCACTACAACGTAGAAGTGAACATATAGAACAGCAAGTGGATACGGATGTGCTACAGTCGTGCCATGATGGGGGCACGGATAATAAATATCAAGCCTGCTGCTGTCTATAGGGAAACAGTCAGCTCCAGGATATGGGAATAACAACGGGCAAGTTGAACACACAGTACTTTTTTCTGTGGGGAGGTGTGGAGCAGCGGCCGGAGCGCAGGGCTCCACGGTTCGATCCCGGCAGCAGCTCAGTTCAGCATCGTGTGATTCTGGGCAACAGTCACTTAATCTCCCCAACGGCCCCCAGCGCCTGGAGACCTTTTACAGATTTAGATTTAAATTTACTTTTTCAATTCAGTGCTTCCTACATGTCACGCAACAGTTGGCATACATGGCACACTTAACTGTGGTGCAGTGGTGCAGCTGGAGACCCCTTGAAGTCTCCTTCACAGTGGGCATGAGGGCGCAGTAATGCCCACCCACCTCTTCCCTGTCAGATAGACATGGCTAGCACCAATACATAACCCTGGTGCACTGTGTGGGTGGGAGCGGGTGTAAGAGTAGGCAGACAAGAGATGCCACACAGTCGCTGATAAGCTTTAAAATCAGAACTGGGAGGGGTGGTGCAACAGGAGGCGGCGCAAAGGCCACTGCACTGTAAAGGAAAGCACATAGGTAAAAGACATTGTCATTTACACTGCCAATAGCTCTAACTCTAGCAAATGCGAGACCTATTGCATTGCAAATGCTTGTATTCAAAGGCATTTACAGAGGGTAACAAAAGGCGACCTGCTTAATATTTATTAGCAGGTCGATTTTCAAACCCCTACAAAATGGCAATCAGATATTTGACCTATTATTACATAGATGGATTGCAAATTATACCCCCATTCACAAAACAGTCGGTGAGTATTTTGCACATTCCTGTTTTTCGAATGGAGATAGCACATCAGGCATATTGTTGTGATAAAACTATTTGTTAAGAGTATGAAATACATCTTTCCACAGGGAGAAAGGATACTCACAAATGAAGAAAGTTGAAGATGGTTGCCAGTCTACTCGGGATCTCACGAAGAACCCCATATCTATATCCCGAGACGTACAGGTCTTTGCATATATGATAAACATTAGAGTCCATGATTCTTACATCAGGAAAAGACTGAACACGTACTGCCAGGAGAAAACAATTTCCTCCAAAATTAAAAACATTGCTGAATGGCTTAGGTTCACAAAAAGCACTGAAATGAACTCCAAGACTTCTGGACAATATGCTCTACATAGATAAGGACAAAGCAGAGTAATGAACAATGATTTCTTTATCAAAAGCCACACACTATGTATCAACGCAGGAACTTGAAAGCAAACATCAAACATGGTGGTGGAGGGGTGATGACTTGATTCTGGTCTGCAGCCACAGGACCTGAACACCTCATAAGTATTGAGTACACCATGAATTTCTCACTAGAACAGCCCATTCTAGAGGGACATGGGGGCCTGTCTGTTCAAAAGCTAGAGCCGAAAGTGGATTGTGCAATAGGTCAATGATCCAAAACACACCAGTACATGTATGACTGAATAGCGGAGAAAGAAAAGAACCAGGATTTTGGGATGGTCAAGTAAAAGTCCAGAACTCAACCTTATTGAGATGCACAGGCGCGATCTAAAGGAAGCTGTGCTCCTCCCTACCCTGACAAACTGTTGGGATCTTTGGACAGGTGACCCTTGTATCACACGGCCTGTGCAATGGCCTCCAATACCCCTGGCCTTTCTCGTACTGTTGTCAGCGTTTCTAAACTTTGGCTTCGTAACTTTGCACTCAGCAACATTGCCTTTCATAGAACTTCTCTCACCGCTGTCTGAGTATTCGTACGTCCCTACTCATATTGCCATTTGCTCGAAAGCATCAAGACTGATCCAGACATTAGTGCCATCAATCAAGAGGCAAGGCTTTCATGCCAGCCCTCTATTGTTAAAGATGATGAGATTTATGGGCTGTGCGAGAGGTCCTCATCTCTGCAGACTTCATTCATTTTATCAGCATCGTTTGCCTCCCGTTCGTTATCCAGCTCCTAATCCAATGCATCACCATACAACCTCATCAATGGTACTTCGCTTGTCTATGTGACTTCCAAAATAAAATAAACCTGCATATATCAATCATTCTTAGTCTATGGCAATGGTTCTGAACCTGTGGTCCAGGTACACCACGGGATGTACTAAGCTTTTTCAGGGGGTCCGTGACTGCTTAGAAAATCAAATAACATTAACAAATGAATAAAGTGTATATAAATAAAAACTCAAAATGCAAAATCATTTTTTTTAAAGTTGTGTAAATGTGAAGGAATTTGAAATTGGAGGCTAAAGATTAAGGTAGTATGCACAGATTGATTGTGAGAGCAGTGCAGATGCATCAAACAGAATATAGTAGGGATGTTGAGTGGCCTAAATTGAATTTAGAAAAGCTCCAACCTTACCATGAAAATGTAGATTTTTAAAATATTTTTGAGAATTAAATAAAATATTTCATCATTTATGTACTTGTTTCATGAATACTTGTTTCTGTACTTTTTCGTATTGTTTTGCGGTTCAAATAATTGAAATGCTTAGCCGCAGTCCCCACCTTCCAATAATGATACAGTGGGTGGTCCCTGGGTTCCGGTAATGATAACGAAGTGGTCCACAGAAGTCAAAAGTTTAAGAATCACTGGTCGAAGGCAAGTGAGAGAGACAAATCCGAGGTTTCATTGGGATGACCTTGTCTGGTCCAACTAAGGAGCAATGCATCTAGGGCTATCAGATTTCTATATGTTGGAAGGACGTTTTCAATCCTGGTCTTTCATTTTATAAATCAGTGCATCCTGGGTCTTGTTATCTTTATTTGCTTCTAGCGAATCAGTTGAACTAATGCATGAGAAATGAAGACATTAAAAAAGGCAAATGGTAGAAACCACACCCAGGGCATTATTTAGTCACGATGCTTTAAAATTAATGTTTTATATGGTAAGAAAATAGTAAATGTGAAAAAAACACTGAGCCATCTTTACATTTACTTTAGCATCTGGGGTACCTAGCGGCAATTGGAATGGTGGTGCTTGTTTACAAATAGTCTCCAGCTAGCAAACATCTGGCTAGAGACCAAAAAACAGGACCAATGTGTCTAAGTAATCAGGGTTAAAACCAGATATAGGCACAAAGCCATTGCAACGAGCACTGTGAAGAGCAGTAATTCCTGGCCACGAACAAACTATACTGAATCGAATGTGTCACACGACTTAATAACCATCTTCATAAACCACATACAAACTGAAGAAACGGCTCGAAAGCCAGGTATAAAATGTTGCCATGTTCCCTGAAGGAATGTGCCTAGGTTACTGTGCCTGCTTTCTCTATTGTCGGCTGCCCCAGGGACTAGGTAACAGATGTATACACGCCTGTGGGGTATAAAATCCTCTCATGGCAACATACCTGGTGTGCCACAGTAATATCAAGACTTGACTATGCATCCAAACATGGTACAGGTTCACACTAGTGCACACTAGCAACAAACTGAACAGGTCATTGCACATAGGCATCGACACAAACCCAAAACCCACACATTATGCAGGCCAACTCAGCCTATGAATAAACGCAGAGAACAGCACAATAGCCAGAACCCACTACCTACACATATATAGAGGAAAACACACTTTCATGAATTCAGGCAGAGCACTTCTACTCAAGAATGTGAACATCCAGACTCACACTGCGTATCCCTCCACTATAGAGTGCTGAGCCATACACTTATCAAAAGCCATTCCATCTAAAACATAGCTCACATTTACATTTATATTTATTCCTGCAAAATTTAAAAAAAACTCACAACCTATCATACTTTGAAACTCAGCAAGTCCCCATAACACTGTTGTAAAAAAATAACATAACTCTATACATATTACCGAGTGTAAAACTAACAAGAGTTGAAAAAGGAACCAATGCAAGCTTTCCATAGTTAAGAGCGGTTTGCGTGTAGTTTGGTAAGAATGTTCGTGAGACGCGGAGACATTCGCTTGCCAGGAGTGTTACCTTTGTAGATCTTAAGTTCTCTGTGGTCTCAAAACAGGAAAGACTGCTGTCGTCACACTGTTTGCACCGAGTTCCCACACTACTTCTAATAAAAATTACACCTGGGCCTATCACTGCAACAAGCAACGCCACAAAACTAGACACAGATACATAACATTTTTAGCATGAAAAAAAACCTTTTTGGAGCTGTGGAAATTGAGCCTAGGGTCGTCCACCACACCAGGGAAACCTAACACCACCAGGCATGGAAGTTCAAGGTGGAGTGGCTTCCGCAGATCTTACTACATTATCTTACCCACAATGCCATGCAAACCTCAAACTTCGGCTAAAAACACACACTTCCCTCACATTTCTGTGAGGAAAACTTCCAGAGTCTGCAGGGATCCATAAAATTCCTACCAGGCAATCCCCAAGGTGGGATCCACTTGGGAGAATCAGCAATGCTGCCTCTCCCGTGTTGATCAGTGCTGGGGGGAGCAGTGCTGTGCACCGAGCACTGATCGGAAGTTAAAGCAGACGGCACCATTAGAGCGGTCTGCTTCACTTTTGATTTGCTATGGCATCAGTGCGCTGCATGTTCTCGCATTAAAACAAATCACACAAAAAAATCAAGCGCTGGTTACGAGGGATGTTTTTCTCTTATGCCACAGCCTTGACTTTAGCAAGGGAAATACTTCTGGTATTTTCACAATAAGCATTTTCCTTTTCTTGTGCGACCGTTATGTTAAAAAAGGAACAGGTGCGCCTTAGAGGTGCTTCAGCTGGTAGTGTGATCATAACGAGTAACAAAATACAACACAAGAACGGAGCACTAGAGAGGCGACACTGCATTAAAGCTATTTGCAGAACCTTTGGATTTCCAAGTGCTTAGAAGTAGGTTATCAAACAAGCATTGGCAAAGCCATTAGATATCAGATGTAAAAGGACAAACTATTGGCTCTGCCAATGCTTACTTGTTCGACAGAGAAAAAAAAAAGTCTCTTCAAATGAGCAGTGAAAGAATACAACTAATACAATCAAAACACTGAGACCAAAATGATTCTGGCAGACAAGAATGCGGCACAAAGTCATCAAATCAAGAGCAAACATCTATCTGATAAAGACAACAGAGTTATCTACTTGTGACTAAGAGGCTGACCCAAAGCCCACTTTTAAATGTATGTTATGCATTGGAAATAACAGATCTTCAACACACAGTTACAGTGGCCTGTAGCAGAGACCTTAAATCAGAAGCTGGAAGTTAGTGCCAGCACAAGCCAATGCCAGGGTTGATGTGAGTGAGTGATGAAGGACTATTTTTCATAACTGAACATTATATCTTAAGTGGCATCAAGCAAACAAAATACAGTGCATGCAGCGACCATAAGAACTGTGACTTCCCAACAGTACCATGTCTAGGATACAACAGATGCTGCCTTGTCTGCTAAAATACAGGAATGGGTGGATGGGAAACTGCCGCTCAGTGCAGGCAAGGTTAATAAAGTGGAACAGCTAGTTTTAATACAAAAACAATCCCCGGGATTACCAGGAAAACCCATTGCTAATATTTGTAAACTACAACCAAGGTGAATAAAATTCACAAATTATGAACAATGGACGTTTATTCACCAACATATGATAAACATCACGTACGGAATGGGATAATTTGCTTACAACAGCATTGCCACATTTTCAACATTGTGTGCAATAGGATTTCAATTCTTTCTCCAGTAAGTTGCAAAAATGGACGACAAATAACAGGGAAAACCACCCAGGATGGAGCCTGATTACAACACTCCCAACAATTGATCAACAAAAGGGTACAGTTAGAAGGCAAAGGTTGCCATAATGTATGCCACCTACACCTCAGACCAGTCTCAAAGCCACATCAAAGTAATTTTCGAACATCATTATTCTGCATAAGATGCAATATGTCTGTCCATCATCTTTGGTTTTCAGCCTATCTCATCTACACCATTCTGAAACCACTAAGAGGATTCAGGGGGGGGGGGTGGGCGGAAGTTGACGTTCAGTGCAGGCATGTGATGACAAAGTAGACTGGCTATAGGTTGTCCGGGCTTATAAACGGTCTACAGCCCTCCAACCTTGGAGACCATCCCGTGGAGAAAGCCCATGGACCACAATCCACACCTTCCCATATGCCTATGAAAGGACTCTTTTGGTGATCCCTTCACAAGGAGAAAAGTATGAACGAAGGGACACTGTGTGATAGCCCCCCTTGGCACAGGCAACAGTCCTGCCCATGCTATTGTTGTGGTGCATGTTCCAGAAAAGTCAGAAAAGAAATGGCCCCGGTACAGAGGTTTAAGTGGAAGGCCATCTTGAAAATGTGATCACAGTAGACAACCAGCCCGGCTGAGATTAATAACTCTCTTGCAAATACCTTACGTTGTACTATATCAGGCATGAGCAGTGAATCCAGTTCTGATTTATATGGTGCATTTTGGTTCTTGTAGTCTTCCTGGTTCCCATTATAAATGCAAAAATACAATTCCTGCCAATAATACCAGCTCTGGATGGTCTCCCTAAACCAGTCAAAGACAACTGGAGAGATTTGCACTTGGATAGTGTGCATGTAGAAACCCAAAGGTCTATTCGTGTCCAACTTGTGACACTTCGACAGCACACAATTGGTGTGCAGTTCAAACAAAAAGTACAAAAGAATGGCTTTCTAGTAAAAATCCAAAACAATTTAGATTTGTAGGAAGTATGTTCTAAGGTACAGGCATGCAAAGCAACACAAATAATGCTGGATCCATGCCATATTTGTGGGATATCTTGGCTACATAAATAGGTTCCATATAATTACATTGTATGTAAACTTAATTTCTGAGGATATCCTGGAAATCTGGCAAGGATGCAGTCCTCTAGGTCCTATGCTGCACACCCAGTTCTACACATCATTCCTATGCAAACACAGAGTGTGATGCAGCAAACAACCATGCCTGAAGTCCATCAACTCATCTGAATGAGGCCAAACCTACCTAGAAAACTAACCTCCTGATAAAATCTGACACAGCAGCACGTGGAAGGGTTGTCTGCTGGGGCAGAAACCATCTGGAGATCATGAAGGAGGCTTACCAACAGCAAGTACTTGCTCCAAAAGGATGGATGCAAATTGGTTAATTCTGCACCTGGAAAATGGATCATTTGCTGGAGCCCAATTGTCTGTTATTATGCATTCAGATGGAACATGGGTCTTCAACACTGCACAGAGGAGCTAACCATGATCGTTTTTCTAAAAATCTCGGAAGTTATTTCCTTCCTGAGATCTCCCGCAGTTCCTCCTTGATCTTCTTTCATCCCACACCCTCAAATACATTCACTCACCCGTTGTGGTAGGTACAACTCTGATATAAGCATGGCTTGAAAGAACCACAGGGTACCTGGAAGAGATGGCGTCTAGATGTGTAATGAGCAAAGTGAATTTTGGCACCCACCATTACCTCCTCGTCCGTCTTCCTCGCCACAGTAATTACTAATGAGCATTCTGCTCCCACAGAAGCTCCAAGCAAAAGTTATCATACTAGTCTCCCTATCCCTCCAATATGGCCCCCAGTGGCAACCACCAATCACATAAAAGGAGACAAGATCCACACCACAACCTGTTTTTTTGTTTCTGCACTACTCCGAGTGCTGTTCCTGTGTTAAGGTAAGTGGGGGCGGCGGTCCTGCTGTAGCGGACTCTCATGCCCCGGGGAGTTTTTGTTTGCCTAGCTTATCTTCTTTCCCCCTTTTGCACTTCCTCCTCGGTCCTGCTGTCGCAGACTCCCCGAGTGTGCTGTGCTTCTGACCTCGCTTGCTGGAGGTCTCCGATCGAGTCCTGCTCTAGTGGACTTGGCAGGTCTTTGTGGTGCTTGGTTGCTCAGCACCTTTTCCACACCTTTTTGTTTGGTTCCCTAGGGATTGGGAGGGACGCCCGGGCTCTCCTGCAGGCTCCCTCCAACCCATTGTCTTACCGGTTTCCCGCTGGGACACAGCATAGGTCCCGGTGCGCTTGGGTTGCGCGTCGGCCTGTTGGGGGCGTGGATTGGTTCCTGCTCCTTGTGGGTCGTCGCGTTGTAATGGCACAATTCATTTGGGCCATTTGCATTCCTGGGGAGTTGCGTACACGCTGGGGGCATGCTGGAGGCCGTCTGGGAGCGTTTTCAGGGTTGCCATGGCGTTGGGTCGCTTTTTACACCATGCTGGCTTGCCGTGGTGGTTTTTCATGCATTTCTTTTATGGATCTTGATTCTTCCCACGCTGGGGGGTGTTCTGACTCCGCTTCCAAGGTCCCTTTGCTTCCTTTGTTCCAGCAGACGTTACATTCTGCGGTGGCTGCCGCTTTTCGTGACGGGAATGTTCCTCCGTCTGGAGCGGCTACTTGTGTTCCTGGTCCCTCCCAGGTCTCTGGTGTGGGAGGTTGTGGATCTTAGGAGTCGTTGTTGTGCGGGGGTCGAATCTTCCGGTTGTCCTTCGGCACGTTAGCTCCATCCTGTTGTTTTCAGGGTCTGCTGTTCATATGGATTCTTAGTCCTATGGCCATTCCACCCTGCATGCTTATGATCTCGTCTGCTCTCAGAAGTTGAGCAGGGTCTGGCCTGGTTATTACCTGGATGGGAGTCCACCTGGGAATACCATGTGATGTAGGCTTGTAGGCAGTGTGACACACTTTGCCGCCGCCTCTTTTTCTTTACAGTGCTGCTGCTTATTCTTCCCCTGCTATCCAGTCGTTGTTGATGGCCTTCCAGCCGTTGGCTGTGTTGTTGTACAGGGCCGCGGCCATTTCTTCCATTCTCGTCCTGATGGGGCAGCGGCTCATTTCCGTCATTTCCTTTGCTTCCTTGGGGGCATCGGCATCTGCGGCTGGGTCTTCTGTTGCGGCTCGTCCCCAGTTGCGGTTACGTTCTTGGTAGGCCGCTGCTACGCTGAAGGGTTTGCTCATGAATATCCTTTTTTTTTTCTGGTATTGAGCTTTTTGTTGCTTCCTTGGAGAATTTGGTCATGTCGGCGGAGGTTCGTTAGCTGTTGGCTCCTGAGATGGTGGGGTGTTCCCGATATTTTGGGGCTCGTCGGGCCTTTTTGGGTCCTACTCGTCTGGAGCAGGCTCCTCCATTCTTTCAGGGACGTGGCCGGGGTGCTCCTTCCTCTGGCACATCCCGGTTCCCTGCCACCTCTTCCTCCTCTTCTGCACCCTCCATATCGTGACTGGGTGGCTCCAAGTGTGGGTCCTGTGGGAGGTCGCCTCTCTCTCTCTTTGTGGTCGGCTGGTTGGATTCTTCCAGTGGTGTCGGAAGGTTTTCACATGGGGTCGTCCAGTCTCCCCCGGACTATTTTCGGGTCACTCCTTACCCCTGGGAGACACTGCTGAATGAGGCTCTGTTGGTTGACGTCTGTTGCCTTGTGGTATAGGGCGATGTCGTTCCGTTGCCCAGGGATCTGTTGGGCCTGGGAGTGTCCTCTATTCTCTTCTAGGTGAAGAGGCATACAGGGGTCCTCTGGCCGATCTTGGTCCTGATGTGGTTGGATTGGTTCATTCCCCCAGTCTCATTCAGGGTGGTGTCTTTGCAGGTGATCCTGCCTCTGATCTATCAGAGATTTTCTGGCTTCCATCGGCCATCAGGATGCTTTTCTCCCTGTCCCTGTCCATCTGGACTCTCGGGAGTTTTTCCACTTCTGTGTTCTGGGCGGTCTTTTTCAATACAAGGTGTTACCCTTTGGCCATCCCCTCTTGTCTTTACTGAGGTTCTAGCCCCTCTGATTGGGCATTTCCATGGGTTGGGGGCTGTGATCTTTCTTACCTGGATGATTTGTTGATTTCTGCTTCTTCTTTCTCTTCGGCGGAGTTCCAAGTCAGGGAGGTTTGCCTGGTCCTGGTGGGTCACAGTTTTCTGGTGGATCGTTAGTAGCCCTGCCTGGTTCCTTCTCGGGATCCGACGTACGTTGGGGCTCCCTTCCGGACTCTGTTGGGATTTGTGTTCTTGCCTCCTGCCCGGATATTGGCTCTGGTGTCGGTGCTTTGGTCACTGTTATCAGGGACTTGCCCTCCTGTGAGCCTTGGGTGTTACCTGGTCCAATTGTGGGTCACGGGGCTGCTGTCCGCCTCCTTGTTGGTGGTTCCTTGGACTCGTCTCCATATGTCTCCAGTGATGGGCCATATTTTGTCTGTTTGGCACCCCTGTGGTCTGGTTTCAGTCGGGGGGTTCCTGTGTCGGCCAGGGTGAGGGAGGTTCTGTTTTGGTGGTTAGAAGACGGTCCTCTGTCCGGGGTCGTCCGTTTCTGATTGCTCCCTCTCTGGTGGTCACTTTGCATGCCCGTCTGTTGGACGGGGGGGCTACTATGGACGACGCTTCTGTGCAGGGCTGGTGGTCGGTGGCTCTGATGTCTTGCTCCTCTGTTTACAGGGAGCCATGGCCCGTTCACTTGGGTCTCTTGGCGTTTGCTGCCTTCCTGGAGTGTCATCTTTTTCAGGTGCGGACGGACAGCTGAGTTGTCATGTCTTACATCTGTCATCAGGGGGGTTGCCGGGTTCGTTCCCTCGGTTGCCTCAGTCGCCTCCTTTGTTCTTGGGTGGAGTCGTCGTTGGCCTCCCTGTCTGCGGTTTCCCTCCCGGGCCGGGAGCATGTTGTGGCAGACTGTCTGGGCTGGGTCTTCCCTCCATGTGATCTTGTCTCTGACCCGGGTGCTGTTCCGGACGTTGCTGAGGAGGTTTGGGTGTCCGGTGGTGGTCTTGTTTGCGTCTACGGACGTTGCCGAGATCCGTTGTTTCTGCACGATTGTGCCTTGTCAGATGGCTTGGAGGGTGGATGCGCCGTCCTTACTATGGCCCATGGGTCTGTTGTAGGTCTTCCCTCCGGTTCCCCTGCTTCCGGCGTTTTTGCAAGCGCCGCCGCCCGTGGTTTCCTCTGTTGTTGGAGTTGGCGGTGCGTCCGGGTTGGACGTTGCCGTACCTTCTGTGTCCCTTGTTGGGCACTCTGGTTCCTCTTCTGGTGTTCCGGTCCATGGGTCTTCGGACTTAACTCTTGGACCGTGTTCCCTGGTCCACGGTGGTTGTTCCTTGATGGTTGCGGATCTTCTCCGGCAGTCCTGCCGCCCCTCTCCTTTGCAGTCTTACGCTACGCATTGGGTCACCTTTGCTAGTGGAGTTCTGCGCCATGGTTGGTCTGTTGAGGGTTTGGATCCTGCTCGGGTCCTGGATTTTTTGGAGGGCAGTTTTGTTTTGGGCTTGGCCCTTTCTCCCCTCCGTGCTCAGTGGGCGGCCGTTCCGGATTTTCTTGGTCTCCCTTTTGTGTCTGTGGAGCCCTTGGTAGTTCGTCTTTTCAAGTCTCTGGCCTTTCCACGCCCGCGTCCTGTCTTGTCTCCTCATCCATGGGGCCTTCCATTGGTATTGAGGTCTTTGCAGAGGGTTCCCTTTGGGCTGTTTGGAGTCGGTGGACTTGAAGTTTTTGATGTTGACGTTTGTGTTTTTGGTGGCTATTGCCTCTGCCAGACGTGTTGGGGTTTTGGGGGCTTTCCTACAGTCTGCTCCTTTTTTAAGGATTTTGGAGGATGGGGTGCTCTTGCGGGCTCTTCCTACTTTGGTGCCTATGGTGGATTCTTTCAACGGTCGGCTGTGGTGGTCCTCCCTTTCTTCTTCCTGCTCCTTCGTCGGCGGAGGACTCTCCATTGCTCCTTTTTGGATGTGATGCCTACTTTGTTGCCTTGCTTGTCCCGCACGGCTTCTTTTGGTACGGTGGCCACTTTGTTTATCTTTTGGTGTGGCCCCGCAGAGCCTGCGGCCGTCTCTTTTCACTCTCATGTCGGTGGATTCGGGAGACTGTCCTATTGGCATATGATGTCTGGTCTGTGGTTCCCTCTCGTCCTCTTCTGGGGTGTTCTACTCGTTCTGTTACTGTTTCTTGGGCCGCCTTTCGGATGTTTCCGTGGGGGATTTTTGCAGGGCGACCGCTTGGTCTTCCCCTCATTCCTTCATGTCTCGTTCCCGGCTTGCGGTTGCGGTTGGTGCTTTGGTTGCCTTTGACTCTTCGATTCTGGACTCAGTGGTTCTTGAGATGTGTCTCTCTCCGTTGTTGTCCCTGGAGTTGTTGTTGTACTGCCTTCTGTGTGTGGGCTGTGATTCTTATCCATGAAGCTGATGTTGCTTTGGTATCTGCTCATTAGTAATTACTGTGGCGAGGAAGACTGACGAGGAGGTAATGCCCCGGTTACTTACCGGTAATCTTCATTATTCCGAGTCCTAGTCTTCCTCGCCACAGTATAGTTTCCCTTCCCTCCCGGCCCTCTGTTGTGGCTTCATGTATACGGCTTTGGTTTACAGGTCGTGGTGTGGATATTGTAACCTTTTATGTGATTGGTGGTTGCCACTGGGGGCCATATTGGAGGGATAGGGAGACTAGTATGATAACCTTTGCTTGAAGTTTCTGTGGGAGCAGAATGCTCATTAGTAATTACTGTGGCGAGGAAGACTAGGACTCGGAGTAATGAAGATTACCGGTAAGTAACCGGGGCATTATCTGCTATGGGGAGAGAACAGAATTACACAATGAAGCCCAATTGGGTCACATGGACAGGCTACCCTACAGTGAAGCTGAAAATGCGGCACGGTCATCTCTTGTATTCTTGTCAGTTTTGTATGATGTTCTCCTTTTGTTTTATTTTAAGAAAACAATCAGTCTTAAGTCCGTTATTAGAAATGTTTCATAGTCTCCATATATACGCATGAAATTTAATTTCGTTCTCTATGGGACTAATATCAGCAAACGACATTCTGGAGGATGACCTGTTGTCAAGTCTCATAGCTAGCCCATAAGACGTCAGCGCCAAGTAACGTTTAAAGGTAAATGTAGGGGATTTTAAGAGTGAAAGAATAAAAGCTTCAAACTTTACAAAAAAATCCAAAATGTTTAAGTATTATTGGGTACCGAGGAGCAAGGAAATAATGTGATTTTAGCAGCATCACGCAATTTGGCTTAACCGCCTCTGCTCCTCGAAAAACAATTAACAGCAAGAAAGCAAGAACCCTAAGGAAAGTGTATGTCTAGAATTGAGACTGCACCTGTGCACTGATGCTGTACAGTAGGCCTCTCGGTCTCGCTCGCCCTCCCAAATAAATAAAACATATCTTCCAAAATAATTGTCAGTGGGAGTGACCCATCTCCTTCAATACTTATCTGTTCTTTCTCAATGTGGAAACTGATGTTGACTCTCCAACCAGAGTGCAGCAACAGCACACACCCCACATCTGCTACAAGAGGGCTTCTATGTAACTGCTGATCAGCAATACTGGACCATTCTAAGTAGTGCTAAGACTAGGAATGACACCGTGGGGTTGGCTTACTGCGATAGGAGGCGCCAGGTTTGATCTCGATGGCCGCCCTGCTCCACGTCTCCTTCTCCACCTGTGACACACGGTCGCGTGTAAGCTGGTAGGAATCGTCAGTGGCGCAAACAGTGATTTTATCCTGGATTGTGCCCACGCAGTCCAGATGGCTCTGCCCAGACCTATAACAAAAGATATTATCCTATTATTTATGTATTATGTACTCCCACCACCAAATGCTCACAGCTCAGTGACTTCAGATAAGATCATAGGTGACATGGATGGAAGGCGCATGTGTGTGTGGGGCGGAAGGGGGCAGCAAGCTCTGCCATACCCCCTAGTATAAGGTCATGCCATATATTTCCACACATACAGGCTAGTTACTTCCAGAATAGTAAGATTTCAGGAAGAAATCAACGCACATATATTAGCCTGATTATAAATAACTTTCTTCAGTAAGCAGCTTCCTACAAGGGCGAGTAACCCCATTCATGGGCAGTTACCTTCTACATGGTTGCTAAGGGCAAAGCAAGAACCCCCCTCCTGCACGAAGACTTACTTTCTTCATGCAGAGCTACATCCTGCAAAGTTATATAAAGAAGGGAAGCTGCAATGCAGGTATACTCTATACAGCAGCCTGCAGGGGAAGTGTGTTTCATGCAAAGTAAGCTGAAACTGGCTTTTCAATGCACATCAGACTGCAAGGGGTTGCTTTATTGTTCTGTTATTTAAAAAAACAGCAAAAATAATGTTTAAAAAAGGCAGCACTTCCAACGGCAGGCAATACTGTGCAGGAAGATTTCTACCTACAAGAACGATACACTTCCTGCAAGAAGAATAGAACTCCTGTGAAGCAGATCCGCTTCCTAAAGGGGACATGTGCTTCTTGCAAGAGGAGGTAAACTTACTGAAAGAAAGACATACTTCCTGCGTTGTGAGAAATACTTCCTGCAAGGAGAGTCAAAGGTCCCACATGAACGATATATTCCCTGCAAGGAGGATGTGCTTCATGTAAGAGAAGAGATTGTCACAGCAAGGGGATGTTATCATTTCTGCAAGGGGAGATACTTTTCCTCCAAGAAGGACACCTTACAGAAAGTATATATACTTCAAGTAAGGGGAGATGCGTTTGAGGCAAGGGCAAATATACTTCTTGTATAGATGTGCCAACATTTGTAAATACTCAAAGGGAGAATCTGCAGCAGAGAGAGAGTGAGAGAGAGAGAAATGTTGTAATGGGAGAACAAAGTCTCATACAAGAGGCAGGAGCCATTCAGGTAGAAGGTAACGTTGGGCCCTCAAGTGACAGACACAGCAGAAAGGTGCTGTTAGGGCTCCATTCTCCCCTCCAGTTGTAATCAGATTCTGGCCTTCACCTAGGAAACAGACACCGACATACCATGCATCATCACATTCTCACTAATTAATATTAAAAAAGTGATGGCTGGTATGCTTGCATTAATCTCAGCCGCTGGTAATTTCTCGGGCCATATCCAAGTCCATAGTTATTTTGCACACCATGCCACCTCAGTTTGAACCCAGTCATATGCAAATCAGTCCTGACCCTGCTCCAATGGGAACAGTCCAGCCAGAACTGCCAAGCCAGGTCCTCGCCGAACCGGAACACAAACAACCAAGACTGGTTTCGCTCCGATTAGGCCTCAAGAGCCAGGTATAGCCTAGTCTCAGTGACATAATGTGTCATGGAGAAACTGGTCCCAGTTTGCTTGTGTTCTGGTTCAGAGAAACCTGAGCCGGCATTTCGGGTTGGACTGTTCCCATTGGAGCAGTGGCAAGACTGATTTGCATATATATGGCTGGGTCCAAACTGAGGAGTCCTGGTGCACAAAATAATGCTGGATTAGGGTGCAGCCCCAAGTAACTGCCAGTGGCCAAGATTAATTCAAGCATTCCATCCATTACTTTTTTTGTATACTTCATCACATTCTCACAGCATCCACACTCAACATTCTTCCACACGCCCTCTCAGTCCAAGCATACACAGATACATCACATCACTACATCATCCCCTTTCCTTACACGCAGGACAAACCAGATATGACATCACTATCTCATTCCCTTTCCTTACACACAGGACCAATTCGAAACCAATGCAAAAATGACCAAGAAACAACAAGACAAACTCACACCTTTTTTATCCCACAAAAGCAACGCACACAAGGACAATACACTCCAAGACACTCTCTGGCACACATACGCCCAACGCCCAGTCGTATCAGGTGGTTAAATAGGATCAAGTACCAGACAAAAGAAGGAACATACATCTGCACCCAGGACTACGCCCTGTGGAAGCTTCACAAATTTCAGAAGGTCTCACATACACAATGATGAAAGCCTTGGGTATGCACAGACTGAAACATCTGAAAGCCAACAATCTGACACCAGTTAGCTTCCAGTACACTCAATCACAAGCACACACAAGACGATCACAAATGTACTCTGCCTCTAGTACTGCGCACCTGTCAAATCCTCGCATTTGTACACAATAATGACTGGTCCAAGAGAACATACAGGTGAAAATGTTGTAATGGGAGAAGATGGTCTCCATACAAGAGTCAGCAGCCACTCAGGTGGGAGATAAGTTCTTTATTCCATGGTCAGCCCATGGGTTACCATCTTGGCAGCTTGGTCCTGTAAGGGCTCCACTCATCCTCCAGCTGTCCCAGACTTCAACCAGGATGCAGACACTAACATTCCCTGCATCATCACATTCTCACAGCATCCACACAGCATTCTACAGCACGCTTACTCAGTCCATGCATACAAAGACACAATCGCGGGTGGCTCCTCCACTATGGCGGAGGAGCGTCACCCCACTGTTTTTAAGCAGTGCAAAGTAAAGCAACTTTGAGTTATTATCATTTTATGTTTTCGTGCTGCTTTGCTGGTGGGCAGGTGGGCGGGGCCGCTCTGCTCTTGGAGCAGGGCAAGGGAGGAGTGGTTTGCCCACTCCTAAGTGCCCATGACTGACCGCCCAAAACAGTCATGCACACTTTCCCTGATCTGCATGCAGGCTGCATTACAGCCTGCGTGGAGAACATGCCCAGGCCCCCATTCCCTGGCTGAGCATCGAACCAGGACGCTCAGACCAATCACAATGCTGCATTGCAGCGTTGTGATTGGTCAGGGGAGCCTGGCTGTGCTTCCTGTTCCTCGAGGCCGATGAGGGGAGCAGGAGCAGAGACGCGGGATCCGGTGGCAAGGTAAGTGTTTTTTTTATATTGCGCACCACCCTTCCGCCCCCCCGCGAGCCATGACGGCCACCACTGCACATAATGTCAACACATCAATGTTAATTGTTCACTGATTTACAGTAGAACAAAGTATATTTCAGGGAGGATTGATTGACATGGAGAGGGAGACCATCAACATTTTCGGTTAAGGTAGGTAGAGTTCCCTAATACATGTGGGAGCATGTATAAATCTATTCTGTGACAGAGAGATCGATGTCTTGCAAGGGGAGATGCACTTCCGGAGGGACAGAATTCCTTCAGGGAGAAAGATACTTCTGCCCCGGGTTAGACTGGCTGCAAGACAGACACGTCCTTCTGAAGCCACGTTGTCACGAGAGTACAGGTCACACAGTGGAAGGAGCGGAGGGCTGGACAATGCGCAAGAGGTACATTGGGTAACAAACAGGAATTCCGGGTCTTGGCCAACAGCAGGGGGTCTTGGACTGTACAAACACCCTCAGCAGCGGTGTGTTCGAAACACTAGGGACTAGAAGAATGCATTGTGCAATTACAGCACATTTCAGACCGTGCGTCAAGTGTTTGGCATAGGAGTGTTATTTTCTTTACCATCACTCTGAATAAATATTTGTGTAGAACAAACAAGGTTCACACTAAAATGATACCTCTGCCACTGCCATCTGCAAGCAAATATTTTATTGGAGTGTGCTGAAAATGGAGGCATTGCTATCTAAAGCAAACAAGCCATGCTTTATTTCACTACCTAACATTCAGCCGGAAATACGTTGGGATCTTCCTGTCTCGGTAACGGAGTAAAGGACAGATGTGTTTGTCGATGACTACGTGCGTGGTGGGGGTGGGGGTGCACGCAAGGCCTGGGCTTTGTGGGTGAGCTACACTAAGAGCAGTCCTTTGGTACCCATTGTATTGGGTGAGCACATGGCTCCAACTGAAGTGGTCTTACCCGCTGTCTGGATATCTGGGTTATGTGTGTGGCGCTCACATAGTTTAAGGTGGAGGTGGGTTTGATATTTTTCTAATGTGCAGAAATCGGGTACAATTTATTATACATTTCGGTGGGTGTCTATGATTTTTTATCTAAGTAAGAAGGCTGCTCAGTGAGTAATTTGGGCAGCAGTGCGTGCAGTTATGTTAACCTGAAGAAAGATGTCCAGTACGATGGAGAGAAGAGGGGGGGAGGGGAGAGAGAGAGAAGAGGGGGGAGAGAGAGAAAAGGGGGGAGAGAGAGAGAAAAGGGGGAGAGAGAGAAAAGGGGGAGACAAAAGGGGAGAGAGAGCGAAGGAGGAGAGAGAGAGAGAGAGAGAGAAAAGGGGGAGAGAGAGAAAAGGGGAGAGAGAGAAAAGGGGAGAGAGAGAAAAGGGGAAGAGAGAAAAGGGGAAGAGAGAAAAGGGGAAGAGAGAGAAAAGGGGAAGAGAGAGAAAAGGGGAAGAGAGAGAAAAGGGGGAGAGAGAGAGAAAAGGGGGAGAGAGAGAAAAGGTGGGAGAGAGAGAAAAGGGGGAGAGAGAGAGAAAAGGGGGAGAGAGAGAGAAAGGGGGGAGAGAGAGAAAGGGGGAGAGAGAGAAAAGGGGGAGAGAGAAGGGAGAGAGAAAGGGGGGAGAGAGAAAAGGGGGAGAGAGAGAGAAAAGGGGGAGAGAGAGAGAAAAGGGGGAGAGAGAGAGAGAAAGGGGGAGAGAGAGAGAAAAGGGGGAGAGAGAGAAAAGGGGGAGAGAGAGAAAAGGGGAGAGAGAGAAAAGGGGGAAGAGAGAGAAAGGGGGAGAGAGAGAAAAGGGGGAAGAGAGAAAAGGGGGAGAGAGAAAAGGGGGAGAGAGAAAAGGGGAGAGAGAGAGAAAAGGGGGAGAGAAAAGGGGGAGAGAAAAGGGGGAGAGAGAAAAGGGGGAGAGAGAAAAGGGGGAGAGAGAAAAGGGGGGAGAGAGAAAAGGGGGAGAGAGAAAAGGGGGGAGAGAGAAAAGAGGGAGAGAGAAAAGGGGGAGAGAGAAAAGGGGGAGAGAGAAAAGGGGGAGAGAGAAAAGGGGGGAGAGAGAAAAGAGGGGGAGAGAGAAAAGAAGGGGAGAGAGAAAAGGGGGGGAGAGAGAAAAGGGGGGGAGAGAGAAAAGGGGGGGAGAGAGAAAAGGGGGGGAGAAAAAGGGGGGAGAGAGAGAGAATAGGGGGAGAGAGAGAAAAGGAGAGAGAGAGAAAAGAGGTGTGTGTGTGTGTGTGTGTATGTATATATATATATATATATATATATATATATATCTTTAAACACCTTGTGAATCTATTAGATTTGCAGTGTTTGAGGGAGACAGAGCTTTGGAAAGGGGAGTGGAGCATTGGACCGAACATTGTGTTTGTCCTAACCCTTAGGGGAAGTTACATGGAGGAGATTGGAAGAGAGCAGCATTTGGCGGGATAATACTGACGCTCGAGCGATCACTAATAAGGTATTTTAGGCTGGAATGAAGCAGATCATCTTCTGCTTCCTTCTCAAGAAGAATGGAAGGGAGACAAATCAGGACTCATCAGAAGTGCACAAGGCAACACTGAGGAAGGTCTTCTGCCACAGAAGGATTGTGAGAAACGGTGTTGTTGGTTGAGGGGGGCGAAACCCTACTCAAGCACCAAACACAAATGTTTGCCGGGGTGAGGCACAAGCAAACCCCAAACTTAACCTGTGCTCAACCCTCTTGTAGCTACGCACAGAGTAGTTAGGCTAAACTTAAAGGCAATATGTAAAGTATTTATGCAGCACTTCAAACAGTATAATAAAGTGAAAGCACAACACAGGAGAAATCCCACATCAATTAAGAAAACAAAATACAGCAAACTTTATTAGATAAATCAAGATCTAAACAATAAAAATCCAATCAGTAGAACCGGAGTTATGCAATTTCAAAGATTTAAGTGAAAATAGTACCCAAAAGCCCAAAGCACCACTTGGGTCTAGCTAGTCGTGCAAGACCAGCAAAAAGTCACACGTTCAGGCCAACCGGAATGGAACACCGGTCAGTCGCAGAACCAGGCTAGCCCTGCTGAAAAGTTACCTTCTCAGTCCAGCGCAGAGTGTCCCGTTCGTGGTGGAGGGGGCCGTGAAGAGCAGAGAAGCATCACAGGTGGTCATCGATGTAGAGCGAAGTGCAGAATATCATCGCTGTGGCAGTCGCAAATGGTCAGCCAGAACTTCATGATGGCGCTCCCTGCGAGCGGTTAATGCTGTAGCGTGAACGGTCGGGCTGACGGAACTTCACGTTGGCAGGCAGTGCCAGTGATAAGGTTTTGGCGTCTAGTGGCCCATTTACATTGGCGAGGAGCCCATAAACTTAAATTCAGCTCCACTGATGCCACACCAAGGGTCCAGGACTTGAGGGGCACCTCTTGGGAGTCAGGGGCTTACTCCAGCTGGACCAGAGTGTGGGTTTAGGTGGTTGTGAGCCGGTTATGTCACTTTGGCTCTGAACAGGAGGCCAGCAGACTAGTCTTTGGAGCCTTTCTGTGAGTACTGGGTTCAGGTGCAGGTCCAGTTACTCCGACTCAGGCAGGAGGGTAGCAGGGCAGCCGTCAAGCAGGGCAGCCGTCAAGCAGATTAGCAGTCTTTTCAGCAGCACAGCAGTACTTCTTCCTGGCAGA
This sequence comes from Calotriton arnoldi, assembly GCA_963921515.1. Classification (NCBI taxonomy): domain Eukaryota; kingdom Metazoa; phylum Chordata; class Amphibia; order Caudata; family Salamandridae; genus Calotriton; species Calotriton arnoldi. The sequence goes on from CAWUFW010006290.1 coordinate 667,900, forward strand.
GTTTCCACAGGTTCAGAAGTGTACTGAAGAGTTGGTGTCTGAGGTCCAATATTTATACCAGGTGCCTCCTTTGCAGTGGGAGAAGCTTCTAGAGGTTTACATTTGAAGTGCACGGGTTTGCTGCCTCCCCGGTCCTAACTCCAGACTAAATACAGGGGCTATGCAGTCCTTTGTGTGGAGGCAGGACACAGCCTATTCAAGTGTAAGTAGGCTGTACGCAGCTCTGCCCTCTCATCCTGCCAGATAGCCCATCCAGGTACACCTAAGCCCTCTATTGTGTGTGACTGTCTAGGAGGAATGCACAAAGCCCAACTGCCAATTACACCCAGTCATCTGACCCAGTGACAGGCTGCAGGCACTAAATGGCTAATGCAGGAAATGCCAACTTTCCAAAAGTGTTGAAAAAACACAAGGGAACCCAATATGCAATCGGTCTGGGACCTTGGGTACGTTTGTAACTTCTAAAGACAGTGGTCCCTAGACTTTTAAAATATTTTAAAAATAAATATAGACTGAATCAGTACTATATTCTTTGTCCAACCGGACAGATTTTGAATATGCAATGAATGTATAACAAAAAAATATAAAGCAAGAAAAAATCAAAGTGGGACACAACCTGCGTCCTAAGGACAATAACAACCAAACAACATTTAAGGGAAGGGTTCAGGCAAGGGGAACATGTCTGCATAAAAATTTCAGAATATATCAGACGTAGTAACGTGAAACCACCATTACATATTGACATCACAGTTAGTTATGCATATGGGGTACATTACGTCGACGGCGTTTCGATCCCTTAGACCAATAGTGGGATCATCATCAGGACATTTCAAGTTAACATGCCTGTATACATATAACAGTTAATACTGTAATTGCGCAAAACCATCAAATTAGGAAAAAAGAAGGGGAGAAAGGAACATAAGGTTACAAGAGGCATTTACTGATCCATACAGTATTATAAGAGAAATTATTATGAGTGTTGTGAGACCATGCAACCGGCCGAGTGAATAATGTGGCCGTGTCAAGAAATAAAATCTGAAAAGAAGAGAAGAAGACAGAAAGAAGCCAAAAACCAGTGGATCTGTCAAGGCAATTCATCGTCAGTGTTATATGCAGCACGGCCTTTCCTTCTTTTACTCACGTTATATTCACTCCTTGCCTTGACAGATCCACTGGTTTTTGGCTTCTTTCTGTCTTCTTCTCTTCTTTTCAGATTTTATTTCTTGACACGGCCACATTATTCACTCGGCCGGTTGCATGGTCTCACAACACTCATAATAATTTCTCTTATAATACTGTATGGATCAGTAAATGCCTCTTGTAACCTTATGTTCCTTTCTCCCCTTCTTTTTCCTAATTTGATGGTTTTGCGCAATTACAGTATTAACTGTTATATGTATACAGGCATGTTAACTTGAAATGTCCTGATGATGATCCCACTATTGGTCTAAGGGATCGAAACGCCGTCGACGTAATGTACCCCATATGCATAACTAACTGTGATGTCAATATGTAATGGTGGTTTCACGTTACTACGTCTGATATATTCTTACATTTTTATGCAGACACGTTCCCCTTGCCTGAACCCTTCCCTTAAATGTTGTTTGGTTGTTATTGTCCTTAGGACGCAGGTTGTGTCCCTCTTTGATTTTTCTTGCTTTATATTTTTTGTTATACATTCATTGCATATTAAAAATCTGTCCGGTTGGACAAAGAATATAGTACTGATTCAGTCTATATTTATTTTTAAAATATTTTAAAAGTCTAGGGACCACTGTCTTTAGAACTTTCCAAAAGTGGCATTTTCAAACTGTAATTTAAAATCCGTCTTTACCTTTTGAGAGGATTTTTCATTACAATTCCAAAGACACCAAACATTAATTGGTTACCTGTCTCATTTGGAAGTTCTATCTTATTAAATGTAATAAGGTAACTCCAATGTTACCCTATGGAAGAGATCAGCACTGCAGTAGTAAAAAACAGTATTTAAGAGTTTTTCACTACCAGGACATGTAGAACTTAAAAGTACATGTCCAACTTTTTAAATAACTGCACTTTGCCCTCTGGGCTGTCCAGGGCCTACCGTAGGGGTGACTTATATGTATTAAAAAGGAAGGTTTGGGTCTGGCAAAAAGTTTATTTTGTCAGGTCAAGATGGCACTTTAGAACTATACACACAGGCTGCAATGGCAGACCTGAGACATGTTTGAAGTGCTACTTAATTGGTCGGCACAATCAGTGTTGCAGTGGTAAAGTGAGCAGAGACCCAAGGCCAGCAAAAAGGAAGTCAGCAAAACAGGAGGTTTGAAGGCAAAACGTTAGTGGGGAAATCACGCCAAGGATACCACGTCTAACAAGGATGCTGAAATGTTACACTTCTGAATCCATCACTGAAACTGAAATTGGGATAGGGCTACTAGGCGGCTAGGCGAAGTCCCATCCCAAACCTAGTTTGTGCCAATGAGCGCTATTGTGCAATGGTTAATTTCTGCCTACCCTTCTCAAAAGCACAAACAAAGACATTTAGGTGAGCCTCCCAGATTATGAGGAGGTTATAGAATGTGGCATGGACTGAGTCATTGTTCACGTACTGTGTGTAGGAGTTCTTACTCCCTACATCTTCCCCATAAAAGGCTGTATCTATGCCAGGTGTGTGAAGAATGCCACATACATGTGACATAAGGTGGCCTTGTGTGATTTGGCAGCTCTGCTTCTGAATCTCACCCTCATAGAAATTATGACCCAGAAGACAAAGACTGCAAAATCATGCACTCTCATGATGACACACATGCACACACACACGACACACAAATGCACTACTTTACAATCACGGAGAGCACTCACCTGGACCCGCCCTGTCGAATACATTCGAAGCTGGACTGAGGCTTATCCTTATTCTCACGCGAGAGGTAGAAGGTGAAGACACGGACTGCATCACTGGGGCTGGAATCCGATGCAGGGATTTTGATATACTGTGAGAAAAGGTGAAAGTAATGTGTCAGAGAAAGCAATGAGGGGCAAAAGGAAGGCAGTGAGGACTACAGAGAGGAGAGGCTCCAGGAAAATCCACTCTCACTAAAGAGGCCTGGGAAGAGTGTCCAAGCCCCTGGGCTAGAATAACCTCTCGAAAGAGGCTTGCCAAACTGAATCTAAGGCCCAAGCTGTTCATCAGTGACCGTACCACTAGCATCATGAAGTTCAAATCATGTCAGTGAGTTCAAGACACTTCACAGATGTTAGGTAAAACCAAGCACAATGAAAACTGTGAAAATGAAACCACTTATGGGAGGCCTGAAGTTCAAGGAAGAGTCAAGATTGCGCCATCAAAATTGCAAACAGAAAGTAACATGCGAAGGTGCCAGAACTAAGAGATGGAGCATGGTTATTTTAGGGTTGAGCAGAAAAAGCTCGAGCAAAATCTCAAGAAGGGCCTACTCATGAACACTGCTGCCTCAAAGACAAAGCCTAAACAACAAAGCATACACACAATGGCAAACTACAGCTAATTTATTATTTCACTGGAATTCACCTGATTCCACACCCTTCCAGGGTCCTTCTAAAATCCTCATCGGCACTGTCAATCATGTTGGCTTTTGCATACTGAAAAAGTTTTCCCATGCATCAGAAAGGTGCCCAGAACAAGTTAGATATGGCAACAGCTGTGCAAGCTACCCTCCGACACAGAGCAGGTACTGCACAGGCATCTGTGCAAATACCCACCTACACACAGAGAGCAGTTACAGGACAGGCAGGAGCAGTGGGAAATCCTGTAGTGTGATAGGGAGAACCTTTCGAAGGTGATGCATGTCCCAGTCAACATACTCATAGCTGTATAGGTGGTGGTGGTGGTGGTGCAGGCCCATGGTGGGGGCTGCAAAATCAGGAAAGAGATCATCCAGGCCAGAATCACAAAGCTAAGCCTGAACCCCACACATAAAACGGGCCAGGGGTCTTCAAACCTTTTTGCTCTCCTAAGCAAAATATTTTGACATCAGGCCCCCCTTCAAAACTTTATGGCAATATTTGAGGGAGCGGTGGAACTGGGCTGGTAGGGGGCGAGGCTTGTAAGGTTATTTTCTGGGGTGCTTTTTAGGTCGAGCCTCGAGTAGCGCGCAAGCGCTGCTCTGCGAGACTTATAGTTAGGGAGTTTGAAAAGCTGACCAGACGCTCGTGCGTCATGGCCTTTTCCCTGCGGTTACGCGCGCGGCAGACATGTGTTTCCAATTATCGTGCCCAGACGCGGGCGCGATAATTGGAAACACATGCCTGCCGTGCGGGTAATCGCAGGCAAAAGGCCATGACGCACGAGTGTCTGGTCAGCTCTGCAGGCTGCCGCGCTCGCTCGCCCTCGCCCCCGCTCCTCTCTTGTTGTAAATTGCACCGTCACTTCTTGCAACAGTACTAAAGGAAAGGCTGCCATCTTGTGTGCGGAGACAATCAAGGCAGCTTGCGCACACAGACCTGCCAACTAAGAAAAACAAACAAACACGCAGAACAAAAACTCAAGCTCGCATCCACGAATATAAAAATGGAAGAATGGAGATGATTTTTAAATACTTGGGACGTCTGTTTGTGCCCTATGTCAATCCAATACTTTTCCATTCTTTCATTCTTAAACATGCACAAAGAGTGAAGCAGAAATTCGACTCCAGGCCACAGAAATTGACTGGAACGCAGAGGTATTCACATTCCACGTGTAAAAATAGCAGTGCTAAAAGATATCAGAAAATCTAAGCCCCGCACCCCAGGTCAGAGGCCGGATAAAATGTGACACGGAAGCATTCTGAATGTATTTATTGCCTGTTTCGAGTTCTGCACTGAAAATGAGACATACAATGCTGACTGAGGCTTTTCACACCACAAATTGCGTGTCCCGGTATTTTGTGGGCATTTTGCACCAGTTAAATCCCAGTATATTTGCCCTGTTGAAATTTAGCAGGAGATGCGTCATTTATTCCATCCGTTAATTACCCGGCGCGATAAACTTGCACTATTTTCAAGTGCGCGGGATCGCAATTTACGGGCCACTGATAATCAGGCCCTTCCCTGCTTTTCTGAAATGTTGCTGATCTGAAAATTTTGACCAATTTTCAGTCAGGTAAGTTTGGTTGACTTTAAGACTTGTGCTTAAATATTTCGGAAGCGCGCCTTAAATTTTAGAGATATGCTCCATCTGTTGGCACCAAGGTTCAAGGGAACAATAGAGACTTACATGGTGTCATGAATGAATCACTGCAGCTTTACGCACTCTAGAAAAGGCCGAATATTTACTCATACAAATGTCAAACATGTATTGGAAGGCGAAAGGATCACCCCTAAAAATGGCGGTGATGGAGAGAAGTTATTTCTACATAGAGAAACTTTTTTTCCTGGTATAGAAAAAGTTTGTCATTGCATACGGACAAAGGCATGTCATCAAACATAAATCTATATCATGTATAATTAGGCATGCAGAAAATCTCAGCACTAATGAAATCAAGGAATTTAGGACTGGAATTCTGTAATTCTTGCAGCTTTCCAGGTGTACTTCTGGAACGTTTTGTCAGTTCCAGAAGCTTCAAATCTGCGTCCATGCTAGCAAGTACACCTGCGAGGGCAGATTTATGATATTTGGTTGTAAACTGGGACATTGGTGTTCTTCTGCGCATTGCCATTGTTCACAAAAAAGCTCAGCAAAGTAAACTTTCTGAGAAAAAAAATGCACTCAGTTGCTCATTGCTCATGGCAAAACTCTGCAGGAGATAAACTTGGACAGAAAAAAATCTGCCTTCAATTTCCAGCTTGGCTAAGTTACTTTAGGGCGCTGCACAATGAATGTGATCTTGCTTTCACAATCCTAACTAAGTTCTACAACAGAGTTGATACCTGAAAAAGAGTGCGGTAGTAAGTTTGCCTTTCTTCATGATCGCCCTAGATTTTTTTGCCCTTTTCTGCACATGGGTACTCCATATTTGGCCAACTTAACTTCTACATAAGTCCATTGAAAATGATGCTTTAGTTGCATTTATGGCATTGAAAGTTAATATGTCATATGTGGACTGCAGTGTGTACTTACACCACCCACATGTATGACAAAAATAGGTTTCTTCCAGGAAAATATCACTGTGCTCTGGGTAGGCTGCAGTTTGAGTGCGCCGCCATGACATATGGCAGGAATTCATAAGTCTCACCTAAAAAGTGTGCCTTGTAAACACACAGGACTGGGTGCTAATTTATAAAAATAGGGCACACTACTTATTGGGATTGCTGTGCCTCACATTGAAATAAAACTCGAAAGCTATTTCACTATGTAGGCCTGGCTAGACTTTTCCCTAATAGGCCTAAATGGGATTACAATCTTTATTTTACACCTCTGCTTAGGAAAGGGTAGAAAAATGTAGTAAAGTTATTTCCTGATTAGTTTTTAAAATCTGACTTAATTTAGAAAGCACATTTTTCTTAACTTAAGCAGAAAATAAATGTTGCACACATTACTTTAGGCTCCATGAGCCAGAACTGGCTTCAAACCAGTTCATCACACTTTGAGAGCTGGAATATACATCCTTTGCTGGGAGAATTAATGACTGGATCAGAGGACAATGACTTGTCTCTAAGCCCAAGAACGGCTAATCAGTGTTAACTGCTGACAACTTAGAAAGGATTTGTTATCTGGGAGTGGGCAGAAGCTGGTGGCAGAATAAGGAGCAGTTTTAGCACTAGCTCTTTTGTCTTGGAGATGCGAGGGAGGGCTTCTCCTATTCATACCCACGACTTTCTTTTACAGTCATACCCAGTCACAGTAGGGGTGTAAAAACAGTTCTGCCAACTATCACCTCTCCAGAGCTGAATTACACCTCCTTGGCTAGGAGAGGTAATGACTCTGCCTCAGGGGACAATTTCTTGCCTCTGAACCCAGGAATGGCCTAAAAGGTATTACTTGCTGACCACGTAGCAGGGATTAGCTATCTGGGAGTGGAAAGGAATGATGGACAGAACAAAGGAGAGCTTAACACCTACTGCTTTTGACTTGGAGAAGCAAAGGATGGCTCTCCTATTCTCCCCCAAGACCCGTCTAGACAGGTAGGATCCAGCCACAGTAGGAAATAATTCTAGACCCAGTGCAACTAGGTGTAAAGTTATATGTATGTAGTAAAAACATGCTCTACAGCTTAGAGAGAAAGGGATCTATCACTCATTTTGTAAACAAATTTTATTCAGTTGACGTTACAAACCAAACAATCACTGTACGGGGACAGTAAGCATACACTGATAAATGCACACTGGATGCCAACGAGCAGACAGTAACCCATCTACCCCTACATTTCGGCATTTGCCGTGCATGTCTCATTTACCTCTGTTTTGGGCAATCCACGTAAGTAGCAAACATTGGTGGCATTATCTGTCAACTCAACCAGGATCTGCAAATAAATCATATTCCACGCCCCAGCAATACATATTTCACATCCTTCAAGCCAAATCCGATGAGGGCCCACAGGAAACGCAGAAATAACAATACCAACCCACCCACCCTCCCAGTCCCCCTCCCTCTCCCGCAACTCTTCCCCACCCACCTCCCTATCCCTCCCCCCAGGCATGCCGCTCACCCATGTAAACTCCTGTGGAGAGACAGAGTCCGTCTGGAAAGGGATCTATCACTCATGAGCATGATTTTAAGTTTATCACCTTTACGGACCTATACAGCCCAGATTGCATACAGTGTGCTTGATTGTTCGTGCGACAGGAGCACCATTTTATATGCTGATTTTGATACAGTGAATTATTATTATTATTCAGATTTGTACAGTGCATGGGTACCCAACCAAGCATTTCCCAGTGCTACGCTACAATAGGGTACCAGGAACCGAGAAGCAACTGCTATAAATGGCAGGGATTAAAAGAGCCAGGTTTGAGGTTCCTGCAAAAAGCAGAGAGCAAGCGAAATGATCTCAACTCAGCTAGGAAAGAAATCCCCAACTTTGGGCCTAAGAAAGAGAAAGCTCAACCTCCCTGTCTGGCTCTCTTAACTCTCAGAACAACTGCAAGGTCTGAATTGATTCAGCGTAAAGAACAACTAGGAGTATAAGGCAGCACCAAGGGCTAGAAGTACGAAATCGCGTGTTTGCAATTTCCTAATAGTGAATTTTAGCGATTCGCTATTAGGAAATCACAAACTGCGATGTACAACAGTATGCTTGACACTGTTAGGAATTTGCAGAGGGTCACAAATGGACCTGCCTCATCAATATTCATGAGGCAGGTCACAATTTGCAACCCATTGTGAATGGCTACAAGCACAGGGATGTTGGCCTGCTGGGGACAGCAGACCATCATGTATGTGATTGCTTTTTAAATAAAGCAATATTTTTTTTGTAATGCAGCCCTTTTTGCTTTAAAGGAAAATGGAATGCATTTCAAAAATAAAAATGAAAAGCTACCTTTTCTATTTTATAAGAGTAGGCAGTGGTCCATGGGACCCCCTCCCCCCCTCCCTTTTTCCTTAAATAAAAATAAAAATATTAAAAAAGGGGCAGGCACCGGCCCGGGGGCAATAATCTAAGGTTTTTCAATATCTCTTTCCTAACAATAACGTCCCTGTAACCTTTGGTTTTTAAAGTTTTTTAAGTGAATTTCAAAGGCTTTTTAACTAGTAGGCGCGTTTGTAGATGGGGCCTCCCACCAGCTCTTAGGAATCATGCTGTGTTGGACTAAATGGACAGGAGGGCTTCTGGGCCCCCAAGAACCCTCAGCATCCAAGAGGACTTCATCCCCCAACGAGCAGTGTGCCAGGAGGCACATTTGCAGAGTGGTGGAGAAAGGGGGCATGGCCTCTTAAACCCTCTCAGAAATCCTGCTATGTGGGACTTACTGGAGGTAACAGGAGGGCTTGTTGGTTCCCAAGGACCCTCGAGAGCCAAGGGGACTTCATCTCCCAACCAACAGTGCACTAGGAGGCGTGGCTGCAGAGTGGTGGCGAAAGGGGGCGTGGCCACCGCCGGCCTCTCAGCAATCCCGCTGTGTGGGACTTACTGGAGATAGCAGGAGGTATACTTGGCCCCCAAGGATCCTCTGCAGCCAAGGGGACTTCATACCCCAACCAGTTGTGTGCCAGGAGGTTGGTTTGCAAAGTGGTGCAGAAAGGGTGTGGGTCCTCCGGCGACTTGCCGGTCCATTTTTTTCTATAACGGGAGGCTGCGTGGTCCCATTCCCTGGGCTTATTGCGGCCCCGGTGATCCCATCCCCTGGGGCCAGGCTATTCTGAAAGGGGGAAGTGGGCTGCACGGCCCCCTCCCCGGGCCGATTTCAACCCCGGGGATCCTATCTCCTGGGAACCGGCCTTTTAAAAAAAAAAACCTAAAAACAGGGGGCCGAGTGGCCCCCCTCCCGGGCCTATTTTGGCCCTGGGGACCCCATCCCGGCCAGGCCATTCACATATGGGGCGGAGGGCTGCGTTCCCCCCTCCCGGGCTGAATTGAGCCCATTGGGCCCCGGGGACCCCATCCCCCAAGGCCTGGCCATTTAAAGTGGGTGCCTCCAGGGCATCCACTCACCACTGGGACCGCAGGGGAAGCCTTAAGGGTCCCACAGTTTCTGCTGGCTCCCCACCTCCTGTTGGGAGCTGGCATTGCTTTGACACAGAGGGAGCTGCTAACATGCAGCTCCCTCTCTGTCGAAGCAATTATGCTTGCTTTCAGCAAGTGAGAGCATTTTCAATGCTCTTGCTTGCTGAAAGTGAGCACAGTTTGCTATGGCTTGGCGGGAGCGGTGAGCTCCAGTCAACCATAGCGAACAGCTATGTCCTGGGGGTTGCACCCTGGGACATAGCAAGGACCCGGCTCTGGGGGGTGGCTGTCCCCAGGGTCATGTATGGCTCCAGGAGGAGGGTCCGTCTGGCCTCGGGGAGGTGACGGTCCCAGAGGCCAAATACGGCCCGGGTGGCCCCCCTCCCATTTCTTAAAAAGAAGTTTGACCCCGGGAGGTGGTGGTCCCTGGGGCCCGGGAGATCCGTGAGGTCCCCCATGTCAAAATTAAAAAGCCCTGGGGAGGTGGTGGTCCCCAGACCAGGGAGGTTCCGAAAAGGCGGCGGTCCCCGGTGCTGCAGGGGAGGCCAGACAGGGATCCCCCGCACTCATTTTAATCAATAGCCCCAGGGAGGTGGTGGTCCCCAGGGCTGCTGGCGGCTGTGCGGGCACCCCTGCATCACTTTACTAATGCTTGCCCCAGGTAGGTGGCAGTCCCTGGGGTGCATGGGTGCTGCATGGGCACCCCCCACATTATTATAAAAAATTGCCCAAGGGATTTGACACACCGGGGGCTTTTTATAAAAGAGGCACGGTAGCCCGCGTGTCTTTTTTTTTAAAAAAAGTGTTGCTGCAGATCTGCAGGTCCACCCGTGAATTTGCCACAACATTTTTACAAAATGCATTTAATCCCCAACGGGGTCCCTGTGGGACCCCACCACCATATCTGGGGGGTCAGGGTATTCTTACCCTGCCCCCTTTTCTTAATTTTTAGGTCTCGCCTGAGCCAGCGCATGCGCTGCCCTGGCAAGACATTTAGTGAATGGGCTTTTAAAAGTCCAACCACAGCTTTTTCGGTGGCATCGAGCGTGCGGTTACGCGCACAGGCACGAGCGGAGGCACCATCTGGCTTTCCTCTCGCTCTCCCAAGCGCGCGCGCCTCGCTCCGCCTCTCTGTTTTGCACACGCGCACGCACACACGCGCAATCGCTTTTACTTTCCAATTCTTGCTTTTACTTTCGCGGCCGCGTCGGCCGCACGCGTACGCACACACGCGCGATCGCTTTTACTTTCCAATGCTTGTTTATTGGAATTCTTCATCCTGTCCCCAATGCTCTGAAGCAACAGAAGACAGCGTGTGACGCTCTAAACATCAACCCGGTTTTATACCCGATACCAACGCACGCGCTGTATCCAGTACTCTATTCCCTGCTCCAGTAGATGTATAATGAACACATAAAAATAAATATACGAGAAGTTGGTTTGCTCGTCATATTTGCAGAGTTTAATTCTTTCAATAGATGCACTCCATTCGCTGTGTGGTAATTTGTAACCCTTCATTTGTGAAACTGAAAACTCAAACACAGAATTACTGCCTGATCAGCAGCCGCCAGGGCCATTTCTTTGATCGATTTTAATCTTTCTGTGCCAGCTTGCTTAGGCCTTGTGGCGCACTTCCAAATCACTCAGGGTTTCTTCAGCGAGTCCGAAAACAACAATGGGCATAAGGCTGAAAATACACCAACTTGCATTTGTAAAGAGAGAAGGGCCAGTTTCGAGGCAACATGGTGTCCCTGGAAAAAAAGCTGAAAGATTCACACTTCACTCTTCCTGACCTCTCACCCTGTTTTTAGGTCTCGCCTACGCAGCGCTCTCTCGCTCTCTCTACCTCTACCTCTCTCTACCTCTACCTCTCTCTACCTCTACCTCTACCTCTACCTCTCTCTACCTCTACCTCTCTCTACCTCTCTCTACCTCTACCTCTCTCTACCTCTACCTCTCTCTACCTCTCTCTACCTCTACCTCTCTCTACCTCTACCTCTCTCTACCTCTACCTCTCTCTACCTCTACCTCTCTCTACCTCTACCTCTCTCTACCTCTACCTCTCTCTACCTCTACCTCTCTCTACCTCTACCTCTCTCTACCTCTACCTCTCTCTACCTCTACCTCTACCTCTCTACCTCTACCTCTCTCTACCTCTACCTCTACCTCTCTCTACCTCTACCTCTACCTCTCTCTACCTCTACCTCTACCTCTCTCACCTCTACCTCTACCTCTACCTCTACCTCTACCTCTACCTCTCTCTACCTCTACCCCTACCTCTCTCACCTCTACCTCTCTCTACCTCTACCTCTCTCTACCTCTACCTCTACCTCTCCTCCTCCACCTCCTCTCTACCTCCACCTCTCTCTACCTCTACCTCTCTCTACCTCTACCTCTACCTCTCTCTACCTCTCTCTACCTCTACCTCTACCTCTCTCTACCTCCACCTCTACCTCTCTCACCTCTACCTCTACCTCTCTCACCTCTACCTCTACCTCTCTCTACCTCTACCTCTACCTCTCTCTACCTCTACCCCTACCTCTCTCTACCTCCACCTCTACCTCTACCTCTACCTCTACCTCTCTCTACCCTACCTCTCTCTACCTCTACCTCACCTCTCTCACCTCTACCTCTACCTCTACCTCTCTCTACCTCTACCTCTCTCTACCTCTACCTCTCTCTACCTCTACCTCTCTCACCTCCACCTCTCTCTACCTCTACCTCTCTCTACCTCTACCCTCTCTACCTCTACCTCTCTCTACCTCACCTCTCTCTACCTCTACCTCTCTCTACCTCTACCTCTCTCTACCTCACCTCTCTCTCCCACCTCTCTCTACCTCTCTCTACCCCTCTCTCTCTACCCCTCTACCTCTACCCCTCTACCTCTACCCCTCTACCTCTACCCCTCTACCTCTACCCCTCTACCTCTACCCCTCTACCTCTACCCCTCTACCTCTACCCCTCTACCTCTACCTCTACCTCTACCTCTACCTCTCACCTCTCTCTACCTCTCTCTACCTCTCTCTACCTGTCTCTACACCTCTGTCTCTACACCTCTGTCTCTACACCTCTGTCTCTACACCTCTGTCTCTACACCTCTGTCTCTACACCTCTGTCTCTACACCTCTGTCTCTACACCTCTGTCTCTACACCTCTGTCTCTACACCTCTGTCTCTACACCTCTGTCTCTACACCTCTGTCTCTACACCTCTGTCTCTACACCTCTGTCTCTACACCTCTGTCTCTACACCTCTGTCTCTACACCTCTGTCTCTACACCTCTGTCTCTACACCCCTGTCTCTACACCTCTGTCTCTACACCCCTGTCTCTACACCCCTGTCTCTACACCCCTGTCTCTACACCCCTGTCTCTACACCCCTGTCTCTACACCCCTGTCTCTACACCCCTGTCTCTACACCCCTGTCTCTACACCCCTGTCTCTACACACCTGTCTCTACACCCCTGTCTCTACACCCCTGTCTCTACACCCCTGTCTCTACACCCCTGTCTCTACACCCCTGTCTCTACACCCCTGTCTCTACACCCCTGTCTCTACACCCGTCTCTACACCCCTGTCTCTACACCCCTGTCTCTACACCCACCTCTCTACACCCACCTCTCTACACCCACCTCTCTACACCCACCTCTCTACACCCACCTCTCTACACCCACCTCTCTACACCCACCTCTCTACACCCACCTCTCTACACCCACCTCTCTACCCCCACCTCTCTACACCCACCTCTCTACACCCACCTCTCTACACCCACCTCTCTACACCCACCTCTCTACACCCACCTCTCTACACCCACCTCTCTACCCACCTCTCTCTACCCACCTCTCTACCCACCTCTCTCTACCCACCTCTCTCTACCCACCTCTCTCTACCCCCCTCTCTCTACCCCCCTCTCTCTACCCCCCCTCTCTCTACCCCCTCTCTCTCTACCCCCCCTCTCTCTACCCCCTCTCTCTCTACCCCCCTCTCTCTCTACCCCCTCTCTCTCTACCCCCTCTCTCTCTACCCCCCTCTCTCTACCCCTCTCTCTCTACCCCTCTCTCTCTACCCCTCTCTCTCTACCCCTCTCTCTCTACCCCTCTCTCTCTACCCCTCTCTCTCTACCCCTCTCTCTCTACCCCTCTCTCTACCCCTCTCTCTCTACACCTCTCCACACCTCTCCACACCTCTCTCTCCACACCTCTCTCTCCACACCTCTCTCTCCACACCTCTCTCTCCACACCTCTCTCTCCACACCTCTCTCTCCACACCTCTCTCTCCACACCTCTCTCTCCACACCTCTCTCTCCACACCTCTCTCTCCACACCTCTCTCTCCACACCTCTCTCTACACACCTCTCTACACACCTCTCTACACCTCTCTCTACACACCTCTCTCTACACACCTCTCTACACACCTCTCTACACACCTCTCTCCACCCACCTCTCTCCACCCACCTCTCTCCACCCACCTCTCTCCACCCACCTCTCTCCACCCACCTCTCTCCACCCACCTCTCTCCACCCACCTCTCTCCACCCACCTCTCTCCACCCACCTCTCTCCACCCACCTCTCTCCACCCACCTCTCTCCACCCACCTCTCTCTACACAACTATCTCTACACAACTATCTCTCTCTCTCCACACACCTCTCTATCTCTACCTCTAAGTGGCAGCCGGAGCCTGATAGCACTGCTTGTCCTTTAAAAAAAAAAAAAAAAAGCATTGGCATAGCCAATAGGTCTCGCCTTTGGGGCCTTATAAGTGTTTAACCATGCAACAGTTAATGTTGTTGCACCAAGGATATTGTGCTGCATAACTAAATACTTATAAGGTCCCAAAAGCGAGACCTATTGGCTATGCCAATGCTTGTTCTTTAGGTCATAATCCACACTAAATGTGAGACTTCTAAAAGAACAAATACACCAAACAGAGATTGATCAAAAAACACTACTCACCATATTTGGGTTGTTGTGAGCCTCTCACACTCCTAGACCCCAATGCAATGGCACCTGCTGCACTAATAATAGCGAAGGCCCTGAGTTCCAGGATGTCTCCTCTGCCTCTTTCACCCCTTATCCACCATGGCTGACAATCACGCCAATCAAGGGAGTAGCCAGAAAATGTAAATACCCCCCACTCTGAACCAAAGCTTTTATCGGACCAAGCAAGCAAAGCAAGTCATTGCAACCCTCCTCTCTTGTCGCTTCCATCTAAGCATCTATCCGTTCATCCTTCCATCCACCTGCTGATATTCACCTTTCAGCTCAACATTCTCTCATTTTTTTTTCATCCATCATGCAGACTTTCACCATTAAATCCCTCTGTACATCAATATCCAAACCTATCCATCCATATCCAAACATTTACATCAAACCTATCCATCCAGCCATCATCCTTTCACTCATCCATCCCTACATCCACTCTCACTCCTCCACCCATCCTTTAATTCATCCATCCATCCTTTCACTCAACCATCCACCCTTTCGCTCATCCATCCACCCTTTCGCTCATCCATCCACCCTTTCGCTCATCCATCCACCCTTTCGCTCCATCCACCCACCTGATCACTCAGTCATCCGTCCCGTCAGTCATCCATTCATCCTTCCACCCATCCATTTACTTTCACTCATCCCTCCTTTCACTCGCCCACCCACCCACCCTTTCACGTCAATTATGAGCCTTTGTCTGCTGAATTGTAGACAGAAGAGGCCCCATAAGAACTCTACCCCACTGTAGCTGCTAAAGCAAGGTTCATGATGCCACTAACTCCAATCTCGAAATAGACTCTCTATGCCTTGCAGGAAAAATGGAGCATCCACGTGTTGCCCGCATCTGTGCAGCAAGGGTGCCCTCAGGAATAATGCTTTCAAGGAATATTACCCCCCAGACCTCTTTTGTAAAGGTAAACAGTCAGAATTATGATATAGTGTATGCCTCACACGTCTGGGTCTCTCTCCCGTGCTTCACTAATGAGAAAGTGTCTGTTTAATGGATTTATAAAAATGTTTGCACCAGGTTAGTCTGATTACCTATTACTAAAATGTATTCTTTGAAAGCACTTGTTTTATATTAAACACTAAATAATGTTGTGGCAGCCTATCTTTTACTCAGGGTCACTGAATTTATGATTTTGTGACCTGCGGCCGCTGTGTTTTCTGCATTCGCCACATAATCCGTCATCTTTTGCACAGTTTAACAAAAAAATAGTCTGTAGCTCAATCGGCTCAAGCTACTAAAACGTGTCCTTGAGCAGTGGAAAGCCCTTTGCAATGAAAAGCCCTTTGTGGTGGAAAGCCCTTTGTGGTGGAAAGCCCTTTGCAAAGGTGGACTGGTCATCTTTCAATTACTTATTGCTGTATTAGAGCGTTTGACTGGTACTAATCAGGTACAATCTGAGCCCAGACAGTACAACCATGTGTAAAAATGGCAAAAATATAAAATACTATTACAAAATGTGCCGCATTATGCCGTATGATTTGATTTTTCTTCCTGCTTAATTCGGTCAACCCTGCCGCATAATTTGGTCCTCCGCTGCTACATAATTTCAGTAGCCCTGCTTATACTGTGTTTAATACTATTTTTAAATAATGACATATATTCAATTGCTTGATCATGCCTTTCAGGGTCTTGTTGAATCTTTCAACGAGCCCGTTGGTCTGGGGGTGGTAAGGGGTGGAGAACTTGTAGGTCACCCCACACTCCTTCCACATGGCCTGCATATAGGCAGACATAAAGTTGGTGCCCCTGTCCGACACCACCACTTTGGGGAAGCCCACTCGGGTAAAAATCCCCATCAGGGCCCGCGCCACCGCAGGTGCAGTGATGGTCCTCAGAGGGATAGCCTCCGGGTACCGGGTGGCGTGGTCCACCAGGACCAGGATGAACCGGTGACCAGCAGAGGTCGGCGGATCCATCGGCCCCACAATGTCGATGCCCACTCGCTCAAAGAGGGTACCAACGACCGGTAGTGGTTCCAGGGGGACCTTCAGTTTTGTCCCAGTCTTTCCACTAGCTTGACAGGTCACACAGGTCCTGCAAAAGGTATCGGAAGAAATCCTCATCCGGGGCCAATAGAAGTGTGGGACTAGGCGAGCAAAAGTTTTGTCTTGGCCCAAGTGTCCCGCCAAGGGGATCTCATGCGCTAACTCCAACAAAAAGGCCCGATAGCACTGGGGGACCACTAAGGCCCTAGATCAGTGGTTCCCAAACTGGGGTCCGCGGACTCCCAGGGGTCCCTGACACATTCCCAGGGGGTCCGCAGGCAGCTGTCTTAAAAGCAATGCAAAGTTCCTTGTATAATCTGCAGTTTTACGACAACAATAAAAGTGTCAAGATAACTCGAGTGATTAATGTACCTGCTGGAGAGAGATGGTAGGTAGCGCAGAGGGTTAATATGCCTGCTCCAAAGAACGTGTACCATGCATTTTTAATAAAACAGTAGTTTATGTGCATAGCTGGGTTACTGCTTTTGTCACAGAGATTCTTTTGTTACTGTGCAGTTCATAAGTTACAATCATAATCTAGCACCGTCAGTTATGAACTGCCGTCAAAGAGCTGCATACAAACTGCATGGTACAAGTTAGTATGCCATCTTTTTTCCCAGTCTTTCATTATCCTGATGCTGCCAAAAGGTATGTTTGGGTAGAATTAAATTGTTATAATTAAAGTCAACGCTAACCACTGTGTTACATTCTGAAACCAGATTTTGTGCTTCTCCAAATCAAGCACTCTTAAAAAATGCTTACCAGTATGGATGGCATGTGAATCCTACACCTTGAAGTCCCCTTTCCCCTATGTAACATTTTCTATACACTGATTTACACACGTATGATGCATTGGGGGAGATTTACTAAGCTTTTGCGCCATGTTTGCGTCACAAAAGTGACAAAATCTTTTTTTTGTAATTTACTTTCCAGCACTAAACTTGTTTTCATGCAACCACCCAAGGTTTCTCACGGTAAACCCAATTTACTTAAAACAGTAGATTGGGTTTAGAATGAGAACACTGCGCCCTTTTCAACTAGGCACAAGGAAGGAGAAATTCTTTCATTTCTCCTTCCTTTCCAACTTTGCATGCGTGCTGCACTGTGCAGCACGCCTATAAAGTGGGAAAAGCTTTCCCTCGTGTCTAGCATAGTAGTTTGTACAGGAAGGGTACCTTTCCTGTACAAAACCTATGCTACACTCATGCACACACCTTAGCGCTACAGCGCTGTGTGTGCATGGCGCAGGGCTACTGAAATCAGCGCCGGCACAAGAGAAAGGGGAGGAGAGAGCCATAGCTTTGGAAATATGGCGCTCCCCTGCTCCCTCCCTGTCGCGCAACGCAGCGCAGCCTCGCGGGGGGCTGCGCAGCATTGCGCAACTTTTTTGTAAATCTCCCCCATTGTTTCTGTATGTGTGTGATGTAAAGTGCTCTGACACCCTACACTAGTATGAGAGATGCTATAAAACAAATGAAATACATGTGACAGAGGTGCTATGGGAAGAAGAGAGGCACTGTTGGAGGATGATAGTGAGGGATTCATGGAAGAGCCCCAAAAAGATTGTTGTATTGGTGCATTGAAAGGTCATCATTTACTATGCTTTGAAAGCGAATACAATTCAATATATAATTACAAATGTGTTGTAGAATGCACCATTTTCCCCCAAATTTTCTTGGTGGGAGAGCCCCCCAAAGTCCGCTTTGTAGTGGTCAGGCTCACTCACTGCACTTGGTGTGCACCGTACGGGGACTGGCCTGACAACATTTGCCAGGGCTGCTTTGGGTTCCAGTCTGGCCCCGTCAGGAGCAGGAGCCTCATACTCTAAAATAAAGCCAAATATTGAAAAGTTAGTCGCCAAGATGCAGCACCAACCTTCCTATTAAAATTTTTCGATTTTACACATTTTTTCAATATAAAATACTAAAAGCTTTAGTAATTTGGGTATCTGTTCGGTGTGCACACGTGTATTTATTTTTTTCGAATTACTGTTTTAATGTTTGAAATTTAAATCGTACGAATTGGTTGGGGGTCCTCGGCTTCCAGTAGTGACTCACTAGGGGTCCTCAGGAGTCAAAAGTTTGGGAACCACTGCCCTAGATGACCCATGCACCGGAGCCATGGGCTCACTGTAAAGGAGGCCGTCCTCCCAATAAATGTGGTAGTTTCCTGAAGCATTTCCGGCTGCTTGGGCTTCGGCCTGTCGCCGCATGCCCTCAAGGGTGGGGCACTCTTTCTGGGCCAGACAAAACTCCTCCCGGGTAGGCCCTCCTTCCACCTGCTATTCTGCAGGGGCCGGCAAGTCCCCCACGGAAACAACGTCACCCTCCGTGGACTCCGGTGCGACCGCAGCAGGTGCCCCATCCATCTCACGGGGTATGCTCTCCGAGGCGTTTTCCTGGTTAGCAGCTGGCTGGGCCATTGTCCCAGGCTCCAGCCTTGGTTGACTCCCCTTCCGGGCAGCCATGGATCGTGTAAGAGCACAGGTCCATTCTGGTAATCCCAGCATCTCTGCGTGGGCTTTGAGCTCTACCTCCCTCCAGGCAGTGTGCTCAAGATCATTTCTTAACAGACAGTCGATTGGCATGGCAGGGCTCACTTCAACTCGTAGAAGGCCTGAAACCCCTCCCCACTCAAAGGGAACCTGAGCCACGGGATAGTGGCCCTCCCTGTTGTCAGCCATCACAACTGGGTGGAATACATCAGGAACCACTTGCTCCGGGGACACCAGCTGACTCCTTACCATCATCATGCTGGCAACCTGTGTCCCTCAGAGCCTCCACCCCCTGCCCGTTGACAAGGACCCTCTGCCTGTACTTGGCGGTATTTGAGGGCACCTGGGTCTGTGGGACCATCTCACTGTCTCCCAGGGATACTAGGGTCAATCCTGCCCACTCACCCTCCTTATCTAGGGACAGCTCCTCCCCCAGCGCTACACTCGCCACCCCGGGGTTCTTACCTCCAGTAGGGGCTGGGGTCCTTTTTCGACACTGGGGATCCCCCTTGTAGTGTCCAACCTCCCCACACTCATAGCACCGGACAGTTTTGGGCTGCTGACTTCTGTCAGGATAAGTAGGTTTCTGATAGCCAGGTTGGGGCTGGGATCCAAACCCTCTCCCTTGCGGTCTGTTTTGGGGGCCTTTGGAGAACTCCTTTTTATCTCCCCCCCTCTCTTCTGGTGGAAACCCTGTCCACCCTTTTGGGGGTCCCCCCCAGATCCCTTGTTGGACACCCTGGTACTGACCCAGGTATCCGCCTCCTCCGCAAGCTCCCTCGGGTCGGTCAACTTGCGGTCAACCAGGTGTTAGCGCAGCTCTGGAAAACAATTATCGAGAAGGTGCTCTCTTAAGAACAAATTATACAGCCCTTCATAGTCAGTTACCTCACTGCCCCGCACCCAGCCCTCCAATGCCTTCCTAGCGTAGTCCAGGAAATCTACCCAGCTCTGCGTGGGGAGTTTGTGGCTATTTCTGAACTTCTGTCTATACTTCTCAGGAGTAAGACCAAACTTCTTAACCAATACCTCCTTCATAACAGGATAGTTGGTCTGATCCGCCTTGTCTAATGTAAGGAGTGTGTCCCTCCCCACCGGAGGCATGTACCTATATAGGCTACCCCCCCAGTAACTCTCGGGGACCCCATGGGCTCTCAAGGACACCTCGTAAGCAGCTAGCCACTTGTCAATGTCGTCCCCCACATTAAAACTGGCCACAACATCCTTGGGCATGTAAAACCTAGACTCCTGTGGAACCTCAGTGGGTACGCTGCCACCATTTGCATTATTCTGAGTCCCTATCTGTAGGGCTCTAATCTCCAGTTCCTTCAGGCTGAGCTCATGGGCAAGCTTCCTTTCCTCCATAGCCAACCTCTTCTCTTCACGCTCCTTCTCTAACCTGGCAAGCTCTAGCTTAAGCTGTCTCTCCTCCCTCCTGTCCTCGAACTCCTCTGCAGACAAACTCCTTACTGAGACACTACTGCCTGCCCTGGAACGCCTTCCTGGCAATACATTATCGCTAGTATCTATATGCAGTAAGTCCAGCTCTCCTGGAGCGTCATGCTCTACCTGCCCCTCGTCCCCTCTCCCTTCTGGGTGGGCCAATGCGCATGCTCTCAAGGTTTTTTGAAGCTCCTCCCTCTTGGCGCCTCGCTTGAAGAACACCCCTTTCCCCTCGCAGAACCCCTTAAGCTGCACCACCGTGTACACTTCCAGGTTGGCCAGCTCGAATTCCATCTTGCTAGGTAGGGCCTCGGACGCTCTCGGGGAAAACCACTGGGACTTAGGCACAGGCTTTAAAAAAGAGCACTTGCAATCAGGCAGTCCGGGAGAGTTTCGAGCTTACGTTACGTCAGGCGTGAGTTTGTGGTGCACACTGGGCCACTATGGGGTGTTGCACAAGCACAAGTCCTGATCCCACCGCTGAACACCAATGTTAGAACCGGGGTCTCCAGTTGGCCAGAGTCCTATGTCCAACAAAAATGGCGGTCAGTTAGGAAGCAAAAAGGGAAAAAAAGGTAGGGAAAGACCACCCTAGGGCTGACAGGTCTAACACAGCCCCATACCTATTTCAACCTACTTTCCGTCCATCACCTTCTTGTTTTTGCTTAGAAAAACTGATAATCTAACACAACACATAAAATTGAGTCTGCAGGGCCCACTGTGCAAAACCAGTGTCATCAGTGTCTCTATAATTGAATGACAGCTCCTGGGAGAACCAAGTTCTTTTTTTGCGTGAGACATGAGGAACAAGTGTGGATAGAGCAGCAGGGTGGCGGCGGGTTGCCAAATTTAATTTGCAAAAATGGTTAGCACTCAGCCAAGCAGGTATAAAATCTTTGTGGTCTTTCGACATCACAAAGTGTTCAGACGCATCATTTCTTCTGCACCAACCACGCCCCACTGGGTGAACAGTCCGGTATTCACAATGGTCTGTTCAGATTTCTGAACATCCTGCCTGAAAAGCAAACACCAGAGGGCATGGCTCTTGGGTTCACGAAAAGAAAAACGTTTTTTGATCTTAGCTACATGCTTTTTCGTTTGCCTGCATTTATTTTTTGGGCGCAAGTTCACGCCTTTACACTGACGGTGATTGTAGCAAATCCTTGTTGTTGTTACCTTGAAAATGATACACCAGACATGCTTGACTAAGGTGGGTTGCGATAATGCAGGCAGGCACGTCATTTTCAAAATGTATGTTAATAAGGGTTGATGCAGTAGCAATTTCACAAGAATCTGAAAAAATGCCGAGTTTGGAGACAGTTTTGGTGCGTAGGCACCAGCGAGATCTCGATGAAAGCTGCAGTCGGCTCCAGAGCCCGTTCCACTGGGGTCCCTACCGTTCAACAGCGACCTCCCTGGGGGACCACTGTTTACGGGCTGTGGGCCCCAGCAGTTTTGCTGCCTAATTGTCAGGTTATTGAGGGCATCATCTGGTTGTCCCCCCCGAGGCAGAGGCTTAGCGCCATTTTTAGCACATTGGATTATCCAGTGGTCTCCCCGGAGCGCGCGCGCGCTTGCTCTCTGGTCTGAAGTCATTTCTCTCATACCGGAGAGAGGAGATGGAAGCCCGGGCTGTTTTCACAGTCAGGAATTCACCTGGCTCTGGGTCGGGGAACGATGTAAGGGTACTGGAGAAGAGGCTTCACGCACGGGGATGGTAAGAGAAGCTGTGGGGTGCCGCCCCGAGGCCCAGTTCGATCCAGAGCCCAGCCAAGGCCTGAGGATGCAGGGTGAGGCCGCAGAGAGGGCAGCGGGCACAGACCGAGGAAGATTGTAGGCTTCGAAGAGGGCGTTGCAGCATGGAGGGCTGGAGTCAAGGTGGCTTGGCCCCAAGGCTGTTGGCTCTTGAGGTTACCACCCGAGGGCGTGGTGGATTTAACTATCGTCATTTCCAATTAGACTCTCTCTTGCGGAAGTACTCCATAGAACACGGTTTGAGGTCATTAAAAGATCTTATCACGCACTCTTCCTTATTTGACCCCAGAAGTATATTCCGTGGAGCTTTGTTAATGATTGCCTGAAAAAACATAAGAGGAAATATTTCGAGGATGCCATACCACATGTAGCAAATACATTACAAATCGTGGTAAATAGTATTATTTGCTAGATAAGGCGAGTCACCCCCACCCAAGGTCTCCACAGGGGGTGGCCCCAAATATGTGGCCCCAAATTACTCCATTGCATGAGGTGCAGTATCCCATGCTTTTAATATAGGGCTTGTGAACACAATCCTGGAGAAACCCTTTCTTGAGCCCGGCAATCACCAACATGTTTCAACATGTACCTACTGCAATGCTTGCGCAAGATTTTGGAGAAAATGGTGGCGGTGCTATGACTGCATGGTCACTTGGACTCAACCCTTCATCTTCTGTCTCTACATTCGGGCCTCTGCCAATTTCTTATGAAACAGCACCCAGAGCAGATCTGGGATGAGCATCTGAATGTAGTGGATTCTGACAGGCCCTGTATGCCGCACTACATAATTCCTCTTTAACACCCATCGAGGTATGCTGAGGTGCTAGACAGAATTCTCTGATGTTTGTAGAAGAGAAGGCCCCATACTGTACTTTGAAGGGCAAGATAACCGTCCGGCCTCGCAGGGGTCTTTCACTGTTCTTTTTAAACTGTTTACTGCACCGGGAATGCAGTCGCAAAACATTTGCAGATTACCACCAATTTCAAATTTGTGGTAAGCCATTCGCAAACGGGGAAGGGTCCCCAAGGGACCCCTTGCCCTTTGTGAATGGGGGTGCCAACATCTTTTCAGAGCATTCCCCACTGTAAGAAAATGAAAAGAAACCTTTTCATTTTTGAAAAGTAGCCTGTTTTCCTTTAACAGCGTTATTTAAAAATCAGTCTCAGACATGGTGGTCTGCTGACCCCAGCAGCCACTATCCCTGTGAGTGCCGGCCATTCACAATGGGTCGCAAATTGTGACCAGCCTCATGAATATTAATGAGGCAGGCCCCTTGCGACACATTTGGGAATTGCAAACAGTGTCTGAGACACTGTCGTACATCAGGTTTTGACTGTCACACATGTGGCACCATGTCCTAAATACAGCAATGTACTTAGAAGACACTATGTTGGCTTAAGATCCCAATTTAAACTGGCAACTGCCAGGAAATAAAGTCTTGAGGTGCAAGCAGTACTTTTAAGGCCATGTCCAAAGCTAAGAGCACTTTGTTTTTTAATCAGCATGGTCCCAGATATTTAGAATCCAGTCAGGTCCAAGAATACGGATGACTAGGTACTTTGAAGTCTGCATTTGAGGTAATAAAATGCTCTCCTGCACTCACTCATTGACTCATTGATGCAGTGAGCGATTCACTCGCTCACCTCAACATATATATACTCCACCTGCTACCCAGTATTAACAAAAGGCTGACTGTGCAAGAGAACAGGCACTCACTCCACTAACACAAAAAAAGCCTGGCCAGGACAGTGGTGCAGCTGGCTAGCTGCCAGGTGACATGGCGCAGGGCCATCTTGGGTTTGGAGAGCTGGGATGGGATTAGCTGCAGTGCACACATGAGCAGAACTGAACACATGGCTTTCCCACCATCCCCTCTGTGATGGGCACTATGCCATATAGCGACTTTATGTAGTTATTCAACCCTGTCCCCTTTTAACCTCTGCCTCCTTTTGCCACTGTGGGTTGCATTTTCAGTGAAGCGGACTCAGGAATCGTCATCTGTGTGTGCATACCCCCACAAACACACACACAAAGGTACTAGGTCAGCAGATGTAAGGGTAGTAGTGAGAGACGGAGACCGGAGTAGGTCATTTCCCCTGCAATCTGAGCGAAGGCTGGGCACGAGGCAGCTGGGCCTAGCACATGACCCCTGCCTGATTTAGTCCCTTGCAACCTTACAGATAAAGTCATGTTATTTACAAGCTGATCACAGTCACACGAACACATACAGCTCCACATATTGGTATGAAATGGAGTACCGTCAACTGCACAGAGCAGCAATGAACAACTTAACAGGTCACCTATGTATAACAGCTCATCTTACAAAGTATTCCGCTTCCGCACTGGTCACGACCAATAACCAAGTTAGACTCGATTTAGACTGTAATTGTGCATGTGTGATATTACAGGTGCCACCGACTGCTGAAGTGGGAGAAATGCCCCACTAGACAACCTTCCCGCGCACACACGGCACCTGGTAAGGGTCTGTTTGAGATACCACTGCAGCCCAGTCTATTTCCGTTACCAGACGCCCTTCCCTCCCCCCCCCCACACCTTCCTAGAGTGCACTAAGCAAGACATTTCGAACATAATGGAATAAAACACTGTGCACACTAACATGCACACAAAAGAGAACCTTTCTGAAGACTGTCGGTGTGACAGACTTGCGAAAATTCAGTAGTACCTGAACTAAGCCACACCTACCCAAAGAAAGCCCCATCCCTTGCTCTGCAACATCTACTTCTCCAGGTTCCTAATGGCAGTTTCAAGGTGAGAACACACATTGTCCCTGTGAAGTGCAGCGGACGGATAAAGCAAATCACCCTGTAGAGCTTTATAACACATACAAATCCATAGGACGTGCTCTCGGTCGTGCTTTACTGCACATTACACCTCTGGCCATTATCAATGACATACTTTTTTAAATGCGCGCCAAAGGACCGCAAACCCAAGGTATGTTCACTGATGTGACGTCATCCGGGCACTAAAGAGACACCCCCTTAACAGGGCCTGCTTCCTGGAGCAAAGAGCCCACTTCACCTTGAACAGAAGCACACAACATTTTTGGCACTTAAGATCTGACTTACTAAGACGCTTCAAATAAAAGGGCCTATTTTTGAACTGCAAGCAAAAATGTTTTTTAAAAATGCGATCACAAAATAGTGACAAATTAACAACTGAAAGGCTAGTAGTTAAAACAAACATATCTTATTTCCTTTACAAACAGTGCTCTATCATCTTTTTTACCCTCAACAAAAAGAGCTGTTAATAATAACCATGTATAGGATTCACACACAGTGGAGATTTTCAACAGTGCAGAACTTCCGACCGGGCCAACAAAGTTTCACCAAGGACTAACTTTTGTCTGAGATGTCACTGAAAAGCACACAGATCACCATCCTCTCCCTACAGCCCACCGGTGACGGCGCTGTAAAGGTTCAAAGCTGGGTTCTGTCAGAAACATGCGAGTGACAAGACGACTCAGGGTCCGATTATGAGTAGTCAGAATTTATTATGGCATAAAATCTGACACCCTGGGGTTCAAAATTTATGGGGTGCATAAACAGCACCTATTCCGAGTTTTTCTCGCTAATAACATGCACCAAAATCCACGTACCGGTGAATCCCACCCCCCTTAAATTCCATCATGGGTTAACCTGTCGAAATGTAACAGAGTTCAGATTTTACTTTACCGGCTAAACATAAGGTGCAACAAAGTCCGTACAATTCCCAATTTTGACCCCTACGCAAAGTGGGATTTGCACGGGGACCAGAATGATCAGGGCCATGGGTAATCGGGCCCTGGGCCCGAGATCTCTGCCATGATCATAGGGCTGGTGCTCGGGCCTCAAGGCGCTCCCTGCTGGTTGCACTGCACGCTGCAGTGTTCACTGCACGTAGCTTGCTGTGCCACAGCACATCTTCCCAGACTGGAGATGTGCCCTTGGGCAGAAGGCACGTGATGAACCGCGGCAATAGGTGATCCGGAAGGGCGAGATAAGAACGTCAGAAGTTGAAACCCTGCCCAAGGGCATGCAATGGAGGGCGACTGCCATCAGTAGGGAGCATTCATGCCCTCTGCTTGTTGGTGCTCTGAAAGCCATGCAGAGGAAGGAGGAAGCTCCACGCGAGGCGGCCACTGCTGCGGTGTGGAGGGTATATATACTGCTACTCTGCCAATAATCTGGTCTTAGTAACAGTCACAATAAACGAACCACAGAGACCTGGACAGAATATAAACTGTATACTACATATTGTCTGTGGTCTCTAAATGACCCTCACAGCAGCATTATCGTCCCAGGTACAGTGTATCTAACAGCTCGCTTCACAGGCACACATACGATGCACACCACGTGCAGGAGTTGTGCACGCTTTGTTTGGAGACAGAACAGGTACAATACACCCAGCTGTGCGCAAGCGTCAAACAGAACAGGTACAGCCCAACAGATGCAACATCCTCTCCCAACTCAGACCAGACTATTAAAGGGTAACAGCAGTGAAAGCTTCCCTCACATGAAAATATGTATGTCACTGTCACAGACATCTACATTGAAATTGTTCATTGTGCAGGACGAGTATGGTACAATCAGCAGCAGATGCATTCCCAGAGATTCAGTAGACCACTGCCAGGAGTTCTACAAGCTTCCTTCAGACACAGAACAAGTGGTGTTTGCACAGTGGCGGTGTAAGCTTCCTTCACACACAGAGCAAGTGGTGTTTAGGCAGCGGCGGAGCAAGCTTCCTTCACACACAGAACAAGCGGAGTTTGGACAGCGGCGATGCAAGCTTCCTTCACACACAGAATAAGTGGTGTTTGGGCAGCAGCAGTGCATGCTCCCTCCCTTCACACAGAGAACAAGTGGTATTTGTACAGCAGCCGTGCAAGGTTCCTTCATACAGCTCAGTTACAGACTAGCAAGCTTCCCATGTATACATGATTCCCTCGCCCAGATAAAGTGTGTACTGTGCATCCAGGAGCAATGCAAGCTTTCCTCACCCACAGAAGAGTCAGAGACTGTATAGCAGCTGTGCACGATTCCTTCCCAAAATATTAAGGCAATCTGGGAAGCAGCAATGGATTCAACTATTCATCACAAACGGGATATGCGCAGCACATCCAGCAGCATTGCAGGTTCTCCTCGCAAAGGCAGGCGAGTAGAGCAAGGCAGAAGCAGTCCTTCATGCAGAGAACAGGTACTCCACAGTGAGCAGGGAGGCTTCCCAGAGGCACATGAAGCAAGGAGGGCGCAGGCAGGAGGTGGAAGGGAACAGCGCACATGCAAGAAAATACAATAGTACTATGAAAACAAATCGTTTCATTATTTCTAAAGCCTTTTCCAAATTATCAGCAGTTATTTCACAATTCTTATTCCAGCGGCATGGCAGCCAGGGGAGCCCGAATTGTTTCGTCCTTCGCACAGGTTGTTAGCACACTAGATCTTTGTTGGACCTCTGCTATGTAGAATCTTCTATTGTGGGATGTTGGGATGGATAGATTCAACCACCTCCTCCCTGCAGCCTACTCCACTGACCCCACCCTTATGCAGAAACCCTGGCGGAGCCCCAGCAGCTTGCTCAGCACCCCTAAGGGGCATGCTCCATTCCAGGGAACATCCTGCAGCAAAAAACACCCGGATTCCGCAGTTATGGCATCTACTGTAGTCCATGAGGCAGAACTGCAGCATCAACTCTACTGACCCAGTTCTGGCACCTTAATGTGGTCCAAGGGGGGACGGCCTGCAGCATCATTTCTCCTACACCAGTTATGGCTTCTTAGTGTGGTCCATGAGGGGTGACCCTGCAGCATCCTTTTGCCTCCACCAGTTAATGATATCTCAGTGTGGTCCACAAAGTGCGAGCTTGCAGTATCTCCTCTACTCCGCAAGTTAGGGCATCTACTGAGGTCCACGAGGAAGGTCTGCAGCATCACCTCTACTAACCCAGTTGTGGCATCTTCGTGTGGTTCAGGAGACGAAAGTATGCAGCATCCTCTCCCATCCCCCAGTTACTGTGGTCTATAAGGGACGAGCCTGCAGCATTCTCTCTACTCCAGCAGTTGGGGCATCTTACTGTGGTCCACGAGTGGACCTGCAGCAGCCTCTCTTCTCCCAGAGTTAAGGCATCTTGCTGTGATCCATGTGTGGCAGCCCTGTTGCATCCACTTAGTCCCTCAATTTGAGCATGTTACTGAGGCCCGCAGAGGTGGGAAACATCGGAGGATTCGCCCTCCACACCAGCCCACTCATGAAGCAATCTTTTTTTCCCCACAACGAATATTATTCACAGGTTCCTATATCACACCCATGAGTCATCTGCTAACATTAGAATCGGGTCACACCATTCACACCAAACCACAAGAAGACTAGGAAGGTCTCAAAAGACACAGTCACTCACCGTAGGAGGGCCGCCCCCCCTCCCCGGTCCGACCCTGAAGGTCTTCACCACTCCACTGACACGCACCCTCCCCCTTACAGACTAAACTGGGAAGACAGAGACCCGGGTCCCACCTCTCAACTTGTGTGCCCCCCCCCCCTTGCTTCCTCACCATGCGACAAATTATTTGGATTCCCATCCTCTCCCCCACTCTGATTGGAGCTGTGGCCTGCAGGACCCACGCTTGCTGCTGCCCTGGGAGTTCGGCCAGCGCCTGTCGCCAGAATGACTGACTAGCCCCGTCGACTCTAAAGTGCCATGTGTCCCTTTTCTGGTGCCCCCCCCATTTTTTGTTCTACCCCCTCCCCCTTTGCCTATCCATTTTCTCCCTTCTCCACCCCCCATTGTTGCATTGTATAGCACCAATTGTTCTATTCTCTGCTATAATGTACCTGTGTTGTGCAACTTACTTTAATAAAAACTGACGACACAAAAAAAGAAAAAAGACATGGTCACTTACAAGAAAATCTGGGCCTACATAAACCACAGAGGATGGGCCGCTCCTCACGGGCCCTCATTGGAAAGGGCACCTTTCACCAGACATGGTGTTCCTGTGACACTTCCGATATTCATTACTTTAAAGCAATTCTCCCTGTACACAAGCTGCTCCATTAACAGGGGGAATAGTTACAGTAACATTCCTGGTCAAATTGACACTACTGTGCAGGTTTAACTAGACAGTGTGAACAGACAATTTATGAAAACGTGCACTTCTCTTTACTGGGAAAATTCTACAGATAAACCCCCTTAGAAATGCCAGAAGGATATTACACAAATGTAACATCAGCTCATTCAAGATGACCTCATTACTTGCACCTGACATGAGCTCTATTGTTGCCCTTCTTATTATTAGATGAACTAGAAGTACCACTAAATTGGGTAAAAGCAACTGCCCTTTACAAAACTTATCAAAACTGCAGTAGTGAGCGCTATAGAAAAACACATTATTATTAATAATAGTCTAGTTGATGAATGCTCCCTCGCATAACTTACTGCATTCCACTAGCCCTTGCTTAACCCAAATATATTAGAGGCCCGCTTCTTCTAGTAGGGTCGGACATCATATGCCCACATACAATTAATGTTAATTGTTTTTAACATTTTTAGAATATATTTTAAAGAGTTTAATGCAATGTCATATTCAAACGAGTACTATTGTTTAATAATTTTTACATATTTTGTGGGTAAATTGTATCGTCCTTGTTCTTTTATGATTTTAAATGGAATCGAATAAAAGTATTTTCATCACTAGCCGTTGTCCTGCAATGCTGCAGCTATCAGCTTTTACTGGCCATCGACAGCTCATGACTTACCTGTCACCAACTCATGGAAGCAGTCGTCTTTGATCAGCCGCAAGATAGTCAGCCATCTTGGAATGAGGCCTAGACGCTCATATGCAGCCCCCAGCAGTAATCTCCCAGCACCACGCCTTTGCCATACGTGAACACTGCCTCACACTCCAGATATTTAGGGTCACCCTCATTTTTTTTATACTTCCATAGCAGCACCTTAAGGTGGACTTCTACTTGCATCTTGTTTAAAAAAATACAGAATATGTACAGGTTGGAGAATAAAGAGTTAAAAATGAATATGTATTCAGTAAAGAGCACCCAATCAATGCGAGATGCAAGAACTTTCCTGACATCATACAAGATTCTGTCGGTGTGGCAGCAGCGTATAGCTCCCTGGTCAACCTATCCCCCGTACCTCAGCATCCTGAGTGGTATATTCTCTTCTATGCCAGTATCAGCGTGGGACAAAGCAGTAGGTTCTCGTGCTAGGCATGTGTATTTAAATACCATTGTAGGGGGTGGGGGGCAGAGTTACTGCTATGAGACGGTGTTCATTCAAGGCAATTCCATAGTGTCAATCAGTGTAAGGTAGCTCTTGAAAACAGAATAACTTCCTTTTGCAACATAATATTGTACAATAAAATCCTATGTGCACACATCATGACAGTGTGTGAAATTGCAATATTTCCTCTGTGGGTTTGTGCACAGAAAACATCGAAAGCGGCCTTGTGCTTCCTCTTGCTAGTAACATTTCCAAAGCGAGGCATATAAGGGGTCAGGCTCTGAGATGCCAATGTGGACTCACTCCAGCATGGGCTTAGACACCGTGCCCAGCAGCAGATGTGTCCGTAAGAGCCAAATTATCAACACCCCTAAGATATGATCTCCTCTTTCCCCTCTTGACCAAGCTGTGTGATAGCGAGCGACCTCTCGGATTAGGTCCCCCAGCTAAAATTTAGGGGTGGTTAGAAATCTGGTGTGATGTGCTACATAAACGCTATTGCCAAAACAAATAGGTCTGCCTGTGTACCGTGTCTGCGTGTACACACATGCTATACTAATACACACACACTTACACTTTAAGGGGGAAGTCTTTCCATATGTCAGAAAAATGTATTGCTATCTTCTCTCGCACGTTGGTGGATTTGTTCCGAAGAAGCAGCTGATCAGTGTCTCTGCTGTCGGGAGGCACAGGAGAGAGGGGAGTCTGCTTCTGAATATTCGATCCCACACAGATTGTGTGCGAAACACACAACTCAAAAATCAGACAGCTCCGCAAAGCAGCATGACACTGCACCCTTGTTGTGACTCGGGTCCCCCATCCTAGAGAGCACAATACCAATCCCAATAACCGACAATAATTAATCACCACTGAACTAACCACTATTCTTGGGTTTCAGGATAGCGTGATACTCACCCTAAATCATGACTCATCTGGGGTAATAAGCGCTATATAAATCCAATTACAATACAATACAATCCTATTGTAGTGTCACCTTTCTCTACTGCTCCCAGCTCAGGCCAGCAGGGGTCCTGAGCCAGAGAATGGGAGAAGTACTACTGTACCTCTCAAAAAACAGGAGTGCAGGTGGATACAACCACACAAACGTCCACTGAGTGAGATGCACTCACCGATGAATAAAAAGATGGTGGGTTAGTTACTGGCCCTATAGTATACAAAGGATTGAATACTCGAGGCTGCTGTCGTAGCACAAAGGACTCTTAGAAATCACCCCTTAAATCTCTGCAAGTAAATTACTTACTGACAGAGAGTTTCTCGGCTCTGCACTGGGAAGGTTGCCCCCGGTTTTGAACTGAGACTAGAGGAAAACTGAACCCCCTACTGACTGGGAAGTGTATATGTTTCAAAATGTAAATTAACGTCATTTTTGTGGAACATCTCTATTTGATAAACTTTATTTTGTAACTGTAGCACATTGATAACAAAAAGAATGCAGATGTGGAAAGGAAGAAAGAGGAACTGGCATCAGGTTATAAAGAAAGATAGGCGAATGGTGAAGCATAGGCAAGCAAATATCTATGCATGTGCATCTAGGCAGATTCAGGATAAATGAAGACCCTATACTATTTCACTCTGCCTGCTCATCTTTAATAGAAGTATTGTACCCTGACATTAATGAAATCTATTGCACATCACAGTTGGAGACCAAAAGCTATGCTGAAAATGTATGGAGGTTTTGTGTTAAGAAGGCTGCCTGTACCCCCTTGAAGTTAAGTCAGGGGCTTCTGAATCTGTAGGTATTGCTATTATGGGCAATGAGGGGTGAAGTTTGGTCCCTGGTATGACTGTGTCAGCCATAGATGTAGCGAACAGCTGAGACTGGCAATGCAAGGAAGACAATCAAATGAGTAACAAAAATACAGGTGTCCTTGGTGCTGAATATAGGAATAGGTTTCTCATATAGCAAATTTAGCATCTACTTTTCGACTTCGTGCCATCATTACTGGAATATGAGACCGAGATAGTGGGCCCTACCTGGATCGTTATGCACTCCATAGCCTTCTGTATACTTTTTGAGTTAAATGTATATTGTTTAAAAAAATAAATTGTGCTACCATGATTCACCTAACGTGAGACGAGGCATGCACACAATTCTATTAGAGCTGAAAAGAACTTAACAAGGTCCAAGTCGGTGAGTCACACAAGTGCACCTCGGTGAAGAAGTTGGATGCTTCAGAGGTACAACCACATGCTTGGTGTGGGGATATAGTCCCTGTTAGATTTGGGGGTCTCTAGTTGGCAGAGGTAGGTACCTTTGTCCAAATAGGGACCCTTGAGTCTAGTCAGGGAAAGTAGGTACACTCCCGAAATAACCCCTGCTCACCCTCTTGGTAGCTTGGCAGGAGCAGACAGGCTTAGTTCAGAGGCAGTGTGTAAAGCATTTGTGAACACATACAGTAATCAAGTGACAACACTACAAATGGACACCACACAGGTTATATATTTATAAAAATAGGTATACTTTATATAGATTTATCACAAGACCATAAACGACAAAAATAATCCACAATACTGTTAAGAATGCTTAGTTCTGATCAAAAAGGCTTAATTCAAGGTTCTGTGCGAGTCGGTAGCCTCCTCCGGCTACGGCGATGTTGAGAACAAACAGAGTCTAACAAATCCAGCTGACCGCGTCGAGACGGGCCAACACAGCGTAGACAGACTCGGTCACAGTACCTTTACTTGAAGCGGCAGGCACGGGCGTGCGAGCCGGATGGCTGTTCGTCGCGGTCGCGATGCAAAAATGGAAGCGTTGCAGGACGCGTTGTCCCTCGATGCGGTGCAGGCAGCGGCTCGTTGACGTCGTCGAGACGGAGTCGGTGAGACCAGGGCCGTGCGTTGCAGGGCGAGACGGTGCTTCGATGCGGTGCTGGCAGGTTGCGGTGCGGCGACGGAGCCGGATTCAGGAGCTGGCGTCGATCAGTCCGGACAGCGGTGCGAGTCGGGCGGTGCGTCGCAAAGCGTGCGAGCGGTGCCCAACTCCGGTGCGGTCACAGGACTCGAACTCAGCAGCAGTGACCGTGTCGGTCGGACCAGTTCGATCCGGCGTAGCGAAGCGTTGCAGGACGCGTTGTCCCTCGATGCGGTGCAGGCAGCGGCTCGTTGACGGAGTCGGTGAGACCAGGGCCGTGCGTTGCAGGGCGAGACGGTGCTTCGATGCGGTGCTTACAGGACACCGAGTCGGTCGTGAGAGTCGGTCACAGCTCCCTACCTCTGTAGCCACTGAAACAGAGTTTCCAGCAGCAATTCACAAAGGGGGTGAAGTCCAATGGTCCTGGGACTTCGGTCAGGGGGCAAGCTCTCTTCCAAGCCCTTGGAGATCCTTCACAAGTTGATGAAAGTCACAGCAAAGCAAAAGTTCCTTTCTCCTTTCTTTGGCAGTCAGGCAAACCACTGCAGGCCAATCCCCCAAGCAGCACTTCAGGCTTAGGGATAGTCTCTCCTCAGTTTCTTCTTGGTTCCGCTCCTCAGCAAAGGTTTCTTCTTGTTCCCAAAAGTGATCTAATCTTCCTGGGGTCTGGGTGCCCCTCTTATACCCTGATTCTTTTTGTTCTCTGGAGGCAGAGAGGCCTCTGCCTAGTCCAAAACCAGTTCTGGTCAGTTCTGGAGCACTTTGTTTTTCTGACTCCTTCTTTCCTTTCAGAATGTGGGGCAGAGTGCTCAGCCGCCCGGCAGGAGGTGGAGCCAGCATTGTGGAAGGCAGGCACAGCCCTATTCAGACCCAGGTGCAACTCCTCCCTCCACTCTGGATGCAGATCTTTCTATTCAGCCCTGCGCTGACTCACCCTGTCTCCTGTAGCCACCCCCAGCCCCTGTCACTCAATCTCCAGACAAGGAATACACAACCTAGCAGAGGCAGGCTTGGATAGTTAGGCAAGAAAATACCCACTTTCTAAAAGTGGTATTTTCAAACACAGAATGTTAAAACCAACTTCACTAAAAGATGTATTTTATCATCCTGAGTTCAGGCATACTAAATTCGTTTTTCTACCATGTTCCCTGGGTCAGTTCTGACTATAAGGTGTAATAGTCAGTCTGCCCATTCTGGCCTATGGGGAGCAGGTAGCCTTGCAATAGTGAAAAACGAAAATGGCTGTAATTCACTATTAGGACATGCCACACACACCAGGGCATGTCCTACCTTATACTTACAATGCACCCTGCCCTAGGGCCTACTTTAGGGGTGACCAACATGCAGTAAAGGGAAGGTTTAGGGACTGGTAAGTGGGTGTACTCACCAAGTCGACATGGTAGCCCTAGGCTGCACACAGGCTCTGCGATGGCAGGCCTGAGACACATTTTACAAGCCGCTTCTGTGGGTGGCACAACCCGTGCTGCAAGCCCACCAGCGGCATTGGATTTACAAGCCCTGGGCACACTGAGTGCACTGTACTAGGGACTGACAAGTAAACCAATCATCCAATCATGGAGTCACTAATGCATATATCAATTAACGATAGGGAGCACTTGCACTTTGGCACTGATTAGCAGCGGCAAAGTGCCCATGAGCATCTAGTCCAGCAAAAACATATCGGCAACAGTGGAGGCATTACGAAAAAATGGAAGGGAGACCCACGCCAAGGATGCAAGGTCTAACACGTGTCCCCTCCAGCTGAAATGTGGGGAGAACTATCCTACCCCTAGGGAGTTCTCATCGCTAAGGCGGAAAAATCTGGACAGACCATCAGCATTGGCGTGTTCTGTACCAGGGCGGTGTTCCACCGTAAAGTCCATCCCCTGTAGGGAAATGGACCACCTCAACAGCTTTGGATTCTCACCCCTCATCTGCATCAACCATCTGAGGGGCCTGTGGTCTGTCTGAACCCGGAAGTGAGTCCCAAACAGGTATGGTCTCAGCTTCTTCAGTGCCCAGACCACAGCAAATGCCTCACGCTCAATAGCACTCCATCTCTGTTCCCGGGGAAGTAACCTCCTACTGATGAAGGCTACAGGTTGGTCTAGGCCCTCCTCATTGATCTGTGATAGAACAGCCCCTACACCATGCTCTGAAGCGTCGGTTTGAACAATGAACTCATTGGAGAAGTTGGGTGCCTGGAGCACAGACGCCGTGCACATGGCAGTCTTCAAGGTGTCAAAAGCTTTTTGACAGGCGTCAGTCCAAATCACTTTCCTGGGCTGCTTCTTGGAAGTCAGCTCTGTCAAGGGGGCAACAATGCTGCCATACCCCTTGACGAATCTCCGGTAATACCCGGTGAGTCCTAGGAAGGCTCTCACCTCTGTCTGGGTCTTGGGGGCTCCCAAGCCAGAATGGTATCAATTTTCGGTTGGAGGGGCGCCACCTGGCCGCTCCCAACCTGGTGTCCCAAGTACACCACAGAACCCTGCCCAATCTGGCACTTACTCGCCTTGATTGTGAGGCCTGCTCTCCGCAGCGCCATCAACACTTCCCAGAAGTGACGCAGATGTTCTTCCCAACTGGAACTGAACACTGCGATGTCATCCAGGTAGGCGCCACTGAAATCCTCCAGTCCAACCAACACCTGGTTGACCAACCTCTGAAAGGTGGCAGGGGCATTCTTCATCCCAAAGGGCATCACCCGGAACTGGTAGTGCCCATCTGGTGTGGAGAATGCTGACCTCTCTTTTGCCCCATCAGTCAAGGCGATCTGCCAGTACCCAGACGTTAAGTCAAACGTGCTGAGGTACAGCGCAGCCCCTAACCGATCTATGAGCTCATCAGCTCTGGGGATGGGGTGGGCGTCAGTCCTGGTGACGGAATTGAGTCCCCTGTAGTCCACACAGAACCGGAGTTCGGGTGTGGCACCAGGCGCGGCAGCCTTTGGAACCAAGACCACTGGGCTGGCCCAAGGGCTGTTAGAGGACTCAATCACCCCTAACGCAAACATCTTGGAGACCTCCTCCTTGATGCAGGCTCTTACCCTGTCAGTCACCCTGTAAGCCTTGTGCTTCACAGGAAGACTGTCCCCAGTGTCCACATCATGGACGCACCAATGAGTGACACTGGGAACCAGGGAGAACAGGTCAGGGAACTGTCCCAACAGTTGGCGACAGTCACCCTGCTGCTCAGGTGTCAGGGAGGTAGAGAGGTTTACTCCCTCCACTGATCCATCTTGCTCTCGGGCTGACAGGAGGTCAGGAAGAGGCTCGGTCTCCTCCTCCATTCCATCATCTGTAGCTAAGAGCATGCCCACTTGGGACCTCTCCAAGTGGGGCTTCAGGCGGTTCACATGCAGGACCCGCAAGGGGTTCCTGGGAGACTGCAAGTCCACCAAATAGGTAACTGGACTCTTGCGCTCCACCACCGTAAAAGGGCCGGTCCACCTGTCCTGGAGCGCACAAGGCTCCACCGGGGCCATGACCCACACTTTCTGACCAGGCTGAAGCTCTACCAGAGTGGCATTCTGGTCGTACCACCGCTTCATCTCCTCCTGGCTGGCTTCCAGATTTGCCTCAGCAAGTTCTCTGAAACGCCTAGTCTGGTTCCTGAAGGCCAGCATGTAACTGTATACATCCTGGGGAGGTTTCCTGGGAGATTGCTCCCAGCCTTCCTTGACCAAATTCAGAGGTCCTCGCACCGGGTGTCCATAGAGGAGCTCAAAGGGACTGAACCCTAGAGACTTCTGTGGCACCTCCCGGTATGCAAACAACAGGCATGGTAAGAGGACGTCCCATTTACGCCTCATGGGTTCTTCCAGACCCATAATCATGCCCTTGAGGGTCCGGTTGAATCTCTCAACCAGCCCATTTCCTTGAGGGTGATAAGGAGTGGTGAACTTGTAAGTTACACCGCACTCCTGCCACAGGGACTTCATGTACTTGGACACGAAGTTGGTACCTCTGTCAGACACCACCTCTTGAGGGAATCCCACACGTGAGAAAATTCCCATCAGTGCCCGTCCCACCACGGGGGCCTTCACTGTCCTCAGAGGGATGGCTTCGGGGTACCGGGTGGCATGGTCCACCAAGACCAGGATAAACCTGTTGCCCATGGCTGTCTTGGGGTCCAGTGGCCCCACAATGTCAATACCCACCCGTTCAAAGGGGGTGCTGACCACAGGGAATGGCTGGAGAGGAGCCTTGTGCTTCCTCCCACTCTTTCCACTTGCCTGGCAAGTCTGGCATGTCCTGCAGTGAGTGGCGGCACTCCTGCGCATCTGGGGCCAATAGAAATGGGTAACAAGCCTGTCAAAGGTCTTGTCCTGCCCCAGATGTCCCGCTAACGGTACATCATGAGCCAACCCCAGTAGGAAGGCTCTGAAGCGCTGGGGTACCACCAGCACACGGGCTGACCCAGGCTCAGCAACCTTAGGCTCTGAATACAGGAGACCATTCTCCCAGTAAACCCAATGTGATCCAGACTGATCACCTGCTGCCTGGTCTGTGGCCTGTTGCCTCAGACCCACGAGAGAAGGGCATGTGTTCTGCTCCTCGCAGAACTCTTCCCTGGAGGGTCCTCCTTCTTGCTGCCAATGGGTCAGCTCAGGTAGGTCCCCCAGTTCAGCTACCTGTTCCCCTGTAGGCTCCAGGGCATCCCCCTCAGGGTCTGCCTCCTCCTGGACCGTGGGAACCTCGGGGGCCGGTTTCCCGCGCCCCTGCCTCCTCTCTCTCCGGCAGGCACCTGGGCCTCCCTCTCAGGCTCCAGGTCCTCTTGAACACCTTTAGCTGCCATTGACCGGGTGGTCACACATGCCCAATCAGGCAAGCCCAACATTTCTAAATGCGCACTCCGCTCCACCTTAGCCCAAGGTGAGCTCTCCAAATCGTTCCCTAACAAACAGTCAACAGGCATGGCTGGCCTCACAGCTACTTGAAGAGTACCCGAGACCCCCCCCCACTCAAAGGGAACCTGAGCCACTTGGCAGTGACTCTCTGTGTTGTCAGCGGCAACAACCGGATAGAATGCATCAGGGACAACCTGCTCCTTAGACACCAGGTGACACTTGACAGCTGTCACACTGGCTCCTGTGTCTCTCAGAGCCTCCACCCTATGGCCATTGATGGTCACCCACTGCCTGTATTTCTTAGTGTTCTCAGGCAGCGGGGTCCTAGGGACCATCTCAGAGTCTCCTAATGAGACAAGGGAAAACACTGTGGGATCCCCCCACCTTGGGCACCCAACTCCTCCCCCAGGGCTACACTAGCCAACTGCCGGGGGACTGCACTGGTGGGTGCTGGTTTTCCATGCAAAGGGCAACGAGGATCATTTGCCTTGTGGCCAGGGGCGCCACACTTGTAACATACCAGTGGTCCTTGGTGAACAGGGGGGCCTGTCAGGGCCACTGGCTTCTTCTCAGGGGAGGCTGGGAACCTTTCCCTTGGTTCCCTTGGGGTCTACTTTGGGGCCCTTTATGGAACTCCTTCTGTTTACCCTTGTCCCCCCACTCTTCTGCTGGGGACCCTGCCCACCCTTGGCGGAGTCTCCCACGTGACCCTTGTGGACCCGGGTACTCACCCAGCGGTCCGCCTCCTCAGCAAGCTGCCTAGGGTTAGTCAGCTTACTATCAATCAGGTGCTGGCGTAGCTCAGGAAAACAATTACCGGACAAGTGCTCCCAGGCAATCAAATCAAAGAGCGCCTGAAAATCAGTCGCTTTGCTACCCTTTACCCAACCATCCAAGGCTCTGCAAAAGAAGGTCACATATTCAACCCAGGTACTGCTTTCAATCTTACTACAGTTCCTGAACCTTTGCCTATAAAGCTCAGGGGTCAAACCATACCTAGTCATTAAGGCATCCTTCATGTGGCTGTACGAATTATAGACTTCAGAGGGCAAATCCAACAAGGTATCCCGCCCTTCACTGAGGAACCGTCCCCACAACCCCGCTCCCCAATCCTTCTCAGGGACCCGGTGGGAAGACATGGCTACCTCATAGGCTTTGAACCACTGCCCTATGTCATCATTTTTTAAAAATTCCTTAACCACATCTTTTGGAATATACACCCTAGCTTCAACAGGCACAGGCGGTACACTGCCACCAGAGGGAGTAATCTCTAAGCTCTTAGCCTTCAATTCCAACTCCCTCAAAACTTTCTCATGTTCATATTGCATTTTCTTTTCCTCTAGGGCTAATTTCCTAGTTTGCATTTCGAATTCTAACTGCCCATTCAGCTTGAGCTTGGTCAGCTGCATTTCGTGCATCCTACTCTCTTTCCTGTCCTCCAACTCCTCTGGAGACAGTCCTCTGGCAGAAACACTGCTACCTACTGGGGAAGGTGGTCTTCTAGCCCCTAGACCCAATAGCCCCTCCAGCTGCCCTTCTGCATTCTCAGCCCCCTCCACAGGGGCACTCCTTGATTCGACCCAGGCCCTCAGCGCCTTTTGGAGGTCCTCCTTCCTGGAGATCCCGGTCATGGACACTTTAAACTTTTTGCAGAATTGCCTGAGCTGCTTGAGGGTGTAGCATTCTAGCCTCTCTTCTTCCCAATCACACTCAACAGAGGCTACTGATGCTGGTTTCTCCATAGTGACTGAACTTGGCATTTGCAAAAATAGGAAATCCCAGAAAAAATGCTATAAAAGTATGTGGTTGCGTTTTGGTCTGCACTCACTAAGTAGTGTTCACCAATCACTGTACATGAGTCACAAATGCAAGATCAGAATCCTCACCGCTGACCACCAATGTTAGATTTGGGGGTCTCTAGTTGGCAGAGGTAGGTACCTTTGTCCAAATAGGGACCCTTGAGTCTAGTCAGGGAAAGTAGGTACACTCCCGAAATAACCCCTGCTCACCCTCTTGGTAGCTTGGCACGAGCAGACAGGCTTAGTTCAGAGGCAGTGTGTAAAGCATTTGTGAACACATACAGTAATCAAGTGACAACACTACAAATGGACACCACACAGGTTATATATTTATAAAAATAGGTATACTTTATATAGATTTATCACAAGACCATAAACGACAAAAATAATCCACAATACTGTTAAGAATGCTTAGTTCTGATCAAAAAGGCTTAATTCAAGGTTCTGTGCGAGTCGGTAGCCTCCTCCGGCTACGGCGATGTTGAGAACAAACAGAGTCTAACAAATCCAGCTGACCGCGTCGAGACGGGCCAACACAGCGTAGACAGACTCGGTCACAGTACCTTTTACTTGAAGCGGCAGGCACGGGCGTGCGAGCCGGATGGCTGTTCGTCGCGGTCGCGATGCAAAAATGGAAGCGTTGCAGGACGCGTTGTCCCTCGATGCGGTGCAGGCAGCGGCTCGTTGACGTCGTCGAGACGGAGTCGGTGAGACCAGGGCCGTGCGTTGCAGGGCGAGACGGTGCTTCGATGCGGTGCTGGCAGGTTGCGGTGCGGCGACGGAGCCGGATTCAGGAGCTGGCGTCGATCAGTCCGGACAGCGGTGCGAGTCGGGCGGTGCGTCGCAAAGCGTGCGAGCGGTGCCCAACTCCGGTGCGGTCACAGGACTCGAACTCAGCAGCAGTGACCGTGTCGGTCGGACCAGTTCGATCCGGCGTAGCGAAGCGTTGCAGGACGCGTTGTCCCTCGATGCGGTGCAGGCAGCGGCTCGTTGACGGAGTCGGTGAGACCAGGGCCGTGCGTTGCAGGGCGAGACGGTGCTTCGATGCGGTGCTTACAGGACACCGAGTCGGTCGTGAGAGTCGGTCACAGCTCCCTACCTCTGTAGCCACTGAAACAGAGTTTCCAGCAGCAATTCACAAAGGGGGTGAAGTCCAATGGTCCTGGGACTTCGGTCAGGGGGCAAGCTCTCTTCCAAGCCCTTGGAGATCCTTCACAAGTTGATGAAAGTCACAGCAAAGCAAAAGTTCCTTTCTCCTTTCTTTGGCAGTCAGGCAAACCACTGCAGGCCAATCCCCCAAGCAGCACTTCAGGCTTAGGGATAGTCTCTCCTCAGTTTCTTCTTGGTTCCGCTCCTCAGCAAAGGTTTCTTCTTGTTCCCAAAAGTGATCTAATCTTCCTGGGGTCTGGGTGCCCCTCTTATACCCTGATTCTTTTTGTTCTCTGGAGGCAGAGAGGCCTCTGCCTAGTCCAAAACCAGTTCTGGTCAGTTCTGGAGCACTTTGTTTTTCTGACTCCTTCTTTCCTTTCAGAATGTGGGGCAGAGTGCTCAGCCGCCCGGCAGGAGGTGGAGTCAGCATTGTGGAAGGCAGGCACAGCCCTATTCAGACCCAGGTGCAACTCCTCCCTCCACTCTGGATGCAGATCTTTCTATTCAGCCCTGCGCTGACTCACCCTGTCTCCTGTAGCCACCCCCAGCCCCTGTCACTCAATCTCCAGACAAGGAATACACAACCTAGCAGAGGCAGGCTTGGATAGTTAGGCAAGAAAATACCCACTTTCTAAAAGTGGTATTTTCAAACACAGAATGTTAAAACCAACTTCACTAAAAGATGTATTTTATCATCCTGAGTTCAGGCATACTAAATTCGTTTTTCTACCATGTTC
The DNA here is from genome assembly GCA_963921515.1 of Calotriton arnoldi. Lineage (NCBI taxonomy): Eukaryota > Metazoa > Chordata > Amphibia > Caudata > Salamandridae > Calotriton > Calotriton arnoldi. Next base: position 709,746 of record CAWUFW010006290.1, read on the forward strand.
CCTGGGTCAGTTCTGACTATAAGGTGTAATAGTCAGTCTGCCCATTCTGGCCTATGGGGAGCAGGTAGCCTTGCAATAGTGAAAAACGAAAATGGCTGTAATTCACTATTAGGACATGCCACACACACCAGGGCATGTCCTACCTTATACTTACAATGCACCCTGCCCTAGGGCCTACTTTAGGGGTGACCAACATGCAGTAAAGGGAAGGTTTAGGGACTGGTAAGTGGGTGTACTCACCAAGTCGACATGGTAGCCCTAGGCTGCACACAGGCTCTGCGATGGCAGGCCTGAGACACATTTTACAAGCCGCTTCTGTGGGTGGCACAACCCGTGCTGCAAGCCCACCAGCGGCATTGGATTTACAAGCCCTGGGCACACTGAGTGCACTGTACTAGGGACTGACAAGTAAACCAATCATCCAATCATGGAGTCACTAATACATATATCAATTAACGATAGGGAGCACTTGCACTTTGGCACTGATTAGCAGCGGCAAAGTGCCCATGAGCATCTAGTCCAGCAAAAACATATTGGCAACAGTGGAGGCATTACGAAAAAATGGAAGGGAGACCCACGCCAAGGATGCAAGGTCTAACAGTCCCCCATGAAGGATAATGCTCCAGGAATCTGAGCTGGTGCCAAGCTCTCCATCTAGAACGCAGAGTGGTGGCAAGAACCTACTGGACCCACAGGAAGCTGGTAACCCCAATGAGAAATAACATCCATGGAATGCTGATTAAGGAAGTACAATAGTGTTCTTAGGTTTGCACATAATCAAGAGCAATTAGAAAACACAAATAAAGTTGCTATTTTTCTACTTCACCTGTTACAAAACACATGATAAAGTTTAAAATTCCTCATCTACTGTCACTTTAAAGACTACTGTTTGCACAATTTCCTCTTCCAAGAGTAGATTTCAGAGTACGGCAAATTACACATCTCATTTGTTGACTATTTCCTACTTTTAGTCTTAAAAGGGTACAAACTGCTACATCCTTCCTGTGTTCCTGGTAAAGCACTGCCAGTGATGTTTATTCATGTGAATAGAGTTGGTAGGTCTTGAAAATCTTTACCGATCTTATCTCCACCTCCAATGCTACCTGAAGCACTAATCATGGTGGACAGATCTTTCCATACACCCTGCAAAATCACTCACTGTATGCCAACCTCTGTACCACAGTCATATGTTCCCCTTACTCAACCTACAGAATCACCAGACACACAACATCAGCAACAGTATCTGCATCTTCCATCAGCCCTGCAGCATCTGTGGACATTGCCTTGTTGCACCTCTGACACAAAGAATCATGAGCAGTGCCTCCCATGCCTGCAACAACTGTTCAATCAATCAATCAGGGAATTGTAAGCGCACTACTCACCTGTGAGGGTCTCAAGGCGCTGGGGGGGGGATCCGTAGATCTGTTTAGCCGAAGAGCCAGGTCTTGAGGGTCTTCCTGAAGGTGTTCAGGGAGGGGGCGCGTCTGATGTCTGCCGGTAGCTCGTTCCAGGTCTTGGCTGCAATGTGAGAGAAGGATCTTCCGCCTGCTCTGGCTCTGTGGATGCGCGGGGTTTCGGCCAGTGCGAGGCTGGAAGATCGGAGGTTTCTTTTGGGTACGTGGAAGTTGATTCTGTCGTTGAGGTATTTGGGTCCATTGTTGTGTAGGCATTTGTAGGCATGAGTGAGGATTTTGAAAGTGACTTTTCTCCACGGGGAGCCAGTGGAGACTTCGTAGGTGTTGGCTGATGTGTTCGTGTCGGGGGATGCCGAGGACGAGTCTGGCGGCGGTGTTCTGTATTGTCTGGAGTTTGGGGAGTAGGGACTTGTTGATGCCGGCGTAGAGTGCGTTTCCATAGTCCAGTCTGCTGGTGATGAGCGCATGGGTGACTGTCTACCTTGACTTAGGGGGGATCCACAAAATCTGCCCATGAGAAAAATAATATCTCAAAATTGCATCAAAGTGCCTATACATCACTAACTGACAGCTCACAGTGCCACCACACAAGCTGTAAAACAAAAAGATCACGACAAGAAAATACAAGGAGCCTTCCCTCCTCCCACAGCCTATGGAAATAATAACCATTGGAGCCTGGCTTCCAACGCCCAGCACCAAACTTCAATTAAAAAAAGAACAATCTGGTTTAAAATTCAAAGTCTCTGTATTGCTGCAAAACACCAGTGCGCACATTCTCCACGTCACCACGCAGTAGCCTATACAAGAAGCCAATGTCTGTCGGCAAAACCTAGACAGCAGACCGTACAAGTGCTGGCTCTACCACTGCTCGCGAATAATATAGGAACTTAGCATGACGTTTGCAACAGCCCATAACCAGGTACAGCACTAACCTGAGCATGGATTTAGACAAGACGTATATTTCGTATATGTGCCAAAAGAATGTGTCTGCACTTGAGCACATGGAGAAGCATCAGAAAGGAAGGGGGGATGTCTGAGTCAAGGACGTCATGGCCGCCATTAACACAGGCCAACTAGAGTGATGGCACTGCTGCGCGGGATCCTACGTTCTATATGTAATGGTGGCCAAACGGAGAGGCAGGTTGCGATGCACAGTGGCTGTGAAAGGCCCATTTGAAGGAAGCCACCCAGTCTGAGACACTCAACCATGAGGGATCTCATATCCTCTAGAGCCGACCATGGACACCCGTCGCCAGACAGTCATTTATTTGACTGAATGTGGTGGGCGTGGGCACATGCCGAGTGTGGTCAGGCACGTGCGCACACGCTGGAGGTCAGGCAGGCGCTGGGGGCTATGCACGCGCGAAGGGATACCGAGGACAGATGCGCAGGGCCAGAGATTCTGGGATCAGGACACTAGGAGGCACAACGGATGTGCGTAAGTAAGAGACATTCCATGACATCGGAATACATAAAGGGCAGCTCGGGAGGCGAGATGGAATTAGGGTAAAGTGGACCAGACACCGACAACTTGCGAGCACTCATAATTCTTCACATGAAGCCCAAAACAAATTAGTGTAAAATACCCTAATTCGTGAATGTTATTGTTCACATTTCCTGAATGGTTACAAGGCATATCTGTGACAGCTCGCTTTTTAAACACTTAAGAACGGTTGAAAAAGTCAAATTCTTTGTTTCGTTCTTAAACAATATGCACGGTACGTCTGTCATTTCTGCAGACTTAACATTTCCTCCAAAGTTTGTATATTTTTTCTTGAAGAAATCTGAAAACAATTTCAGGCGTTTTTCGCCAGTTTTCCGCTCATTCAAGCTATCTCCCGTTTCCGTTCCGGTTAGTGCGCTCTGCCCGGACGTAACCCAGTTCTTTACTTCCAACCTGCTGCTTTTTACGACTCGCTGGTTTCACTTTGCCCCCGCATGAAAAACTAGATCGCTGGCTTGCGAGCTGCAGGGTTCATGTAACAAGGGAGCAGGTAGGGCGACGCTATTTCTGCAAGAGTCACAGCGCTGTGCCAAAGTCCGATTATTAATCTGATGCGCCGTGTGAATTTCAGCTCTGTGATATCATAGCACAAGGCAGTGACCAACCCTCCTGTGACCGAGTCCACTTGAGACGGGGTGCACCTCAGAGGTTGTCCAGCTCCATATAATTCAGGGAGAGCCTGCTGTGATGGCTGCCGACCCCGGGTTCAGGCCTGGGCAGGCACTGTGCTCAGGGCTCCACGCGACGCGCACCTCGTGAAATGGGTCACAGACGTGCACGCTCCTGCTCGCACCTCAGCGTCAGAAAACACTAAAATACAAGTGTTGGCAAAACATCTCCTTGTCTGGGGCATCTTAGTCAGTCAAGTCTCGGCATACGTTCTAATCTGGGGCTGCTCCGTTAAAATGCAGACAGAATGTGGCTGCCCGCCGCCCCCGAAGGGGGCCCCCCTAAAAGGGCGGCCCTTTAGTGCCATTGCGGCACAAGCCTACCCCTCGCTCTAGCAGCAGAGGGCTTCCGCCTGGAGCCCGCTGTACAGGGGGTGTGGGCGTCCCTTCCGGTACGCCCAGGGAGGGAGGGTATGTATACCCCCCTGACCCTCCCGGCGGCCTCTTTGCCGCCAGCCTCGCCGTCTCTACAGCCTCGCGGTTGTCGTGTTCGCCAGCCATGCAATTTCTACAGCCTCGCGGCCGTCGTGTGCCCGTCTTTGTCGGCTGAGTCCCGGGAGCTGCGTTGTGTGGTGAGTGTGGCGTTCTCACCCCCCCCCCCATGGTGTTGGCTGGGGCAGGAGCACAGAGCTGGGGGCTTATGCCGCCCAGCCGGCGGGTGCGTCGACTAGCAGGGAACGTACGCTGCCCTTTAGGACCGGGTGGAATTGCTGGTCTCTGGCTGGTTTCGGAGGTCTGGCCCCCGGGGCGTTTGCGCCGGGGGAGAGCGGCGTTCAGCTATCCGAGTATTTGCCCGACCCGGGCGTGCGGTCCTGCTGGCGAGGTGGTGGGGCTGGATGGAGCCTCCTGTCCCGGTGCTCCCCAGCAGTGGGGGTACGGGTAGCGGGGCGGAGCTCGCTCCCGCGATTGCCGCGGAACACCGGCCCAGCGGAGCGCCTCGGTCGGGGATGCATGCAGGCCTTGGTGGGCAGCGGGTGCCTGCCCCTCCGGTTGCAGTGGGGGCGTTTCGGGATTCACTGCGGCCTAGCGGTCGGGGCCTGACTCTGGCTCAGAGGTTTGTGGTTCGCATCTTGGCATTTCGCCGGCGTATTAGGGGCATTGAAGGGTACCAGACAAGCGTTTGGATGTTGTGTGCGTTTGTGTGCCATTCGGCGGGTCGCGGGCCTCCCGGGCATCCCTTGCAGCCTGGCTATTGGGGTCTGACTCGGTCTCCGAGGATTATCAGGGGCACAAACGTTTGGATATCGCCGGCGTGGGGTTATGTGCGGGTGCAATTGGTCACGTTGCGGGCCTACCGGGCAGCCTCCACCACCCGGGAGCTGCTGCGGCATTGGAAGACGAGCGGGGGGGAGGGTGGTGAGCGCGTGCCTCTCCCCACCCCCCACGTGGGGGGGCTAAAGCGGCCTTTGAAGAGGGGGAACCGGGAGCGAGCATGGCAGACACTTTCCCCGGGGTAGTTTACTGGTCGCTGGCAGGACATTTATAGCGGGTGTGCAGCATGCGAGGTCCGCGGCAGGCGTGCCACCCTCACTCGCGCGGGTCGCACTGGCCTGCTGGGGGGGTCCGACGTTAAGACCATATGCTGCCTCCATATCTTGAGGACATTAGGGTGCCGCCGCGGTTTGGTGCGCCATGGGGGTCCTCTCATTGCTGCGCGCTCATCACGTTTGGGGGCCGAAATGGGAACGGGGTTAGGTTATGAGAAGGACTAGACAGGCCTACTTGACCGGTTGGTCCGGCTTTACCCATGGTCACGGGTCATTCCCGGCAGCCTCACCTAGCTTTTCATCCCCCCCGAGGTCGATCACCATTAAGTTCAGTATCAATAAACACATGCTATGGGGAGATACTTCCGTTTTCACCAACCCAGGAGCATAAAGGGCGTGCTGTCTTTCAACAGCCTGGGAAGATGTGGTTGGGGGACAAATGCCGAAAATTACCAGTACAGTGGGCATTTGTATTTCAGATGGGGCAGGCATAGTTGCTCATGTTGTACTCCATGTCCTCATATCCAAATACATTGGCTAACATTTTGGCACGCTGGGACACCTTAGCACTGTTATGTGATACATATGCTGGGGGAGGGACGCCAGCATGGCGGCACAGCATCCGTCAGTGCAGATGACGGATGGGTTTGCAGGCTATAAGGACATGGTGATCCCCCATGTCTTGGTTTAGGCGAGGTGGCACACCGAGCAGCCGGGTAGGGCATGAGGGAGCGTAAATTCACTCCATGGCTACATGTATTGGCTGGTGCAGCACTCGGTCATTAGTCTGTACCCTGGTACTGGGGATCATCCAGGTAAAGGGGCACATTAGGGCTTAGTCACCACGGAATGATATGCACAAACTGGCACACGGTGCGTTAAGGTTTGTATCACACAGAACTGGGGGTGTCTCATTGGGCACACACACTGCCTGTGCACGGTGCTTTGGCCGGTTTGTTTCATCTCTTCATAGGGAAGAGATATGTGGGGTACCGAATTGCTCACAGCCTGGCACATTAAGGTGGGCGCAAGGCGGGTTGTTACCCATTAAATGTTTTATAATAAATGCGTTGGGGCACTTGCAGCAGTGAGGGAGCTTCCTGAGGACTTGAGGGTTAGTAGCACTCCCCTCCCCCAGGCACACAGGGCTTTCAGCAGAATGGCCGCAGGCTCGAGCAGGTCAGAGGGGGATTTCTGTGCAGGGCTTGTAGAACCTTGTGTACTATTAAGGGCATGTTCAACAAAAGGGCAGGTTACTGCGAAGGTTGTTTCAAAGTTTTGGGGCCAAACTGGGTTGGAGCAGTATCGTTAAAACCAAAGCACAAACAGGCTACAATGTATTAAGGAACAGTTGGCATTCCCAGTATTCAAGAAATGGCAGGGAATTGATACATATTGTTCCCCCTGCTCCCCCGGTCTTGCCTGCTCCCTGGTATACTAGCAGAAGTTCAGGAGGGCTAGACCTCACTCAGGGTGGTGACTGGCTTAATTCGATGGGCAAATCCAAAGGTTTCACATTTACTAAAGTGTAAAATTTTCAGCGGCCGGTGCATAGTTTTATTTCATATGCACAGTAGTATTAATTTAAATAATAGATGTATTGAATAGTACGACCAGCGGACGTTCCCACACCAAGGCATTTGGCAGCGGTGAGTGTAGCTATGCTGTAAGGATATCAAGGTTAAATATGAGTGCCAGGCATCAGGAGCACTGAGCGGCTTACAGCCAGAGGCGGTATCCGATGCAAGGGGCAGCTGTTAGATTAGAGCCCTACTCAGAGGGACCGCCTTAAGTGCTTGGAGGTCTGTTGGCACCGCCTTTCAATGGAAGCCATTGTCTAGCGCGCTGCTCTGACCAGGGCAGTTGCAGGCGCAAGTAACAGGATCAGCTGCCAGTTCAAACGTGCATCTTTCACTAATTACTCACATAACTGGGACAGGATTAAGGCGGGCTGGATAACTTGCTTCTACCTGCATTGGCATATCTTGTCAGGAGTGACTGCCAAAGGGATAGCACTTAAGCCAGGTAATGTTAGCACCCATCCACACCAAGCCAATTTTTATGGCCACCCTTGGGGCCGCGTTTACACAGCCCAGTATTAGGCACTTGTGGGTCAGTGCCATGAATTACTATATTGGACTGAACAGGAGGCGTGACCGTGGGTTACCCTAGCAGAAGTTTGGCGAAGAGTTAAACTTCACCCATGGTCATGGTGTAGTTTTAAGTAGTAGTTGGAGTGGTCACTCTTATTTGAACAGGGGTTCGATGCTACACGAGGGCATCGCCGCGCTGCGGCCAGAGCACGAGCATTGTGCTTCCCAGGGGGCAGCAAGTGTAGGCAAGGCTCTTTCCAAATCTGGCACCAGAACACAAGGTAGTCTGGGCCGACTTGTCTGTTGGGTGACTTGAGTAGGCACCTGTGTAGTGGTCGCTCCACGAAGGGGTGAGTTGTCTCCAATAGTGGGCACAATACATGTGTGTCTCTGGCCTTACAGCTGTGTCGAGCCTGTCTCAGTTAGAGGTACGCCCAGGTGGGAATTGTGTACTTAAGGTTGCAGGACCAATGCGGTTTGTGGTATCTCCTAGCGGACTCACTGAAGGAGTACTGCAGCTAAACAGGGAACTGGGAAGCTTGGTTTCCGTCTCTTTGGCAGGTTTAAAGCATCCAGGGTCGGAGATGGACAGTAGGTACTGTGAATCTGTGATCCGACGGCAGTTAGGCAAGCGGGGTGCGCTGCGTAAGTTGTAATTGCACGAAAGGGTGAGGTGTCTCCAGCAGTGGGCGCAAGCCGTAGATTGTTTCAAACCAGCTTTGATACCATTAAGGTGTCCACCAGAGTAGCAAGCAAAGGGGTTTGTGCATCTGTCTGGGCAACGGGGCGAAATAAGTACACCCCAGAACCAAGGGCAGAGGATATGATCCTGCAGTTAGGCGCAAATGCCCGCCCTGTTAGTATAGATGCCTCGCTGGGTGGTGACGCTGTCAGCCAACAGGGTGCTGCCGTCCCAAGAAATGGGGAAACAAGGTGCCAAGCACAAAAGGCTACTATGTAAAAGAACATTTGCCATGTCCAGTGATCAACAAAAAGTAAATTTAACTGAGCAGGTAATTTTCCTCCGCGTGGGAACGCCCCTGCCCCCCTATTCGGCAATATCCGAGGAGGAGGGTAAAGTAGGACTTAGTTAATCCTTAATGTTAGGCACCATATCTCAAACAGTGCGCACTGTATGAAATCGGACAGATTCGCTTAGCTGGGATGCCTAGGGGTTTCACCAGAGGGACTTGAGCTGGCGTAATTCCCATAGGGGATGCATGGCAAGGGCAGGAAGGCACCCTTGATTATTGGCACTTACTTCTAGTTATACCTTTCCCATGCGTCTCGATTTAGAAAGCAAAGGGACGGTGCAAATGTTAAGCATAATTCTCCTCGCCCGAACAGCCAAAGTAGGCAGGTGGGGTGGGGAGCGGTCACTTAACTAGTGGGCTGCTGTCCCATCGATGGGGGACACAGGTGTTCAAGCACACACGATGCGAGAAGGACGGCAACTTGGGGAGATCAGCAAACAGATGGGGCAATGTGAGCCTTGGTGTCTGAATTTGTCCCGCCCAGAGATGGCACAGGGCTAGGTCATGTGAGGCAGTGGAACTTTCCCGCAGGAGGGTGAATAGTTCTTGACACAGGTTCACAGGCCAGAAGGTTCTTTGGTTTCATCAGACACTAGCTGATCCAGGCTAACGTCAACGGCTACTGTGATATAGATGGGGTTCATCTATCACCAGCATGGAGGGATCTCATCCCTTAGATTTGCTGGAGGCCTGGAAATGAGCGGTCGCATGTGTGAAATGCGCTGTTTTGGTGAGATCAGCAACTACAGGGGGCAATGTGAGCTCTGGTGGTCGGAGATGATCCCCGCTAAGGTGGCACGGAGGTAAGTCAGAGGAGGCCGTTGAACATCCCGGTAAGAGGGAACTGTTCATGGCGTAAGTTCACAGACCAGAGGGGTCTGGGTTTCATCTGACACGAGCTCATCCAGGCAAACGTTAAAGGTTACGTTGAGGAGGGCGGGGTCCACTTGTCCCCGGTGGGGATGGACTTGTTTCTCCTGGATTTACAGGAATGTTAGGAAAGGGCAGGTTGCAAGTAATAGGAGGTGCAGTGGTGGGGGGGCCCTGGCTGCGACGGTGGCCGCCTCCAGGGCTGTGGCGGAGTTACAGGGCGATCTGGAAGCAGTCTGGTACAGTAAGGGTACCTCTGCGGCAGACGGGTACAGTAAGGGTACCTCTGCGCGGCAGAATAGGGGTGCCAGAGCCAAAGACCAGGATCCTCAGGGCAGGGTCCTGGAGAACCGCGACGGCGCCCCGTTAGCCTTCGGGCGGTTGGGGGCCTGACCAACCAGGGGTTTGCCCTGATACGCTCCGCCCTGAAAGGGGCGTGAGTAGGATGGTAACAAGGGACACGTGATCCAGTGGTGGATCAACAAAGGTGTAGCGCTGATCGGGCATACATCCCACAGTGCTGGCTCATCAGGCGGGCAGGGGCAGCATAGGTTGACGGCTGCCTGCCCATGGATCGCCCGTAAGATAACCCACCTTATTGCATACTCTTGTATGGAATAAACCTGCGACAAGTTTTTCCCATAAACAAAGTGTCTTGTGGTTTATTTATGCACGTTCGCCTATGGGAAGGTGGGGGGATGTTGCCGGTATTGGGACTATGTGGCTGCCCGCCGCCCCCAAAGGGGGCCCCCCTAAAAGGGCGGCCCTTTAGTGCCATTGCGGCACAAGCCTACCCCTCGCTCTAGCAGCAGAGGGCTTCCGCCTGGAGCCCGCTGTACAGGGGGTGTGGGCGTCCCTTCCGGTACGCCCAGGGGGGGAGGGTATGTATACCCCCCTGACCCTCCCGGCGGCCTCTTTGCCGCCAGCCTCGCCGTCTCCCTCCCTTCCGCTTACCCTTCGGCTGGGCTGGTGGGCAAAGTGTAATGAATGTTTTAATGTTTGCTTTTGTGTTGCAGGCGGAGTTACAGGGCGATCTGGAAGCAGTCTGGTACAGTAAGGGTACCTCTGCGGCAGACGGGTACAGTAAGGGTACCTCTGCGCGACACAATAGGGGTGCCAGAGCCAAAGACCAGGATCCTCAGGGCAGGGTCCTGGAGAACCGCGACGGCGCCCCGTTAGCCTTCGGGCGGTTGGGGGCCTGACCAACCGGGGGTTTGCCCTGATACGCTCCGCCCTGAAAGGGGCGTGAGTAGGATGGTAACAAGGGACACGTGATCCAGTGGTGGATCAACAAAGGTGTAGCGCTGATCGGGCATACATCCCACAGTGCTGGCTCATCAGGCGGGCAGGGGCAGCATAGGTTGACGGCTGCCTGCCCATGGATCGCCCGTAAGATAACCCACCTTATTGCATACTCTTGTATGGAATAAACCTGCGACAAGTTTTTCCCATAAACAAAGTGTCTTGTGGTTTATTTATGCACGTTCGCCTATGGGAAGGTGGGGGGATGTTGCCGGTATTGGGACTAACCCCCGACTCACCCTCTTCCAAGACGAACTCGTATCTTTTGGTGCCGTAAGCAGTCTTTCCAGCCCCTCGGCCCCACTGCATGGCCTCGGTGTACCCAGAGTCCCCACCAAACTGCCTTTACCTGTGCGATAGGGGTTGGGGGTATTCGACCTTAAACCCCAACGACACTGCTTTATGAGATGCAAGGCGTAATGCAGAGTAATCTGGCCGCAATTTCATTATTCATACAAACCTACCATCTCAAATTACTGCCAACAGATGGGAACATCCTTGTTAGACAAAACGTCACATTGTGATTTTGCAAATACCCTATCATAATTTGTAGACCTTATTTCCGGTTGCCGACAGATAGAGACGTAGCTCCTTTCGTACCCTGCAGATTCCTGGCTTCAACTTGCTCACCGCTCATTTTGCTCCATGTACCTGGCCCAGGGCCATGATTTAGAGCTGCAAGTGCAGAGTCTGTGCATCCCTTTCTCCTAACCCTGCTGGCCTTGCCATCCAGCATAATTTGGGCCACTTGAGCCTGGGTTTTTACCTATGTTGTGGTCCTCTACGGCCCAGTTAGGTTCCTGCGGCTTCGTACTTGCCCTTTGCTATGTAGGGTTAGTGGGAGAAAATGACTCCAGGGTGAGGTAGCCAGGAACCACTGTACGTGCGTGGGGGGGTCTCACCTTTGGTGCCTCTATATCTGCCCTGGTGACTGGCTCGTTTAAAGGTTGCGAACCATTATTCACTCCCTTCAAGCGCTAGCCTCTTCTGTGAGACTTTTGTGCAGTAGCGCTGCGCTCCTCCACCCCCTAAGGCGCTCATTTTTGGGCACACGTACCTACGGCCTCCACCTTGCCCTGCAATTGTCCACATGTAGATATACTCACATATAAATATACCTTCATGAATACGCCCCAACGCGTTTATGTTTGGTACTGATCTGTTTAGAGGTGGCATATACTATAGAAAGCAAACAAGGAGATGATGGACGGAGCGCTGAAACTTTTCAGACACTCACCCACAATCACAGATCTGGGTTGAATCCATCATCGTTCTTTAGCTCACTTCGCCACCCCAGTTCAGACACAGCTATATGCAAATCAGTCTTGACCCTGTGCCTCATGGGAACAGTCCAGCCCGAACTGCCAAGCCATATACTATAGAAATACATAAATAAAATCCAATAACTTTATTTGTTGCAAAGAGCCTGCCACTCGTGAGTGCATTTCAACCTAGCACATCTCCAGATATCAGAAGCAAGACACGTGTACAACGCGGCACAGGTCGTGCCCTTCCTCCACGGATACAAGGTTGTGAGGTTTCTCAGGTTGCCGGCATTTCAGTTCACGCCCATTACTGATTAATATGATCAATATTCAAAGTGGATTGTCTTACTCCATGCTTCTAACTTTCAGCGATTGAGATATGATAATACTGCATGAAATAATTTCTAACACCAATCCTAATGCCTGTGGTTGAAAGTGTTTACCAGGAGGTCGCCTTGCTCAGCATGAATTTCAGATCCTGAAGAGACGTCAGACTGCAGTGCCGCTTCCTCAAGTGACTCACAGAGGACAACATAAAAGCAGGTGGGGCACAGGGCAGACCATGAATACCGCTCCCTATCTGGGACGCAGTGTGTGCTGCAAGCAAACATGCACAGCATGGCTAGCAAATCAACAGGATGCTGAAAAAGTAAGGTTTGTGACTGTATCACGGCAGTGCCATTGCCTAGTTCATCAGGCGCTTTCTAGCTAGGATGTAGAGTGTCTGACTTACTGGAAACCTGCCAATGGCACAAGAGTCATTCGACCCACCGAAGTCCATGGTTCCAAAATCGCAATCCTGAGTAACAGATAAACTGCATATCCCCTGAGTAATGCAGGTTAAGTACGGGAACATTTAACATCAGAATGAGCATTCAATGGGTTCCAGTTTCTCATGTACAACTGCATAAGCCAAAAAAATAAGGATTCATTGAATAAATAAAAAATGTTAGACATCAACTTCGTGTAGTGTATTATCAAATTCTTTTAATCAAAGTGTTCTTATACTGCTTTCATTTATCATGTTTACATATTTGTGTCTCTTGCTATACTAGTTAACGGATAGAAGGATCAACATGTCTATAGAAATGAGGCTATGAGAATCAAAACAGTGCAAAGCCAAATGTAAACCGCGTCACAAATAGTAATGCTAGGTATTTAGCAATTTTCATTTATTGGCTTATAGTGCGCTTCATGGGGGCTCATGAAAAAATGTAATTGGTGAAAGTTGAAGAGATGCAGGAGGGAGGATAACCATGGGACACCAAGCTCACAGCCAACAAACACAAACCACGTCACAAATAAAGCACTCCATCCCAGGACCAAACTGACCTCACCCCAACAAGAGGCATTTAAAGAATATGAAGTGGTTGTTAGAACTGGGGGGTCTCTAATTGGCTGAGGCAGTTACCTTAGTCCAAATAGGGACCCTTGCGTCTAGTCAGGGAAAGGAGGGAGTTACATGCTGAAGATAACCCCTGCTCACCCCCGTGGTAACTTGGCACGAGAAGTCCGGCTTATCCCAGAGGCAATGTGTAAAGCGTTTGCGCAACACACACACAGCAGCGACACACTAGGCACACCACAAAAGAAACTCCACACAAGGTTATATATAAAAATAGCCTTTGTATTATCCAAAACACATTAGAATAGTAATCACACAATACACACTCTGCCAACTGGCACTAGGCAATATTCACAGGGGATTATATACAAGACCGGGCCAATCGGGCCACTGTCAGAACCATCACAAAGCACAAGTAGCAAATGTAAAACACAACCAGTAATTACTGGCACTAACACTTAGGCATAAATCATATTACGCATAAATCTCCAAAGCGTAAACACATTACGCAACCTCTGTAGGCATAAAACACATTATTCATAAATCAGCAGGGCCCCACAGTACACTGACCAGGTGCATACATCACCTTAGGGCCTTGCGCCCTTTCACCATCCCACAGATGACCCCCGGCCAACTGGCCTTCCTCTGGGGCTCAACTGCCCTATGTCCAGAATGTCAGGGCTCCTCCAGGACAGTCTACTGGTCCTCTGGCTGCCAATGCAGCGAGCACCAAGTGCACACAGGCGCTGGGGGCCTGGGGTGCACTCACCCCTCCTTCTCCTCAAAGTACTGGCCCCCGAACGTTGCAGCTGCCCGCGCACTCGCAGGGCAGCTGTGAAAATGCACCCAAGCAGTTCTGGCACTTACAGTGCCCTCAGAGCGACCACAGGGGGGGAGGAGGGGGGGAGGGGCAGGCACCGACAATATGCCCCGACACACACCCCCTACACCAAGTTCACAACTGAGCCCCACTCACTTGGCTCTCTGGGGGACTCGGCAGGGCTTCGCTGGCCAATCCCCTGTCACCGAAAAGGTGCTCCGACCGGTCCCGCCCTTGGGACCTCTCCTTAAACCTCCCCGCCGGTCCTCAGGCACCGCAACGTGCCTCGATGGGCTGCGTTCTCTGGGCCTCGTCAGATCGGCCCCGCTCTCTCCCTTGCAGCCACCGGAGACCTCGAGGCTCCTACTCCGAGACTCCTCTAATGGGGCAGGCACCGACAATGTGCCTCGGGCTCACCCCGCCGCAGCCGCCTCTCTTCCGCTACACGCGGGGGTCTCCAGCAGGCTCCTCTCATCTCAGGAGGAAGGCACCGACAAGGTGCCTCGGGGGAGCCTGCAATACCTCACAGAGCCACACTCACCGGGCTCTCCTCTTGCTCGGACTCCTCTCGTGGGGGCTGCGCTCACGCCGCACAGCCGCTCCCGCTGCACCGGACTCCACCGAAGGGCCTCCAGCACCGGCACTCTCAGGGCGGGGACGCGGGGCTCCTCTCGACTCACGGGAGCCCCACTCTCTGTCAGGGGCTCGCACGCCTTCCTCTCCTCACTTCACCCAGTGCCCCTTCCCGGGACTGGGACTTCGACGTGGAGCCCGCTAGGCTCCGGACGTCCGCAAAGCCACCGGCCCCGCCTATCACCAGGCAGCTTTGCCTGACTTCCGGGTCGCGTTGGCAGCGGCCCGTTGACCTTCCCTCGGCACCGAACGCAGGGTGGGCTCCCGCCACGAACTTCAAATGCGGGGTGGGCACCCGCTTGTCAATAAGGCACAAATGCGGGGTGGGCACCCGCAAAAGTAAAGGCAGAGGCGGGGTAGGCTCCCGCTGGGTCCGCCGCGCAGGGGGGGGAATCCCTACGCTCGGGATCCCCTCGGCAGGCACCTCTGCAGCGCGCTGCCAGACGCCAGCTCCTCCCAGCAGCAACAAGCCAGCGCTCTTCAGGATAAAAGTAAAGTGCTCACAAGGCACTAGAGTGCAAAGTCCCGGGGGCAAAGGCTGAGCCCAGGCAGGCCAGCACACGGGGCCCTCCATCAGGGAGGCCGTCCCTCGTGGCGGCTCCTTCCGGGAGCCCCAGCAGCAGCAACAAGCCCCCAGTCACAAGAACAGTACTTGCAACAGACACCACCCTTTTTGAAACACATGGGGCTCTAATACTTATACCCCTAAAAGCCTTTGAAGTCTTTGTGTTAAGGGGGCACTGACCCCTGTCTAAATCAGTTCTGGGAGTCTCCCTGCCAGTGGCACCTTCTTCCTTTGATAGTGGGGGTCTGGTTCCTCAATCACTCAGCAGTAGGTGGAGTCATTGTTTTATGGCAGCAGCCCAGGCCTCTTCACCTCCAGGGGCTACTCCTCCCCCCAAAACTCCAGATGCAGGTCAGCCTGTTGCTGTCTCACCTCCTCCTCCCCTGGGTCAAGACATTTCCCAGATCCTATCACATTCAAATCCAGACAGTCAATCCACAACCAGGCAGAGACACACAGAATGGTTAGGACAAAAAAAACAGCCACTTCTAAAAGCGTGGTTTCTAAACACACAATTCAAAAACCACCTTCACAAAAAGATGTGTTATTAAATTGTGAGTTCAGGCACACTAAACTTCACCTCTCCATCTTAAGCCTATGGGAAGATAGGCTGGAAACATATTACACAGCCTTCCCCCTTCTGTCCTATGGGCAAGATGGCCTTGCAACAGTGAAAAACGAAATAGAGAGTATTTCACTGTTAGGACATGGTACACACTTCAGTACATGTCCTACCTTTCACAGACACTGCACCCTGCCCAGGGGGGTACCTTGGGCCTACTATAGGGGTGTCTGATGTGCATGGAAAGGGAAGGGTAACGCCTGGCAAGTGGGTGCACTTGTCAAGACAACATGGCAGTTAGCAAACTGCGCGCTGGCACTGCAGTGGCAGGCCTGAGTTCTCTCTTTAGGGCTACTTAGGTGGGTGGCACAATCAGTGCTGCAGGCCTACCAGTAGCATTTGCATTACCAGCCCTGGCACACATAGTGCACTTTACTAGGGACCTTACTAGTAAAACAAATATACCAATCATGGACAACCAATTACCATAACACTTTATACAGGGAGCACTTGCACTTTGACACTGATCAGCAGTGGCGAAGTGCCCAAAGCATCTAAGTTGGCAACACCATGTCAGACAAGCATTGGCATAGCCAATAGGTCTCGCCTTTGGGACCTTATAAGTATTTAGTTATGCAGCACAATATCCTTGGTGCAACAACATCAACTGTTGCATGGCTAAACACTTATACGGTCCCAAAGGCGAGACCTATTGGCTATGCCAATGCTTGTCCCACTACAGTGTACAGATAGATAACACACAAAGCATACCCGCTATTAGTAATTTTTGGGAGGGGATTAGGTCAATCTACCAACGGCGAGTCCCCAAAATGACAATGCTATGGTCAATTCACCATCTCCAAATAGACTGTAAATAAATGCATGCACAACTCAACCCGCCCTAAAATATAAACCCTTCTTATAATACTGCCCTGAGGTGCAACTCTCAGCACTGTCCGCTGCTGGACAGCAGGCGTGAGGCAAGCAAGCTCGGGCTGTGCTCTGCAGGGTCTAGACAGTTTCCCAACAATCATGCGCACACACTTTGCGCGCACACTTTGCGCACACCTGGCTAATGTGTAGGAGACACCTAATTATTTGGTGAAAGAGCAACACAGGGAGAGAGAGAGCGCCGGGCCCCTAAGACAGAGGGTAGGGCATGGGGTTGGGCAAGCGGGCCGTGCCCCTTATACCTTATAGAAGGCCCCGTTGGACCCCCGCACCTCCACCACCAGTTCCTCCATGGTGCGGGCGGCTGAATCCTCACTAGTCGCGGGTCCCTGGGGGGGGCGCTGCCCGGGGTAAGTGTCAAGCACTCTGGCTGCGGCCGCGGCTCCCCCTCCAGTGTAAACATCAAAGACGCGTCACATGACCGGCTCCTCCGCCCATTTACAAACCGTCCGTGCGGCCTAGTTTGCTGAGCCCCAAGCCTGAGTGACAGTTGGCTGACTGACAGCGAAGACGGACAACACCGAGAATACCAATTTCACACAAGCTCCATATAAAATATAGAAGGGCGGCCATCTTAGAGAATGTTTGACAGAACTGTAACTGATACTCATTATGACAAAATTAAAAAACCTGCGTTAATGAGGTAGCAATTCAGGCAAAAAATGTGTATGCAGAACGGGTGAATTTTTTTTCTTGTTTTGTAAATAAAGGTCTTAAAACTCTTGATTTATAATATGAAACTTGTTCGCATACATATAAAACCTACACATTACTTCCCAGAGATCAGTTTTGAATAATATCGATTTAAACTTTGGGATACAGAACAAGTATATCGTCATCCCACGGCAAAATAAGATCATCCTCAATCTGCGAAGTCTTCTCATGGCGTCCTAATCATGTCTTGGTAGTACGAGAAGAGACTGCGATACATAGGCAAAGTGCGTGTTGTCATGGTTTTAGAGCAGCAGACGATTGAGCGGAGCTCAGACGGGGTCACAAGGCGCGGAAAGCGCGCAGGAGACTGGAAGTTTTCAACAGTTCACGTGATTAGCGTACAATTTTGTAAAACTGCTGCAGTATTTCGGAAGGTGTGCAATTGTAATCCGGGAAGATCACCCCATGCACTGGTGCTACGAAAGCCCATGCCTCTGGTATCCTTTCAATGAGAAGGGGGTGGGGGGTAGACGAGACACGCACAGCGTTTCCCTTGCGGGAGCGAGCAGCGGCGCCATCTGTTTCAAAAGCGCGAGCAAGATAATTAAAAACAGATGGCGCTGCTGCTCGCTCCCGCAAGGGAAACGCCAAACGTGCACGAGTGCCAATACAGAACAGTGCAAAACATGCACAAGTTTGAATCAAAGTCCTGAGCGATTCCAAAAGGTCCCCTCCTAAGCAACGCTTGCGCGCTGCATAGGCGAGACCTAAAAAAGGTCTAGGAGGAAGGCAAAAAGTTTAAGGAACTTGAGCCAAAAAAGGGCCAAGTCCAACACAGGTCTTTTCATATTCTTCAAATGCCTCTCATTGGGGTGTGGTCAGCTGTCACAGAAAAATGGTATGAACCCCATGTAATCAGGGCAGCCAAGAAAAGGGCTTAACACCTGGGCAGATCTATGGATCTTCCACTCTAGAGCGTCTACGCGATCTCCTAAAGAGGTTTAACCGATACAGTAGAAATCCTCCCAATGCGATTACCTCACTCAGAACTTCATCCAAATCAGTAAATTTGTTTGGTAGCTGTTTATAAGAATGAACCCTTGTTACTTGTGAATATTTTGCTCCTCAACATTCTGGTACAGTAATATATGTCTTCAGGTCAAGGTCACGTTCCTAAGAACCCCAACCCTCCACCACCTAACCTTAAACTTCAAAGCAATCAACCCAAGTAACTTGTACATGTACTAAACTTCTTACGTGATTAAAATAAGTATGAGAAGCTCTCCAGGACAAACTCGACCACAGTGTTTCTGAAAGTAAAACGAAAATGTGAATACTACGACACACACATTCTGCCTAATTCTTCAAACAATCACAGAACAACAAACTACTATCGACATTCTTCTTTACTACTGTCCACATGGCATATCCAAACACTAGAAGTTTACAGAGCCAAACTTCTCAACGCCGTTAATTTTTCAAGTCGTTTCCATGACCATTTCCTGAACACTACATCTCTCAACACTACATCCCAAACCTCTACCAATCTAGACAAGCAGCTAAACAAAACGACCTCACCCAGCACCCCACTCTCCAGACCCATATTGCAGGTCATCTTGGTGACTAGATCATCACCAAGAATGGTACCATAACTTTTCCCTCCACAAATATCTAACTGCCACGGTCAGAGCAAATTTTCACATGATCATCATCCAATCCCAAGCATGTATCGCTAACGGGCATTCCAAATGTCCATATATCTCCTGTTGATCAAGCAATGCAATTGCACCAGGTACAGTTGGAAATTACCTTGCTATGAATCCAGCTCTCTGCTGTCCACCCCTATCTACCATAATCCAATCTACCCGCTCCACTCTCCCACACTCTACATGCATGTTTAATCAGCATAAAAACCCCTTGTCAAGTAACCCAATCTACCCCACTCCTTCCCAACCTACCGCACTCCACTCAAATCTAACCAAGTCTGCTCCAATCCACTCCAATCTATCTCAATCTAATGAACCCCAATCAACCCCACTCCAATGTACCCCAATCCAACCCACTCCAATCGACCCCACTCCACTCTACTCCACCTAGTCCAATTTACCCTGCTCCACTCCAAACTCCGCTGCAATCTAACTCCTCTCCACCACAATCTACCCAACTCCACCACAATCTACCCCACTCCAAACTAACCAACTTCATCCCAATCCAATCTAACCTACTCCAATCTACCCCACCCCAATCCACCCTACTCCAATCTACTCCTACCCACCCCACTGCAATCTACCCCACTCCACTCTTCCATACTCCAGTCTACTCAAATCTACCCCACTTCACTTCACTCCAATCTACCCCACTCCAATCTACCAACTCCACTCAAATTTGGCCCACTCCACTCAAATCTAACCCACTCCACCCCACTCCAATCCAATCTACACCATCCCACCCCAATCCACCTTACTCCAATCTACGCCCCTCCAATCATCCCTCTTCAGTCTACCCCACTCTAATCCACCCAAACTATCCTACTCCCCCAATCTACCCCACTCCACTCTTCCCCAATCTATCTCACTCCACTCCAATCTCGACTCCACTCCAATATACCCAACTCCGCTCCACTCTATCCCAATCTATCCCACTCCACTCTACCCCAATCTACCCCACTCCACTGTACACACTCTAGTCCACCCAATTTACCCAATCCAGTCCACCTAATCTACCACACTCAACTCTACCCCAATCTACCACACTCCATTCTACTCTACCCAATCTACCTCACTCTACTTCACACTACCACATGCCACTCAAATCTACCCCACTTCAGTCCAATCTAACACACTCCACCCCACCCCACTCCCCCCCAATCTACCCTACCCCACCCCAAACTACCTTACTCCAATCTATCCCATCCAATCAGCCCCACTACGATCTACCCCACCCTAACCCAATCTGCCCACTCCAATCTACCTCACCCCATCTCAATCTACCCCACACCACTGTATCCAACTCCACTCCAACCTACTCCACTCCAGTATACCCCATTTCGAACTACCCCACTCCTATTTCATTCCAGTCTACCCTACTCCACTCCAATCTACTCCACGTCACTCCAGTCTACTCTACCATAATACGCCTAATCTATCCTACTCCTATCTACCCCACTCCACCCTAATCTACTCCACCCCAATCCACTGCACTCTACTCTTCTCTTCCACAATCTACCCCACTCCACTTTACCACAATACATGCCACTCCAATCTACCCCACTCCACCCCAAATCAATCTACCCCACTCCAATCTACTGCACGCCACTCTATTCTACTCGACTTCACTCCAGTCTACCCCACTCCACTTCATTCTACCCCAATACATCCCACTATTCCCCAATCCATCCCAATCTTCCTTGGTCAACCCCCCTCCACTCCAATCTATCCCAATATATCCTACTCTACTTTACCCCAATTTACCGAACTCCAATCTACCCCACTCCACCCTAATCTACCCAACTCCACCCAATCTACTTTAGTTCAATCTACCCCACTCCAATCTACAACACTAATCTACTCAAATCCCCCACTCCAATCTACCCCATTCTACCCCCACTCCACTCTACCCCAATCCAATCTACCCCATTTTACCCCCACTCCACTCTACCCCAATGTACCCCATTCCACTCTACCCCTCTCCAATCTACCCCACCCAACTCCATGCCACTAACTTTGAGCCATGCCTAACAGCAGCCACACTGGTGTGCAACATGGTTAAACACATTGCCACAGCCAATAGCTCTCGCATAGGCGAGATCTATTGGCTTTGCCAATGCTTCTTAGTTCTGGCTGTTGCCGGACCATACAGGGGTAACAAGTGCTATATAAATGCAAACCCTTTTCCCTCCTCTATCCCTCCGCTATCCTTCTCAATCCAAATAACTGATTAATATCCACCACTAAAATTACTTTCATATTTCACTATAGTGACTCACCACTAGTCCTTATGGGTTCCGGAGTAGCATGCTACTCACCAAGAAAGAGCTTCAACACCCTATTTGGGGTAACAAGCGCCATATAAATGAAAACCTTTTTTCCCCTCTTCTATCCCTCTGCTATCCTTCTCAATCCAAATAACTGACTAATATCCACCACTCATATTACTTTCATATTTCACTATACTAATTCACCACTAATCCTTTATGGGTTCCGGAGTAGCGTGCTACTCGCCAAAAAAAAGCGCTTCAACACCCCATCAGGGGTAACAAGCTCTATATAAATGCAAACCTTTTTCCCTCTTCTATCCCTCCGCTATCCTTCTGAATCCAAATAACTGACTAACCTATCCACCACTCAAATTACTTTCATATTTCCCTATACTAATTCAACACTAATCCTTCTTGGGTTCGGGAGTGGTGTGCTACTCGCCGAAAAAGCACTTTGACGCCTTGTATGGGGTAGTAAGCGCTATATAAATGCAATTACAATACATAATCTACAGAAAAAAAGCTCAAGAAGCACTTCTGAGAGAGCAGTTTGGGCTCCACTCTCAAGTTGATCTTCCTCCCTACAGATTTAATTGGGCAGAAATTGTGTGCCTCCACTGAAACTAGGTCTTCACAGATTAGGTTTGATAGAGTAGACCGGAGTTGGTTATGGAGACAAGCCAATGATCTTTAGGCCCTACAGGTTTATTGGGAACATGCATGTTCAATACCATAATAGGTCTGATTCCTGTAGTGTAAAAAGTTATGACAAAGGTCTGAATTATTTATTGTGAAAAGCATGTGTTAACTGTAATACCCATTTATGGGTGGATTGTTAGTGCACGGTCTTAAACCCTGTACACAATACTTTCTAATATTCTCACGTGGTTAAGGGTTGCTTTATGGGGTGCTTACATGTGAATAGGAGAATTGCTCAGGAGATGTTTAGGATACCCCAAACTCTATGCCTGAGCTTGCACTGTTCTTGGAACCAATTGTGACTGGGGGTAGAAGGTAGCAGGACTGCCGGTCTGTTCCAGCAGAAGTACCTGGTCTGAAATTAATAGTTCATCACATACAGAAAACACACCGAGCAAGCCAATAAGTTTACATTTTCATTGATAAGATATTGTGCCATTAGAAAGTGCATCTACTTCCTTACGTTTGTAAGAGGATAAGGCACTGCGTTTATTTGCAAAGTGCAGGATTGTTATTCGTAACAAATAAAACAGGAGAAAATGTATTATTCATAGTTGCACCAGGAGACAGGGTATTATTTAAGGGCAACAATTCAAGACAGACGCAGCATTTGTAAAGGCGACGGGCGGATCTGGGGATTCCTCGGTGCTCAGCAGGCGCAGACAAGAGCAGACTAGGCTGGCCTGGTCTCCTTATCGGATGTTGATGCAGTGGCGGTACGTCCATTAGGGCGCTGGGGCGTTGCCCCACTACACACAATCGGGGCGCTGTCAGTGTCACTAAATTAACTTAAACAACAGTTTAAGTTAATTTAACTTACTCCAGAGTCCACTCGAATATTTAATCCATCCAGGCCGGCCGGTCACCGGGCCACGCCCAAGGCAGTCAGGCGTGCAATGGCTCTGAAGGGGGTGAGGCACGCACTGGCAGCAGGCACAACAACACGCAGCAAGGGTCAGTGGTGGTGGTCTAGTGCGCATGTTCGGTTTTGGGCTGATCATTTTTCTGACCAGCCCGAACATGCGCACTAGGCTGCACATTAGGAGACCGAGGGTTGTTTCATGCCGCAGCCCCCAGTCTCCTAATGAGCGGGGAGATATCCCCTGCTCAAGCCAATCCTGGCGCTGCTGGAGGAGCGTCTGGATTGGCTGAGAGGCACGCATCGTTTGCCAATGCCAGGCCTCGCCGGCGCGCAGTCCTGAGCATTGGGCGCCACGCGTGGGTGGCACTGTGTAGGGCAGCTGGAGTGAAGTCGACTGTCTCAGAAAAATAAAATACTCGGGTGTACTCACATCTCCAACCGGGGTACAGCCAGAGTGATTGATCCTGATCTGCAGGAAGTTCCGGGAAACTGCTGAGGCTGCAGCGAGGGAGAGTAGCCGGGAGAAGGAAGGGAGCCGGGCTGGATACAAACTGCCCGAGAAACGCACCATGGGGGAGGTGAATCTAATAGAAAAGAGGGCAGTCAGGTGAGGATGTCTGCGTTAATGGGTCTGTAAAAAGTGTTAGGGGGCAGTCTGTGTGAGGGCGGGTACAGGGCCTCACAACACGGTATGAAAAAGAGAACAAATTGGCCATGTAACCAAACTGCCCTAAGGAGGAATCAGCCCCACACGAGCTACGTCCCTAAAAAAAGCACTTTTCTTATTTTGCACTTTGATGGGCACCTGATAAGGCTGTTGCTGATGCATTACATTTTTCACCTATACCGGCCCTGTCAAATCATAGTGGAATATCCTAACCATAAAATGCCCTTTGACTATTCGAACCTCCCTTCCCGTCATAAATGAGCCACACCGGGAAGATGGCTCAGCGAGTTATACGGGCTCCTGGCATCTGCTGCTGCGATCTACATTTCTAATCCCGGCAATGTCAACTCAGCCTTTCACTCTTCCACGGAGTTCCACTACACAGGACTATAATAATGGCTTCATTGTATACTACTCATGGATTGAAAAGAGAAAATGGGTGGCAGTGAGCACTATATAAAAACATTTACAGTTATGTTTGTCACGCGCTAATGGGCAGAAAATACGAAATGTTCTCGTTTGATCCCGGGATCCTTTACTTACAAAAAATCGATAAAATGCATCTCCAAACCGGACTAAATCTCAACCGAGGGACGCTTTACATTTTCGATGTTAAAGTGACGTGTGCACGTTATAGTCACTTAAAAAATAGACCTCCAGAATAAATACTGTGTGTTTATGTGGCCTGGTGAACGGGGTGCAGGGATGCAGCTGGGTCTGCACTTAGTGATTGGAGGTGGAGCGTGTCTCTTTAATCCACCCTCTGCCGTGTCCTCACTTCACCTTCTCCTTTCCCGGAAGTCCCTCAATGTGTTTTGTGTTCTAAAGTGCCCATCCCCTTTATTTTTTGAGGTAGTGTCGTATTTAGTATAGGGTACGTGAAAGCGTCACCCAACTTGGGGGACGACCTTCTGAGCACAACAATGACCCACACGCGTACGGGATCTACAAAGCTTGTAAATTGATACCAAAAAGTGTGAATAAAGTTTTTCAAAGTATCCAAGTACTTGTTTATTCCAATTTCGATATTACGTAATCCATATCGATTTTTTTTAACATCAAATTAAATCCATGGAAGTAAATCCTTCTTAACGTATCTCCCGATGCATTTCGGGCATCGTAGTGCCCTTCGTCAGGGAAGAGTATCTAAAGAATAAGTAAGCGGAGATAGTATGAGGGGAAACCACTATTCAGTACGAACCAATGATCACCAAATAGTAATGTGCCATGATAGTTACCAAAGTGCATGAGTGTCACGAAAAAATATCAAAGAGTGGAATAACGAACGTGCGATAAAAAAGTGATAAGATATATCAAACCAAAATTTCCACATGTGGTTGAACTGTGGTACGATGAAACATCGACCAGTTATATACAAAGGTGAAAGAAGACAATGTGGTTCTGTTTAAAACATTATCAGTGAATGCAGTCCCGCGGTGAATCACCAACGTGAATGAAATCAACATTACATGCGGCGTGAATACCTAAAGTTCGGTCAACGCTAATATTTATCAATTAAAGAGTTTTAACAGTGACAAGTGAACGAGTACTTACTTCTACAAAGATGTGAACAGCATCACGTCCTCAGAAACCAATGTGTAAAGCCAGTGTGGTTTAGACATGAGTTTAAAGTGGTGATAAATGCGATATAGAGAAAGGACTAAAACCAAAATGCACCAAAAGAAAGATCTCTTTGATCAGTGAGTGTTACTTCTGAAGCACACTACACATTTTTTCATTGGTTTACACTGATTTGCTGTGCGTGTTCAACCGTAAACCCTGTATTTAGTATAGGCTCAAGTGTTTTTTATTCTGAGGTACTCCTGGAATTAAATTGCAATATGAGTGACTTTCCAAAGGCTGTCTAAATTAAAACTCCACTTTGTGCGTCCCTCGTGCGATCCTGACCCTTTCTAGAAAGGTACACGGAGATTGTTTCTTGAAACAGAGTTCCCTTCATTACTTGTTCCCTTCTTCCCTTCCCTTTTCTGACTTTCTTTTGACCCCCACCCAAAACATCATGATATCTTCTTTCTCGTTGTGTTATTTATTAGCTTCTGTTCGGTCTTCTGACCTGTGAGTCCCAGATAAAAGTTAATAGCCCACGGGTACTTCTCTTTGGTGTCTTGTAACTTCCATTCCTGCTGATGTGATAGCTCAGATGGTTAAAATGCCTGCTGTAGCCATCTAATAGTTTCCTCCAGATCACAGATTTTATTCCTGACAGCACAGAGCCCAGAAACCCCGGTATGGCTTGTTGCAGGATATGTTATGCTTATCTCTGCCACAGCACAGATTTCAGATAACCTCCTAGCACTGGAAGGGACATGTTTTTAGTTGGTTTGAAGTCCAGTTTGGACTTGGCATTGATTGAATAAACAAAGGCAGGTGTCACTGAGTCCTAAATGCTGACCTCTTGCCCTTCCTGTGTTTAAAGCGATACTAAAGGGGATGATGGACGGAGCGCCTGAGCAAATCAAACACTCACCCCCAGTCAACTGATCTGGGTTTAATCCATCATCATTCTTTAGCTCACTCCACCACCCCAGTTCAGACATGGCCATATGCAAATCAGTCTGACCCTGTGCCTCATGGGAACAGTCCAGCCCGAACTGCCAAGCCATGTCTTCCCTGGACCGGAAACAAGCATCCTGGGACCGGTTTCTGGCTATTCAGCCGTCATCAGCCAGGCTAGCTTGAATCCAGTGGCAAAGTGAGCAAGGGACCCACGTCTGGGTATACCCTGCCAACTTAGGGCGAACAAAGCGATACCAAAGGGGATGATGGACGGAGCGCCTGAGCAAATCAAACACTCACCCCCAGTCAACTGATCTGGGTTTAAGCCATCATCATTCTTTAGCTCACTCCACCACCCCAGTTCAGACATGGCCATATGCAAATCAGTCTGACCCTGTGCCTCATGGGAACAGTCCAGCGCGAACTGCCAAGCCAGGTCTTCCCTGGACTGGAAACAATGGATTTAGGCCCAGATCTCTGTACTGGGGTGAATGTATGACATTGTTCTGCATTCTGTCCATCAACTGTTGTTTTTGCATTTTTCACCCCGAGTGGGACGGGTATGCCCAGACGTGGGTCCCGTGCTCTCCATGCCACTGGAATCAAGCTATCCTGGCTGAAGAGGGGTGAAACCCCGAAACCGGTCCTAGGATGCTTGTTTCCAGTCCAGGGAGGACCTGGCTTGGCAGTTCGGGCTGGACTGTTCCCATGAGGCACAGGGTCAAGACTGATTTGCATATGGCTGGGTTCAAACTGGAATGGCATGGTGAGCAAAAAACGATGGATTTAGGCCCAGATCTCTGTACTGGGGTGAATGTATGACATTGTTCTGCATTCTGTCCATCAACTGTTGTTTTTGCATTTTTCACCCCGAGTGGGACGGGTATGCCCAGACGTGGGTCCCGTACTCTCCATGCCACTGGAATCAAGCTATCCTGGCTGAAGAGGGTGAAACCCCGAAACCGGTCCTAGGATGCTTGTTTCCAGTCCAGGGAGGACCTGGCTTGGCAGTTCGGGCTGGACTGTTCCCATGAGGCACAGGGTCAAGACTGATTTGCATATGGCTGGGTTCAAACTGGAATGGCATGGTGAGCAAAAAAACGATGGATTTAGGCCCAGATCTCTGTACTGGGGTGAATGTATGACATTGTTCTGCATTCTGTCCATCAACTGTTGTTTTTGCATTTTTCACCCCGAGTGGGACGGGTATGCCCAGACGTGGGTCCCGTGCTCTCCATGCCACTGGAATCAAGCTATCCTGGCTGAAGAGGGGTGAAACCCTGAAACCGGTCCTAGGATGCTTGTTTCCAGTCCAGGGAGGACCTGGCTTGGCAGTTCGGGCTGGACTGTTCCCATGAGGCACAGGATCAAGACTGATTTGCATATGGCTGGGTTCAAACTGGAATGGCATGGTGAGCAAAAAAACGATGGATTTAGGCCCAGATCTCTGTACTGGGGTGAATGTATGACATTGTTCTGCATTCCGTCCATCAACTGTTGTTTTTGCATCTTCCTGTGTTTAGGCATAGATGATAAATGAGTGTTACTTGCTGGGCACCCCTCTTAAAGGTTCACTTACCCCAGTGGCTGGTTGAATACTCACATACACGGAGAAGTGGATGAAGGAGAGAGAACAATTTACAGGAAAAAGGGGGCTAGAGAGAGGGTGCACTGATGAAAGGGAAGAGAGATAGCGAGAGAACACAAGAGCAGTATTTATCTGAAATATCAGGGCACAGGTTAGAGACCACATGTGCGACACAGAAGACAGTTTATAGTTTCTCACACGTCCCTGTCGCATATGGGTGACCGACCCCCACCCCAGCTCCACCGGCCGGGTCCTAACAAGTGTCAGGTGGACAGGAGTCAGTGGCCATGGGCGACAAAGGCACCTATGGGTGGAGTGGTAGCTGAAGTTATTTTTTGTTTCTGTTTGGAACCCGGAACCTAGTTAGTTTAATATCCGGTTTGAAGTTTGAGTCCTTCGCTTAACTTGTGCTATGTAAAGTCACATATTTTGTGCAGGCAACTGGTGCAAGTGTCATGCAAGTGCTCCAGAGATACAATAGATTTGTATAGCACAGGATGTTGATTTTGTTAACCTTTCTACAAAAAAAACAATTTCTGAACCCCGAAAAAGGCCATCAATGTGAGGTGTGTGCTGCAACCTGTTTCTGCCATGTGAAGGGCCTCAAGAGCCCTCGAGTTCCTTCCTGGTTGTCTCTTATGAAGGGCTAAGAGCAAGGAAGTCATCAGGCAGTACAGGTGGCTTGGGGATGTATTTTCTACCTGCAGAGAGAGGAGAGCAAGCAGCCCTAAAGTGACAGGAGGGGATTTGTTTGTATGTGTAAAGGACATGTGTGCACTACAGTATGCATTCTCTTGCCCGGAATGTAGGACAGCAGGGCCTAGGGAAAGAGAGACTGAGGGAGAGCGGGAGCTTGGAGGTGGCGGAGACAGAGGCTGAGAAGAAACTTGAAGGTGGAGAAGGGAGAGACTGAGAGAGAGAGAGGAGCCTTGGAGTTGGAGTGAGAGACTGGCAGAGGCCATGGGACAGCTGAAACTTGGAAGCAGAGAAGAGAGAGTGCAGAGGCTTGGAAGTGGGGGAGAGAGAGGCTGAGGGGAAGCCGAGGCTTTGAGAAGGATGAGAGAAAGGTTGAGGAAGAGTGGAAGCTCAGAGGTGCTTTATTAACCTTCTTGCTTTCTCAAATTTGCTTGAAAGTGCCCCCCCCCCCCTTATGCCAGTAGGGCTCGCTCGTTATGCTCCCTCGTCACAGGCTACTCATCTCCTACTTTTACGCCACACCACTTTCGAATGTCACCACCCGCCACTGTGTTGATGTCTGTTTAACAAGGCATCCCAACACTGTTACAACTATTTCCTAGGATCGTTTCTAGCAAACAAGTTCCTAGTTACTGCTATATGATCTACAGCCACACTGTTTCTGACCTCAGTGGCACCCTCACTCGCGACTGCTCTCTCACTAAGTGCTACTTTCGCTTTAAAGGCCGGCAGGTTACAGTCCTCTGTCAGGGGCACAGGGCACATGCCAAGGGGCACAGGGCACATGCCAAAGGGGCACAGGGCACATGCCACGGAATGCCACAACCGAGGGACAGGAGCGTAGCAGGAAGCCGTCAGCTCAATTCGCAGCCCTTTTGTGTATTATATTATAAACAAAGGGTCTTGCCACCAGAGAAGTGAAGCTATCGATACCAACACCTAAAAGCCGAACAGTTCCACTTACAAGGTGCTTGCTGTACGCTCCGGTTTGCACACGCCCTCAGAGTCGATGTATCATCAGTCGTGTGTAACAAGCCCCAGCGCATCTCTTGCAATCCAGCAGACCTCGGTTATTGACAAGTGACGACTTACTGAGTCAGCCTCATCCACAAAGATTTTTAAGTACTAAGGAAATAGAAATCATACAAACGTCTCCTGCTTGCCTCTGGAAAAACGTACAGACATGTGGGAACAATTATTTTACTCAATTGTTTTCCCTACATGAGAAATCGCTGCTAATACCTACACTTTAAAGACTCAGATAATAATAATACAAAAAATATACCGAAATTGAAATACTTAACCATGATTGCAATGCTTATTACTATAATTCCGGAGTTTTAAGCTGAAATGTAAAAAAAAAAAAAACCATAAGCAAAACCAAATGGCCTCGCCCTTAGGACATATTGGCTTTGCCAATGTTTTTTAGCCATGCTGTGCAGAATGGCTCAAGAAAAAAAACGTATAAAAAAAAAAAAAAGAGGATCTATGACGTGGCGGTCGCGCCATTTTGTAGGCGCGCACACATCATGCATGTACGCCCCTAATAAATGACATGAGCAAATTTAGTTATATTTACCGAGTTGGATCAGTAAATAAACAAAAGAATAAGTAAAAGTGAGTGAAGCAACACGGAAGGGACATGTGCAGGGAAGCAAAAGGGGGATGAAAGCAACATGCAGGGTTACGGTGGACAGGAAAAGCAACATTAAAAATATTGGGGCAGCCACACAAAGCGAGGCTGGGAGAAGCACATGCGGGCGAAAGCAACATGGAAGGGGGGGGAGGAGAAGCAAACGGGTGATAGAGAGCAATAGAGAGTGCAGGGAGAGATGTACATGAGGAGGACAGCTGGAAAACACATGCACTCTCATGGAGAGCTTAAGCCAATAGAAAAAAGAACTGCTTGAAAAGCAAGCAGTGGAAGCATAAAACAGTCAATCAAATGTGGCGGCAAAAACGCTGTGCTCCACAGAAAAACAAAGACATGATTGACAAGATGGGACACAAATAAGAAGCAGGAGTGACAGGAAAGCCAACCAGTGGTACGCAATGGGCAGGGTCCCTGTACGTTCTTGGTAAGCCCACAATGCGTTTCAAAAGTAGGCTGTAGCTAAAAAAACAACACAGATGCCATGCTAAACCTAGACCCAATGATCTCCCAAGTGCCAATCCTGAGCCTATTGTTAATGTACTGCTACCTCTCAGCCCTACGGCTACTCCATCACTACGCCTAACCCTTGGCTTGGCTGTAGCCCGGGCTAGCCCTAAAACTATAAAGTTTTCACAGATCCTAACCCTAGCACGGTGCCCTGACCCTAAGACCAACTCTAAACAAAAGTCCTATACAAAAGGATAATGTGAACCTTCATTACCTCCCGTCCCTCCCTCGCCTTCCTTCAATACCAATGAGGCCCCGCCTCCCACCCAGACCCACCCCCAGCATAAAAACTCTGCCCGCCCCCACCTCCACCTGTTTTTTTCTGTCTCCCTAGTGAGACTTACCTTCAGTTCCTCCTTGTGGCGGTGCCGGGGAGTCTTCGAGTTGGTTCTCTGCGACGGCGGTGCCCTCGACGGAGTTCTCCTGGCGATGCCTCCTCTCCTCGTCTCCCTCGTGGATGGGGGCGGAGCGGTGGCTCAGGATGCTGCTGCGTTGTTTGGCGGTCCTCCTGTGGCTGGGGCTGTGTTTCCGGGTCGGGCTGTTTTGGATGCCTCCTCTCGGACTGCACTCTTCTGGGAGACCTGGTAGGACGGGTTTGTGCCCGGTCTTTTATTTTAGATGGCGTTTTTGTGGTTTTAACCTGTTTTTGGCTGTTTCCTGGCCTGGGCTTTCATTGGAGGGTTCCTGCTGGGTTTTTCTCTACATTTAGGGGTCGGGATGTTGCTTCTCCATTCCTCTGCTGCCATGGGTCGCAAAAGGGTGTTCAAGCGGAACAACCTGGTTTCTTCTTCCTCTACTGATGGTTCTCCTGTTCCCCCCAAGCGCCCTCGGGGTCGCCGGGGCCTTTCTGGGGGTGATGTGCCTCTCATGTCCAAGGATGAAGTGCAGGGCATGATTGAGGCTGCGGTGGCTAAGGCTCTTTTGGCTCGTCCGGTGCCTGCTGCTCCTTCGCGTCCTCGCTCGCTGGATCCTGCTGGGGCCGTTTCCCTGTCGGACGAGGAGGGTCCTTCTACCTCCTCGGGGGGGGGGGGGGGAAGTATATCTCCAGGGAGGAACGCTGGGATGTTCTGGCTCATGTGCGGGACAATTTGGGGTTCCCTCCGTTCCAGCTGGGTGAGGGAGATGGTAGTCTTTTTCCTCAGTATGCTTCTCCCTCCAAGTTGGGCATGCCCTTTCAGGGTCCGGTCAAGGACATGGTGTTGCGGGAGTGGCGTGAGGTAGATAAGTTGCAGGTCCCTCGCTTCCTTCAGAAACTGTATCTTTTGGAGGGGGAGGATCCCTTGCCTCACAGTTTGAAGCTTGACTCTATCCTGGCCACTCTGATTGGCAAGACTGCGATTCTGCCTGAGGATTGTACCCCGACGGATGCTACTGATCGGAAGGTGGACTCTGGCCTTAAGCGCTCCTTTGCTGCTGGGAACCTGGCGCTGCGGGCTAGCCTTTTCTCTGCCTACTCTGCGCAGTCTCTGGTGCAGGATTTCGGAAAGTTGGCTGCCGCGGTTCAGGAGGGGTCTGACTGCTCTGACCTCCTGGCTGCTATGGAGCAGCAGGCTCGGCTGCTGGCGGACATTTCATCTGACGTAATCAAGTCTTCCGCTATGTCCACTGGAGCTTTGGTGGCTGCGCGTCGTTCCCTCTGGCTCCGGTCCTGGAAGGCTGATCCTGGTGAGAAGGCGGCTCTGTTGAAGTTGCCTTTTGATGGGCTGGCGCTGTTTGGGGAACAATTGCCTGCCCTGATTTTGAAAGCTTTCAAGGAGCGGAAGCATGCCTTGCCCTATAAGGGCGGTTCGGCTCCATCTGGCAGGCCTTGGAATAGGGCCCCTCGTTCTTCCCCTAAGCGTGATTCTCGTCAGTCTTTCCGCAGGCGGAGGTTTCCAGCCCCGTTTTTCTCCCAAGCACGCTGCCTCCGCGTCTAAAGGCCCTGCCAAGAAGGGTCCCTGACAACTACTGTCTGGCCGCTTCCCTGCCGGTGGGTGGTCGTCTTCGGAGTTTTCTTCCTCGGTGGCAGCAGGACGTTTCGGACGGCTGGGTCCTGAGCACTGTGGGTCTTGGGTACGTGATCGACTTTGTGCTGGTCCCGCCGGATTCGGGGGTTCGGCTGACTCCGGTGCCTGTCTCCGGTCCCCGCAGGGTGGCTCTGCTGGACGGGGTGTCCTGTTTGCTTGCCAAGAATGCCATCTGCCGGGTTCCTGTCGCGGAGGTGGGGACGGGGACCTACTCCATTCTGTTTCTGGTGCGGAAGGTGACCGGCGGCTTTCGGCCTGTCCTGGATCTCAAGTGGGTCAACTCCTGGATTCGGCCCGTTCACTTCCGCATGTTGACCCTTCAGGCCATCATTCCTCTTGTTCAACCTGGCGACTTCCTGGCTTCCTTGGACCTCGAGGACGCCTATCTCCACGTCCCTGTGGCCGCTTCTTCTCAGCGTTTCCTGAGGTTCGCTGTGGGAGACGCCCATTTTCAGTTTTGCGTGCTTCCTTCGGCCTCAGGTCCGCGCCCAGGGTTTTCACGAAGGTCCTGGCGCCTCTCATGGCTCTCCTTCATGCAGAGGGGTTTTCATTCACCCTTATCTGGACGACCTCTTGCTGCATGCTGCGGGGGAGTCTCTTTTGCTCGCTCACATTGGGAGGGCCTTGGAGGTTCTTCAGGGGCACGGGTTCTTGGTGAACTGGGGAAAGTCTTCTTTGGTCCCCTCTCAAGACATGGTGTTCATCGGGGCTCGTTTTCAGACTTTGCTCGGCCTTGTTACCTTGTCCGACAAGCGCTTGCTCTCTCTTCAGTCCCAGGTTCGGGCCCTCTTGTCCCGGGAGGCTTCTCCGGCGGTCCAGTGGCTGCGGGTGCAGGGGCACATGGCTTCCGTGGTGTTTCTGGTTCCTTGGGCTCGTTTTCATCTCCTTCGATTGGCCAACTGGATCCTGTTGGGGTGGTCTCCGGGGTCTCAGAGTCTCCTGTCCCTGCTGCCCATGTCGGACCGGATTCGGGGGGAGCTCTCCTGGTGGCTCTGCCGGCGTCATCTTCTGGCCGGGGTTTCCCTGGCTCCTCCGGCTCCGCTTGTGGTGACTACGGACGCCAGCCTGTCCGGTTGGGGTGCTTGGCTGGGGTCGGATCAGGTTCAGGGGTGCTGGTCCCTGCTGCACTCACGGAGGTCCTCCAACTGGCGGGAGTTGAGGGCGATTTGGCTTGCCCTGGTGCACTTTCAGGACTCTCTGCAAGGTCGTTGGGTGTTGATTCAGACGGACAATCTGGTGGCGAAGTCCTATGTCAACCGTCAGGGGGGGACCCGGTCCCGGTCCTTGGACTTGATTGCCAGCGTCATCTTTCAGTAGGCTCAGGTCTGGGTGCTGGGTCTGTCGGCTCTCTACATTCGGGGGGTGGACAATGTGAGGGCGGATCTGTTAAGCGGGGAGATTCCGTCCTCTCGGGAGTGCTCTCTCCTTCCCGGTGTGTTCGTCCAGTTGGTGAGTCGTTGGGGCCTCCCTGTGGTGGACCTGTTTGCGGATCCGGGGAATGCCAAGGTGGTCCGGTTCTGTTCTCTGGGCAGGTGTCCCGGGTCTCTGGGGGTCGACGGCTTGACCTGTCCTTGGCCTCGGGGTCTGCTGTATGCCTTCCCCCCCTTTCCGCTGCTCCGCTCCTTTCTGGTGCGGGTCCGCAGGGACTGTGCTCAGGTGTTGTTGGTGGCTCCCCGCTGGCCGCGGGCGAATTGGTTTACTCTCCTGTCCGGGCTGTGTTGCGACCGGGAGTGGGTCCTTCCTCTGGTTCCGTCCCCTTTGGAGTTTCCGGCCCTTCCTCTGGATTCTCTGCGGAGGTTGCACCTGACGGCCTGGCGGTTGAACGGCAGGGCTTAGCTGGGTTGGGGGTTCCTGCTCCTTTGGCTGTTACTTTGCAGGCTTCCCGTAGATCCTCTACTCTGCTTTCCTATGCTAGGCATTGGCGGGTCTTTTCGGCCTGGTGTGCTGGCAAGGGTGTTGATCCCACGGTTGCTGACCTCTTTGTGGTGATGCAGTTCCTTCAGGATGGGGCTCTTCTGGGGTTGTCGGTGGCTTCTCTACGGGTGCAGTGGGCGGCTATTCAGGCTTTTCGGGGCTCCTGGCGTAATTTGCGGGATGACGGGGCTCTGATGCCTCGTTTTTTTCAGGGACTGTTGAATTTGTTTCCCCGCCCTGTTCGGTCCTTCCCTTCGTGGGATTTGCATTTGGTGTTGGATGTCCTGTCTGGTCCTCCCTTTGAGCCCCTTGAGGGTCTTGAGTTGCGTCTCTTGACCTTTAAGACCTGTTTTTTGGTGGCTATCACTTCGGCACGGCGCTTAGGGGAGTTGGGGGCCTTGTCTTGTAAGTTTCCCTTCTGTAAGGTCTTTTCGGATCGGGTGGTTCTGGTTCCGGTTCCGTCCTTTGTCCCTAAGGTCAGTTCGGCTTTTCACCTCGGGCAGGAGGTGATTTTGCCTGAGTTCTGTCCTGCTCCTTCCTCGGCTGAGGATTGTCGCTTGCATTGTTTGGATGTCCGTCGGGCATTGCTGTGGTACCTGCAGGTTGTCGAATCCTTCCGGGTGGGGGACTCTTTGTTTGTTAACTTCGGTCCGGCTCGGAAGGGTGTTAAGCCTTCCACGGCTACTTTGAGTCGTTGGATTCGGTCCGCGGTCTTGATGGCTTACCATCTTAAGGGGGTGGCTCCTCCTGTGGGGGTTCAGGGGCGTTCCACTCGCAGTATGGCGGCTACGGTGGCTGAGTTGCAGGGGGCTTCTGTGGTGGAGATCTGTAGGGCGGCGACCTGGTCTTCTCCCTCTACGTTTGTCCGTCACTATCGTATTGCGAGCCTGGAGCGTTTGGATACTGTTCTGGGCCACAGGGTTTTGTCCTCTATGCGGGACCAGGGATGTTGATCTGATGTGTTTGGGGGCACTGTATTAAATTTTGGTGTTTCTTTCTCACTCAGTTGTCCGTCTCTGTTTTCTTCTGCTTGCTATGTCCTCATTGGTATTGAAGGAAGGCGAGGGAGGGACGGGAGGTAATGCTTCCATTTCTAACGATAATGGCATTACTCCTAGTCCTACTCCCTCGCCTTCCTTCGAGGACCCTCCCTCCCGGTGCGGTTCAACTGAGTGCTGGCTCGGCTTGTTTACGTACAGGTGGAGGTGGGGGCGGGCAGAGTTTTTATGCTGGGGGTGGGTCTGGGTGGGAGGCGGGGCCTCATTGGTATTGAAGGAAGGCAAGGGAGTAGGACTAGGAGTAATGCCATTATCGTTAGAAATGGAAGCATTTTCAATTTTGACAATTTCACTTTTTAAAAAACGACATTAACATGTAACAATTCAAATCTATCTTCTCTGTATTTTTGGTACGTATGTGTTTAATTTTATATGTCATGACAGCCTAGACCGTGGCCTAGAGCAGCGCTTTCCAACAAATATTTCTTAATTGTAAACCCATTTATTTCACTAAAGAGGTTTAAAAAAACAATCTGCTGGCTGTAGGGAAAAGCGTAAAACAAAGATATATCATTATTTTCCGTGCAAATGCTCGGGCTTGCTATTGGGACTTACTCTAAGACCAGGATAGCGCTGAAAAGGGCGGAAGTCCGATAGTTTGGGGACAGGTGATGGGGGAAAAGTGTATTTGTTACTTGCGAGAAAGGTATCTTCTCTAGGTCTGCAAACACTTTACAGACTTCTAGGCTCCGAAGACACCGGTGACCAAAGACGCAGACAACAGTGAGATGAGCGCCTTTTGGGTGTCTGTGGATTCCAAAACCTTAGACTAAACTTATACTGTAAAATGCCGAATAATTTGCCCTGTCTGCTTTAAATGCCTTTCCCCAGTCTGTGGAAATAGCTACAATTTAAACACAAACCTATCCAGAGTTCATATTGCCAGGTATATGCATAAGCAAGGCAAAAAGCCAAGGCTGAGGCAATTCATGAGCAAATGCAGACAATCTACGAAGAACCAGCTGGCAAAGGAGCACATCACAGCACTAGGAATCCATTTTAGGTCTCACCTACAAACTGCTTTTGTGGTCTTTAGGCACACCTATTGTTTCCAGTACAGAACAAACACTTGGATAGGGCTTTAGGTCAGTCCCTTTCTCATGATTGGAGAGTTCTTTTGTCTATTCCATGTGTATGCTCTTGAGTCAATGGCCTTATTCTTGTGCTTGACCTACCTAGGAGCATTTCGGTCTGGGCAATCGGGCAGTGCATAATGGGCTGGCCTGACAGATCAGTGTGTGAGCCGCTATTTTAGCCATTGTGGGCCAGTTTTAAGGCCAGGTGGGCTGGTTTTTACAGTTTCCCAGATATATATATATTTTTTTTAGATATCTGCTTTGCTAAAGGGGTCACTCTTATTTTGGTGCCCGGGCCTATTTTTTGTTCCAGTTCAACCCTGCTTCGGTCTAACTGCATTCTGTCTGGATGAGCTGTACCATTCCACTGCTGACTTAAGGGGATTCTTTTTAGGTCTGGCATTAGCCAAGACCTTTTCATTTTACTAATATATGTAAAATATACTTAAAGGGGCTTTGAGCCAGCCCACTTCATCTATTGGTCTCCTATTGTGTCATTCACATTTTTCTTCCACCCACTACAGCATACAGACTTGAGGGCAATGGGTCAGCCCACTCCAGCCATAGGCTAACTTTACTATGAGTGATGCCATTGTGCTGTTTCACAAGTAGCACATCCATACACAAAGTAGACCCTGGCACTGATCAAAATTATGACAGGTTGCTTTTTAAAAGCAAAAACATATTTTTGCTTTAGCCAACTTTCTATTTAGATTGACAAGGGCCCAGCAGCATCCCCAATAAAACAGTTGTGTAAAAATCATGATAAAATTAAAGAAGCATTGATAGAGCCAAAAGGATGGCAGCCACTGCCAGACCTATTAGCTTTGCCTATGCTGGTTTCCTGATGGATGCAGCACACCACCGGAGCGCGCATGTGTTTAATTGCACTCTTCACTGCTTCTTACTGTGCCGCCCTATGTGCTCTCTTTTGACTCCCCTCCCTGATGCTACATATATATCTATCAAGCAGGCTGCTGTATGTTTTTTTCACTTTTTCCTTTTAGTTTGTCATAATAAAAATGACCATGTGTCATAATAGAAAGACAAATTTAAAATTCACCATGTGCATCACAGTGGATGTGCACAAGTATAACGTGCATGGATGCATGACCCAAGCATGTGCTTCTGTCACAACACCAGTGTATGCATTTGTGTCCAGCTTGAAATGAGTTTTCTTTAGTAGCACACCCTTTTGAGGATTGCAGCCCAGGTGGCCCTATGCGCCATGATGCATGCATTTGTTTGGAAATGACAATCAAAAAAGCATTAGCAAAGCCAATAACTTGGCCTTTTAAAACAGAGAACTATTGGCTTTGTCAAATAAAGATAGAGATGAACGAAAGGTTCCGATTGAACATAAAACTTGACTGGGTAGATTATCTATGGCACAAGTCTTGCACGACAGCATCCTACCATCTGAACAGATGACCTGCTCTGGTGGTAACAGCTCGGGGCTGTAAATCTGTGCTCAGTCGAGAGACTCGAGGTTATAATAAGAACAACATCTTGTTTGGTTGTATATCACTTAATAGCACAGTCCGTATTGCAGTGCTTTAAAATAGGTGTTCCTGGTACTCTACTCAGTGCTGAATTTCATGAACACCAGAAGGATGGAAATCTTAGTCAGCCCCAGAGAGATCTTCTGTAGACCGGGGAATCTTACATTCCTAGTTTTGGTAAGGATTCACGGTTAGGTGTTGTGAAATGTGCTCTTCTGCCTCCGTTTGTGCTTGTGCTTAACCAACTGGAATTGGGTAACCTTGTGCAAAATGTTGTGTTATGCAATCCCCTTTCTGCGGTATTTCAATACCGGCATTCTTTTAAGAAGCATTGGCAAAACCAATATATTTTATATGTGTTAACACATGCAAACACATGCACATTTACATGCATAAGAACATTAACACCATGGCTGGTGTCTTCACCAATACTGGTGTGCCCCAGAGTGACAAGGATTCCCAAAGTCCAAAGGCAATGGTATTTTACCATTCAGTTACCCATTTCCCACTAGCCACACTGCGCTTTTTGGTCATTGTTAAAACTATAGCACCATACCAAGGATGTCTGTGTTATCATCGGTAGGCACCAATCTACAATGGCTTGAATACAGCACCAACCCTGGGTGGTGCTGCGGAGAGGAAGCGCAATGCAGGTCCAACCTACCCTAAAGGAAAAGCTCCACCTGCATCAAAATTGGGAGGTGAGAGCGGCCACACCAGTCTCCTCCAAGGCTTGCATGCGCTCTGGGGTCTACCCTGAAGAGATGATGAGTTTACTGCAGAGGCAGTGACACATAACAGGTTGATGGCGGTGTAGTTTACCGTCATCTTTACAATATTGTACGAGTGTACTATGGGGAAGAGAGGTGGATGTTTGTGTGAGTGTGTTTTCACTGCTAGTGCTTGTGCTGTGTTGTGTATGAAGAAAGCTTGCGTTGCTGCTGCATGTGCTGTAATTTTGCAGACTACTGAAACGAAAAAAATAAACCAAGAAAGGATTGCTTTACGTTTTTTATCTACAGTTCACCTGTGAGACAGACTTTAAAGAGAAATGATTCTGGGTGCCTGAGATGTAAAACAGTCCATATGAGGTGAAGTGTATAACAAGCATTGGCAAAGCCAATAAGTCTTGCCTATGTGAGAGCTATTGGCTTTGGCAAGGTGTTTTAGCCGTGTCGTACAGCAGAGTACAGTTTTATAGAGAGGCATGGTGTAGAGTACAATGGCGTAAACAGGTGTAGAGTATAGAGGCAAAGAATGATGTGGAGTAGAGTGGCATGGCGAAGAGTGGGGTGGCGCAGAGGGCATTGCATGGAGCAGAGTGGCATAGAGTGGAGTGACGTAGAGCAGAGTGGGGTGGCATTGAGTGGAGAAGGTGGAGTGGCACTGTATGGAGTGGAGCAGAGTGGTGTGGGGTGGAGTGGAGTGGGTTGGTGTGGAGTAGAGTAGCATGGAATAGAGTGGCGTGGAGTAGAACAGGGTGGCGTGGCATAGAGTGGAGAAGGTAGAGTGGCACTGTATGGAGTGGTGTAGTGCAGAGTGGTGTAGAGTGGAGTGGCGTAGAGTTGAGTGGCATGGAGTAGAGTGGCATGGAGTAGAGTGGCATGGAGTAGAGTGGCATGGAGTAGAGTGGCATGGAGTAGAGTGGCATGGAGTAGAGTGGCATGGAGTAGAGTGGCATGGAGTAGAGTGGCATGGAGTAGAGTGGCATGGAGTAGAGTGGCATGGAGTAGAGTGGCATGGAGTAGAGTGGCATGGAGTAGAGTGGCATGGAGTAGAGTGGCATGGAGTAGAGTGGCATGGAGTAGAGTGGCATGGAGTAGAGTAGAGTGGTGTGGAATGGCATATGTTAGATTGGTGTAGAGTGGAGTGGCACAGAGTTGAGTTGCATAGAGTGGAATGGCATAGAGTGACATTGAGTGGGGTGGAGTGGAGCAGAGTGGAGTGTCCTAGAGTGGCAAGAGTAGAGGGACGGAGCAGAGTGGACTTGCATTGAGTAGAGAAAGTAGAGTGGCATTGAGTGGAGTGGAGTACCATGGTGTAGAGTAGAGTGGGGGGGTGTGATGTGGTGAGGCGTAAAGTAGAGTGGCATAGAACATAGTGGAGTAAAGTGGGGTGAAGTGGAATACAGTGGAATGGCGTACAGTGGAGTGGTGTAGAGTGGCATAGAGTGGGGTGCAGAAGAGTAGCGTTGAGTAGAGTGGGGTGGAGAAGAGTAGTGTTGAGTACAGTGGCGTGGTACAGAGTAGAGTGGTGTGTCGAAGAGTAGACGTGTAGAGTGGCATAGAGTAGACTGGTGTAGAGTGGAGTGGCACAGAGTTGAGTTGCGTAGAGTAGAATGGCGTTGAGTAGCAAATAGTGTAGTGGAGCAGAGTGTAGTGGTACGAGTAGAGTGGCGTGGACTAGCATAGAGTGGAGAAAGAGTGGCGTAGAGTAGAGTGGTGTAGAGTGGCGTGGAGTGCAGTGGTGCAGAGTAGGGTATGGTGGAGAAGAGTGGCATATAACAGTTGGGTAAAATGGAGTCAAGTGGAGTACAGTGGTGTGTAGTGGCATAGACTATAATGAATTTGAGTAGACTGGCGTAAAGTGGCACTGTATGGAGTAGAGTGGGATAGAGAGGAGTAGAGTGGCATAGGGTGAAGTAAAGTGGCGTGATGTAGAGTGGCAGTGGCATTGTGTGGAGCAGAGGGGCATGGATTGCTGTGGAGTGGTGTAGAGTAGCGCAGAACTGGGTGGAGTACAGTAGAGTGAAGTGGTGTAGTGTAGAGTGGGGTAGAGTGAAGTGGTGTAGTGTAGAGTGGGGTTGAGTGGAGAAGCGTACACAGAGTGACATGGAGTGGCATAGAGTGGCGTACAGTAGAGTGGCGTGGCATGGCATAGAGTGGCGTACAGTAGACTGGCATGGCAGAGTGGAATGGGAGTGGCATTGTGTGGATTGGCATGGAGTGTCGAAAAGTTGAGCGGCGTGGAGTCGAGTGGTTTAGAGTAGAGTTGCATTGAGTGGCATTGTGTGGAGTGGCATAGCATAGAGTGGCGTAGAGTGCAGTTGATTGGTGTAGAGTAGGGTGGAGTGGCATAGAGTCGAGTAGAGTGAAATTGAGTAGTGCAGAGTGGAGTGGTGTTGAGTAGCGAGGCGTGGACTAGAGTGCCATAGAGTGGGGTAGAGTGGAGTACAGTGGCGTGGACTGGCATAGAGTGGAGAAAGTAGAGTGGCATAGAGTGGGGTGGTGTGGCATTGTAGAGTGGAGTACTGTGGTGTAGAGTAGAGTGGTGTGGCGTAGAGTAAAGTGGAGTAAAGTGGGGTGAAGTGGAGTAAAGTGGGGTGAAGTGGAGTGGAGTGGAGTACAGTGGAGTGGCGTACAGTGGAGTGGCGTAGAGGGGCATAGAGTGGGGTGGAGTAGAGAAGCGTTGAGTAGAGTGGCGTGGTACAGTGTAGAGTGGTGTGGCGAAGAGTAGAGTGGTCTAGAGTGGCATAGAGTAGATTGGTGTGGAGTGGGGCAGAGCTGAGTTGCGCAGAGTAGAATGGCATTAAGTAGCATATAGTGGAGTGGAGCAGAGTGGAGTGGCAAGAGTAGAGTGA
Source organism: Calotriton arnoldi (assembly GCA_963921515.1). Lineage (NCBI taxonomy): Eukaryota > Metazoa > Chordata > Amphibia > Caudata > Salamandridae > Calotriton > Calotriton arnoldi. The sequence continues at coordinate 751,216 of CAWUFW010006290.1, forward strand.
CTGAGTAGAGTGGCGTGGACTGGCACAGAGTGCAGAAAGTAGAGTGGAGTGGTGTAGAGTGCCACTGAGTGGAGTGGAGTACAGTGGTGCAGAGTAGGGTATGGTGGCGCAGAGAAGAGTTGCATAGAATAGAGTGGAGTAAAATGGGGTGTAGTACAGTGGTGTGTAGTGGCATAGAGTATAATGAATTTGAGTAGAGTGGTGTAAAGTGGCACTGTATGGAGTAGAGTGGCATAGAGAGGTGGCATGGCATAGAGTGGCGTACAGTACAGTGACATGGCATGGCACAGAGTGGCGTGGAGTGGGAGTGGTATTGTGTGGATTTGAGTGGCATGGAGTGTCGAAAAGTTGAGCAGCGTGGAGTAGAGTTGCATTGTGTGGAGTGGCGTAGAGTGCAGTTGATTGGCGTAGAGTGGTGTGGAGTGGCACAGAGTAGAGTGATATGGAGTAGCGCAGAGTGGAATGGCGTCGAGTTGAAGCTTGAAGTAGAGTGCCATAGAGTGAGGTGGAGTGGAGTACAGTGGTGTGTAGTGGCGTAGAGAAGAGTGATGTAGATTAGAGTGGCGTAGAATGAAATTGCATAGAGTAGTACAGTTGTAGGTTTAAGTAACTAAAGCGTCAATAGAGACAGCAGACAGGGTGAAAGCAACATAAATGAGTGGTGTAGAGTGGCATAGAGTAGGGTGGAGTAGAGTAGCGTTGAGTAGAGTGGTGCGGTCCGGAGTAGAGTGGTGTAGAGTAGAGTGGTGTAGAGTGGCATAGAGTAGACCGCGTAGAGAAGAGTGATGTAGATTAGAGTGGCGTAGAATGAAGTTGCAAAGAGTAGTATAGTTGTAAGTTTAACTAGAGCGTCAATAGAGACAGCAGACAGGGTGAAAGCAACATAAATAAGCAGCCCTATGCCTGTGTTGAAAGTAGGAAAGTACATTACATGTCCATGACAAATACTGAAACGCTCAAAAAATATTTTAAAAATAGTGCCTTGCATAAAGACAAAGAAGAAGAAAGATGAGGAAGAGCACATGTACTTGGTAGATGCTCCAGGGAGGCGGTAATAAAAGAGAGTAAGGGAAGCGTACGGGAACTAAGCAATCAAAGATTACAAATGAGTGATACCAAAAGCAACCAATTGTATGCTGTGGGTGGGTTGCAAGCCCACTGAATTGTAAACTTAGTCTTGTAGCACAGCGCATGGGCTGTGTAGATGAGACCAAAAAGGCAGTGAATAATAGCATGAGGGGGGAGGCAATTGCTCCCATCGCTGCAGTCAGTTCCCACTTAATGTATATTGTGAAGAATTGTTAACAGGCCAGCAGACAGCTGCACGTTTCGCGCAAGACCTGAAATTTATATAATAACCTCCCAGGTTCAAACACTTGGAAACCTCTTTCTAGAAAAGAGTTTCACTGGGCGGATTATCCTGATTTGTGTCAGAACAAGACACGTTAAATACAGAGTGAACTATGTTACACCTGTTACGAAAGAATGGCTTAATCGCATGTTCATCACTGCTGGCCAGAGGCAATTTAAGAAACATTAACAACGCAATTAGTTTAGGCTTTTTTACAGTGGAAATGTCTTCTTAAGCTTTTGTAAGACATACACTACAATACCCTAGGGGCGGCTGCAGCAGTGAAAGATTTAATCGCACACACACAACAGATACAGGACACAACAGAAATGTAAGGTTCCCTTACACTGAACAGGTACCATACAGACAGCAACATTTGAAGCAGTAAACCATCATTTTCGAGCAGGAAGGAGAGTATCTTTCCCTCCTCTTTAGAATATCGGGATAAGAAGAATATTAGATGTTCACATTTCCGAAAGTAAACTATGATTGATCTTATGTTTATTTTTTTTTCACTTTTCACTATACTTTATCATAGAAAGATGACCACTATTGGGGAGCGGTCCCCATGGCAAGGTATAAGGAAAGTAAAAATGTTAAATAAATTGGAAAAAAATATTAGTAAAAATATTTTGAGGCTAATTATTAATGTGCATTAATGGTATACATTTATTTCACATGTAAAATAAAAGAAATGCTATAACACTATTAACATAATTTTGAAGTAAGTATTTAAATAATTTAAATATATTAAATGAACATTATTGAAAATGTAAAAAAATAACCCACCTAAAGTAAAATCTTTATATTTATTTATTAGGTTCAATAAATTTCAAAATGCTAGGTATAGAATTAATTAAAAAATAATTTAATAATTTTTTAGAAAAATACAATTTACATTTGTTTTTAAATGAAAAAAAGCTTATTAAAATATTTTGACAGAAATGTAAATGTAAACAATAAATATTTTAACATTAAGTTAAATATATATATATATACACACACATATACACACACACACACACACACACACACACATACAAACGTTTAAATAAATGAATTTATTTTAACATTATTTCATATAGGGTTCTTTTTTAAATCCCTGCCTTGATTATTTTCTATAGGAGGTTGCTGCAGTTTTGGTGATTGGCCAGGAGTGGTGCTGGACTACTGCTCCGGTTTGGCAGTAGTAAATTACAGTCGTAAATTTGGCTCCACCCCTGTTTCAGGCACATAGATCCGTGTGCGGTCTGTGCGAGTATCTGGCATGTGACTGAACACATGCTTTTGTGTGTAATTATATCAAGCATCTTTCAGCACGTTTACTGGAACCTAATGGTCTGTTAGATATGTTTTTTTATGACAGAATGATCCAGGAGTAGGGATCGGAAGTTCCTACATTTTTAAAATCAGCTAAATTACCAAAAAAGACCAGATACAAGACTGTCCGAGATTTCTCCAATAGACTACAGCCCTTTGTCAAACAAGCTGGGTTTGCTTGTTTTTATTATTTGAAGTTAGAGGAGTGTAAAATCTTTGGGCTTCAAATCCACTCTAGCAGGCTCAAAAGATGGAAGGACTGCGGTCTAGGAGAATCGGGTCTCTTCCTTACCTCACGGAAACTAATCACTTGGCAAGAGGTCTTAGATAGATCTGATAATCGACTAAAACCTGGGTTTTTGGAGTATCTCCAGATTGAAAACTTTATAAATAATATAATCTGGTGCCATGCGGGATGCCATCAGTACAGGCTAACGCCTTATACAAAGCTAAATTGAAGGGGGTGGGAAATTGGTATACCTTACTGAGAAAGGGTGAAGAGTCCCCCCTGGTTGAAGAAGTTCTCGCCAAAATAACCCGTGAAACCAACTGTTCCTTCTCGGGTCAGGAGTGGGAGGCTATAGCCCAGCTAGGAAGTAAGGCCCTTAGAGCAGCCAATTTTAAAAGGATGGCCTATTTATCTCGGTGGCTAGCCTATTTCACCCCGAAAGCTCTTAATAAACGTTTTTCGGGAGTGGAAAATAAATGCTTTCGTTGTCAGGCTCGAGGCGGGGGTGATTGGCTCAATATATTTTTTACATGCCCAAAACTTGAAATATTTTAGCGTAAGATCTTTTCGTCAATAAGCCAGGTCATTAATAAGACTCTTGACCCCGAGGCGGCTCTTTTTGGCATCTCTAAAAAAAGGTCGGACCTGACCAAAGCCGAAGAGACATACCCAGCGATTTGTTCCTTAGTTGCTCGTTCCCTAATCCTTCAAAATTGGAGGTCTGAGGATGTACCATCTTACTCAAAATGGGTGAACAAAATGCTAAGGACAAGGAGGTTTGAAGAGGCCTATGCCAAGAGGGTCGGGGCAACGAAAAAGTTTACAAATGTTTGGAAGTTCTCCGATATCTGGGAATCTATGACTGATATTTAGCACTTTAGCACTCGGCACTTTAATTTTGTATGCTTAAGGGTAGACGCGACTGCACTTTAATGTTGCAGGGTTCTTTGCCTAGATAGAATGTTTACTCAATTAATGAATACGAACTATAATGTGGGTCAAAGGCAAACAATAACAATAATGTATGCTGTTGGTTAACCCTGCAATATTTTAGTATTTAGCACTGTTAGCACTTTTTAGGAGAGTAAGAACGTTAGCACTTGGCATTTTATTTTCATATGTTTAAGGGAAGATATGACTGTATTTTAATGTAGCAGGGCTTTTTGACTAGTTAGAATGTTTAATCATTTAATAAATACGACCTATATTGGGGGATAAAGGTAAACAATAACAATAATGTATGTTATTGGTTAACCCTGCTATATTTTAACATTTAGCACTGTCAGCACTTTAGAAATTATGGTAGTAGGAACATTGTTTCCTGTTTTTTGATAATGTTATTGACCAAACGATCGATCCAGACTTTACTTGTCTTTCCTAAAGTTTCTTTTAGTATTCCCAACTATTGATTATTGTATGAATTGCCTATCTGCTCTGCTCAATAATAAAAAAATAAAAAAAAGACACACACACACACACACACACACACACACACACACACACACACACACACACACACACACACACACACACACTTACACACACACACACACACACACTTATTTTAACATAATTTCATATAGGGTTCTTTTTAAAATCCCTGCCTTGATTATTTTCTATAGGAGGTTGCTGCAGTATTGGTGATTGGCCAGGAGTGGTGCTGGACTACTGCTCCGGTTTGGCAGTAGTAAATTACAGTCGTAAATTTGGCTCCACCCCTGTTTCAGGCACATAGATCCGTGTGCGGTCTGTGCGAGTATCTGGCATGTGACTGAACACATGCTTTTGTGTGTAATTATATCAAGCATTAACATTTATATATTGTATAATACAAATGAAATGCTTTGTAGAACTTAATGTTGTTTGCAACCCATAGAAAGGCCTTTTATCAACCACAGAACAATAGAAAATGTAGTTTGCAACTGCGATGATTCACAGTTATGCCTTGCAGCTTACGTACATTACTTAGGACGCTAGGTACAATAAAATTCTACACACACTCATTAACCCACGGTGGTTGTCAGATAGAAAACCAACGACTGGCATGTCACATTCAATGATCTGCAGGAGACTTCGTCACCTCCTACTCCATTTTACGATTTTTTAAGCATGTACAACCAGAAAGCTCCACAGCAAGTGAGTTAACGATCCGAGCTATCCTGGTAGTATTATACCACACGATTTGCTACATACGCCTACATCTGTGTAGCATGTGCTTTAAGAGCCTGGCCTATTTTGAAATGCTTTCTGTTATAAACAATTAAGTAAGCCATAACTATTTTCCTAGTTTTTATTCTGTTGTAAGTTTTTTAGGGGCCAAAGTTTGCAATAAAAAATAATATGTACTAGAATCCCGCCGGCGGCTTGCATTGCGTTTTTCTACTCATGACTAAGTCCATTCTCATACTGTAATGCCCCAATGGCACCTTTTCAGCCCCACTCGCTACCAATCCCCAGTGTGCGGGCTTGCTTCCATTTTCAGCGCATGCCTCCCAAAGGATGCAAACATATGGCCTATAGCTATCCTGTCAGAGCCTAAAGGCAAACACAACAGAAAGCAGTGCACCTGCAGTCTCTCCGCCCCCAAAATCCCATCAAGGCCAAATCGTCAGTGTAGAACTCTCAGTCTAGTTATGGGACAGGATAAACTCAATAGGAATACAGGGTAATGGAGATCTGAATTATAACTGCCAGGCTGCAGAACTTCTAGAGGATAGGAACTCCATGTCAGCAGTAGCCGACCAAGCCAGGACGTTTCGCCTCCACTCGTCTGGAGAACACTGTGGTGTTCATGCTGTCTACCCAAGAGGTGCAGCAGCTCCCAGCTCCAGGCTTCCTCTCTCATCCTTATCAGCCACATTTATGTAGCAGAGCAGAGAGGGGGTTGGGGCAGGATGCAAGTTGAACAGGAATCCCAAGACCGCTTTAGCAGTGATGGGACTACAGTGACAATGACAACGGGCAGGAGACCCCGAGTCCTTGCGCTGAAAGGATACAGTGCTGCTTCACAATTAAAGCTCTTGTGCTTGTGGTGCTGTGGTGGGCAAACGTCTGTAATTCGCTGAGAAACAAGATCCCAGTGCATTGAATCCCCCGGACCTCTCCCGCAAGCAGTCTCTCGTTCTTCAAGTGTTATCATGGTGCACCTCGCAAGGGTCAGTATCTTGGATTACCCCAGGTTGATGTTGATCTCACTCCCTGCACCCAGCTCTAAATAGTGGTGGCAGGTCTGCAGCTTAGGAAGACAAATTCTACCCGACATCAAAACGTCAAGCATATCTGCCAAATAAATACCGAACAAAGAAGCAAACACACGCTATTACTGAGACGGCATCTCACCATTAATCCCACCCCGAAGCACAACTCGTGTGTGACCAATGCATTTCACAAGCATACAGAGTACACTGGGAGGAACACTCTCTTGGCTTATTCCACAAACTGTTTCTATCAACATGATCAACAGCTGTGGTCTGTAATATTTTGGAAGCACCGCGGCAGTCTGAGCCCAAACCCACTGAGTTGTTCCCCTTGAGCCCAGTCAACTAGGACAAAGGGCAGACGTATCATAACATAACTAAAAAAATAACTTTCTGCTAGGCACCTTTGACTAGGGACTGTACCAAAGCCGCAGTAAGACAACTGAGACCTTAAGGTTTTCAAAGATAGCCAAGACTCTACAGACATGCTCCTATGGAATAACACTGTCCATAGATGCCCGTGTTATTGGAATTGTAGCGCCTTAGCACATAACATTTGTTTAAGATACTATCTCAGCCCCCGAGTGTGACGGAACCTTCCGGTTTGTTTATTGTTCATACTTTTAATTGTCCTTCTGTAAAAAAAACAACAAAAAAAACATATTTTTTAAAGGACATAGCTCTAACTGTATACGTTTTTTTTGTGGAATTACTATGCCATGCTGTATCGGAGTTTAAAACCTACTCAGATTTTTCTCTTTCACCTCAGTCTTTCAGACCCCTTCAACACTTGATTGATATGCCCATGCACATTCATGTTTCGGCATGTTGCGACATCAGCACCAATCATGGCTGGACAACCCTTTTGAAAAGACCTATCAGTTCCCAAGTACCTCAGATGATCAGAGAATGGACTACAGGTCCCTCGCATGTGGGAGGCAAAATAGCACAGTACCCAATTCTTGCATCATAGGCAAGGCTGCAGGATCAAATAACATCGTGTCCCGATCACTACAATAACTCACCCTTAGTTGTGGAGTATTAAGAAAGGCTGAAGACCTTGTGACCACCTCAGTGGCTGGCCTGATTTAGACTTATGGGGCTGCTGGACAATGTAAAGGTTAATAGGGTTTGTCCCTAATCCCTTCTCAATAACTGCAGGTGATTCCAGGAAAGTACAGGCAACAAATGGGCGAGGTGATGTTGAAGAATCTAACCCACCCTTAAGGGTCGTAGGCAACTCTTTGGCAAACACCGCTCGCTTCCCACTGCCCTCCCAGTCCCTTAAAGTTATGAAAAGTCTTGTTAGATGCCATGGAGGAGAGGAAAGCAGGCGAGTACCTCTTAAATGGGTCAAAGACTAAATGAAGGAAACAGAATCTTAGTCTCCCTCACACTCTGTTCCCCCAAACAACATACTGTCCTTGTGTTGTGCAATACAAGGTCAATCGGAACAAACAATTTTTGTCTTCACTGAACTTTGGCCTTTAGTTCTTGCCCCTCCTTTTATCTGGCACATCGAGGACACTCTCCTGCCCATGGAAGATATGGACTGAAGTTGACCCCGCTTTACTCCCCTTGTGATTGTACCATCTCCTCTCCCACTTGGGGGTGCTACATTTATTTAAGTGTCATAGTCAAGGGGTAAATGTCCACGCTTCCGCACTCCGACCAGTCACAGTGACTGGCCTTTCACCAATGGAATGCAACATGTCAGACCTAGCAGCAGTAGGCAGTAATAATTCACTGAGAAGAACATCCTTGAAATAATTGCCATTCAAGAATTGGGTCTCAGGTGGCCGGCCACCTTGTTGGTTATGGGTACCTTCCCATCGTTGCACCCCACTTCCCCGTAGGATAGGAGTTTGACCGGCAAATACAATCAATGTCTCCATCAATGTTATTACTAACCGTAAGCAGATGTTTTAGCATACTTGTGCGATCAGTCGCATACCTACAGTGTATACTACATATGTATATAAGAAATGGCCCATCAAAGTCATTGCTTCTAAATTTACAAGGCCAGAATAAGGATCCCAACTATGCATTGCTGCTTTACGTTACTGTGTCTGACATACGTTGAGGGCAGTTTTAAGCATTTGCAGAGCTGTTAATGAGCAAACACATCGACTCCCTCCTCAGCCATGCAACATGACATCATACACTCCATCATTCTCCACTTCTTGGGCGGGTTTAGTGACCAGAGCCGCCTCCTCGTCTCCACTGGACTCCACCAGTGCCTCACTCACTGGGTTACGAGGAGGTGATGCAGCCCCCAAAGCCTACATGTCCCAAGGGATGCTCTGAGCACATTGCTGGAGCTGCCCCAAGTGACATCTGTCTGCACCCACATCAAGGAAAAGTTATGGATGTTGTAGCAGATACACCAATTATATCTAATTTGGAAAACAAAGGGCCCATTTGGGATGCTGATCTCTGCTCATCAAATCTACCTATTGAAGCCCCTGCAGAGGCAGCTGAGGACAGAGATATGAGTGGATTTCAAATCGACCTCAGCTGATTTATTAAATTTGTTTGATGCCCATGAGAAAGAGGCACTCATTGCCTGATAGTAAAATCCTCCTCTGGAAGCTTTGCATCAGACAATACCTGGACCTGATATTGCTGACCATGTTCTGGGACTTTCCAATAAACGCTTACGCTGAAAATTGCAATGAATAATCCGTTTGACAAATGCCTGTTTAGAGTCAGCACGACAATGATGGGAATGGCCATGTTGCATAAGCGGAGGTACTAAAAAGTTTAGAGGTGATATAACAGTGTTGTAACAATACTATCACTAGAAGAAGAAGGGGCCACTCACTACTGCCCCTGCCAGATGGTGGCAATTTCAGCATGATCATTCCCCTCCCTAAAAGAAAATATTCCAGTGGTAGACACCATCAAACATTTGAGAGAAAATTGTCCAGACACATTTATCCTACTTGAAGCATGCCCCATGCCGTAATATTGGGCTAATGGCCACTATCACTACTAGTGCCAGAACAGCTGACTGCCACATGGCAGTAACGGCCTTATCACAAAGGCCAATTTGACCAGTTAATTGGCCTTTGTAATATGGCCACTACAACCATGGAAGAACTATTGATGTTTTAAGGCAAGTTCTAAATCGCATCCAAGTGCTTAAGCTCTGCCACGGTGAATAGGACAATTTTCTGGTACATCAAAGGATCACAATTAGCCAAAATGGACATTGTCTAGCATGTCGGTCTATGTTACAATGGAGCGGCACACTCAACCTTCATTGTTAGATCCCTGGCTGTCAGGGGCAATGTGCCTTTTTGGTGTAGTCACCCTGACCCTTCCCACTCATTCACATCGTCTTATACGTAGGCTAGAAGACCTTAGTTTTTAGAAGGCACGTTCCTTCCTTTGAGGGCCAACTCCAACCTTCATCTGTTACACCATAAGACAGGTAACTTTTATTAAAACGGGAAAATTGAAATTAAGAGAATGCATTGGTCATTTGAACAAACGTGGGTGTTCCCTTTTAAGAAAAACAAAGCAAACAAAAAATCATATGACCTCCCCTTTAAGCGTGCTCAGAAGCTGCGGTACTTACCCCCTGGTTTCCTTGGAAGGAGATTACTGGCTGGGACAGTCTAGCTCCAGAGACCTGTGGAAAGGGAATGCAAGAGAAGAGTAGTTCAGTAAAAACAATATAATTCATTCTCACAAGTCAGTCCTTTCAGCTCACCCCTTTAAATAGCTTTGCATCTAAACTTATGATTCAGTTCTTCATTTTGAAAACTAGTTCCCCAAGTATGCCATTATGGTTTATTGAAGTATTTTTGAGGTTCCCAGCCATCTCAAATAATAACATGTTATTGCGGCGGATCAGACTAACAATGAATGCCCATTATCAATGTAAAACCATTTACCAATTTTTCTACTAAAACCCAAAACGATGGCTGCCTGAGTGAATTCCAGGAACATAAGGTCCCATGAGCAAATACTGTTTTCTGGGTTGTAGATGGCAGTAAGTCGGTGACTTTCCGTGTGCCTGCTAGTTACTTTCTGGTGTTAGTTTTATGCTGCTATGTCATTTTGTAAACGCAGTCAGTGCTTCTTTGTTCTGGCTGAAGATGTTGCAAGAAAGAGCCACCGGAGAAGAGTTTCACTGCTCCTAAGAGACCACAAACTTGGCATGACGTTTTACTGAGATCAGAGATAATTAATGTGAGCCTAAAACCAGGTAAGTGGCACATGGCCACGCTACCCTTTGAGCTTTCTATCCAAATGCATTTTGTATTTTTACTTATAATGGAATGTTAAATATTATTAGACTAATTAACATGGGCTAATAAGCACCACCAAAGATAACAAGGAGTACATCACAGGTGTCCAACGTGGGTCCATGAGGATCTACGCCACATTTCCAGGGCAACTGCTGTAACCGTATTCCTCCTATCCACAGGCATTTACTGTTCCTCACTCTTTTCTCCCCTCCTTCTTCCCTCTAAATGGTTTCCCCCCCTGCCTTAAACTGTCAGTAACGAACATTCTACTCTGACTGGATTTTGTGATGGCAAATAAAGCTGCTTCCAAGTCATTCATGTGGAGATTTTATTTAAAACATTTTGGCGACGAAGATGGGATACGAACCCACCCGTGTAAAGCACAATAGACTAGTTCCAATTAAGTGCCATATCTAGACTAATTTAAAGTGGATATCCCTAAAACGTAGGAGGTGCCACCTACTTCTCCTGTGTAAAGAAAGTCACTTTTTAGCACAGGTTTTTGACACATTCAGGTAGATTCTTAGAAAATGTAATGGCCTTTTATAAGGGTACTCCCTTTTTGGGTCTCGCCTACGCAGCGCGCATGCGCTGCATAGGAGACCTTTAGCCGTCGTGTAGCTCTTTTTCAAAGCACATACTCGTGCTTGTGGCGGCATACGCCTTGCGGGAGTGCGCAGCGGCGCGCCACAAGCACGTGTATGTGCTTTGAAAAAGAGCAGACTGCTCTCCCAAGCGCGCGCGCGCCTCTTTCCTTGCCCACACGTCCCGTCGCGCAGCTCGCCCAACTCTGTTTTTTGTGTTGACCTGCCTCTGCTCCTGTTAAGTCTTCTGTTTACATCCTGCACGGGCTTCATGAAACGCCGCTTCATTTGTGTTTGCCCGTCTTCCGTGTTTATTATTAAGCTTCGCCGCCACTTAATCTCCCTGTGCCGACACCTCACAACACTGCTTTTTAACATGTTTTTTGCACCCTTTTTTGGTGTTTCGTCTTCAGTGTTTCAGCATTGCCGCTACTTAATCTCCCTGTGCCGCCCCCCTCCCCTGACCAGCCCCCATCTCACCCTCTCCCCTGCCACTCACCCCTGCCACCCACCCACCAACACTGCTTCTTAAAAGTGTTTTTGTTTTATTATTTTGCAATGTTATATAGCGTGAACTGGACCCAAAGTTATCGGAGCGCTTTACATGACCGCCAGTTGCATTACAGATGGACACTTTCAATTTACAGCCAGGGCTGATGCCGGACTTGAACCTGATTCCCCAGCTTCATGGTCCACCTTTCTGGCTGTTAGGCCACATCTGATCACTGATCCCTCCTCTCCTGTTCCTCCCAATTTTCTCCTCATATGGCACCGTCCATCATTGGCTATACACAGGGAAGGGCGGAGACAATTGGTCACGGCGGCAGTGTGGTTTTCTCACTCTCTTGGGCTGCTCGACCCATATCCATAGCTTTGCTAAGCAGCCATGTACCCTGCTTTTGACTCCAACCAAGCGAAAAGGCTTTTGTGCCATTCCTAAACCCTGGAACCTGCCCAAGACTGAGGGCCCATAAGCAAATACCTTCTAATCTCACCCCAACCTCTTTGCCTCAGTTGCTTGCACACTTAATTTACTAGGACCTTCAAACAAGCATTGGCATAGCCAATAGGTCTCGCCTTTGGGACCGTATAAGTGTTTAGCCATGCAACACTTGATGTTGTTGCACCAAGGATATTGTGGTGCATAACTAAATACTTATAAGGTCCCAAAGGCGAGACCTATTGGCTATGCCAATGCTTCTTCTTTAAGTACTGTTGTGACAACTAACCAACGTGCCACCTTTCCCAGCAGAAACATTAATTTTGTTTGCTTTCTTTATAATCAGCAGGAAGGAGCAATGCATAAGATATAGCTCCACAGACACCCTCTTCAATTACACACACAATCCCAGGGTTCTGCACTCGACCCACTTCTATTTAACATTTGCACAAAAATCCCTTCACAACACGCTCCTGTAACCTGGGTAAGTTCACAAACGCAGCCAATGGCACCTCACTCTTCGGACAAGACGAGGCCAAAGAACTTTTTTTCCCAATCATTATTCCTGAAAATAGTCAGAGACAGGCTACATTACTATCCTACCTTCAGGATATCTGTTTGTGTTGACACCGGGTCTGAGAAACATCACAGCAATGAATGGGGCCTGGCTAAGATAGCAGTGACCTCTGTGCATAGGGACCGTAAGATCCCAAGTCCAGAAAGTGCACAACCCCTGGTGCATAATTTTTCTGCAACAGCGGTCATGAAGATGATGATGCATAGGGAGGAGGCAGAATGGGCACAGTAGAGCTGTTTTTAAGGCACATGTGGGAGGAAGCAGCAGTTCACAGGAGGTTCACTAATTGATATGATGGGCACTGCACTAGTCTTAATGCCGAATCCTGCGATTTTAGAACATAAACTTCAAATTGCAAACACAGAATTTAAAAAAGCACAGGGCATGCCCAGAAAGGCAGCATCCTATACCTGTTAACTTGTAGGAAATCCCCGAGTTACACTCAAGCTGGTCAGAGCCATGTCAAACACTCAAAAGAGAAACTCTTCCCAATCGAGCAGAAAAATGGAACCAAAAACAGCTTTAAGAAATTCCAGGGGGAGACATAGGGTGCTCTAGCCAAGGCACTGATACTTAAAAGAAGACAGATGAAGATAAAGGTACTTTGACAATATAGTAATCTCATATCTACGTCGATGTGCTTAGCTTGTAGAGCTACTATCCAAGCTTACGACATTCATCGAGTCTGCTCCAGACCATCCTTGCCTTGCCATGAGATGAGGAAAAGCCTTACAGTTACAGCTGCAGGATTCTGCATGTGTCTGAGCCACCTGCAACGCAGCATACCTCTAAAATACAACACTTCACGCAACCCTTGCACGGTCCAGCTGCTGAGTCACAGCATCAGCTCTCTTAATAATAGATGTTACCTGCATGCAAGAGACACAATGGACAAGGGTGCCAAAGAAAGCCTGTCAGCTGGGGTAATTAGGAGATTCTTGAACAGACAGATGTCTCGGAGAGGCAAGTAAGGCTGGAGAAGGGTCAGTCAAATGTCAGGCCTTTCAGATCCCAGCACCCCTACAGACCAGCTGCTGATCCTGCTTGGACTTGCTTGGCACCTAGCTCCTGGGTCTTGCTGTCATGCTCTTCGGCTGCACGCCAGGTGACATCAGAGCAGGGGCCTAGCAAAGAAGAACCTCGCACTATCTCAGACGATTCACGGGCATCACATTAAAAGTGAGGGGGGAAAAGGCTGTCGCTAAGAACCCGCCTCTACTTTCTTCACTAAAATAGTTTAGCAGCATCAGCAGCTACCTTCATGCAAGTATGATTTCTTACGTGTTTAATGAAGGCGCGAGCACCACGATCCATAGCTCCAAGTACATGAAGTGCAGATTGGGCTCAGGAGCACAGGCAGACAGCTGAAGCGAAAGTCAGAGTGGATGTCTCTGCTTTTCATCAAGGTAATGTGGTATGTGTGTTAACTAAACCAGCTGGGATTGTGCACATGTTTGCAGATGGATACATGTTGAAGCGGTGTCCTACCCTTACTCCCCTGAAGGACTCTTCAGACAAGCAGACACGTTTACTAGTGGTGAAGACAGCAGGACGGAAAGCCAAGTTTGATAGGAGAAGTGGGTAGCTTTCTCTTTCCATCAACCCCCCATCTCGGGCCCTCTAGCCACCAGGTTAGACATAGGAGTTGAAATCCAGCCAAGAGAGACGGGCGGCCATTGGTGGAGGGGTGTTGGTGAGTCAAACAGACTGCAACTTTCAAAAGGTCCCAACTGCCCTGCTCCCAGGTATCAACAATACCGCAGGGAAGAGAAGGTTTCCCAGAGCGGGAGGAGCCTTGCGTACCTTCACCCTGGAGCGTGTTCACATCTCATGGACGCTCGCCCGATGCCAGAAGAAAAACATTTTGTCAAAATGTAATGTTATCTATATCCATGCAGAAACAGCAATCAAAGGCCACCAACGGTCATCATGGACACAGGAGTTGAGCACGACAAGCTATATATCACTTCTTGCCACTAAGGCGATGGATCATGTAATGGAAACAAACTAGCACAAGAAGAGAAGTGGACATGTTTGTTGAATGAGCATCAGCCCTGATTTATGGCACACTGTTGTAGTACAACACAAACTTTGAAAATTAGTGAATTACTTCTGATTAGGATCGTCACCTAAAAATACTGACCAGTCCTCATCTTTATGTTTTTATTTGCTTTGTTTAGTGGATGTCAGTTCTGTTTCGCTGAGCTATCACGAAAGGGTAAGTAACAGACTATGTTCCAGAGGACATTACTTTGACGCTCAGTAATAGAATCAAATATAAAACATACTTTTGGAAATTATAAGCCTTAATAAAGTATATAAATCAGGGGCAAACTTAAGCTTGCTGCAAGTGGGACTAGGTACCCGACACATTTTTTTGTTTTAGAATATATATGAAAAACAAATCATGCGTGCTAGACGTGGTAAAAACGTATGTGTTTTTCCTCATTTAAAAAAATACCTGTCCCATTCATAATATTAACCCTGTCTTGTCTACATCCAAAGTATATATATCTTATATCCAGTGATCATCAAGAGCACACCAGATATTCTATCAGCCATCGAAAGATAATAAGTGCCATGATTCCTACCCCATTTTAAATCACGTAGTCATCTGTCGTTAATGGAATTCCCATCGGTTGCACATTGGATGCCCTATCCTCACCCTCAAATGCCTGAAAATTCGCCACACATCAGGATCGTACCAGGTATTGCGTCCCATCATATGAAACACAACGGATGTCCTGCTACCATGTCCAATCATACCTGTTGTCCATGCTCAACTCCACCTGCCCCTTCCCATCATTTCAAACTTGTACCTCGTTTTTTTTCCACCCGATACAGAACATATATATCTGTTACCCCTCCTTCTTCCCCACTTTACAAAAAAAAAAATGGTGCCTAGTCTCCCGGTCACACTTCAAAAACAGAACAGAAAACTACGTTTTAGAGACGAGAGGTTCCTCAGGGGTGGGAGGTGGTGGGGACAGAGACGGGCGACCACCTGAACTAAGGTTTTTTAGGTCAAGTCTGGGCAGCGCATGCGCTGCTCTGCGAGGCAAGCTGTATTCAGGTATGGACTTGAAGCTCTGCCCACTCTCCGCCCATATTTTTGATTGGCTTGTGTCATTGTCCTTTGGAAACTGTGGCTTTTCATTGGTCAATAGGCTAAGTAGTCACTCCTTAGTATCGCCTGGTCTCATTTTGTAAACTCCCATGAGGACACCCCGTTACATGTGTTGTTACTCGGTAGGCTTCATTTACAGCCTCCGAGCACTATTTGCTTGAATGTTTTTCTCCTGCAGGCAGGACACGCTCGCCCCCAACGCTTTGGTTTTTTTCATAGCACGGCACACCATGCTCATACAGTGGCGACCGTGCCTTATTTGCGGCACCGAACTTGGCCACATTTTTTTTTTTTTTTTTTACTATTTATTAACTTTTTTTTTTTTTTTAAACTGCCCCATGCTGCACTTTTACTTTAATGGCAGCCACACCCCTTTCCTTAGACGGGCCGCGTCCAAGGAAAGGGGTGCAGCGGCCATTAAAGTAAAACCGCGGCATGGGGGCGCTTTTACGGAGAAAAAATTGTTAACTTGACAAACAAATGGTTTTTTTTTGTAAAAGCGCCCAAACCGCACTTTCACTTTAATGGTGGCCGCGCCCCTTTTTCTAGACGCTACTTGTCTAAGGAAAGGGGCGCGGCCGACGTTAAAGTGAAGGTGCTGCATGGCCGCTTTTACAAACAAGCATTTGCAATGCAATAGGTGTCGCATTTACGTGAGTTTCGTAAATGCGAGACCTATTGCATTGCAAATGCTTTTTTATTTTTTACAACAAGTCATATGTGGGTTCAATTTCCATAGTGCAGGTGACTCCTCCAATAAGTAACTAAAAATATCTAAACTCTTCTTGTGTTAATATAAAGGTTTACTTATGTTCTTCTACGCACTTAAAATGTTGCAGTCACCATGGTACTATAAAGATGAATGGCAGAAGGCTGTAAGGGTAAGGAGACACTAAGAGGTGTGACTGTCAAATTACAAAAGATTTCTTCAACAGGTCCATTACCCACAGAGCTATATAAGCACACAACAAATCTGATTACTCAACAGGATCTTAAGAAACAAACTCATCTAGGAAAGAGAGTCCAAGGGTTTGGCATCTGGAACCATGTTTGGAGTCTCCGTCATATCACACTAATCGCCTACAGTAACCTACGAGTACAGTCAGGGTGAACTCTGCTAATCGCTGCCCGCAATCCATCCTAGTAAAAGCCATAGCCTGGGAGACATTAGAATGGAGCAGAGTCGAGACTTGCACCAGATGACACTTGAGACAGAGAATCCCTTGGGATTTGAGCTTCTCAAAGTGGGAACAGCAGCCTCCGCAGGAATTCATTGTACGTATATGATTTATGTCCCTATCCACCACCATAATCTACTTAAGCAAACAGGGAGAACACCCCTGGCACACCAACCTTCTTTTGATGGACGCTACAGCACTTGCACACAGACAGGGATCTATGCAGCCTGCTTCCATAGAATGCATTCCAATATCCTCAGTCCATTATCCAAAGTATACTCTAGCTGGGGCGCCCAAGATTCAGAACTACAGACTGACTCAACAAGCTTGTGCCAAGGGCCCTTTAAAAAGGTTCCTTCCTCTGCACAGGCAGTCTAACATCTCATTGGTTTGCTCACTTTCCTGGGATGCTGGATTGGGTTCATCTAGGTGTCCCGGTCATCATGTCCCAGTTTCTCCATCTTGTGGGTGCAGACATCTTCGACTCATAAGACTCATATTTACACTAAAGGCTGTTAGCCTCGGGAGCCTCAGCTTGGGAGACAACAAATAATTGGGGATTATAATACAGTTACTCATGTTGAGGCCCTATGGAGTCCATTTTACATTGATCTACTTGGGTTGCGAAGGAGGCAGGAGGATTCCATTGATAAGACTACTATGCTATCTTCTTGAAGACAAACCTACTCTTTTGTAATGCAAAAACTTATTTTTTTGGAGCCAACTTAGCAAATTGCAAACCTAGACTTAAAAGGAGCTTCACTCTACTGTGGAGGGAACAGTGTTCCCTTCAAATAAGTTCCAGGCAGATCATAGTCAGTCACCACTATCCTGCCTACACAGAGTTATGCAGATTTGAAGCACCATCAATCATCGGTGCCTTGAGGCAGTTTACTCTTTTCACTGAGCACTATATAAATCTCTTTGCTTTCTTGGCTCTCACATGCCTGGGCTCCATCTGCCTGCTAGAAAGTTCCAGCACTTTGGACATTGTACTATGGACTCTGCTAATACACAACATTGGTTATGGTGGCTAGATACCGCCAAGGTGCTATTTCGGAGTGGTGGAAATATTTAGCAGGCGCAGAGTGAACAATGTTGCCCCATCATTCTCAGACAAAACACAGAGTAACTTTAGGCCAAAAACAATGCACTTGACTTTGGCATCAAATAGAAGTGTCACAAACATGTTTTAACCAATGTTGCTTCTTTTACAATTCTGAACATGACTTATGCCAGTACTCATTATGATGAAAAATAGAGGCCCTTCATTGAGGACACATATACGTGAGTTGTGTAAAAGCAACATCCATTTCTGCTTAAACTTATTCTGAAAATTCCCCCTTTTTCTCATGTAAATTTTTTAATTCACCAGAGGTGGGCTATTGTGGGTGCAAAAATAGACCACTATTGCGTACTTTGTACAGAAGTTCCTTCAGAACGCATTTCAAGGCTTCACAAAAGGTGGCTATTCAGGGCTACTAGACAAATGCATACCACTATTACACTGTAAGAGTTACACTGGCACCAGCAGTGAACAGATTAGAATTTAACTCACTAGCCTTGCAGAAAGATGCCGAATCTAGGTTTGTGGCTCACCAGATATGAACCAAAGCAAAACCGGTACAAAATATGGCCACTACAAACCTGTGGACCTGTCAGTGCGCAGACGCTAGACTGGCAGGTTGCACGCTGTTGTAGCTTGGTCTCAAACACAACTGACTTTAAAATATGAAAAGATGTGTTTTACAAAAAGCATCAATTTGCGGTTATCGAGATACAGAATATGCACTAGTAAATTAAACATGAATGTGACCATATGGAATCTGAACACAAGCACAAAACAAGGCGTAGCAAAGCAAATTGGTCTCAACTTTAAATAGCCACGCTATTGGCTTTGCCAACACTCGTTTAGACCGGCACGCATATGCATGTCAGGCAATACTGGAAAAGGTTTTCTATAAAAAAAAAAAATCCAAGATTGCTACCATGTGTTACGATGCATGCAGGCGCGGTGACGTGTGTGTGCATGCATCACAACATTGGCAACATTGTTTTTTTGTTGTGTTTTTTTTTTTTTTATTATTTACCATTCCAAGATGTCAGGCACCATTCTGGGAGCATTACATCAAAAAAGAAATTTATAATAATAACAATGAAATGTGTGCAAAAAGAAATTTAAAAAAAATCAGTCCAACAGAAAGCTGCAGCGACCTCCAAATAAATACATCATCTTAAAGAATGATGGAGTGGAGCATGAGGGAAATAGTAGTATGGGTGGGAATGGTAGGGATGTAAATACCATACCGCCTACCAGTCGAGCAAGGGGTATGGCTAATTAAAAAAAAAAAAGTCACATAGAGAGCAAGGGGAAGTTAAAGAATGCCCATGGACAACCATGGAATGCTTAAAGGCAAATAAAAAAAGTAGCATGCAAACAATGTCAGTGGCGGAAGGATGCAAGTCGTCCAATCAGAACTCTGTGAAAAGCATATGCTACTGGACGTGACAAACACTAGAATCGGGAGGAAAGCCTAAGCTAAGACAAGAAAGCCATCCAATCATGAGCATGGACTGACCCAAAGTCCTTTCTATGTGCACTGGAAACAACAGGTCTGGCCAAGAAACAGCTAATGCTATTTGTAGTAGAAACTGAAGAATAAGAAACAAAAAAGAGGAGCCCATAGATCTGCTTTGGAACTGTCCTTACACACTCAAACTGTGCGGGGAAGTTGCTTCAACAAACAGCTATTGGAAAGATCATTTCGAATCATATATGGATCGAAGCCAGTTCAGTCAACATTTGATTTACAAGTGTTAGGAGAACACCCTGTATTCACCATGGGTAGGGAGATTTGGCCAAAGAAGACTGAAATTAGGGAGTATCTGAGGGAGTCAAAAAGAACACCTGTCCCAGCCTCTGCCCGGAGGAGCAGCTCTCCGCACGCAGCAGGGTGTTAGCAGTGACTTTGGGAGCTATGCTAATGAAGTCAAGGACTTTTGTTTTCATCTTTGTTACTATGGGACTCTGCTGATAGTCTCTGGAAGGGAGCTATCTGCATAAAATTGGTACCCGTCATATTTAATTTACACACACAGCACTGAGGTGGTGCATTAACCCACTAATCGGTCTTGGTGCAACTAGAAAGTGCCACCCCTACAATACGCAGGGGCTCCGAGGAAGGTCTTTTAGACCACTGGTCTTTCTCTCTAGGATTAGAATAGGTGATCTGGAAGATTCACACAGATCTCTGTAGAAGGAGCACATAAGCACAGTGATCTAATGGAGATCAGAGCCCGTGACCTGCAGGCTTCTCAAAGATACGAGCCCAATGGACTATCTCACAAGGATTGGAACGGAAAAAACTGCAGAATACACAAAGCGGTAGGTGCAATAACCCCATGTGGGTTTTATCTCGCAGCATCCAGAACCTAAGTATTTGCCTGCAACATCCCTCAGTAAATTAATTATTTTACCCTTGCGTGCTTTCTTTTGTGACTGCACTCTCCTTCCATTTTATTTCCCTTGCATTTGTTTTTATAGTTTTCCTGAATTCTCTCTGTTCAATGTTTTCCTTTTCCTCTTTATGTTGGTTTTACCTGTCTAGCTATTTCTTCTGTTTTTGTATTTTTTCATTTCTTTTTCAATCCAGTCATCTACGTTTCCTGCACTTTTCCTTCTTAAAGAGTGGTTTTTCCTGGTCTCTCCTTTTCCATCCCTCGATTCTGCTCACTTCCTTTTCGACAGTTTACCTTAACCCATGCCTATCATTCTATCCCTACTCCAAACTCTACTAAACACGCATGAAATCAAGAGCATAAACCTAACACAACCAAAGAACACAAAAAAAATTGTTTTACTAACTACAAGTCTTGGGTTCTGAAGTAGCGTGCTATGAGCCGAAAACAAAATGCTTTAAAGCCTCGTCAGGGGTCCTAAGCGCTAGATAAATACATTAACAGTTACAATGAATCTTGTTTCCTGCCCTTTTCCATTTTTGTTGCTCTTTCACTTTTCTCCTTGCCGGTCTCTTTCTTGCCCTGTCCCATTTAACAAACTTTATTATTTCCCTTTTCGGTCCAGTGCACATGGGCCTGAAACCGCGCGCAAGAGGCCACAGGGGAGCTAAATGCTAAATGCAAAGGGCAGAGGAACAGGGGCCGGCCTGGACGTCAAGCCTACGTGTGCTATATGACTCGTTAAAAGAAGGGTTGTAAATCCAGCAGAAGCCGGAATTTATTACCCTTTGCATCAAAATGTCAAAACAGGAGCAACAAGTCAAAATCGTTCCAAAGCGACTTTAAAGTTGTTTACAGTTGTTTACAGTACTCCAGCACATGCCCTGCAACTAAGAGCCTAATCTGCCATGTTACACACGAATGCTAGGGGCATTTGACCAATTCCTACTCAAGGACCAGGTGCCTGCCCTATTCAGGATCTTGAAGAATTGTTAGCATTGGTCTCTTAAAGAGTTGAGAACCCTCTGGAAGACCTTCACTGGTGCAGCACCTCCATGGCTGGATGCCAGTGCACAGTTTCTCAACGTCGCACACAATCTCAACATTTGCAGGAACCCTGTTGCTCACCTCCTCTCTCCACAACACCGACTAGTTCATCCACACTCCGCCTCCACACAGTTGTTGGCATCATTTTGGTCACAAAGTTGCTCCACTGCTTTCAAGCTACGTTTGCGCTACACAAACACTGTTACTTACATACACGCATACATTAACTGTCAAAAAGAAGAAAAAAACTGTATGATTAGGTTACTGCAGAGATCCGTGTCAGCTCTGTGGTCACAGGTTCGAATCCTGTCATTTTAATTCAGTCCTTCTCAAGTGTATGCGACACCGTCAACTGCAGAACCATGGGAAATTTGGGCCAGCAAATAGGTGGTAACAAGGAATTATCTGAGGCAAGGATTTAATAACACCAGGGTCCAAATTAACAAAACCATTTTGCAGTCGCAAGCCCCGTGATTCTGAAAATCAAGGGTTTGCAACCACAAAATGGTTTACTGCTATATACTAAACTCATTCCAAATTTAGGGGCACAATGCATCAACATAGACAATAGCGATTCTTTAATTGCGATTATTAAGGAATCGCAATTAAAGAATCACTATTGCCTATGCATGTAGGAATCGCATAAAATTTAGCGATTCCTACAAATTCCTTAATTGCGACTCGCAAATTGCGAGTCGCAATTAAGGAATTGATTCCCATTCATTCATATGGGCCCAGAGACTCATAGGAATGAATGGGAATTGCATGCGCAATTTGCGAGTACCCAATAGGTACTCGCAAATTACGCATGCAATTTCAAGGGTGCAAGGGTTCCAAAAGGATACCGTTGCACCCCAGAAATTACAATTTAACCACATGTTGCGCACATGTGACTTTGAAAAATGCACTTTAGTCCATTTTTCAAAGAAATCGAAAATTACCATCAACTTTAGATTGATGGTAAATTGCGATTCATATTAGCGAAAATCGCTAATTTTTTTGTTTAATGCATTGCATTTAAGGAATCGCAAATTGCGATTCTGCAAATCTGACCGTTTGCAACCGGTTTTTAGGTTGATGCATGGGGCCCAATGTCCCTTCCTAATTGTGAATCGGAATGGTATTCATCAATGGCTTGCAACCACAGCAGAGGTTGTAAACCATTTAAAAGTTACCTACTACTCACAGGAGGCGTTAATAGATTTGCAAAAGGGAAGCTGTCCCAGTTGGACCACCAGAAATCCCTTTGTTTGCAGCCAATCACAGACCACAAATATCAACATGCCAAATTAACATTCATTAGACAGATTGTTCTACAAGCCTGTGTGACAGGAGATTTTGCAATGGGTTCTATAAGTACATATACCACATTGCAAATTACTGACTGGTGGCAAAAGGTTGGTGGATAATTTGTGGCAAATTTTTGCAGTCAGACTTTTCAGATATCTGGCACAAATATGAAGCACAGGGACAAACAAATGTATGTTTCAAGCTCAGGGACAAACACAAAACTTTTTTTATCTTACATATTTATTTTGCACTTTTGCTTAAATACAAATTGCACCCATATTCTGGTGCAGCACAGTAGTTATTTTTTAACATGAGGTTTATAGCAGTAAGCTTACCGTTCAGGTTCTTTGTTGCAAGTGTTTTGGACTCGAAGAGACTGGACCAGTCAGTGATTAATTTGAAACTGTAGTTATAGGTGGTGGGCAACCACACTCATTTATGGGGACCAGGATTTAGATTTTATTGTCAGACTTTCACCCAGAGCAGGAGAGAGAGAAAAGAAGGAAAGAGAGAGAGAGAGAGAGAAGGAGGAAAAGAAAGATGGGAAATAGGTGAAAAAAGGAGACAGCATGGATGAAAAATATCTTGCAATCGAGAAATAGAAACACAAAGTGCAGGGTCCTGCAAGAAAGAGGCAGGAGGTGGAATTAAGACCAAGCAGTGTTAGCATTCAGCTACCCCTAGAGTCAGCAGTGCTGACAGAGAGCTCCTAAGAAAAACTTCAAGACACTACACATTTTTTAAACAAATTAAGCTCTTAGTGGCCATTTTGAAGTATGTGCTGATGGGTCCCTCGAGCCCCGGTGGACTCTAATTTGACGAAAGGCAGGCTGAGGAGAAGCTCTACCAAACATTCCAGCTCAGAAGCTTCCTGCAGAAAGTCCAGCCGTAACCAAGATGGCCGAGCGCAGCACAGTGACCACCCTTACCTCATACATAAAACTGGAAGTATCCCTTCCCCATGCAAACGTGTAGGTGGGCCCGTGATGTATTAAAGTCACCCCAAAAAATACAATGATAGTTTTCTGTTTTAAAGCACGCATAACAAGCTCTGACGAGCAAGCGGATATCACGTTATACTTTGTATTATTTTCATGTTCGTGCTCATAAGAGAAATGTTGTAAACATCGGGACCGTTCTATTAAGCGTACTGCTAAAGTCTGGTCTTGGATCACCATTTCAGCTGAGGTTAAAATTCATCCCGGTGTGCAACACGAACACATCCACAAAACATTTCAAAGCTGCCACGGATACATGAATTGAAAACATAAAAATACGAACCGATCTGAATCAGAAAAAAAACGAATTCCGCATTTTCTGGTGTTCAAGTATTCTTATTTTCAGTCCATTGTTCGTTATTAAAACATTGGAATGTTTAATGCGCTAGGAGTAATGGGCCCTAATATCTGATAAGCCCCCTGGCCAAAACATTTGAATTTTCAGTGCGCTGGCATTCACGGCCGTAGTTTGTGATAACGCCCACCCCAAAGTAGCAGTACTTTCCACCCTCCCGTGATTTTTACAGCAGTCTGTTCTGGGAGGGAGGGTGTTGCTAAAAGGGCGGACGAGCACTATTACGATAATTACCACAGAGATACTTATTGTGACCACCTGAGCCCTCTTCCTCAACCCCATCCTCACTCACAGGAGTGATTCACCTCGCAGTGCTTCCTGAACTCAAAGGTAGACCAGACCCTTTCACTTCAACACCTCCCCCCACCCCACCCCCCTTTCAGGCTGGGGTGAACATTTTACGGAGGGAATAACGCACAATCTTCCCATTTTTGTTTCTCTGTACTTCTCAGGTGTATCCTCACTGGGCCCTGCTTTCCATGCAGGGTGTTCTCTAGGCCAGTGCTGGCCACGGGCTGAAAGGCCCTGAATCCCACCGACATGGCTAGGAGGAGGGCCCTAAGACCACGGGACATTTATGTTTTCTGATAGAGCATTTTTACCAGATTCCCTCCCAAAGCGCAGATGTCCTTCCATACAACATACAGTGCCAGCGAAGACACCCACTGAGCTCGGACAGGGAGTGGTCACTGAAACAGGAAAAGCTAAAAAACACATTTGACCATGCTTTGGCCACGTAGCAGATCTAGCAGGCCGCCTTGTCTCCACATCTTTTTACAATAGACACTTCCAGGATAAGCATCATCAAAGGACCACTAAAGATGGTTCGCTTCCGACAATGCCATTTAGAAGGAACCAGAATCTCTCCCTCTAGGGGGCAGAATGTCAAATTCCTCTATAGCATGTGACTTAGCTAGTTTTGATCTTTGTATTTTTGGAATTGCAATAAATTGTGTTTTCTCCTATACCCTCAGACTCTGGGGAAATACCTACTACATGTTTGAATAATGTTACAAAGCTGATGGCCAAAGAAGTGAGATCTGAGCACTGATCGAAGGCAGTCATTTCTATTCCTTGTACAACACACATAGCACCTCATTTAGAGTTTAGCGGATGAGTTACTTTGTTTCAAACCTGATGGACATCCTGTCTGCCTTATTATAAGTGCCATGGGACATACTGCACTTTTAATAAGGCGGACGGGATATCTGCCAATCTCTAGATCAGGCCCACAGTATTCAGATGGAGGGTAGATTTGGCTTGGCATACATAAACGGTGAAAGCTTCAGCACATCCATGGCTCAAACTGAAAGAGAACATGTTTGCAGCAGAGCTACTACTTCCATAAGCCTTTCTGCATCTGGGATTCTCCAACACACCCTATGATTTTTGGTCTCCTCTCTTTCCAGCATGACAGATTCCGTCCCCAAGACTGGTAGAAAACAGACTTTCTTGTAACAGAAGAAGTGTTTTTCCTTTATTCTGGGTGTTCGACTGCAACAACAGATGCCAGCCGACCAGGATGAAGAGCAACCTACAATTCCTTTTCCTGCTCAAGTGTTCTGGAATCAGTAGAGACGCAGAAGTCTATCCATTGGATGGAAGTTGCAGCAGCCAGGCCACTACTGTGAAAGCTCAGATGTGGAAAGAAAATACTTATTTCAAGGTTTAAGTCCATCACATGATGGAACAAGACCCAGAAACCCAGTTGTGTCAAGTTGTTTTGTGTCATGTGTCTAGCCTCCACATCTCTTGTTTGCATATACCTTTACTCCTCCAATAGTTTTTAAGAATGAAGAGGGTGGGAGTGATGGGCACCAAATGGGAGCATGTGCCATGGTGCCCATCACTCTGCTCCGACAGTGGTCTATAACCATAGGGAGGACTTTCTCATTAGTCCTTGCCCCCTGGGACCACCTTGCTTCCATCAGCAGGGGAGAAAGAGCTGTGACTTCCTCTCAATTCCTTGGCAGGACTGGAGATTCCTTACTCAGAGGCAGTCACCATCAGTCACAGTCCCCTCCAGGGTAGAAGTGCAGGGGGTTCCCTTGCTGAAACTGCAGAGATACCAGGCAAGCGGTCAATCTACCATTGACCTGCATTACAGATCGCATGTGGGAGGAAAGGAGTTAAAATGTCATACTCTGTCTTCCATTTCAACTGTCTGATTGTAAGTGAACCTTGTAGGACCTGAAAAAATACATGTTTGGCAGCATTTGGCCTCGCATGTTGGTTAGGAGAGTGCCGGGAGCAGGTCATCTTGTATAGGACAGAAGGGATGAGAAAGTAGTCCCAGGAGGGAATAGTCCATTTCCTAACTCGTGAGGTTCATTCTTACTAATAGCCTTCACCTATGGATCAGGACCAATAACTCAAGTTGGGCACATTGTTTGACAGATCTGTCAAAGAACAGTTTTTAAACCTGATTAAATGTCAACTCATTTGAAAATATGAACTGATAATAGTTTGTTACTTGCCCAACACAATCAAAAAACACAATATTTGCAACACTTCTGACCTGCAAGCCTGAAAAAAAAAGAAGCACCATTAAACCTGACTCTGCTTGTTGTGGGTGGACCCACGAAGGAATAACTCATGCGCCACCCAATCAAGATGCTCCGTCCAGTACTGGACACCTATCACACTTTCAGAGCCCTCATGGCAGAGCAACCAATAATAGTTGAGGATTATAAAAGATAGAACGACCAGTAAGAATACAGAGTCTTGGCAGGTCTGCTAAATTCGGAGTAACACAAGTTGTGACTTTTGTATCTGGCTGGAGCCTTGCCGTGTAATTAGTCGAACGGGTAAACAGTTTTTCAGAGGATGCAACGCAGAGTAAATAGGCGTCCTAGCTGCTAATGCATATGACAGACCAAATGAATACTTGCATTAGAACACCTGGTGCCACCAGTGAGAGCCTGAGCTGGGAATATTACAGAGTGAACTGCAGAAGATTACAGTGCGCTGATCCGTAAATGTAGGAATCTATTCAAACACCTGCAGTTTCTACAGGCCTCAAATAATACGGGCAATAAAATAAGAACTATAAAAAGGTACTGTTCTAAATGATTTACCAAATGCTGCCAACTAGTAGGTCCAAGGCAAATTCTCCAAAGCGAACAGCTGTTCGCAAATTATTCTGTGCCAATATACTGTACACACACCTAGCGGCTGCGCAAGGGAACTATTGATAAGGTAACCTATTAAAACAAATAGTGTGGAAAAACAAATGGAAAGAACATGTGTTAATGTGAAGGTAAGAGGGAGGTTCTGAAAGTGAGCTAGGTTTGCATACACAATAAATCTGCCTTTAAAGAGAGACCCCTGCCTGCTCACATTGAGCAGGGGTCACCAGAGACCACTGCAGTAGATTGTTTTGCATGTCGAAGGAGTATGCATCAGCAGGTTAGGACCCACGGGCCCACTCACACGATGACCGAGAGCGCCAACACCTACCTGACCAGGAACACTGAAACCTGGCCATGATACTGCCCATAAAATCTGGTACCTGCCCTGTTGCTGACTAATGCCTAGCTGCGGACAAAGAATGTAGACACAGCCTTCTAACTTGTCCAACTAGTTCAGTTACCGTCCGAGAACCCCAATTCCTTAGTAGGTGTTTATCAAAAAGCCCCAACTTCTGCCCAGGAACTCATCAAGAACTCAGGTTCGGGTCTTGATACTAACCAAGGTTCCAGACTCGTGTCCTGGTGCTGAACAAGAAGAGTTTCTTCCATCCAGGTGGAGATGATGTACCTGGGCATTTGTTGAGGACCCTAAAGCCTGCGCCGGTTCTGATCAAGAGCTCAGGTGCCTACATACAGTTACCAAGATCCCTCTGAAGGCGATTACCAACAATTCAGAGTTGCAGCCAGGAAGTCCAACTCATCATGTTCGTGGGAGGGGTGGTGATGAAGAACCATCTGGCCGTGTGGACCAAGACCTCCCACTTCTTGCCAGGTGATGACCAAAACTCCAGATACTGTCCACTTGCTGAAGAGACCCTGACTCCTGTGCAGGGCAAGAGTCCCTCACTCCTGTCCAGCTGCTGACCATGAATCCAGCTCCCGGGCAGGTAACCGGGAATCCTGTCCCAGCTGCTGGTTCTCTTGTCCGGGTGCACGAACACTTGTCCAAGGCCATTTTCAGACCAAGAACGCCCTACTGATGCCTGTGTGTTGACTTAGAAGCATGGTCCCTATCAAGCTGCTGACCAAGAACGCGTGATCCTGTGCAGGTGCTGACCTCTGACCTGTGTGTGCATTCCTGTCAGCAGTTCACTATCCTCGGATCTCGCTCATAACCCTCCACTACCCACCAAATCCACTCAGTAGCCACAGGCCCCCTTCTTAACAGCGCCCGCACACCCGGGGGGCATGAGGAGGGAGTTAACCAGGCTCCCCTCAGACAGTTGCAAATGTCTAAACGTAATTATTGTAATTATGACTTGCTGTAGTACCCTTGTATCATGCTACTGTTGTAAAGCGCTCTGATGCCCTCGGGCAATGTCCGCGCTATATAAAATTGCAAAAATAAATAAATAAAAATAGTCCGAGTCCTGTAACACTGTCTCTCTTACACGGCTCTTCCCTGGTGGATTCGCACCACACCCCCGAGCTCTGCTCCTAGACTCAACTCTCCCCCTTTCCTCCGGGGACCCCACCTTCCCTCCTCATTCTCCCACCACGCCCCCACCGACCCATACCGCAAACCCTTCGCCAGATCCCCCTCGGTCATGGTACGCGCAACCTGTGGAACTTCCCTCACCCCCGCGGAGGACCCCCGCTCGCTCTCACCTCGACCCCCGCGGACTCCCGCTGGAAGTCCCGCAGGCTCCGCAGCGCTGAGTCGGTGAGCTTCAGCTGGAAGAGGCTGAGGCGGGGGCCCCGACGGGGCTCGGTGCGGTACGGGAGCCTGCCGCTAAGCTCATCCCGGGGCCGCGACATGGCGTTCAGTGCACAGTCTCAGTGACAGCCCCAAGCAGAGAGCCAGCGGAGGGCAGCGGTGAGGGGCGTGGAGGAGGAGAGTAGGGGCGGGAGGAGGGCAGGGGGATTGAGAGACGGTCATGAGGGGAGGGAAAAGAGAGGAGGGCAGCGGAGTTAGGGGCGGGACGGGGGAGTAGGGGAGGTGGGCAGGGTTTCAAGGGCGGGGAGCGGAGGAAGGGGACAAGATCGAGGGCGTGGCCTGATGGGCAGGGAGGGGTGGAGGGCGGGCAGAAGCGGATAAAGCATTAATTTACCCTGCGCAGGCAGACGAGGGCAATCAAAGCATTTGCAAGTCCTTCCAGTGAAACTTTGTTTTGTGTTGTACACTGTGTACAACTGTGTGGAAAGGGGACACGCGAGAGAGGGTTTGATATTCACTCGGGTAGAGGGGCTAAGTCGGAGGAGAAGCGGTAAATGAAAGGTGCTTGGATAGGTAGGCGGCAGGCCTAGCGGAGGTGAGAGTGGAGGCGGGGCGAGTTTGGGAGATAGAAGGGAGTGCAGGATGGAAGGAGGTGGGGCAAAAGTTGGAGGTGGGGCAGTTAAGTGACAAGAGGGGCGTGGAGATAATAAACAGGAGGAGGGATAAGCTAATAGAAGGCGGTAAATATGTGAGAATAGGTGGCAGGGGGCGTGAGGTAAAAGCAGGCAGAGGGTACCTGGGTGGGAGCAGTAATGACAGGGAGAAGCGGAGGTAGGGAAGGAGAAAGGGGTCTAGAGGACGAGGAGGGGGCAGACGGAGGAACGACACAGAGTTCAACCCGTGCATCTTTATCTGACAACAAATAAGATAAATATTGTCAGGGCTTTAAGTGGGATGAAAAAACTGGGGGAAGGGTCTCAAAGGGGCGTGGCCGACGTAAGTAGGGGCGTGGCTTAACACACGTAAACTAAAAATCTGTGCTTAGCATAGTGTGCCGCCCGACTTGTATTTTTCTGTTTCTGACATTGCATCCAGATATATGAGACAACAAGTAACATCATACCTACAAGTCAGTAATATTGGCTTTGTCAATGGTTGTTAGTTGCATAAGATAAATAAGCAGCAACTTTGGCTTGTATATAATATTGAAAAAGCTTCCACTTAAAGCCCTGGTGACATTACGACAATGTTGCTGCTCCTGAGTTTCAAAAAGAGAAGGGAAATCCAGAGAGAAATGCACTCTCTTTAAAGGATTTCCCTTCCCCTAGAACGCTCATCTGGCATGAAGTCATGCCGTAACTTCTCCACTAGTGAGAAGTGAGCAGGGTGAGCACGCGCACATCGATGTGCCTACTGTCACTGCAGTGCGGGAAAAAACAGACCGCCTGTACCAGGGCACAAAACAGAGCCCGATAGAGACCTGTTTCGAGGCCCCCTTTAAAAAACTGCCAGTGCTCAGCACTGGTGAGACCCGGCCCACTTAAAGCCCTGAATATTGTCAAAGAAACGTACAATAAAGGCAT
This sequence comes from Calotriton arnoldi, assembly GCA_963921515.1. Classification (NCBI taxonomy): domain Eukaryota; kingdom Metazoa; phylum Chordata; class Amphibia; order Caudata; family Salamandridae; genus Calotriton; species Calotriton arnoldi. The sequence continues at coordinate 781,558 of CAWUFW010006290.1, forward strand.
GTAATCCCCCCATTAACAAGTCTAGTGTGAAGATTACGGATATACTGTTACACTTTCAGAGAGAGGTGTGGCTGCGTTACGAGGTACTATGAGGTATCAACTTAAAGAGCTTCGGTGGAAGGATTGCAACAACATTCTTGTTTTGATTCACTACATATATATATATATATACACATATATATATATATATGTGTATATATATATATATGTGTGTATATATATATATATGTGTGTATATATATATATATGTGTATATATATATGTATATACAGGACTTTAAGTGGGATGAAAAAACTGGGGGTCTCTCATAGGGGCGTGGCCGCTGTAATTAAGAGCGTTGCTTAAAACACTTAAACTAAAAATCTGTGCTTAGCATAGTGTGCAGCCCCACTCTTATTTTGCTGCTTCTGTCCATTCATCCAGATATATAACACAACAAGTAACATTACACCTACAACAAGCCAGGACTATTGGCTTTGTCAATGGTTGTTAGTTGCATAAGATAAATAAGCAACAACTATTGCTTCGTTGTATATAACATTGAAAATGCTACTCACTCTTGTGGGCGAGGTTGTGGCGTAAGGCTAGTGCAACCGACCTTCGAGTTGAGACAACAGGTTTGAGCCTGACTCCAGTGAATCAAAAATGAATATGCCCTTGTGTAATGTAACGGGGGCTCATGTAAAGCGCTCCAAGTGTGCGCTATTAAAACTGAAAAACGAGTCTCTTTGAAGTTACATCAAAGGCAGTGAGGGGTGTACTATTGAAGAGCTAAGGGTTTTTTTTTTCACCCTGAGGGTAAAAATGGAGACTGGTAGGGACCCGTCTTGGCACCTGCCTTTAAAACCTGCCTGTGCTGAGCACCGGCAGGATCCGGCCCAATTAAAGCCCTGTATATATATGTTACCTGTTCTAGTTAGGACCATGTTTTCATAGGAAAAGTGTTTATTGACTTGCCTATATCTTTGGCACTGGTTGACGAATCTTCACGAAATGTTCTCCAAAAAGTGTCCCGTGATTCTTTAGTGCATGGAAAGTTTCGGGGCGATCCGTTAATCGGGAACCGAGAAAAAGGGGGGGGGGTCATAAAAGTGTTTTTCCAATGTTGATTCCCATAGAGATTTTAGTCACAACTACAGCCCAAACGGCTGGACGGAATTACACCAAATTTGGCAGAAAGGTGTCTGTTGGTCAAGAAAGCGACCTTTTTGTGAATTGGTGTAAATCTGTTCAGTAGTTTTGGAGATATTAAAGGAAATTCAAATTTGTATATATAGGGATGCGAAGACTCCACAAACCCTCCCGATCTCTAGCTGAGGTCTGATTGGCTACCAACACTTAAACGAGGAAGTTTTGGCAGACATCTTGGTACTCGGCTTCAGCAGAGTCCCAGAAAAAATGTAAAAAAAAAGAAAACAGGGCAGGGTTGGAATACCCTGACCCCTTAACTCTGGTCATGAAGTACCAGAGAGCCCGATAGCACTTAAAAAAAAATAATTGCAGCGAAAATGGGATGGAGCCGCGAATGTGCAGAAAAATAATAATAAAAAAAACAAGCACTGGCTCCTGTGCTTCTTTTGAATACAGCCTTCGGGCGGGCCAGGTCCTGGGGCATTTTTTAAAAAGGAGGGGGGGCGCAAGGCCCCCCCCCATCTGAGTCTCATTGAGCTCTAGGGACCACCACCTCCCTGGGGCTAAAGAAAGAGTAATGGGGGTGGCCGCGCGTAACCCCCTCCTGAGCCCTGGGGACCACCAGCTCCCCGGGCTAAATAACACCCACAGCGAGATTGATGAGACCTCGTCGAAGGCCGCGCCTCCTTTCTCAACCACTTTGCAAATTGGCTTCCTGGCGCACTACTGGTTGGGGGATGAAGTCCCCTTGGCTGCTGAGGGTTGGTGGGGGCCAAGAACCCCTATTGTTGCCACAAGTAAGTCCCCCACAGCAGGATTGCTCGGATCTCGTTGGAGGCCCTGCCCCCTTTCTCAACCACTGTTGATAGGGGCCTCCTGGTGCACTACTGGTTGGGGGATGAAGCCTAGGGGCGAGCGCGCCGGTAAACTCCGCTCTGCCGGTGGTTGGTGGAGTTTTTGCAGAACACTGCGCTCCAGTCAGAGGGCGGAGTATCAAAACTCTGCCGGCAGAGTGGAGTTTACCGCCCACCCCTATCAGAGACTCACACACACACTCACAGACCCACTCAGACACTCATATACCCACTTGCAGCCCCACTCATACTCTCTCACACCCACTTACAAGCTTACTCAGACACTCATACACCCACTGAGATACTCATGCACTCACTCACACACTTAGTGTCAAAGGTTAATGGTTACAGTTAGGAAATACAATTTAAAAAAAATTGCTAATCCATTAAAAAAACAAAGGTTACAGGGATGTTATAGTTAGGAAATGGAATTAAAAAAAACAGAAATTCACTGGAAAAAAACAAGGTTACAGGTACCTTGTAGTTAGGAAGTAGAATAAAAAAAAATCCTTAGAAAGTGACTGAAAAAAACAAAGAGTCCTGGGATGTTATAGTTAGGCTCAGATTTCACTTGTACAAAACCCAGTGAAAGTCAGCAGTTACAGTTACCTGAGCTTACTATAACTTATTCTCCCACAATGCACTGCATATGACCTCACATATTACATCACTCATGACATGGTCAGTGACATCACTGATGACGTCTCAAATGACATCACAGATGAAATCACTGATGACATCATCTACAGAACCAATCACACACGTGCTCACACCCACTCACACCCCCATACAACCTCTCATACTCCCACTCACACACCCACACAACCACTCACATACCCATTTACAGACCCATAGAAGTAATTACACAGCCACTCACTTATCCATAGAGCCACTCACACACCCACTCACTCACTCATAGAGCTTGATCATACAACTAGTCACTCACCCATACAGCCGCTCACCCTGCCACAAACTCACCCATATAGCTACTGACACACAGAGTTATTAACCTATACACCAATCACACAACCACGTACTCACCCATAAAGCCTCTCATCAGAGCCACTCACTCGCCCATACTGTCAGGAACGCCTTATCTTGTAACAGTTTGCTCCTTAAAAAACTCTCTTTTAGATTAAAGGGTTTTGTGTTTAAGAAATATCCACATTGGAGAAAAAGAAATCCTTGTTGGAAGCAAATGCTCAAGATTGTCCTGCAGCGTTTTACTCAGCTGCAAGGAAAACATTCTGATTTGGCCGTCGTTTTGTTGTGGCAAGGTTTGCGGTCTGGTTGTTCTGGCTGCGAGGTAAGGAGAGACTCTAATGGGCATGTGCAGGCTATGCGTGTCGCACTTCAACTGTAGTTTATTGCTGTTGAGGAGTGCTCAACTATCGCACTCCTTCAGTTTGCATTTTAAAAGAAGAATTCATAATTTATGGACAAGTTAGCCCTGTCCATGCTCGTAAGGCATTTTGGGGACAAATTCATGACGAGAAAAGTCGAGTTCAGTTCTAGAGAACCTTCTGTGAAGAGAAGGGTTCTCAATCATCAAGTAAGATCGTTTCATTTAGTGTTTTGGAGCGTCTCTTTTAGCCAGCACTCAAGACATTTTGTGACTGTTTTTAAAAGGCTATAATTCATTGTTTTTTGGAAGAGTTAAATAGGGATCTACATTGAGCGCTATGTATTGATCTCTTAAGGAGACATTAAAATAATTGCTGCATCTACAGCAATTTTCAGTGTACAGTAATAAGAAAGTTTGCAGTTATTGTTGAGAAAATATACAAAAGACTAAAAGAATATTGTAAGAGACTAAAAGAATATAATTGGAGACAATTGCAAGAGGCAAAAGACTAAATCAAAGAAAAGAGGAAACAAGACAATATAAATCTCTACAGCAACGCAGGAAGTTACGATTACTCTGAAACAACTATTATTTGGAATCCTCATTCCTATCCTATTTCATGGATACCAAGAAATAGTTAAATGAATTGTTGATTCAATAGAGAGTAGCTACCCTCAATGCTATGCAGGTAATATACGCACAGAAGTCAGAGAAATACAAGTAAAAGATAGGAATGTACCAAGGTAACATAGTAATTGTTTATGTTATTCTTTAGGTGCCAGAAGAGAAGAATTGCAATAGAAGCACCAGACGGTTGAGGCAGTCTCTCTCTTTCTTTTCCACTTCCCCTTTCCCCCCTGTTAGTGTTTGTGACAGACATACTTGAGTTTGTCGTACACAGTGGTGGAGGGGGTTTGGGGACAGGTCATACGTTCCTGAGGAGATCGTTAATCAGATATCCTTGACAGATTGAAGTGCCATTCCTTAATTGGAAATTTAGATCTCCTCCTGGGCTGAATGGCTGAGGAAATTGATTTGAAGGCTTTGGCGTGCATATTAGATGGCATGAAAAAACAACTGAGTAGTGCCCAAGAAGAAAATAAGTCTTTGAGAGAGGGCTTTAGGTGATCTAGTCAGGAGTCCTTGCAGCTTAGGCAGAAAATGGATGAGTTAGTGACAGGATTAGCTTCTGGTTCGGGTGTTAGAGAGCCTTCTAAGTTTTCTGGTATTCCCTCTGCTGCAGAGATTTCTATCCAAGTAATTCATGCAAATTCCCCGATTATTCCTCTAGCCCCTCTAGAGAGATTTAGTGGCGATCCCAGAAAGCACAAACATTCTTAACCCAGTGTTCCTTGCATTTTTTGTGCCGACCAGTAATCTTTTCTGAGGATTAATCAAAAGTGGCGTTCATACTATCTTATTTCAGTGGAGATGCTGCAGCATGGTCCATGTCCTTGGTTAATCGAAATTACACAGTTTGATATGATTTTGATAATTTCAAGATATAATTTTTGAGAATCTTCAATCGGCGGACTGCTACGCAAGCATCTGATAATGAACTGTTGGAGCTAAAACAAGGTAGTAGAGATTTGGTAGGATACTTAGCTCAGTTTAATAAATTAATTGTGGAGACTAATTTGCCAGATTCAAAAAGAGCTGCCATTTTTTATAGAGGACTTAAGGATGAATTAAAAGATGCCCTGGTGCAAATTCCCAAGAGACCCACAGAAATCTCTGAGCTCATAGATTTGGTGTTGCAAATAGACCATCGTCTCAGTGAACGTAAGAACGAAAAGAAAAGAGAATTTCGTCCAGTCCCTTCACGATTTGATCGAATAAAAATAGAGAATCAAGGGCCAGATGTACGACCAATTTTAGCATGCGCAACCGGGTTAGCGACCAGTTTGCGCATGCTAAAATTGGTATGGCCATGTACTAACACAATTTTGCGAGTTGCAAATGAATTGCGACTCGCAAAAAAGTGTTTAGAGACATGCTATTTGTAAGGGGCGTTCCCTTCCAAATAGCGACTCTCTAACCCATGTACTAATGTTTTGCAACCGCAATTGCGGCCGCAAAACGCTCGCAATTACCACCTACTTCAAGTAGGTGGTAATGCATTCGCAAATGGGAAGGGGTCCCCAGGGGACCCCTTCCCCTTTGCAAATGCATGCGAAAATATTTTTTAAGGGCAGGCAGTGGTCCCAGGGACCACTGCCTGCCCTTAAAAAATGAAACAAAAACGTTTAATTTTTCTTTTTTTAAATGCATCCGGAAAACGGACTGCATTTAGAAAAAAAAGCTGCTTTATTTAAAAGCAGTCCCAGACATGGTGGTCCGCTGAGCCCAGCAGGCCACCATCCCAGGGAGGGCCAGCCATTCCCAATGGGGTCGCAAAATGCGAGTGTCTCATTAATATTAATGAGCCTCGCATTTTGGGACCCCATTGGGAATCGCAATCAGTGTCTCTGACACTGTTGTACATAGTAAATTGCGACTCGCAATTTGCGACTCGCAATCGAGCGCAAATTGCGAGTCGCAAGTTACTAGGGTCGTACATCTGGCCCCAAAAGTCTTTAGATAGTTCCACATCAAAAGAACCAATGCAAATAGGATCCATTCGAGGCCCCTTGTCAAAAGAAGAAAAAGAAAAGCTGAGATTAGGAAAATTGTGTTTATATTGTGGAAAAGCAGGGCATTTTGTTAAAGATTGCCTAAAAAAGCCCAAGATGAATCAAATGTTAAAAGATCAGCTCCATCAGTAAAACGGGTTGCCCTGGTGGAAGCGAAAGAAAAGTCAACTCCAACTTCTCAACAAGTTGCAAATAAGCTACAATCAGCAGCTCCTCATTTGGGGACCGATTCACAAATGTAATCTGAGACAAAATCCTAACTTTACGACTTTCGGTATTCACAAAGGGCATTTAGTAGTAGTAAAGTTAGGATTTTGTCTTAAGTTTGTCCTAAATTTTGGTCTTAAGACAAAATCCTAACTTAAGTTTAACTTAAGACCAAAACTTAAGACAAACTTAAGTCAAAATCCTAACTTTACTACTACTAAATGCCTTTTGTGAATACCGAAAGTCGTAAAGTTAGGATTTTGTCTCAGATTAATTTTGTGAATCTGGCCCTACGTGATTTCATTTTCAATAAAATGTAGAGAAAAGGAAATAAAGAGGGTGACCGTCATGATTGATTCCAGAGCAACAGGGAATTTTTGTGACATCAGATATGCCCTGAAGGTGGGTATAACATTTTTAAGAACAGCCAATTTAGAAGCGGTTCGAGCAGTGGATGGTACCAATCTTTCTTCCGGGCCTATCACACATGAAACAGAGCACATTCAACTGACAGGGTTGAATCATCATACAGAATTGATTACTTTTAATTTGATTGATGCCCCACAATTCCAGCTCATTTTAGGTCTACCATGGCCCACCGAGAATAATCCCAGAATTGATTGGAGTAGGAGAACAGTTTTAATAGATTCACAATATTACAAAGAGCATTGCTTTCGTAGTAGTCCAAGATTAGGTGGAGAATCACCAGCAAGACAATTAGCATCAAATCCGGCAACAATTTGTACGTTAGAGACGAAGGAAATTCCATTGGAATATCGGGATGTTTATCAGGTGTTTGATAAAAAGGAAGCAGAAAAATGACCGCCTCATCGGCCCTATGATTGTAAGATTGAGTTGGTGCCAAGGGCAGCATTACCATGCAGTCGGATATATGCTCTAACTGAAGCGGAGAATCGATATTTGAAGCAGCCCTTGGATCAGTATTTGGCAAATGGTTTTATCCGTCCTTCTTAGACACCAGTCTCGTCACCTTTATTTTTCATTCCCAAGAAGGGTGGCGAGCTGCGTACTTGCATTGACTATAAGGCTTTATACCAAGTTTACTGTCAAGAATTGGTATCGTTTGCCTTTGATATCTGTTTTATTGGCTCAAGTGAAGGGTGCCAGAATATATACGAAATTGGATCTTAGAGGAGCATATCATTTGATTAGAGTTGCTCCTGGTGATGAGTGGGAAACAGCTTTCCGTACTCGGTATGGCCTTTTTGAATATCAAGTAATGGCATTTGTGTTGTGCAATGCTCCAGCTGATTTTCAACATTTTGTAAATGATGTACTACGAGACTTTCTTGATCGTATAGCTGTAGTGTAAATTGATGACATCTCGATCTTTTCAAAGAACCTGGAAGAGCACCATCAACATGTAAAATCAATATTAGTGAGGTTATTAGAAAATCACCTGTATGTAAAGTTAGAGAAATGTGCCTTTCACGTGGAACAGGTGTAATTCCTAGGCTTTGTTTTGTCTCCAAAAAGAGTGAGTATGGATCCAGCTAAGGTGAAGGTGGTACAAGAATGGCCAGTTCCTCGAAATGTGAAAGAAATTCAAAGCTTCATTGGGTTTTCCAACTTTTACTGGAGATTCATTTCGAACTTTTCACAGACAGTGAGTCCCATCAACAGGTTGTTAAAGAAAAGAGTGAGATTTGAATGGTCTCCAGAAGCTGATGCAATGTTTACCTTTTTGAAAGATTTGTTTACCAAGGCTCCAATTCTTTTACATCCCAGAGTGGAAGAACCTTTTGTGTGGAAGCAGATGCTTCTGAATTGGCTATTGGTATAATACTCTCTCAATGTCACAAGGATACTGGACAACTTCATCCTCTAGCATATTTCTATCGAAAGTTGACATCCCCAGAAATCAATTACTCTATTTCTGACAAGGAATTGTTGGCAGTTAAGAGTGCCTTTTTGGAAAGGAGACATTACTTGTTAGGGGCTCAACATAAGATTACAGTATACACAGATCTTAGGAATTTGCAATTTTTAAAATCAGAGCATACCTTGACTGCAAGAAAATTAAGATGGTCTTTGTTCTTTGTTGACTTTGATTTTGTATGCACATTCAGACCAGGAATTAACAATGGTAAGGCTGACGCTCTCTCCAGAACAAATACGGAATTAACTGAAGTACTTTCTGGGAAGCAGCCAATTATTTTGGAAGAAAATGTTATTATGGTAACACAGTGCTCACATTTTTAGACTGAAATTCAAAACGCTTTGCCTAAAGAGAAGATGATTATTTGGGCAAACAAACTTCCAGAGAGAGAAATTAAGAATGGGTTGCCTTATCAGCAAGGAAGGCTTTTTTTACCTACCATTGAACTCCATGAAATGGTTTTGCATTTATGCCATGATCGTTTTTTGGCTGGGCATAAAGGAATATTAAAGACTCAAGAGTTGGTGAAAATAATTTTTTGGTGGCCCAAAATGGAATCTGAGATAGGACAGTATGTTGCCACTTTTGAAAGATGCCTTAAAGGGAAATCAATTAGACAAGCCCCTCAAGGTTTACTCAAACCATTACCTACCCCTCCTGGTCCATGGCACACAATTTCTATGGATTTTATTGTGTATTTACCTCTTAGTCAAGGGTTTAGCACAATTTTGGTAGTAGTAGACACCTTCTCTAAGATGGCTCATTTCTTTCCTTTAAAAAATCTTCCACAGGCCTCTCAGTTAGCTCAACTATTTACTCATCACATTGTGAAATTACATGGGATTCCCAAAATCATAGTTTCAGATCGAGAGTCGCAGTTCATTTCTCATTTTTGGAGGTCTTTTACTAAACAATTGGGTATAGACACATGCTACTCCACTAGTTATCATCCAGAAACTGATGGGCAGACAGAACGGGTCAATCAGGAGTTAGAACAGTACATGAGCCTTTATCTTTTAGATCAGAAACAGGAGTAGTCAGAATTGGTTTGGGCAGCCGAGTTTGCCTATAATAATTCTGAACATTCATCCACAGGGTTCACCCCTTTTTATCTAAATAATGGCAGACACCCTAGAGTGTTAGTTGAAGAAGATGAAGAATCAGTTCCCGCAGTTGAGGATTTCATGAAAGGAATACAGAAAACTCTTCAAGAGGCAGAGAAATATCTGGATAAAGCAAAAAAACCCTATAAGGTCCAAGCAGATAAAAAAAGAAGAGAAGATCCAATATTCAAGAAAGGTGATAAATTTTGGTTATCAACTAAACATCTGCGGCTAAAAGGGAATAGGAAGTTTCAACCTAGATTTGTGGGTCCTTTTAGAGTAGTTAAAATAATTAATCTGGTGGCAATCAAGCTCCATCTGCCCTCATATTTATGGTTTAAATCTGTTTTATTGCTGTTTTCAGAGCAAAACAAAAGAATAAAGAGGAAACAGTAGAGGCTGTGAACACTGCCAGCTGACAGTAAGATGCTAACATGGGCTATGCAGAGCCACTGCTCAAAGTCAAATGTACAACGTATACAAAATAAGAGAACAAAACCCCAACCCACCCCACCCCTACCCTTCCTCCAAACAGCCCTGCATTGGGCTAAGCATAAATTCAAACTATGTACCCCAGGGTTAAACCAGGGAAGGTGGTGTCCCGTCGTCCGTCAGCCGCAACAAGCATAGATATTTAGGGCATGTGAGCTCGCGGAATTCCTGCGTCAATAAAGCTAAAAAGGGAAGCCATACGTCTCGAAAATCTGCGCCCTTACCGGCAAGTGTAAGTGTTATTTTTTCCATGCCCAGGATGTGCCACAGGCGGGACAACCAACCCGTGTGTGTAGGGAGCTGCGGGGTCCCCCAGAGTGCAAGGATGTTCTGCATGGCCGCACCCAGCTCCATTCCTATCAAGCGGCCCTTCCTGGACTTCAGTGGGTATGCCAGTGGGTCCGGCACGCCCAACAGAATGTGTGCTGGAAATCGGAGCAGCTGAGTCTCGAGGTGTTTATCAATGTCATCTAATATTTGTGTCCAATAATTTTGAATGTGGGGGCAGTCCCATAATAGGTGGACCAATGTACCTGTCTCCCAGCAGTTTCTCCAGCAGTGCGCTAGATGCTGAGTTAATCTTATGCACCCTCTCCGGCGTATAATACCAGTAAGTGATCACTTTTATGAGTGTGTCTGTCAATGCCATGTTGCTGGTAGTGTGTCGTGCCCTGTAACATATGCCCTCCCACTCCTTGTTGCTGAGGGGTCCCCTGTCCCACCTAGCCCGTCCAGCATGGTGTGAATGTGTATTTCGCGCGTTCAGCAACTTATATAGGTCGGAGATTATTCCCTTGTCGGAGGACTTTGACAAAAGCCACCTCTCATAAGAGGTGAGGTGTCGACTAGCAGCAGCTCTATTATGCGGCTGCAGGACCCAGTGTCTTAGCTGTAGGTATCGTATGCGCTCTGTCTCGGGAATGCCATAGTCTGCTTTGATTTGTGGGAATGAAAGTACCACCTGGACATCAAAAAAGTGACCCATGGAGCGGCACTGGGACTGACGCCATGCTAAAAATGTTGTTTCCCCTAATCCTGGCCCAAAGTCCAGGTTATCAAACAGTGGGGTTAAGGGGGACGGAAATGTCGTGAGCTGGTGCTTAAGGTTAGTCTGAACCCATGTCGACATGGTTGTCCGTGTGATGTCAGATACATAGACGCTGCGGGGTCTGTGGGCTTTCTTTAGAAATGGAATCTTCATCAACGAGGTACCCGCCACCGCCCTGTCCTGAAATAGCCAATGTTTCCCCGATTCCGTTCGATTCCATTCTACTAAGTGCCTTAACTGTGCCGCTTGGAAGTACAACTGGAGGTTAGGAATGCCCAGCCCGCCTTCACAAGGCGGTAAGAAGCTGAGACTCTTTTTCATCCTAGGTTTGCAGCCCTGCATATGAAGTTCATAATTTCCGCTTGCAGTTTGGGGATCATACCCGAGGGTGGGCGCAAGGAAGAGTCTGGAACAGATACAGAATTTTAAGGAGGATCGTCATCTTAATGGCGGCAATCCTGCCCAACCAGGAGATCGGATGATGTTTCCATCTGAGTATGTCGGAACGCACTTGCCTAAATAAGTTAGTATAATTGGTGACTGCAGTGGCGTGTGTTGAGGCAGCAATTTGGACTCCCAGGTAGGAAATTGTGTTTTTAGACCATTGAAATGGGTGTTCTCCTTTGAGGCGTTCCACCGTCTGCGGGGAAAGTGAGAGGTTGAGGGCAACCAACTTCTCCACATTGACTTTAAATCCCGAGACTCTACCAAAGTCGTCCAGTTCCTGTAGGAACGTCCCTAATGAGATCTCCGAGTCCTTAAGGGACACTAAAACATCATCGACATAGAGACTTATAGTGTGGTTGTTACCCGCGAAAGGGACTCCCAATATCTGTGGGTTTGTCCGCACTCTATGAGCCAGGGGCTCCATGTATAGTGCAAATAGCAGGGGCAACAAAGGACACCCCTGCCATGTGCCTTGAGCTATCTGGAGTGGGGCAGACCTATGCCCATTGACCCTCACCGTGGCCGAGGGAGAGCGGTAACAATTTAAGACCTGTGTGCGGAAGCGTTCCCCGAAGCCAAAATGGAGCAAAACTTGTTCCAGATAGGGCCAGTGCACCCTATCGAACGCTTTCTCAGCGTCTATTGCCATCAGCATGTAGTTGCCTGGGAATCTGGAGGCTTTATCTATTATGTGTAGGACCCTTCTGGTGTTGTCACTGGTCTGTCTCTGGGGGATGAAACCCGCCTGGTCGGGATCTATCAGGGCAGGCATATACGGACCCAATCTCTGTGCCAATATACCTGTGTACAGTTTTAGATCGATATTAAGCAATGAAATGGGCCTATATGCACTGCATTGCATTTTATCTTTCCCTGGTTTGGGGATGACTATTATAACTGCCTCTAGCATGGAGGCCGGGATGGTGCCCATAGTAGCAAAGGAGTTAAAAAGCCTAGTCAGTAAGGGAGCAATTTCTGGGCAGATGGCTTTGTAAAAGGCGGCTGAAAAGCCATCCGAGCCTGGGGATTTGGCCAATTTTACCCGGGAAATGGCCAAAATCACCTCCTCAATGCAAATCTCCTCCTCCAAGACCGCAGATTGGCCTGGTGTCAGTCTAGGTGTCTGCACTCCTTGGAGGTAACTGGTGCTGTCTTCCCCATCTAATGGTTGTCTCGCATAGAGCCTCTCATAAAAGTCACTGAACGTCTCTGCTATCGGAGTGTCGTCCGTCACCAGGTCTCCCTCTAAGTTCTTAATCGTGTGAATACTCTGCCGCTGCCGGCTTTCCCTGAGTCTGTTCACCAATAACCGCCCACAGTTATCCCCCCCAACATAAAAGGAGTGCCGCAATCGGAGAGCAGTGTATTCCGCTCGATCCAGATCCAGGGCCGCTAGCTGGGCGCGAGCTGCTGACAATTGTCGCCACACCCTGGGGGCCCCGGTCCTCTGGTGTATGCTTTCCAATTCCCTAACCTGTAAGGATAGGCTGTCTCTCTTTTACCTCCTCAACCTGTTGCCCCCGCCAAGATCGCTATGAAAGCGCCGCAGATCACCGACTTAAACGCTCCCCTCAAATTGGATACGTCGGTCTCTGGGATGTCATTGTGGGCGAGATAATCCCCTATTGTGTGTTTTATTTGGTCCACGACCTCTTGACGTTGAAGTAAGGTGTCCCTCAGTCTCCACTGTCTACTGGGTGGTGCCTGGGGGAGAGCGATATTACCGTCACCACGGCTGCGTGGTCCGAGAGTGCAGCCGTGAGTATTTCCGTACTGGATGCTAAAGAATACAATTCCCTAGTGCCCAACAAATAATCCAGTCTGGCATAAGTTTTATGGGCGTTAGAATAGTAGGAATATTCCCTAGCTTGTGGGTGGGAAGCCCTCCAGAAGTCCACTAGACCTAATTCCCGCAAACGGGCAAGCACGTCCTTAGACAATGCGCCTACTTGCCCATGACGTTGTGCTGACCTATCCGCCATATTGTCAAATACTAAATTAAGGTCGCCCCCTAGTATGCCCTCATATTTAAAGGTACATCCAGTTTTTCATGATTCTCTCATTAGAAAAAGTCCATCAAATTGAGATTGAATTCATCACCAGAACCAATTCAAGATGAGTCCGCTGAAGAGTTTGAAGTTCATAAAATTCTGGACTCAAGACTGAGAAGAGGCAAATTATTTTACCTTATTGACTGGAAGGGATTTGGTCCTGAAGAGCGATCTTGGGAATCATTCTCTAATATTCATGCTCCTAAACTAGAGCAAGCTTTTCATAAAGCTAATCCGGAAAAACCTAAATTGGAGGGACTATTTTTGAAAGGGGGTACTGTGAGGGATCTTGTAACAGTTTGATCCTTAAAAAACTCTCTTTTAGATTAAAGGGTTTTGTGTTTAAGAAATATCCAAGTTGGAGAAAAAGAAATCCTTGTTGGAAGCAAATGCTCAAGGTTGTCCTGCAGCGTTTAACTCAGCTGCAAGGAAAACATTCTGATTTGGCCATCGTTTTGTTGTGGCAAGGTTCGAGGTCTAGTTTTTCTGGCCGCGAGGTAAGGAGAGTCTTTAATGCGCATGCGCAGGCTATGCGTGTCGCACTTCAACTGCAGTTTATGGCCGTTGAGGGGTGCTCGACTATCGCGCTCCTTCAGTTTGCGTTTTAAAAGAAGAATTCATCATTTATGGACAAGTTAGCCCTATACATGCTTGTGAGGCATTTCGGGGAAAATTCATGAGCAGAAAAGTCGAGTTCAGTTCTAGAGAACTTTCTGTGAAGAGAAGGTTTCTCAATCCATCAAGTAAGATCGTTTCATTTAGTGTTTTGGAGCAGCCCTTTTAGCCAGCGCTCAAGACATTTTGTGACTGTTTTTAAAAGGCTATAATTCATTGTTTTTTGGAAGAGTTAAAAAGGGATCTACATTGAGCGCTATGTATTGATCTCTTAAGAAGACAGTAAAAATAATTGCCGAATCTACAGCAATTTTCAGTGTACAGGAATAAGAAAGTTTGCAGAGTTATTGTTGAGAAAATATACAAAAGACTAAAAGAATATTGTAAGAGACTAAAAGAATATAATTAGAGACAAACTGCCACATGCATCAAGCTATTTTGCGATTGCAAACAGTGCAAATTGCAAAAAAAGGCCGTTTGCGATCGCAAAATAGCCCTAAGCAATGCATCAACCAAAATCGCAGATTATCTTCCATATTCGCAATTTTTGCGATGACCTATTTTGCGATTTCCAAATTAGCGATTCTGTATTAGCGAATCGCTATTTGGGAATCGCAAAGCTATGCATGAAAATTTGCAAATTGTAAATAAGTGGGGAATCGCAAATTTGCACTCGCAAAATACCACAAAATCAAATCAGGTGGAACCAGGTGAAAACAATCAAATCAGGTGGGAAACATTGGTAAAGTATCTAAACAGGCCCAGAAGGCCTCAGAATGTTTCGCAATGGCAGCGCTCTATGTCATGGCGAGGAGGATGAGGCTACGAGCAGCAGCACAGAGAAGAAGGAGGATACAGGAGCGCATTTTTAGAGTGCGCCTTTACTTTGTTGGGGCAGACAGAGGATGAGATCCATGACAAGTATAGGTTTAGTGCAGACATGATCTATGATCTGATTGCTGAATTAAATCCCCTCTTGCAACGTCAGACTCGCAGGGCACATGCCATCCCCACTCATGTGCAGGTCCTATGTTCCCTGCACCTCCTAGCGGCAGGTAGCTTCCAGGGTGTAGTAGCTGCAGCTGGAGGAGTGTCACAAAGTGCCCTATGGCGCTTTTTCAGTACTTTTATTGACGCCATGTTGAACAGGATACACCACCACATTAGCTTTCCATCAACCCCAGAGGAATTGCAGCAAACAAAATTAGACTTCTAACAGGTAGCCCAATTTCCCCACGTAATTGGTTGCATTGATGGGACGCATGTAGCCATTTGTCCCCCCTCAGTGAATGAGTACATTTATAGGAACAGAAAATCTTACCATTCTCTGAATATCCAAGTTGTGTGCAATTCCAGAAACATCATAACTGACATAGTGGCTCGATTCCCTGGCAGCACACATGACTCATATATATTCAGACACAGTGGCATACACACTCGTCTCCTTGGGGGTGAATTAGACCAAGGATACCTGCTTGGTAAGCATATGTTACAATGTCTTGCATACTCTGGGCAAATGGTGATGCATAGCAGTGAGTAATCTGTTGCTGACTACCCTGTAGGTGACAGCGCATACGCTGTGCGCTCTTACATCCTGACGCCATACCTCAAACCAAGTACCCTAAGTGAGCAGCGTTACAATGCAGCGCACATCTCCACCCGCAACGTCATAGAGCCCACCTTTGGCCTACTAAAAAGTAGGTTCCGCAGCCTCCACAAGACTGGCGGGGCATTGCAGTACCGACCGGATACCTGCTGCAAAATTGTGGCCACTTGTGCCATGTTGCACAACATTGCGACTAGGAGAGGCATACCCCTGGAACTGTCTGACAGCGAGCCTGAGGAAGACAACCAGCTAGGACAACCACCTCAAGCAGCAGCTGGGACGAGCTTAGCAGAAGGGAGACAGAGACGTGCAGAAATAACGCAGCATTATTTTTAAGGTGGGTAATGATGAGACAAGACACTACATGGTTTAACTGTAGCAGATGTTTATTAGGAAGAAAATGCGGTAGTGTTAATGCACACATACCAGGTGCAAACTAGCATTGTGACTGTCAAAATTAGACAATATGACATTGGCATGGAACTTGTATGTCAACCCTGACAAATGGCATGATACTGGTTACCTCACCAGATTGGAGTTTGTCTCTCAACGCCCCACTACTTTTTGCAGCCACGCACTCCCAAACGCCTTTCTGTGGGCTCTGTCACATCCCTTGTGGAGCCTTCTGATTCAGTGGTGCTCCTAGTATTGCACCTCCTGCATGTGGTCACTGGTGCCGAGAGACTACTGAGGCTGGAGGCCTCCTCACTCTCCCCTGCACCCAATACATTGCTGCCCCCAACTGAAGCAGTCTGTAATTGCTCCACAGCATTGGTGACCTGTATGAGTCCCCTGGCCACATCCCCACAGCAATGGGTCATTTCCACCTGCATGCCCACCGCACGATGGGTCAGCAGAGCTGTGTTGGTCCTCAGGCGGTTGATGGCCCTAGTGTAGCTATCTAAGCGCCCTAAGAATTGAGGATGCCTTTTGCGTTGGGACACCTGGTCTTCCTGCATCACCTTGCACAGCTCATGTATGGCTTCATTTGTCTCTCTATGTCCTTCCACCACTGCTGTTCTGAGCTCCGTCATGCTGTCCCTCACGTCTGCCATGTTTGTAGCTATTGTACCAAGTTGTGCCTGCATTAAACGCATGTTCTTGCATTGCAGGCGCTGCACCCTCAACATTTGGCTCTCCAGCCCACCCCAGACATAGGGACTATCATCTTCTGCAGTTCCCATCTGAGCCCTTGACCTGCGCCTCCGGTTGTGGACATTGCTGCGCCGTACCTGTAATTGGGGTCTTGGTGTGGGGGTATGCCCAGCCTGGGATGTCTGTGGGTCAGGTTGGCTCTCCTCCTCTACTTCAAAGGCAGGTAGTGGTGCCACTGTGGTCCTGCGTCTTGTGGGTGCAGGTATTGGGGTTGCTGGGGCCATTTGTGTCTCCTCTCTTGACTGTGCCTGGGTCTCAAGGGTGTCATGGCCTTCACTTTCCTCTGACTCCTGCGCAGCTGCATCTGTGATGTTAAACAGTGCAAGTTTAGTTTTGTTTTTTGGACATGTATGTCACATTGTGCATAGTTTTGTTTCATTGAATTAGATAATAACACACAGTGTATAGATGTTTCACTTGCTTGTTGTACTTGAAAGCAACAATGCTGTTTTGCTCCCTACTTGCCTTTCCTATTGGAGTTGCTGTCTGCTAATCCCATAATGCATTTGTGTGTAGCAAGTAAAATGTGGACTGGAGTATGATTTGCAACACTAAGCCTGATCTGACTTGAGGGGTTGTTGGTTAGATTTAGTATTGAATGGTCATTTGCTTGCATCTTACCTTGTGAAGTACTGGCCGTTGCAGAGGTGTCTATCTCCGTCACTCCAACTACAGCTTCAGGCTGAAGTGTTAACTCAGCAAAACCAAAGGGGATGATGGACGGAGTGTTGAACATTGCAAGCACTCACCCCCAGTCAACTGATCTGGGTTTAATCCATCATCATTCTTTAGCTCACTCCGCCACCCCAGTTCAGACATGGCCATATGCAAATCAGCCTGACCCTGTGCCTCATGGGAACAGTCCAGCCCGAACTGCCAAGCCATGTCTTCCTTGGACCGGAAACAAGCATCCTGGGACCGGTTTCGGGTTCATAACCCTCATCAGCCAGGCTATCTTGAATCCAGTGGCAAAGTGAGCAAGGGACCCACGTCTGGGCTTACCCTGCCAACTTAGGGCGAATTTAGCAAAACCAAAGGGGATGATGGACGGAGTGTTGAACATTGCAAGCACTCACCCCCAGTCAACTGATCTGGGTTTAATTCATCATCATTCTTTAGCTCACTCCGCCATCCCAGTTCAGACATGGCCATATGCAAATCAGTCTGACCCTGTGCCTCATGGGAACAGTCCAGCCCGAACTGCCAAGCCATGTCTTCCCTGGACCGGAAACAAGCATCCTGGGACCGGTTTCGGGTTCATAACCCTCATCAGCCAGGCTATCTTGAATCCAGTGGCAAAGTGAGCAAGGGACCCACGTCTGGGCATACCCTGCCAACTTAGGGCGAACTTAGCAAAACCAAAGGGGATGATGGACGGAGTGTTGAACATTGCAAGCACTCACCCCCAGTCAACTGATCTAGGTTTAATCCATCATCAAGTGTTAACTCCACAAGATCCTCCAGGGGTGCATTTGCAGTTTGGGTTGAAGGTCCTCCTCAAGTCTTCTTGGCCTCCGCAAGCCTGGCAGCAACCCTTTCCTTGGCACAGCTCCACAGGTCATACCAGCGCTTGCGCAGATCTTCTATCATGCGCTGTGTGACCCCCACTGCGTTTACTCTGGATTGTATTCCAAGCCAGATTTAGCGTTTCTCTGACTCAGGGACCTGGAGTGACTGCTTCCCAAAGACTTTATCATGCCTCCTAACAACTTCCTCAATGAGGACTTCAAGCTCATTCTCACTGAACTTCAGCTTCCTCTTGCGCTGTGCTGACTTCTCCTCAGTTGTTCCAGAAGCCATGCTGATGTCCTTGCACAGGTTTAAATCTTCCAAAATGGTTCCTTCTGCTGTGCTCCTGCAGTCTGCCTCCTCCTCTGTCTCTCTCAGTGCACAGGTTTCAGCATGGGCTGCATCACTTCCTGGTTGTGTTGTCATCATGCTGCATCGGAAATACCGAATCGCTATTTGCGATTCGGTAATAGCGGATTCGCAATTTTGCGATTCGCTAATAGGCAATC
Source organism: Calotriton arnoldi (assembly GCA_963921515.1). Lineage (NCBI taxonomy): Eukaryota > Metazoa > Chordata > Amphibia > Caudata > Salamandridae > Calotriton > Calotriton arnoldi. The sequence goes on from CAWUFW010006290.1 coordinate 800,163, forward strand.
GGAAATAGCGATTGCGATTATTACCAATTCGCTAAAATTTAGCGATTTTCTTGATGCATTGCTCTTTGCAATTACCAAATAGCGATTCCTTAAAAATCGCTATTTAGGAATCACAAAATGCAACTTTGATGCATGTGCCCCAAAGAGACAATTGCAAGAGGTAAAAGACTACATTGGAGAAAAGAGGAAACAAGACAATATAATCCTCTACAGCAACACAGGAAGTTACGGTTACTCTGAAACAACTATTATTTGGAATCCTCATTCCTATACTATTTCTTGGATTACCAAGCGATAGTTAAATGAATTGTTTATTCAATAGAGAGTAGCTACACTTAATGCTAGACAGATCATATACGCACACAGGTCAGAGAAATGAAAGTAAAAGATAGGAACGTACCAAGGTAACATAGTAATTGTTTATGTTATTTTATAGGTGCCAGAAGAGAAGAATTGCAGTAGAAGCACCAGACGATTGAGGCAGTCTATCTCTTTCTTTTCCACTTCCCCTTTCCCCCCTGTTGTAGTTCGTGACAGACATACTTGAGTTTGTCGTGCACAGTAGTGGAGGGGATTTGGGGACAAGTCATCCGTTCCTGAGGAGATCGATAATCAGATATCCTTGACTCATACAAACACTCACACACTCACTCACACACCCACACAACCACTTACATACCCACTCACACATCCATACAACCACTCACACAGCTACTCACTCACCCACACAGCCAATTCCACAGACACTCACTCTCCGTACAGCCACTCACACATCAACACACTTATCCAAACACTCACTCACCCATACAGCGACTTACACACCCAGTCACTCACTCATACAGCCATTCAGACGTCCACTCACTCACTCATACAGTCACTGACATCCCCCTCACCCACCCATACAGACACTGACACGGGCACTCACCCACCCATACAGCCACTGACACACCCACTCACTCACCAATACAGCCACTCACACAGCCACTAAGTCACCCACACAGCTACTCAGACATCCACTTATACACCCATACAGCCACTCATTCACACACCTGTACAGTCACTCAGACACCCACTCACACACGGATACACACAGTCACAGAGCGACTCACATAAACTAAGTTAAACAAGCATTGGCATAGCCAATAGGTCTCGCCTTTGGGACCTTATAAGTGTTTAGGTAGATCTATTGGCTTTGCCAATGTTTGTAAGCTATGTTTTAGAGAAGTTAAGTATTAAAATGGTTAATAAGCTGTCATTGAATTCCAAGGTTTCTTTGGCAACAGGAGAAACAATGTAACTGCATCGCAGAGGTACATAGCTGTAGAAACAAACACACAATTAAGGAAATGTCTACATGTATAAATACATAAGAGTCAACAATAAGCGTATCTGCCCAGAACATATATCAAACGTGACTCCCTGCCCAGAACACATATCAAACGTGACTCCCTGCCCAGAACATATATCAAATGTGCTTCCTTTAGTAAGCAGTGCACATTGGAATATAAATGCACAAATTGATCGCGCCGTCAATCCGTCAAATATCCTGCATAACCACCGCCATCCAGCGGTATAAAGATCATATATGGACTTCTCTACAAGAGAGGAACGAATTGCTGGGTGATACATTGCCATCCGAGAGCTCTGTGAACAGTTTTCGGCAGAAGCGAGAAATGCGCAACATGGCGGCTCCTGCGAGTCACTCTCGCGCTGCCGATCTCATGGAGCTGTAGGCACTGCTGAGGGCTTGGCAGGGCCTCTGTCCAGTGCTCTGATAGCGGAAAGAAGTGAAGGACCTGAACACCCCCCTCCGCCCAAAGAGACGTGGTAAGGTGTTGCCGCTGCACGCACGCAAGCAACCTGGCCTGTCAGCGGGGGGAGATATGTGATACGCGGCCGCCCGCAGCCTAAGCATACAGGCGGTGTAGCGGAGAGCGCTACACTTTACTGAACTAACCGGCTGCTTCAGTGATATTAATGCGGGTCCTGTTGGGGCAGAGGAGCGAGCGGACTGCTGCTGCGAGCACCGCAACGAATAATATGCGACATTGAGGCCATCAGCGGTGCGGTATTGGCCTGGAGTAGCCTGAATCGGAGCGGCCGCCCGCAGACATAACAAAAGTGAACTACAGCAAAATCACTAACCCTCACTTACAGGGTTGTCCTGCTGCATCATTACTGTCCGTGCCGGCCAGGCGGGAGCGGAGGGGAGTGAGAGCCACCGCTACGGGCACTACAGCGACGTATTGCAGCCAATGAGGAGCAAGCTGCCGCGCTGCCTACAGAAAACAAGCCTGGGAGTGGTGCGTGCGTGCGCGCGCAGACTTCACTTTTCAAGCACTGCACTCGTGCATGTGGCGCGCCGCTGCTTGCTCCCGCAAGGTGGATGCCGCCACAAGCACGAGTGCAGTGCTTGAAAAGTGAAGACCGATGGCTAAAGGCCCTCCTAAGGCAACGCATGCGCGCTGCCTAGGCGAGACCTAAAAAAGGAATTATTCATTTGTAACCCTGGGCGTAGTTCGCGAAGTAGCGCTACGCGAAGCTACGTGAAGTGCGCCTCGCACTACGCGAGCTACGCGTAGCCACTGATTGCACAGTGCCGGATGCTTGTCCGCACTGTGCAATCATTGAAAACGGCATCTTGCACAGTGCGAGCTGTCTTTTACTGCCGCTCGAGTAGATTTTTACTCGAGCGGCAGCTTTCTCAACGCGGACTGGTAGTTTCTCATCGCGAGCGGTCGCGAGCATGCGCAACCACTCGCAATGAGAAACCTGACCTCCCCGCGTTGAGAATCTCGCCGGAGGTTTATTTTCCACGCTCGCGATCGGCAACTTGATGTTGCTGATCGCGAACGAGGAAAAAGTCTCGCCGGGATGTCATTTTGCTTGCTCGCGGTCGCCAACTTGACGTTGAGGACCGCGATTAAGCAAAAAATGACCGCTACGCTACTCGTGTTTGCACTGTGCTACGTGCAATTCGCGTAGTGCGAAGTAGCGCAAACTTCGCAAACTACGCGAGCGTAGCGTAGTGCTTTGCCCAGGCTTATTCATTTGTAGCACACAAATTATACAAATTTTACTTTTTTGGCACCTTAATATATACGTTTACCACACAAAAACCTGTAGAAAACACTCACAATCACTGAATATTTTCATCAGTGATGTCATCAATGATGTCACTGAACATGTCATGAGTGATGTAATATGTGAGATCATAAGCAGTGGATTGCGGTGGCGTAAGTTATAATTAGGTCAGGAAACTATAACTGCCGAATTTCACTGGTTTTGTACGACTGAAATCTGAGCCTAACTATAACTATAACATCCATGTAAGCTTTGTTTTATTCAGTGAATTTTTAAGGCATTTTTAAATTCTATTTCCTAACTCTAACGTCCCTGTAACCTTTTTTTCCAGCCAATATATATATATATATATTTATATACATATATATGAACACCAACTCCAGTTTTCCGTTTCCCTGGATGCCAACACAAGGACTCTGGTCGTAATTTATAAAAGATTCTCTTTTATTATTATTATTTCGATGTCTGGTAACGCGTTTCGCCTGTTTCCACAGGCTTGCTCACACCAATAACGCCATTGCCATTACATTATATATATACATACATGCAATTAAATCTAGTCTGCTAACAAACCAATCTATAAATACAAATCTTTATTATTTAATTTTTGTAGTACAACTATTTATTCTCGCAGGTACTATCATCACGTTTATGATTTTTTTTCAACCCTTTTAATCTTGTAAATCTTGTAAGACTCTTTCGAGTTTATAAATATAATACTTAGCACACAAACATTATTGACAAATAAGAAGAAAAATAGCAACACAGGTGCCTGCAGCAAAACGGCCAATCACTGACCACAGTATTAATGTTTAGGACCTCGGGAAGATAGGTTCAATTACTGACCACGTACAGCAGAATACAAGGGAGTGGGTGAAGCTGTTCTTCTGAGTACTGACATCAGCTCCCGAGTTCAGGTAAGAAGACAGTCAGGGCTAGCTAAGCATTTGTCAGGATGGCAAAAAGCATACACAAGAGCATATAGTTTTCAAATGAAAGCAAAGCGCTGACTAGGATATCTGGCTAGCTCTGTATTCCAAAGAAGGAGCACTACTCTGGTCCAAAAGCGGGCACTTTTTAACTCTACTCTGCCATCCCTCGTCTCCTTTCAAACATAGAACTGCATTTCTTGGAAAATTACCCCATACCTGGAGCCAATTTGCAAGCTACTTGAGTTACCTCAAACCAGTCTCTTGAGGGGCAGCAGAGCTACATTACCTGAGCATACAGTAATCACAATAGGGGTCAATTCGCTTTAGGATTAAAGAAGTTACTGTCGAGATCTGAAAGTGTCAGGACACCTGGTTGGCTAAGCCTGGTCACCAGCAGAATATGCTTGCCTTCTTGACCAGTGTGGGTTCATTGTTTTTGTTTGATTATCAATTAAGATCTGCACAGAAGTACAGAGGAAAAGAAGACTAGGATCAAGAAATGGGAGTGCTGCTGCCTCATCATTTTCCCTCCAAACTCAACCGAACCCTGGAAGCGTTTGCAGAGCTGCGTAGCTGGAGGTGGGTAAGAAGAAGGAATACTTTCCTGCCTCCTAAAGAGCTGGAGGACCTTTGGCCTGGAGGAGCGATCTTCACAGCCTGCTGTGGAACGCATCAAAGGACACCCTTGATGGACTGAGCTACTTCTGGAGATAAAAGGTTGACCTACCTAGCTGCCCAGAGCAATCAACTCTGAGCACAATGACACTGTGGGAACTGAACCCCAATAATCAGCCAAACCCCAATTTTGGTGAACCCCAAATTTTACGTTAGGCAGTTCATCTCCATGAGTCTTTTCAATGATGTAATGGTAAGAGACTACCCTCCTCAACACAAACTTAGCACAGTAAAATCATAATTATAAACTGGGACCACTCAAGAACTGAGTTCTAGATCATAATTAAGTGTAAAAGGTTTAATACAAAATCGTTAATAAAAACGTTTGAGAAAATTAATAATTTTGCCATAAAGGCTCAGATACAGAATACAGAATCATAAATCATAACAGAAACCCTAGTAAGTCAATAAAAATCTCTCTAATGTCTAAGAGTGACACTCATAAAGAGTACTGACAGCATCTTAAGTGTGGAAAATTACCACAAAAAAAACCAGACAGAGTTTCGAGAGGAAAATGGAAAGTCCCCCTATCTATCAAAACAGGGGGAATTATACACAATTTATGCATATTAATTGTTAAAACTGCAAAATCTGCATGGTATAATCATGGTTAGGTCACATTGGCAAATCAAAAACAATTTTGTAAATCTGAAAGGTTCTTAACACTAACCCATTTCCTAAGGCAAGAGAAATTTTCTGCTTGCTTCCTCAACAATTGCACTCCGGAGTTGTACAACACAATGTGAAATATTTTCTTAAGAATAGCTCATAGAATTACATTCTTCTGCATGCCTTCATCCGAACTAGCAGCGGATATCAAAATGATACGTCAGGCACACAATGAAAAGTTTAATTCACAATACAATGCTTTCTAACCCTACAGTCCATTTGCGTCATAGCTCTCTGTGTTTTGCGGAAACTGTGGGGAGAGAAGACTCGCAGTGGGTTGCTGATGGGGAGGGGGGATGAGCAGGCGCAAGATAAGCAGAACACCAGAAACTGCATCCATTTTAAAATAATAGTGTCTCGCACAACAATGTCAAATAGAGAAAACGGGGCACCCTCTATTCTTATGGATCTAGGGTATGAAGTCCATAAATACAACATATGTTCCAGAGGCACTCATTCAGAAGAAATTTGACATATTAGCAGGGAAAAACATTTCAAAGGACCCTGCTATCACAACAAAATATATTGGAATTACCTAAATTTAATGATTAGATAAAGCACATCAATAAAATGACAATTCCAATCAGTGACAAGGTACTACGTGTGACGGCGCAGTGAATGTAGCAGAAGTTTTGCTGGGTGGTTGCCCCCTCTCAGATTTCATGTGGGCACGTTGATCACCTTCCACCTTATGTAATCAAGTGAAAGTCCATGTTGTTTATAGTGTTCAGCAAATGGGGCTCCAATGGTCCCACAGTTGATCCTGCTGTGGTGCTGTAGTATCCGTACTTTAACCGCCTGTGAAGTTTGCTCCATATAGATTTTTTGGCATGAGCATCAGATGTCATAGATTACTCTATTTGTGTTGCAGTTGGAAAAGGCATTACATTAAATGTTTACATTTTCATGTTAAAACCTCTTAGTTACAGAATTTGCAAACCATGCATCTTCCACAGTTAAAGTAACCCTTTATGGCTGGAAGGCCCCACTGAGATTGTATGTATGGAGCATCCGGGGAAGGGAGAGCAGCTGTAACTACTTTATCCCTGATATTAGGCCCTCTTTTAAATGAGCAGAGTGGTAATTCAGTACAATCTAAGGTCCCTTGACTCAAATGCCAATGTTTTTGTACAACCATTTTGATGGCATTGCTAGCAGTATTAAAAGTGGTTAGCTTGTTTGAGTAATATCAAGGGGTAACCTCTCTCCAGTAACCAAGTGTTAGATTAGTCAGATTCCCCCCAAAAATCGCTCTTAAGAGTACAATTCCTACATAGTTTCAGGAATTGCCCATAAGCAAGTTGTAACTGTTAGACATGTCATCCTTAGGGTGCTCTTCCCCTAAACTTTTTGCCTACTTATACCACCTCTTTTTGCTGATTCTTTATGTTGGCATTAGGACTCTGAGCACTTTACCACTGCTGACCAGTGCTAAAGTGCATGTGGCAAAATCAAAATAAAACCAAAATTTCTTTAAAACAATAATATTTTCTTCTTTTTCTTTAAATCAATAATAAACAAGAAAAAGGACAAAATCATTAATCAGCTTTTCAACCTCTCTAAAAGTTCACGTCTCAAATATTCAAAAAAATCTGTCACAGTCTCTAGATCAGTTTCTTGAACAAATCGTTTAGATTCTTTCATGGATCATCTTCATTAGTACTGAATAATTAAAATCTCTATTTATCCTTTCAAGGTGGTTCTTCTTCAGTTTCTGTCTCAGTGCCTGAACCACTCTCAAAATTATATTGATCTTTGCTCATATGGGAATAATCGTTTTCAGTTTCATCTGCTTGTTCTTCCTCCTATACTGACGCTAAATACACCCCCTCTGGTGATGTGTATTTTCGGTTCAGAACTCTCCTTCTGGTTGGTCTATTAGCAACTGGTGATTCACTCCTTCTAGTTTCTGGATTCAGCCGTCTCTCAAAGCCTATTAAGTCTCTTCCTGGCACACAATGCTTTCATCTGCAGGTTGTCTCTCTTGGAATGTCTTCAGCTCTCTCTTTTTCTATTATAGTTTTTTTATTTTCGTCTTCTTCTTGTCTTTGACTTGGCTTTGACTTGAGCCTAACCCTCAGCTCTTACTCAAACTCAAGCTTGTTTTTTGATCAAATTTGTCTGTGCTTGTCTTTTCCACAGTGAATCCTTTTCTTCTGAGGGGTCTTTTTCACTTTTATTTTTAACTGCAACATGTCACTCCTTTGATTAGAGACTACATCTTCTTGGTGCCACTCATGCTTTGCTCTTTTGCATGGCAGTAGCTCTCCACTCGGATCACTCTGTAACTGGACTTCAGGAATTTCAGGTTCTTCATCTGAACTTTCGCTCACCTGAAAGTTTTGCTCATGTCTTTTTACTTTATCTTTACCAGTTTCAGAGAAATCTTTACCCACCTCTGGATTCATGATGTGAACCTGGGTTTGGCTTTGAGCATTAGGAACAGACTGCGTATTTTGTTCACTCACCTCTACCACTGCTTCAGCTACTCTCACTCTCTTTGTGTGAGTGTTAGAAATGGGAGTCTCTAGTTGGCAATGGTTTGTACCTTTGTCCAAATAGGGGCCTTTCCTTCTAGTCAGGATAAAGGGAATGCGCTACTGAAATAACCCCTGCTCACCCCCTTGGTAGCTTGGCAGGAGCAGTCAGGCTTATCTCAGAGGCAGTGTGTAAAGCATTTGCAGATAACCAACAGTAATACAGTGCAAACACTACAGAAGGACACCACACCAGTTGTAGAAATAAAATAACCAATATTTATCTGTGCAAACAAGACCAAAACTATAAAAAGCCAACATACAGTAATCCAAATTATGCTCTTTGCAAGAATAACTCTAAAATGCAGTTCCTTGAAGCCGGTAGCTCTGTCTGGGGCTACCGCGGTGCTGAAAACAACAGAATCCAACAGTTCCAGCTGACCGCGTCCATGCAGACTGGCATTAGTGTCAGCAGACTCGTAAACAGTACCTTTGGTTTTGGCCGACCGCGTCCGTGTGGGCCAGTCGTGGCAACCGTTGCGGTTGCGATGTGAAGCGTAGCGGTGCGGCGTGCGGTGCCCTCAAGTCGCTGTGCAGGCAATAGCTTGGTGACAGTCGTCCAGTGGCGTCGGTGAGACCAGGGCTGCGGTGTGGAGTGAGGCGTTGCTTGTGGCGGTGCTAACAGGTCACGGTGCAACCGTCAGTGCCGGTTGATGGAAGCGGGCGTCTGTCGGCCCAGACTGCGGTGTGGGTCGGGGCGGTGCGTCGTGTGACCTACGAGCGGTGCCCCCAAACCACTGTGCCGTCACAGGTGTCGAGGTCAGCAAGCAGTGGCTTCGTTGGTGAGACATGGGCAGCGGCATGAAGCGAGGCAGTGTGGAGTGCGGTGCCCACAGGTCACGGTGCAAGCAGCGGCTCGGTTGCGGCGGCGGTCGTTGATGTTGGTGAGACAAGGGTTGCAGTGCGACAGTGCCCTCTGCGGTGCCTTCACAACACGGAGCCAGCAGCGGTGTCGGTGACGGTGACGGCTGATTTCTCCCTCTGTGGCAACTTAAACCCACGGTTCCAGAGGCGATACCCAGAGGTAAGTGAAGTCTTTGCTGTCCCTGAGATTTCGTGAACAGGAGGCAAGCTCTATTTCAAGCCCTTGGAGAAAGTTCAGTCCAGTCCTTTCACTGCCCAAGGCAGAAGCAGCAACTGCAGGCCAAGCCAGCAAAGGGGCAGCACTCCTCCTGGCAGTTCTTCCAGCTATTATTCTTGGCAGGTTCCTTGATCCAAGCGAGTTCTAAAGTTCTGGGGTCTGGGCCCCAATATTTATACTCAGTTTCTCTTTATTCTCCTGGGCAGAGAGTGTATGTGCTCATTCCAAACCAGTTTGGTCCTCTCTGGCCCAGCGTCTTGGCAGGAGGTGGAGTAAGCATTGTCCAAGGCAGACCAGGCCCATTCAAGTGCAAGGAAATCTCCTCCCACTACTCTAAATGCGGCCCAGGTCTATGCGGCCCAGCCCTGACTCATCCAGGAAAGGCAGGGCACACCTCAATCCCCCAGTGGCTGTCTGAAGAGAATGCACATCCCCAGCCCCTGTCACTTCAAAGCCAGACAGTCAATCCACAACCCAGCAGAGGCACACAGGATGGCTAAGTAAGAAAATACCTACTTTCTAAAATTGGGATTTTCAAACACAGAACATAAAAATCATCTTTACTAAAAGATGCATTTCTACAATCTAAGTTCAGGCATACTAAACTCCATTTCTTTATCTTGTCCCAATGGGAAGATATACTCGTAAAATGTTTACAAAGTATTTTCCATTCTATCTTATGGGACAGATAGCCTTTCAACAATGAAAAACTAACTATACTGTATTTCACTATCAGGACATGTCACACACACCAGTACATGTCCTACCGTTCAATACTGCACCCTGCCCATAAGGGTACCTTGGGCCTACCTTAGGGGTGACTCACATGTAATAAAAGGGAAGGTTAGGGCTTGGCAAGTGGGTGCACTTGCCAAGTCGACATGGCAGTAAAAACTGTGCGAAGACACTGCAGTGGCAGGTCTGAGAACCCTGTGAAAGGCTAATCGTGTGGGTGGCACAATCAGTGCTGCAGGCCCACTAGCAGCATTTGATTTACAGGCCCTGGCACTCTCAGTGCACTTTACTAGGGAGGTACCAGTAAATCAAATATCCCAATTATGGAAACACCAATCCATAATCCAATTTACAGTAGGAGCACTTGCACTTTAACACTGAACAGCAGTGAGAAAGTGCGCAGAGACACTAAATCAGCAAAAACAGAGTCAAAACCACGAGGTCAGGAAGCAAAAAGACAGGGGAAACATGCCAAAAGATGCCAGGTCTAACAGTGAGCAGCCTGGGTCCACTGAGGCACACCTGCACACTTGACAGCACTATTTATCATTAACATGATCTGGAAAGGGCCTTTCTACCTTCTATCGAGACAAACCCTTACAAACGTGCTTTCGGGTAACTACTCAAACCCCCACATTCAGTCCGTGGCAGGGTGTATCCTTGTAGTCTTCAGTTGACACGTTCACCTGATGAGAGACAGTTATCACCATATCAGCCAGAACTCTACAATAATCCAGAACAATGTCATCAGTTATTGAAACTAGTGCAAATGCAAGCCCCATTGCACTGCCCATCAGTATCTCGTGGGGACTCAAGCCTGTCTTCCTGTCTGGAGTACTTCTCATATTCATCAAAACAAGAGGAAGAGTATCAGGCTACTTAAGACTAGTTGAGGCACAGACCTTTGGCAGTTTATTCTTGAGTGTGCCATTGATACGTTCCACTAAACCTGGAGATTGTAGTCAACACTTCAGTCTTGAAGCATGCACCACGATCAGTCTCAATAGAAGATAGGAGACTGAATCTTGGGATAACCTCACTCAACAACAATTTGGCAACTGTAAGACTAGCTGCTTTTCTTGTCGAAATGCTTTTACTCATTTGGAGAACAGACAGAAATTACTCCAAGGAACAGCCTTAGACTGGATTCAATCCTTCCTCTCAGGCAGAACAGAAAGAATAAGACTCCTGCCCTTCGTCTCCGAACCAACAGAGATCAGATGCGGAGTACCCCAATGATCCTCCCTCAGACCCATTCTCTTTAACGTGTATATGGCCCCCCTCGCAACCATCGCCAGAAAACATGGTCTCCACATAGTCTCATACGCAGACGACACCCAGCTCATCCTCTCCCTCACCAAAGAACCCGACATCACCAGGTGCAATTTCCAAGAAGGAATGAAAGACGTCGCAACCTGGAAGAGCAACAGCTGCCTGATGTTCAACTCAGAGAAAACATAAGTCCTCATCCTCGGCTCCACCCCTTCCGCATGGGACAACACCTGGTGGCCCCCCGCCCTCGGAAACCCACCCACCCCAACGGACCACGCACGCAACCTCGGCATCATACTCAACTCTTCACTCATCATGAACCGCCAGATCAACGCTGTGTCCTCCACTTGCTTTAACACCCTCCGTATACTTCGAAAGACCTTCAAATGGATCTCCCCCGACTCCAGGAAGACTGTCACCCATGCACTCATCACCAGCAGACTGGATTACGGAAACATTCTCTACGCCGGAATCAACAAAAAACTCCTCCGCAAACTCCAGACCATCCAAAACGCCGCAGTCAGACTTATTCTTGACATCCCACGACATGACCACATCACCCAACACCTCCGCGACCTCCACTGGCTCCCCGTCGAAAGAAGAATAACCTTCAAATTGCTCATACACGCCTACAAAGCCCTCCATAACAACGGACCCCAATACCTCAAAGAACGAATCTCCTTCCATGCCCCCAAAGAGAAACCTCCGCTCTGCCGGCCTCGCCCTAGCCACGGTCCCCCGCATCCACAGGGCCAGAGCAGGTGGCAAATCCTACCTCGCGGCCAAGTCCTAGAACGAACTCCCCCACTGCATCGGACGAAGCCCGACACTGCACCAATTCAGAAAGGACCTCAAGAACTGGCTCTTCGAATGAACAACAGAGCTGCTTGAGACCCTCATGGGGGAGTAGTGCGCACTAAAACCCCTTAATGATTGATTGATTGACTTCAAACCATAACACTGTGCATCTCAATAAAGTCTTCCTGCAGTCTTGTTAATGGACCTTCTGATTTGCCATTGATGCAGCTGATAAGCAGCTAGATCCTTTGTTTGATACCTGAACCGATTATGAGATATTTTGAGTGATCTATGAATGAGTGTACACCGATTACATGTTGATGCGACATTGAAAATAAACATGAGAGAACGTAGTTACTGCATAGTAAAAGCATGCAGATAAATGTAGAATAGACAAAATTATATTAATTCAGTAATATAGGTTCTAATTTATAAACAAGCCCTAATATGGTATTTTAATGTGCTGTAGAGTACTTAAACGAAGAATTCACATGGTATGATATTCTTAATCTTACTCATTGAAGTAGTAATGTATAAGAAGAACTAATGAAATCTAACGGAAATCTAGTTATTTCTGCGTGTGATGTTGATGGGTTCATTCTGAATTTCATTATTTCATATGTGAAATTGGGCACAAAATGAGAAAAGAAAAAGTGGTGTGCATAGTTATATTGAATTATAATTTTACCAAACTTTTAGAATGTAATCTTCATATATGTAATAATGTAACCCACTTGAAACTTTATTCATGTTTTATAATTTTAAATACTTTTAAACTTTGGTACTTTGAGAATGCAGTAGTATATCATAGTTAAATGTGAGATTTACAATACAATTTATAAAGCATTCTGAGTGTCTATACGTTGAAAGCATATTAGTGCATTACTTTTAATCATGAAATGTGTATTTTCCTTACTTTATAATTTGCAAATTTTTTAAAGCAAATATAAAAGGCCTGCATTTTTTCCTTTCCTTACACTGTTTTCACTCATGAGAAAGTTTCATAAACCTACAGTGTGAAGCGAAACTGTGTCCTACTAGAAGAGTACTCACTCACTTACGAGGGCTAATCATTACATAGTCGATACATTAGGAACATTTGCTATGGGAACTGTTCATGTGAATTCACTCATGTGCCTACTGCAAATGGATCATTGTTTGTGGGGTTTACATATACCGGATGATTCGACAATTTACGTGACCAGAAGTATCTACTCCTACAAAAATTTGTCTTCTTTATGGCTCATGACAACCATCCTATACGAGCTGACCAATGGACTGAGTGGTCTGACGCAATGAGGTGAGCGAGGAGGTGTCACAACCGGAACTAGAGGATTATATAATACATTGATCTGAAAGAGAGACAAGGACTTTTCATCCTGATTTGAGCCAGACCTGATCTCAGAAACAGACTTTACTTTTACCCTTTTGGCTGACGCATATTCTGTATTCGCAATTCCTGAACTAGGCAAGCCCAAATTATTCAGAATTACCCTATGCTCTACAAATCTTAAATGCTAATTTATAATGCATCTGCCATTTGACTACCTGAAAAAAAATTAACTTTAACTAAACTTAAGGCTCTGTCTTGTCATGATTGATTCCTTAACTTGATTGTGCATTTCCAATTAATTTATTAATGACAGGGAGAGACTGGTATAGAGAAATCTCTGAATACCAGATACTAATGTTATTATTTTGCATTGCCTTAACAGAATGATCGGTTCATATGATATTGATCCGACTGAATTTCTTCAGGAGATTCGGACTACCAGTGATATTTCTTTACTTGTATAGCCTGGTCTTGAGAGTTATATATATGAATTTGATTACTAGCTTGTAAGTTGGTTATCCAATTCCTTGTCCTCATTGGATAGCCTTATAACGGATCCCCTATGTTTAACCTCTCATCGGCACAAGACAAGGTCCATCGGAGGACCAAGTTAGTGTCAGAAAAAGATAGTGCTAAGAAATTACATCTAATGACTAAAGGGCTCAGTAACGCTGGAACACCAGTGTGATTCATTACTTCAGTTCTCGTGCCCTAATTAATTGATGTGTTAGACAACAACTACAAACATCTTCAGCAGTATGTCAAAATCCTGTGTTGGTTTCTGTCCGATGAAGTTAGGATACAGGGGGTCCCTACTGAGACCCTTATTGCGGTTCCCTGTTTGAAGATTGCCCATCCCAGCCCAAGTTCAAACCCCATGTTCAGCTGAAGGAGACCAAGTACCAGTATGGGAGGAGTTGAACGAAGATGATTTGAAGCAGTGGTGTGAGTATCAATAGGGTTGCACGTTGCGAATGCTTAAGCTTAGATTGTGGTATTATGAAATGGCTATATGATGTTATGAAAAAATGGTTAAAGTCTGTGTTTGGCAATGCGCTTTATGCAAAGAAGTTGAAGTTGTTATCAGGTCCAATATGACCTAAGATCCCGGGATATACACCTACGGGTGGTCTCAGTGTGGCATACGCTGAGTAAGTTGTCTGCCGTGTTTCGAAGGTGCTGTTTGTGCGATGTCGTCGGAAGTACCACTAATATCTTTGTGAGATTGACAGTCACGGTTGTTACAGTTGTTTCCAGTGCTCAGGGAGTAATTGAATCAGCCTGGGTGAGATCACGTTGGTCAAGGTTTCATCTGAAGTGTATGTTAAAAAAGACTAGGTGGTTGTATCCAGTTAAATTTCTTGTGTGAAAGGATCTATCATTTCTTTAGTGGAGCAGGCAGAGTTAAAGTTGGCATTGTGTGAGGATTTTCTTCTTTTTAGATTAGAAGACAAAGCACACAAAGGATTGTAAAGGAGGGGTAGCTGCTGCGAGGAGTGAGTCTGACGTCACAGTGTGTCGCGCTGGTATTGGTCAGTTGGTGTAATGCCGCGTTGTGATAGGTTGTCTAAGTCACCGTGTGTCGTGCTGGTATTGGGTGTGAATGCTAAACAAGAAAGTGGAAAAATCGATTGCGTAGAGTCATTTGTGGACAAGGAAATGTAATTAGTGAGAAAAAATGAAAATCCTGAAGAATTATGAAAAGCTTGATGCAGGGAGTTGTGCCCGTACCCATTAGAGGAGGAGTACCAATACCACCTGAAGGTACACCAGCACTGTATATGTCACATTAAGGAGGATATCATACATACACATGGCTTGAAAATTGGATGCAATACTCTGAGAACGATGGTCACTTAGCTTTTCCACATTATGGGACATTTAATGTTCTGATTCTTGAAAATTTGAGGAGACAATTGTATGAGGTCAAATCACCTTCTATACCAATAAAATGTGAGGCATTTAGTGAATGGGAGCGCGTAGCCCACTAAAAAGTATAACTGAAATATCAGGGAAGGTACAAGAATACCCTGAGCAGATAAGTTGAGGCCAAATGGTCTACAAAACAAAGGCCTTAGAGAACTGATATAGCAGAAGGTATTAGAACAGATCCTGTACTAGTTGCTGACAAAGAGGGTGGAGGGAAGCGAAAGGAAAATAAAAAACACCTTGAAGAGACAAAAATACTAACTCCGGCTGAAGATAGTGATGGTGAATTTAATGATGAATTTTTAAATGAATTATTTCTGAATTGTCCACCGCCTTATAATGAGATTCAGCCCCTGAACTTAACAAACTCATACCATGGAAAAATGCCTGATGCATCTGCTATACCTATAGATTTAATTCCACACACACCTTTCACGCCAATTGGAGGTAATGCTGAATTGCCAAATACTACTAATCAGAGTGTTCACAATGCACTAGACGTGCTAATGGTTCCAGTAATTATAGGTCCCGTAGGTCCTTTATATCAGTCTGTGAACGGGGTAAGCCAGGTACACACTTTAGCTGTCCCAACTGGAAGAAATGGTCCAACCTCTACTCCTACTGACATGAGACCAAGACAGCCTATACAGACACTGTTTGTTCCTACTCCAGCTGATGTTTCTAATGGAACGATTCCTGGTCCAGCTGTGCATCCAGTATAACTTATTTCTTCAGCAGGGAGGTTGAGACAGGCTCAATCTTCCTACATACTCGAGAATGATGTGGTAACTCCACAGGAAATACTCTTCCCTTAGGAACGCCAGATTCTGCTGTTTCTCTCTTACATTCAACACCTTTCACAGGAAAGAAAGATTGTCATGGGGATGTATTTCTGAATACACCAAAAGAACAAACCGATCCCACTTCTCAATAAATTGACGATTGGCTTAGAAGTATTGACACTTCTGCAAATGTAAAAGGTGCAGGAAAAAAATGGAGCAACAGATAACCATTCAGCCTCACATTTGAATTTGAAATAATATCACAGCTGGATTCAGTACCAGCCGTGATATTATTTTAACAACATGAAACCACAATCTGATTAATCTGGCTCAAATCCTGAAGAATATGATATTTACCATTAGGTTTCTGCAAACCCATATGCAGTCACCCCAGCCCTCCCGGAATGTAAAAGGTCCAGACTTGTTCTAAGTATTAGACAAATTAATCCTTTATTCTTGTCAACCACTGTGTAAGTTGCTAAATAGTAAGGGAAGCTTTTTTCTTTCCTTTTAAGACTCCAACTTCTCTTCCTCTCGAGCTATTCTCTTTTCTTTAAGTCTTTCTTCTGTCTTCTTACATTTCTTCTTCTCTACTCTGGATTTTCCGTATGACCCTTGTCATTGCCACGTTCCCAGGGGGAAGGCTTTGTCACGACCCTCAGGAAAACCAGACAGGAAATACCATAAATAGATAGTCAGTAGACTAAATCAGTCCCTCCACCAGTTGTGCCGTCACCACACCCATGTGTTGCGTTTAGTTTCTTTCTTTCAGTGTCTTTTACTTCATCTTTTCCCCCTTCGCCTGCCAGTCCAGCCCACCACATCTTTGAAAAAAAGAGTTTTACAAAAGGCACACGTCTGTAGCCACGGCCCTCCTGAGACGTGGCAGATGGAGTCTCAGTGTCCCCTTCCCCGTGGGGACCACTGGAACGTATGGCAATGTATTGTTGGAACGATGATTGTATGCGCTCTTTCACTGAAATGCGAGAGAGTCTTTGTCGAGCTCCAGCTTTGGGAATGCCCGACTATAACAAGAGTTCTACTCTGTTCTGCAGTAAGCATAAAGGTTGCGCATTGTCAGTGCTAGCTCAAGTGCATGGTACTGTGCGTAGACCTGTGGCCTATTTTTCAAATACTCTTGATCCCGTAGCCACTGCATTTCCTGGATGACTGAAAGTTGTTGCTGCAAAGTGTGTTAGTTTGGAACAGAGTGAGAGTATTGTAAAGGGACACCCATTGGACGTTCATGTGCCCCATTCAGTGGAAGAGCTGCTTACTCGTACTCGAATGCAACACCTCACTAGCAGCCGCCTCACAAAATATGAACAGATTAGTTTGGGAGCTGAGAATGGTATGTTGATGCGATGCACAAGTTTGAATCCTGCAACTTTGATGCCCCTTCCTGGAAATGAGATTGTGACTGATTAAGCTGACCATGATTGTCTGGACGTGACAGCTGTGCACGAAGCCCGGCCCTGACATCCTTGATACTTTTTTGCCTGAATCAGATTATGTGCTGTATGTTGATGGGTCCTGCCTGTGAGATACAGAAAGAAATCTGAAAGCTGCATGTTCTGTATGTACGGTTGCGGGTGTGATTTAAGCTTCATGGCTGCAAGGAGTGTTTTCTGCACAAGTGGCCGAGTTGGTAGCCTTGACGAGAGCTTGTAACATCTCTGACCAAATGCGAGTCACCATCTTTACTGGTACTCAGTACGGATTTGGCATCGTACATGACTTTGGGCAGTTGTGGTCACAGAGGGGGATCATGACCTCGTCTGGCTCCCCAATCAGAAATGGAGAGAATGTGCAGAACCTCTTGCTTTCACTACAGTTGTCTACCCGAATTGCCATGATGAAGTGTGCTGCCCATCGGCAGGACAATAATTATGTCACAGTCAGCAACCGCTATGCGGATGAGACGGCATGCTATTGCGCTCTAAATTCTTGCACCTTCAATGGAGATCCCATGGGAGAGAACTTTGATGTCCCAGATTGCATAGTGTTGTTAGCCACTGTAGACACTTGGGAGAAATAAAAGCATTACAAGATGAAGTGCCAGAAGCTTAGAAACAGGGATGGATTAGAGCAGGCTGCACTAGGAGACAGGAAGATGAGGTATGGGTGTATACTGATGGGAGTCCTGTGTTACCAGATAGTTTGGAGTCTCCTGTGGAGCGATACTATCATGGTCCCGCACATGTCGGGAGAGATGCTATGATGTGTCTCTTTCTCTAAACATGTATTAATTCAAGATTAAGGTCAGTTGCAGAGGCGCTTTGTTACAGCTGCATGGTGTGTCAACAACAAAATGCAGAAAAAAGGACTCCACTCACAATGAGCCACATAGGGAGGTCAGGAGATCCTTTTAACTGAACGCAACTCGATTTCATAGAGCTGCCCATGTGTAATGGTTTGAAATATGTACTTGTGATCGTCTATATTTTCTTACGCTCAGTGGAAGCTTTCCCTACAAGACCGAATGACAGTTTAACTGTAGCAAAGTTGTTTTTGAGGGAGCTGATACCACATTTCGTATTCCCGACTTCTTTGGAGTCAGACCGAGGAACTCACTTTAACATTGAGGTCTTGAAGATGCAGCATTACAAATTGAGCAAAAGTTCCATTGTGCTTATCGCCCAGAAGATTCTGGGATTGTGGAGCAAGTCAATGGGGAACTAAGTTCAGGCTTGCGAAAGTGTGTGCTTTAATTTCTCTGAAAGGGCCTGATGCATTGCCTCTTGTGTTGATGAGTTTGAGAAGTACCCCAGACAGAAGAACGGGATTATCCCCACATGAAGTAATTATGGTGAGGGCTATGATACAGCCTGCAGTCCCTGCCAATGCCTTAGTGAATATTACACATGAATTGGTGCTCGATTACTGTAAAGGACTGGCTGACGTGGTACATTCTGTGTCTTAGCAGGTTGAGGAAGTTGCAACTTCGCCTCAACAGGAGTAGTGCCATGACCTCAGTCCCGGTGACTAGGTCTTGGTGAAGAAGCATGCACACAAGTCATGCTTGGAGCCTCGTTGGCGTGGGCCATTCCAGGTGAATCTGGTAACCACAACTGCTGGTAAGTGTAGTGGTCTTCCAATTTGGGTGCATGCTGCCAATACCTGCATTGTCCCATGCCCTCTTGAAGATGAAGCCCCTGTTTCGGTGTACTGGTGGTTACGTAGAGACAACTTACTCAGATCAACCAAGCTGTTGAGAGCACATACCCAACTGGGATTTCATGCGCGGGTCCTGAGTGCGGTCCGAGCGAGTCTGCTCTTGTAGGTAATGAAGGGTCACAAGAGAAAGAGCTGAGTAGGCGAGATTTTGACCCAGCCAAAGGTATTAGTGTACCTGAAACACAAGTAGAATCTGGAGACCGTTGGCCCAGAAGACAAGAAAGACTGAGATGCATTTTGACAGAGAGAAAAGTACCAAGAACAATTGCAGAAGTCTCTAGTCAGCCTGATGAAAGCGACAGTGATGGAGAGGGGCCGTCTGTGAAGAGGTCCAAAAAAGCTGCACCTGAATGGACTTACTTGGCATTAAATGACTGGGAGAAAGCATATCACACCTTTTGCTACAACATTCAATTCTGCACGAGCCGCCTTGAGAAAATGCTGTGTTTTCACTGAAAACTTGAGGTTGACTTACTGATGAAAAGAACTTGAGTCAATTTGTGTTGGATATATTTTAAAGCAAACAAAAACTGTGCTGTTGTCGAGAGATTCATTTACAAGGTTATAAAGAAAACAGGAACCGGGCCATAAAAGGACTTTGTTGAAAAAGCCTTGTCAGGAAAATGTTTGAACTTAACTGTGCTGCAACATCACTAAAACCTATGATCCAAATTCATCGGAAGTTGCGATGTCTGATTCTAGGGAGTTGATGGATCCAAAAGTGGTATCACCTAAATGCAAATGTATGTGTGCATGTGTACTTGCCGTATTTTCCATCATAGTTGTAGTGATCCTTATAGTTCTGAATTTGCCACATCATGTATACACAACAAGAGTTAAGCCCACTTTTGTGCCTAAACCTCTTTTAACAAATCATAATAAACTAAGCATTTCAGATGATAAGGTATTACATGGAGACCTGTCCACTGGTGATTTTTCAATGAATGTATTTACAAAACTTCTATATGAATTTGTAGAGACTATGGATGCTCGTGATTGTTATGTGTGCATGCAGCTGCCTACATCAGTATCTGAAGGTGTGACCTATCACCACCTTCCTGTGACCTATGGAATTTCTCGAAGTGTATTAATCAGTTTATTTTATGGTATGGCAACGGACAATTTCAGTATTATTACTCTAACTATGATCTGATCTTTTCTGAGGTGTCTTTGAGAAAATACTTAAATCCTGTGCCTGATACTAAAACATCAGAAATGATGGGAGCATTTTTCAAAACCTACACAAAGTTTAGACACAGCCTATGCATATAGACATAATCTAACCTGTACTTTACACCCAGTAGAGAAGGAATTTGTGGAATCAGTAGAAGCTAGGTAAAGAGAAATCATGAGCAACGCTGCAGATCATTCAAAAATTCCATCTTGGGCGCTTAGAGAACTAGAGTTTAGAGCAATGGGAAACCAAGCTGCTATAGCTTTAGACCGACAACTAATCCTGGGTGGTATACTCCGCTCTGCCCACGGAGGCAGAGGAGTTTTGGCACTCCGCGCTCCGCTTTGGAACGCAGAGTTCTGAAAAAACTCCATCAGCACTGCGTAGCGGAGTTTACTGGTGTGGTGGCACCCAAATGTGTTGTTGCTTAAAGTTTGTGGGTGCTTTAAAGCATGCAGGTAGTTGATCACCCTCTTTCTATGATGCCTGCGATCCTCTGATAGCTCAGTGTGCCTTCGTCAGGCCCTTGATGTCCCGTCACTCTCGTGGTGCCTTGTGTGGCTGTCGTCCATCTGTGCATGGCAGTTTGGAAGCTGTAGCTCTAAAGACAGAACCTGTACCGCAGAGGAAACTACAAGCCCCATCATACAGAAGAAGGTGGGTCGCGCATCACTACTGTCGTGTTTCACTTTCAAACGGTTGTTCTTCCCCATCTCCAAGCGGCAGTCGTGTTAGTGCAGTGGTCGTGTCATGTGAGCCAAGGAATGAGAGGAGCTTCAGTGAGCAATCTCTCATCACGGTAAGGAGGCAGGGGCTGGCTAGAGGATAATCTCTGTTTGGTGGGTTCTACAAATGCTGGCAGAAAATGAAACCTTGTTGGACACGCGCTTCCTAACCTCAAAGATGAGGAAAGCGACAACCTGCACCAAAGTGCTGCAAATGTGGCACTGTGTTCGTTTTAAGACACTTTGCACTTGCCACGCTGTGTTTGATTCCAAACATTAACCTTAAAGTAGAGATGGCTTTCTATGTATGGCAGTAGATAACTTGCAGCAAAGTGCTGTAAGCAGCAGTGGTAATAGTATGTCAGACCAGTTTGTATTGGCATTGAAAAGCTGACTGGCTGAGCCTTCCCTGAACTCAATGTTGAACCTGTCACATGCATGTTTGGCACAGACCTCTTCTAACCCACCGAGTTACCTTACCGGGTGACGAATCCCTGCATGGGCCATGTTTATTTCTTCCTGGCTGGTTGGACATTTCAGGTTAGTTCCTGAATAACCCATGCTGGATGTAGGCGTGGAACCCCTCTGCCCACCCCTTCTGTTCCTCCACTCACTCAACCATCCCTCGTGCTCAGAGGGGAAGGAGGCAGGAGCTGCACAGGCGGAGACCTCCCCAACAGCAGCACAGTGTGCATAGGTATGCAGACAAGAGACGCAAACTGGAATGAAATGAGAGAGAAAGAGCCAGCCACACCTTCTCTCAGTCCCATGCGAATTATCCTCCAAGATCAATCACATCGAATCAAGGCAATCAAACTTCAGTTGAACTTGAGGAGTTCCAGTGGGTGTGGGGGAGGTTTCAAGATCTGTCTCCCGACACCCAGGGCTTCTTTTGATTTATCCCCAGGTTCCAATCCGAATTAGATCGGTGTTGTTTTTTTAAGTGGAAAGGAGCACAGGCTCTACCGAGTGTTGTCTATGAAAGCAGAAGATGATTGGGAAGAAGCCGTGTGATTAGATGACCGGGTGATGCTCCCCGGTGTTGCACACTCCGTGGGCAGCAGGCGTCAAGCTCAAGCAGCGTAGAAGAAAGAATTCAGACCTCGTACTCCCACGGCGGCGCTACCCTCTGATGTGACCAGAAGTGAATAATGGCCCCCGCCTCAGAGGGGCCTCGTCCTTCCAGTCCTAACTGGGAGAGGTAAATGGAACCACAGTTTATATTTAGTTTATATTGGCATGTTGACCTTGGTGTAGCGCTACATGAGCACATAGCTTAAAAATAAAATCACTGGACAAACAAGTACAATGTTTCCATCACCTACAATGCTAAGTTTATGTATTTTACAGAAGACGTTACTTGTTCTCATTTTAAATTGGTTCGGGCACGGTTTTAGGTGCAATGGAATTTCCAAATTGTAGACCTGTTCCTTTATTGCCCCCTAATGGTGCTAAAATAAAATGCAAGCGTTTCCAGCAAATTGTGGGTGCAGCAGAACACATAGGCCACTACTCCATCCAGTTGGGGAACTCTGTGGAATTTCTCTGAGTTTTTCAGTCACTCTGCGGAATTCCATGGAGTGACACTCCGCGAGTTCCGCCCAGGCCTACTGGCAACATAGAGGGAAGCTATGTATATTGCGCCGTAAAACTGTAATCAATACTAACTTTGTTGGTTCCAGCGAATATGACCATACCTTCCAAGTATTGGAAAATTGGAGATTGTTTCTGGGAGGTGTAGATCCTGTGTGTCGTGGAATTTACTACATTTGTGCGAAAAATGACTATTACAGGCTGCCTAAAAATGATATGGATCCTGCTACATGGGAATAGTTTTTCCGAAAATTTATCATGTCAGTCAATCTGATGAAACCAACGAAGTGACACACCCAAGACTTAAAAGAGGTGCAAGTATTAATGAAATAGTGGAAGACATTTTTGGAGCCATAATACCATCTGTTGGAGTGATTCTGAATTCTCGCAAGATACAGAAGTAGACAAGCTGTCCACTGACACCGCTGGTGGATTCTTAGTAATAGCCACCCAAATTATTGCCATGAGGTCTATGGTTCTTTAAAAACGTCTTGCTTTAGATGTTCTTCTTGCAAAGGAAGGCAGAATCTGCTGGATTTTAAAGGTGCATAATTGTTGCACTTACATTCCAGACAAAAATAAAGATCTGAAAGGGTACATTACAAACATCATACACCTTGAAAAGGATTTGAGAGACTTAAAGGCTGATGATGCCTGGAATCAATTAGGTAAGTGTTAGAAATGGGGGTCTCTAGTTGGCAATGGCTGGCCACTGTCCAAGTAGGGACCCTTCTTCCTAAGTCAGAGTAAGAGGGCTACCCTCCTTGATACCCCTGCTCAACCCTTTGGTAACGTAGCACGAGCAGATAGGCTTATCTCAGAGGCAGTGTGTGAAGCATTTATGACCATACACAGTAACACAGTGAGGAACACTACAACGGGACACCACACAAGTAGTTATAAAAAAATAAGTATCTTTATATAAAGGCAGATTTATCACAAGACCAATAACTGTAAAAGCCACAATACTGTCAAAAATAGGATAGCTGTTGAAGGACGGTCAAAGATAGTTCAAAGGTTGCAAGAGTAAGGTTCAAATTCAAAGCAGGGGTCTCTGCGCCCCTTTCTCGTTCAGGGGTTGCAACAATAAGGTTCAAATTCAAAGCAGGGGTCTCTGCGCCCCTCTCTCGTTCAAAGGTTGCAACAATAAGGTTCAAATTCAAAGCAGTGGTCTCTGCGACCCTTTCTCTCACAAAGTACCTGTATTCAGTAGCAAAACCAACAAAATGTCGCAAAGAAGTGTTAGCGATGAATTTCCTCACGCGAGGCCGGCGATGCGTTAAAATCCTTGCCGCAAGGGAGGATGATGCGCCGATCTGCTGATGCGTGCGGAGACGATGCGACAAACTTCTTCACGCTAGGCCGTTGATGCGCTGAGGCCTTGCCGCGAGGGCGAAGACGATGCGACGATCCTGTTGCGTGTGCGATCGTGTTGCGATGCGAAGAAATGGCGCTCCGCGAGGGAGCGATGAAATCCGGTGCGATGCGATGAAAATGGCGGACGCATGGCGTCCGCAATGCGATGTCTTGAAGCGATGATTTCTTTAGGGGTTGCGAGCGCTCGGCGACAGCAGCGCGATGATTTTTCCAGCGCGTCTCGGCTGCAGCGGCTCGCAAAGAGGCGTTAGCGATGGTTTCGTGTTGCGAGCACTCAGCGGCAGTAGCGCGATGATTTTTCCAGTGCTCTCTGCTGCAGCGGCTCGCAAAGGTGCGTTAGCGTCGATTTCCAGCATTCTTTTCTCTGAAGCAATCTAGAGGCCCTGGAACTCACAGGAGCCTCATCAGCAGATAGCAATCCTCGCAGGGAGGAAGCAGGAGGTTGGTGGTGGAGTCTGATGTGCCTGAGACTCCAGCAGGAGGCTAGCTCTTTTCCTAGCCCTTGGGTAATTGCTGTAACAAAAATAAAAGTTCTCTCAAAAGTCCTTTTCTCTCTTCTTCAAGGTCCAGTGGTCACTGCTGCAGGCCAGTGCAAGAAAAACACACAAGCACAAGGACAGTCACTTCCTGCAGATTCCTCCAGTGGCACGGACAGAGTTTCCTCTCCAGATCCAAAAGCAATACAAATTGTAGGGGTTTGAGCACAGATATTTATACCCCAAAAGTCTTTGTTCTCAGAAGCTACAAGTCACTGAACCTAGCCAGAACCAGTTCTGCTCAGGCCTGGAGCACTTTGTTTACCAGGCTGCATTCTTCCTTTCAGAAAGAGGGGTCTGCTAGCAGACACACAGTAGGAGGTGGAGCCAGCATTCACCTTGCCAGGCACAGCCCTATTCAGGTCAAGGAGCCACCCCTCCCCACACTCTAAATGCAGATCTCTCTATTCAACCCAGGTCTGACTCAGCCTGCCCTGCCCCTCTAAAACCAGACAGCCAATACACATAACAGCAGAGCACACTGGAAGGCTTAGGCAAGAAAATACCTACTTTCTAAAAGTGGTATTTTCAAACACAGAATATAAAAATAAACTTCACTAAAAGATGTATTTTAATATTCTGAGCTCAGGCATACTAAATTCGTTTTTCTACCATGTTCCTGGGGTCAGTTAGGACTATAGAATGTAATAGTCAAACTGCCCATTCTAGCCTATGAGGAACAGGTAGCCTTACAGTAGTGAAAAACGAAATGGGGCATAATTCACTACCAGGACATGCTACACACAGCAAGGCGTGTCCTACCTTACACATACAATGCACCCTACCATAGGGGTGACTTACAAGATGCCAAGGGAAGGTTCAGGGGCTGGGAAGTGGGTGCACTTCACAGCCAAGATGGCAGTTCTGGACTGCACACAGACACTGCAGTGGCAGGTCTGAGACACACTTTACAAGCTGCTTCTGTGGGTGGCACACATCAGTGCTGCAGGCCCACCAGCAGCATTTGGTTTACCAGCCCTGGGCACACACAGGCCACACTACTAGGGACTAACAGGTAAACCAAATAAGCCAATCAGGGATATACCAATTCACATAGTCATATTTACAAAGGGAGAGCATATGCACTTTAACACTGAACAGCAGTGGTAAAGTGCCCAGAGTCATAAAACCAACAGAAACAGGTCAGCAAAAATACAGGAGGCAGGCAAAAGTTTAGGGGTGACCCTGCAAAAGGGCCATTTCCAACACAACCCCTTCCAGCCAAAACGCAGGGTAGACCAATCACTACTTTGATGGGCTTCCCTGCTTCGGGCGATAGAACACGGAACTGGCCCGCAACTGCAGGGGCATATGGCAGCTCTACTCCAGTCTGAACCCTGGTGGATCCCTCTGTCCACACTCCTAGGGCCCACTAAGATAACCAATGGGGAACTCTTCCCCTCACCTGTGGATACCACCTGTGCAGCATCTAACCTTAACTGGCCCCCAGGTGTGTCCCAACAGATAAACAACAAGCCCCAGTAGTCACTGACAGTAGTCAGTGATAAAATCCAAGCCCTATACCTCTCAGGGCTCTCAAACTTTTGTGGCATCAGAGAGTGCGGGGCAGTAACCCCAGGTGTCTGGCACCTTTGTCCACTCTCCCTCCTGTCAGGTCAGGCAACGCGTCCTGACACTGACCCACCAGCCCTGGGCCTGTACCCAACGGCGGGGCCAGCGACTGGGGTGGGCTCCCCACACCCGGTCCTTCTCTTTGGGGCTCGGTACCCTCCCACTTGGAGCGGTACCCCCTCCAGAATTGTCAGGGCACCTGAGGCAGGTGTCCTGCATAATTCGCCCACCAGTTCAGGGGTTCTATCCTGCAACTGGTATCCCAGCATAGGGTCTGTACCCTTAGACTGGGCGGAGGTCAGGGGTGAGGCTGCCCTCTCCCCGCCCCCTTTACTGGGGCCCGGCACCCTCCCACCTGGAGAGGTGCCTCCATAACACAAACCGGGAGGGGCACTGTTAGCAGTTGCCCCTTCCTCCAGATCAGGGGGACACCCTGAACCTGGCCCCCAACCTAGGGTCTGTACCCTTAGGCTGGGCCTGTACCTGGCAACCCAGGACTTCTGGGGAGTACACCAATTCCCCCAAGGAAAATACACTCTTCCACTAGTTCAGGGCCTTGTCCCTGCAACTGATCCATCAACCTGGAAAAACCCTCAGGTGGTACTGGGGTCAGAGGCGAGGACTCCTCCCTCTGCACCCCTTCCAGCATACTGCACCCTCCCACCTGGAGTGGTGCTTTTAGGAAAAAAATGGTCGGGACACTGCTTACAGTTGTCCCTTCCTCCAGTTCAGACAACACCTGGACCTGACTTACCATCCCAGGGACCAACCCCTGGGGTTGAACAACCGCCTGGCCACCCAGGACTTCTTGGGGAGCACACAGGCTCCCCTCAAGGGAAACACACCCCTCCACCAGTTCAGGGCCTGGACCCTGCAACTGACCTACCAACCTGAAAAAACCCTCAGGGTGCACCGGGGTCATAGGCGAGGACTCCCTCCCTCTGCACCCCCTTCCAGCATACTGCACCCTCCCACCTGGAGTGGTGCTCTTGGAAAAAATGGTCGGGACACTGCTTACAGTTGTCCCTCCCTCCAGGTCAGACAACTCCTGGACCTGACTTACCAACCCAGGGACCAACCCCTGCGGCTGAACAACTGCCTGGCCAACCAGGACTTCCTGAGGGTGACACATACCTAGCGTGTTGCGTGACAGTCTGCCTGGCACAGAGCTCATGACCTCCTGTCCCTCTGACAGTGCGTGAAGATGCCCCAGGACAGAAGTGGCGTCACCATGGCCAATCCTATGAGGCTCAGCCCTTCTGGCTGGCCCCTGACCCACTGGTTCTTCCACTGGGGACTCTTTCCCCCTTTCATCCCTCAGACTGGACTTCTGTACCCTCCCCTAGGAGTGGCACTGCCAGGCACAAGAACTGATGGAGGCCTGACTACAGGCACTCCCAGCTCACCTAACACTGGGGTACCCCCACAATGGACGGTCCATCCAGACAGACTAGGCTCCCCACCTGGTGTTCCCTCATGGAACCATCCAGTCCTGGGGTCTGAGGCTGGGGCACTTCGGGACCTATCCCAGTCTCTCTCCTGCTCCCACGAGACAGGATGTGAGGCCCTACAACCTCCTCACAACAAGGGGACCCAGCTGTAACACTCCTAACCTTTCCCAGCACTCTGGGTTGGAAAACTTCTGAACCACTTCTCTTAGGGTCATTCCCTAATGCCTCTACAGAGCCTCTGGTACTCACCCAGAGGTCTGCCTCCTGTGCAAGTTCCCTAGGATCAGAGAACTCGCAATCTGACAGGTGTTGGCCTAGCTCTGGAAAACAGGAACTCACAATATGCTCTCCCACAATTGGATTACACAGCTCCACACAGGTGCTAACCTTTACCTCACAATCCAGTGCCTCACACACGTACCCCACACCACTCTCTTGAAATGGGCGAGACATTAACTGACTGTCTCTATCACTCAACCCACACTCTTCTGGGCGGTCCTCACACTCATACACCAGGACTTCAACCACGGGGGAACCCCTCTCCCTGCACCTCTCATCCAGAGTCGGTAGAGTATCCCTCCTTTCACTAGGACTATGGGCCCCTGCGCTAGTTCCCCAATCCACCTCAGGGACACTGCACACCAATGGAGCTATCTCAGGTCCTTGAATCCCCTGGTGTAGATCAACCCCCTCCTTCAAGTCAGGTGCCACATCCCTGGGTGGGTGTACTACACTGTCATCACTATATACTTCAATTTTGCTGCCACCACTGGACCCCACCCTCTCTGGGGAATCCAGACAATTAAAACTGCGCTCCAGGGGTAACCTCCCTCTGGAGCTAACTTCTCCTTTTCTGCTATCTGCGCTAGGTGCGCCTCCAGCTGGGCAATCTCTATTTGGAGCCTCTCCAATTCCAGCTGGTACTCCCTCTCCCTCTGTCTGTCCAACTCCTCTGGGGACCATGAAGGGGATTGGGCACTACCCTGTGCACTAGATCCAGCAAGGGACTCCCTACCTATGGGACCTTCCCGCCTGTCCCCCAACTCCTCTGGGGACCATGAGGGGAATCTGGCACTACCATAGGCACTAGGCTCATCAAGGAACTCCCCACCTATGAGATATTCCATAACACTTTCTTCTTCCTCTTCAGACTCTCTAGAGCCACCCTCAGACCAACTACCCTCTTGGTAGGTGTACTGGGACTCCAAGAATCTCCATCTGTCTTGTTGCCAAAGTCTCAGGGATGTCTGCAGGGATAGCTGAGTCTCCTTCCTACTCACTGCTAAGCCCTTCTCCTCACAGAACCCCCTTAGCTCCTCTAGACTGTAGGTTAACAGATCATCTATATAAAAGGTAGGTCTCATTTCAGCAAGACCCATTGCAGCAATAACTGGCAATATCAATAATAAAACAAATAGGCTTGCCCGTTGTAACAATCACGGGCAATATCAATAACAGATAGAAGAAAACTTCTCAAGAAAATGTATGCGGGTAAAAAATCACCGGCAATATCAATCACAATATAGGATCCAAAAACTTTCAAAAATGTATGCGGGTACTATCACCGGCAATATCAATAAACAATAGGCTTGCCCATTGTAACAATCACGGGCAATATCAATAAAAGATAGACGAAAACTTCTCAAGAAAATGTATGCGGGTAAAAATCACCGGCAATATCAATCACAATATAGGATCCAACAATTCTCAAAAATGTATGCGGGTACTATCACCGGCAATATTAATAAAACATAGGCTTGCCCATTGTAACAATCACGGGCAATATCAATAAAAGATAGAAGAAAACTTCTCAAGAAAATGTATGCGGGTAAAAAATCACCGGCAATATCAATCACAATATAGGATCCAACAATTCTCAAAAATGTATGCGGGTACTATCACCGGCAATATCAATAAAACATAGGCTTGCCCATTGTAACAATCACGGGCAATATCAATAAAAAATAGAAGAAAACTTCTCAAAAAAATGTATGCGGGTGAAAAATCACCGGCAATATCAATCACAATATAGGATCCAAAAACTCTCAGAAATGTGTGCGGGTGAAAAATCACCGGCAATATCAATTACAATATGGGATCCAAAACTCTCAAAAAATGTGCGCAGGTGAAAAATCACCGGCAATATCAATTACAATATGGGATCCAAAACTCTCCAAAAATGGGCGCGGGTGAAAAATCACCGGCAATATCAATCACAATATAGGATCCCAAAAACTCTCAGGAAATGTGTGCGGGTGAAAAATCACCGGCAATATCAATTACAATATAGGATCCAAAAAAACTCTCAAAAAATGTATGCGGTACGTTATGGTCTGCACTCACTAGTAGTGTACACTATAATTATTGTATGCGATCATAAATGCAAGTCCAGATCCCCACCGCTGCCACCAATGTTAGAAATGGGGGTCTCTAGTTGGCAATGGCTGGCCACTGTCCAAGTAGGGACCCTTCTTCCTAAGTCAGAGTAAGAGGGCTACCCTCCTTGATACCCCTGCTCAACCCTTTGGTAACGTAGCACGAGCAGATAGGCTTATCTCAGAGGCAGTGTGTGAAGCATTTATGACCATACACAGTAACACAGTGAGGAACACTACAACGGGACACCACACAAGTAGTTATAAAAAAATAAGTATCTTTATATAAAGGCAGATTTATCACAAGACCAATAACTGTAAAAGCCACAATACTGTCAAAAATAGGATAGCTGTTGAAGGACGGTCAAAGATAGTTCAAAGGTTGCAAGAGTAAGGTTCAAATTCAAAGCAGGGGTCTCTGCGCCCTTTCTCGTTCAGGGGTTGCAACAATAAGGTTCAAATTCAAAGCAGGGGTCTCTGCGCCCCTTTCTCGTTCAAAGGTTGCAACAATAAGGTTCAAATTCAAAGCAGTGGTCTCTGCGACCCTTTCTCTCACAAAGTACCTGTATTCAGTAGCAAAACCAACAAAATGTCGCAAAGAAGTGTTAGCGATGAATTTCCTCACGCGAGGCCGGCGATGCGTTAAAATCCTTGCCGCAAGGGAGGATGATGCGCCGATCTGCTGATGCGTGCGGAGACGATGCGACAAACTTCTTCACGCTAGGCCGCCGATGCGCTGAGGCCTTGCCGCGAGGGCGAAGACGATGCGACGATCCTGTTGCGTGTGCGATCGTGTTGCGATGCGAAGAAATGAGCGCTCCGCGAGGAAGCGATGAAATCCGGTGCGATGCGATGAAAATGGCGGACGCAGCGGCGTCCGCAATGCGATGTCTTGAAGCGATGATTTCTTTAGGGGTTGCGAGCGCTCGGCGACAGCAGCGCGATGATTTTTCCAGCGCGTTTCGGCTGCAGCGGCTCGCAAAGAGGCGTTAGCGATGGTTTCGTGTTACGAGCACTCAGCGGCAGCAGCGCGATGATTTTTCCAGTGCTCTCGGCTGCAGCGGCTCGCAAAGGTGTGTTAGCGTCGATTTCCAGCACTCTTTTCTCTGAAGCAAACTAGAGGCCCTGGAACTCACAGGAGCCTCATCAGCAGATAGCAAT
This sequence comes from Calotriton arnoldi, assembly GCA_963921515.1. Classification (NCBI taxonomy): domain Eukaryota; kingdom Metazoa; phylum Chordata; class Amphibia; order Caudata; family Salamandridae; genus Calotriton; species Calotriton arnoldi. The sequence goes on from CAWUFW010006290.1 coordinate 831,131, forward strand.
CCTCGCAGGGAGGAAGCAGGAGGTTGGTGGTGGAGTCTGATGTGCCTGAGACTCCAGCAGGAGGCTAGCTCTTTTCCTAGCCCTTGGGTAATTGCTGTAACAAAAATAAAAGTTCTCTCAAAAGTCCTTTTCTCTCTTCTTCAAGGTCCAGTGGTCACTGCTGCAGGCCAGTGCAAGAAAAACACACAAGCACAAGGACAGTCACTTCCTGCAGATTCCTCCAGTGGCACGGACAGAGTTTCCTCTCCAGATCCAAAAGCAATACAAATTGTAGGGGTTTAAGCACAGATATTTATACCCCAAAAGTCTTTGTTTCAGAAGCTACAAGTCACTGAACCTAGCCAGAACCAGTTCTGCTCAGGCCTGGAGCACTTTGTTTACCAGGCTGCATTCTTCCTTTCAGAAAGAGGGGGTCTGCTAGCAGACACACAGTAGGAGGTGGAGCCAGCATTCACCTTGCCAGGCACAGCCCTATTCAGGTCAAGGAGCCACCCCTCCCCACACTCTAAATGCAGATCTCTCTATTCAACCCAGGTCTGACTCAGCCTGCCCTGCCCCTCTAAAACCAGACAGCCAATACACATAACAGCAGAGCACACTGGAAGGCTTAGGCAAGAAAATACCTACTTTCTAAAAGTGGTATTTTCAAACACAGAATATAAAAATAAACTTCACTAAAAGATGTATTTTAATATTCTGAGCTCAGGCATACTAAATTCGTTTTTCTACCATGTTCCTGTGGTCAGTTAGGACTATAGAATGTAATAGTCAAACTGCCCATTCTAGCCTATGAGGAACAGGTAGCCTTACAGTAGTGAAAAACGAAATGGGGCATAATTCACTACCAGGACATGCTACACACAGCAAGGCGTGTCCTACCTTACACATACAATGCACCCTACCATAGGGGTGACTTACAAGATGCCAAGGGAAGGTTCAGGGGCTGGGAAGTGGGTGCACTTCACAGCCAAGATGGCAGTTCTGGACTGCACACAGACACTGCAGTGGCAGGTCTGAGACACACTTTACAAGCTGCTTCTGTGGGTGGCACACATCAGTGCTGCAGGCCCACCAGCAGCATTTGGTTTACCAGCCCTGGGCACACACAGGCCACACTACTAGGGACTAACAGGTAAACCAAATAAGCCAATCAGGGATATACCAATTCACATAGTCATATTTACAAAGGGAGAGCATATGCACTTTAACACTGAACAGCAGTGGTAAAGCCCAGAGTCATAAAACCAACAGAAACAGGTCAGCAAAAATACAGGAGGCAGGCAAAAAGTTTAGGGGTGACCCTGCAAAAAGGGCCATTTCCAACAGTAAGCATTTTCCTCTATAGGTAAATGGTTTGCAGACCTAGGAAGTTAATTGATGGGAAAAAGCTTGAAGCCTATATTACTCATTGTTATTTGTATATTAATCTTGATTGTCATCTTCAAAAATTATAGACGAATGAAAACTAAGAAAGAAACAAGAGGAATAAAAATCAAAAGAGCTGAAAATGAATTAGAGGATAGGCAAAGCAGATGAGATGAAGTCTTTGGAGTAGTCTAGTTTAAAGATCATGAAGACTACAGAACTGTAATATGTGACATCAGATAAGATAATGATGTGATGGCTAAGTTCGCCAACAGAGGGGGATTGATGCAGCTGATAAGCAGCTAGATCCTTTGTTTGATACCTGAACCGATTATGAGACATTTTGAGTAATCTATGAATGAGTGTACACCACTTACACGTTGAAGAGACAGTGACATAAACATGAGAGAACATAGTTACTGCATTGTAAAAGTATGCAGATAAATGTAGAATAGACGAAATTATATTCATTCAATAATATAGGTTCTGATTTATAAACAAGCCCTAATATCAGTGGTGGCTGGTATTTGACGGCGGTGGGGGGTGGGTAGCGGGGGCGGGGTGGGAGGAGGGAATGACATAAAAACAAAAATCACACTTACCTGTCTGCCACCCGCTGTCGCCGCTTCCTCTTCTCGGTCCTCTTCCCCGCTTCCAGGGCAGGAAGCAGGATATACCTGGCTCCCAGCCTCCCAATAGCCAATCACAATGATGCCGTGGATCGGCGCTCAGCCAGAGAATGGGAGGCTGGGCATGTTCTCCATGCAGCCTGCATGGAGAACATGCAAAGTGTGCATGAATGTTTGGCCAGCCCCAGAGGCCGACCAAACATTCATGCACACCTTAGGGAGTGCAAACCACTCCTCCCCTCCCCTGCTCTGTCAGCAGAGTAGCCCCGACCCATCCCACCCACAAAGCTGCAGCAACAAGGAAAAAAATAAAATGATAATAACTTAGTTATTATCATTTTATTTTTTCTTTAGTGACACTTCTTAAAAGCAGTGGGGCGACGCTCCTCCGCCTTAGCAGAGGAGCCGCCACTGCCTAATATGCTATTTTAATGTGCCTTAGAGTGCTAAAACTAAGAACTCACTTGTTATGAAATTCTTAATCTTACACTTTGAAATAGTAATGTGTGAGAAGAACAAATGAAATCAAACCTACATCTAGTTATTTCTGTGTGTAATGTTGAAGGGTTCATTCTGAACTTCATTATTTCATATGTGAAATTTTGCACCAAATGAGAAAAGAAAAAGTGGTGCTGCGTAGTTATATTGAATGATAGTTATGCCAAACCTTTAGAATTTAATCTTCATACATGTACTAATGTAACCCACTTGAAATGATATTAATATTTTATTGGTACTTTGAAAATGCAGTAGTATGTCATAGTTACATGTGAGGTTTACAATACAATTTATAACGTATTCTGAGTGCCTATTCATTGAAAGCATATTAGTGCATTACTTTTAATCATGAAATATGTATTTTCATTACTTTATTTTCTGCACATCTTTTGAAGCAAATATAAGAGGACTGCATTTTTCCTTTGCTTATACTGTTTTCACTCATGAGTAAGTTTCATAAACTTGCAATGTGAAGCAAAACTGTGCTCTACTAGAAGAGTTCTCACTTGCTTACAAGGGCTAACCATTACAAAGTCAATACATTGGGAATATTTGCTATGAGAACTGTTCATTTGAATTCGCTCATATGCCTACTGAAAAAAGGATCATTGTTTGTGGAGTTTATGTATACCAGATGATTTGACATTTTACGTAAGTAAAAAACTTATAAAGCTCACGAATGCCGAGGCGTCTTGGCGCTTGAGTGGCGAGGACACAAGTGAAGAATTGGGTGAAAGCTTCATTCCTGTAAGGGAAATAACCAGGTCTTAAGCATTTTCCTGAACAGGGGTCTGGTAGGTTGTAGCCTAATGATGTCTGGTAATTCATTCCAAAGCTTGGATGCTCAATAGGAAAGGCTTCTACCTCCCCATCTCGCCTTTTGTATTCTGGGGACCTGTACTAGACCTTTATTGGCAGATCTAAGATTACGCCGTGGGGAGTGCCAGTGAAAAAGCTTCTGTAGGTCCGATGACCCACCACCATGCACGAGGCATAGCACCTTGAATTCAATGCGCTGCTTGACCGGAAGCCAATGAAGCTCCCTAATGCTGCTTGTAATATGTTGGTATTTAGGAACGTTGAGCAGCATTCACGCTGCAGCATTTTGGAGAGATTGAAGTTTTAACAGTTGGTGTTTCTTTATGCCCAAGAAAAGGGCATTACAGTAGTCGATTTGTGAGAGAACTAGTGCGACTACAACAGATTTTCTAAGGTTTAGGGGAATAAAAGGCAAAACTTTGCACAAAGTTTTTTGTAGGAAAAAGCAAGAAGATGTCGAATGATTGATCTGACGTGCAAAGTTTAATTGGTCATCAATCAGGAATCCTAAGTTCCTGGCTTGTACCGCGGGTATCGGGCAGTAGCCTGCTGGCCACCAGGATTGATTCCAGAGCCGTGGCCCATTCCAAAACTCCATGACCTCCGTTTTACCTGTGTTTTACCTGTGTTTAGTTTGAGGTAGTTCTGATGCATCCACCCCATAATGTGCTTCAAACAGCTGTAAAATCTCCCCGCCATGGTTTCAACACTCGAAGAAATAGAGATGACATTCTGGGTGTTGTCGGCATATGACACCAGCTAGAAACCATGAGCCCTAGTCAGCTTAGAAAGAGGTGTAATATAGATGTTAAATAAAGTTGACGACAATGCTGAGCCTTGTGGAACTCCGCAGGGGGGGGGGAGAACCTCTCTGATTTAAATTTATCCCAATACACCCTTTGTTCGCTCGCAGTGAGGAACGAGGTGAGAAGGGTTAGGGCTGCCTCTTTGATTCCTATTGCCTTCAGCCTCTGCGTTAATACCAGATGATTAACCGTATCAAATGCGGCTGATAGGTCAATTAGGATCAAAATAGCTCTTCCTCCCCCGTCCAGCTGTCTGCGTATTTCCTCAGTGGCCATGATTAGAGCTGATTCGGTAGAGTACCGTGGTCTGAAGCCATGTTGGGTGGAATCTAGAAGGTCATTGGCATCGAGATATCCAGTTAGGTCTTGGTTGATCGATTTTTCAAAATGTTTTGCCGCAAGCGGTAAGCAGGAAATAGGCCCATAATTTTTCACCTCGGAAGGGTCCAAAGATGGTTTCTTTAAGATTGGTCTAATATAGGCTTAATTCCAGGCGGCAGGGAAGGTTCCTGACCTGATGACATTATTCAGAAGTGGAGCTAGTTGAATACTAATCTTATCCGAAGCCAGATGTATTATAGCGGGGGACAGGGGACCCTGATTTTGAGGATAATAACAGATCATTTAATGTATCCACTGATAAAGGTGTAAAACTGGTCAATTGGCAAGCAGTGGTATGCGAGGTAGAGTCCACCGTCGATGGTAACAGGGGCGTGATAGAGGACCTTCCCTGCAAGTTCTTCATAAACCGTTTGCACTTTGGTTGAAAGAAATTGGCCACTTTATCGCAGAAAGCTTGGTCTGGTACAAATTGATTCTCTTGATTCAGTTTGGCAAAGCGGTGACGGTCTTAAAAAGCTCTCTCGAGGAGTTTTAAACCGCCTTGATTTTGCTTGTAAATTACTTCATTTTAGAGCTTTTATGGCTTCCTTATACTCAGCTAGTGCAAGTTTGTAGGTAGGTTTACCCTGCTCACTATAATATGCCCTCCAAGCCCTCTCTAAGCATCTATACTTAGATTTTATAATTTTAAGATCTGAGTTATACCAGGGGGCTGGAGCTTTATTTCTCCATTGTTTGTTTATTCTTTCTGGGGCGAACCAATCCATAGCTGATTTAATCCAGCCATCAAAGTTATCGGCAGCCTTATTGTAGTCTGCCACTAGCAAGGGTGGACTTTTACAAAGCATCTCTACTAAATCCTCTTTTTGAATTTTTTGCCATGGTCTGAATTTGGCTGGGGGCAAGTTCTTAAACTGAGACCAGCAATATTTCTTTCCTACAAATATTTGTCTTCTTTATGTCTCATGCCAACCATCCTATACGAACTGACCAATGGACTGGATGATCAAGGCTGTGTAACCACCAGAACTAGAGGAATATTTTATACATTGATCTGAAAGAGAGATGAGGACTTTTTATCTTGGTTCGAGCCAGACCTGATCTAAGAGACTGCCTTTTTGGAACATTGGGGACTTTACTTTTTCCCTTTCGGCTGACGCATACACTGTGTGACCATTCCTGAACTTTCTTTTATGGGACACTGCCCTTAAGCTGTCGTTGGCTTATGCTGAACTTACCCAAGCTTTTTGTCATTATATGGCAAGCCTAAATTATTCAGAACTGCCCTGTGCTCTTTAAATCTTAAATGCTAATTAATAATGCATCTGCCTTTTTGACTACTTGATAACATTTAACCTTAACTAAACTAAAGGCTCTGTCTTGTCACGATTGAGTCCTTAACTTGATTGTGCATTTCCAATTAATTTATTGACAGGGAGATACCGGTATAGAGAAATCTCTGAATATCAGATACTAATGTTATTATTTTGCATTACCTTGACACAATTATTGGTTTGTATGATATTGGCCCGACTGAATTTCTTCAGGAGATTCAGACTAGCAGTGATAATTCTTCACTTGTATTGCCTGGTCTTGAGAGTTATATAAAGGAAATTAATTTACTAGCTTGTAATTTGGTTATCCAATTCCTGGTCTTCATTTGATAGCCTGATAACGGCCCAAAACAAGGTCTGTCGGAGGACCAAGTGAGTGTCAGAAAAAGATAGTGCTAAGAAACTACATCTAATGACTAAAGGGCCCAGTAACGCTGGAACACTAGCGTGATTCATTACTTCAGTTCTCGTGCCCTGGTTATTTAATTGACATGTTAGACAACGACTACATACATCTACAGCAATATGTTGAAATCCTGTGATCTCCCAATAGTTCCGAAAAATCCTAACCAGACTATGGGGCCGATTCCGATCTCGGCCAGTAGGGCTCCGAATCGGATTCGGCTTAACCGGATCCGATTCGGAGCCCTATTTCCCGACCGATTCGCACGCGCGTCCGGGCGAGCGAGTACGATGCGAATTCGCCGACCGACTCGTCCGGGCGTCCCGACCGCTCCGACCGACTCGTTCCCGGGTCGAACCGCACCGACCGACTCGCTCGGACTCGATTCGCACCGCGCAATGGAGACGTTCCCCGGCCGGGTAAGTACGATGCGCGCCGCGAGCAGTCCGACCGAGCCGCGCACTCCGGCTCGAAAGAGCAGTCGGAGCCGTACTTTGGGGGTCCGTGTCGGACCCCCCTGTATGCGTAGCCGCGCGAGTCGCACACAGGGGGACCCATGAATCCCCCTACCTGTGCGTGTACGGCGCGAGTCGCTTCGCCGCGTACCCGCTGTAGGGCGCCCTTGTCCGCCTCGCACCCATTGAGTCAATGGGAGCCCGCTTACGCGTTGTTCGACCGGCTCCCATTGACTTCAATGGGAGTCCGACCGACTCGAGTCCGATGGCATATGTGCGCATCGTACTCGTTCGGTCGGGCTGCACGGGTCCGATTCGGTCGGAAATCTCTCCGGGTCCGGCTCGGTCGGAGAGAGTTCCGGCCCGAATCGGAATCGGCCCCTATGTCTTCCAGGAAGAGTCTCAATATGCAAACATTTACACATGGTCTGTAACATTGAGTCTGGCAGTACATATTTCTGTTCTGAATTTACATACAGATCCTGGTAATTCTTTTTACACCCTAACTTTTCTCATTTTCAGGAACATCCTCCTCTTAGTTCATTCAAATATGTCTGTATCAAATCCACAAATAAATAATTTACATAATTTGAACTCTGTACAGTTTCATTTGTGAAATCACCATTTTTCTTTTCTTGAACAATTGACTCATCTTGAAGGGCATTATATCTAACCATTTGATAAGCATATCTATTTCCCAGGATGACCATGTTCTTGCCAACCTTATTGGCTATGCACTTAACCATGGCCACTTCTTTTGCTTTCTGAATCATATCCAAAAAATCCAAAATATACATGCTAGTTTTGATTAGGGCACCTGAATATGACATAAATCCCCTTTGTGACCACAGCTGCCCATATTCATGAACAAAGCCACACTGGCTATCTGTATTGATCATTACACTCAAATTTTCTGACAAGCAGCAAGCTCTCGTTAAGGCAAACTATTTTGCCGCTTGTACTGATGTCACATTTGGTAAGGAGGATGCTTCAAGTGTCTCTGTGATAGAGCAAACTGTATAAGCAGCTTTCAATCCTCCATATTGGTCTCTTAAACAAGACTGATCAACAAATAATATCAGATCTGCCAGATCCAGAGGAACTTCCTTAATGTTTTGTGCATAATTCGGTCACCTCTATGCAGTCGTGCTCCCATTCACAATCCATTTCGTCTTCCCTGTAACCACAAACCTTGTCTGAAATCGGAGGCAATTTCAGAAGCAGTGTTGCTGAATTTAGGACATTACATCTTCAAATGGAAATGTTCTCTGCTGCAAGAGTAATTTGCTTGTGTCAATCTACTATTCACTATGTGCTGTGTTATTGTCTTTATCAAAAAGATCTCAACTGAATGAGGGACACAGACAATTAAAGTATGATCCATCACAATTCCTTTACTTTGCTCAATTGCCAAACAAACTGCTGCGACCAATTTCAAACAACATGGAAGACCTGAAAGATACCCCACTGGGCGTGCAAGTCTTCCATGTTTCTGAGTGAGAATTGAAAAAACACATCCATCTTTCTGATAATAAATATTTTAAAAAATCATATTGTAATCAGGCATACCGAGTGCTGTTGCATCACACAAACACTCTTTCAATTTCTTAAAAGCATCAAGACACCTATCATCAACTAGTACAGGATCCTGTACGTTATTACATGTCAACCTTACTAAAGGTTTTGCAATCAAGGAAAAGTTTGGAATCTATTGACAACAGTGCCCAACAATTCCAAGAAACATCCAAACCTCCCTCCGGGTGGTCGGCGGGCTCAATTTCAGAATTGCAGAAATACGTTCTGTAGAGACTTTCCTCACACCCTTTTCAATATGGTTTTGAAGATAAAATTACTTCCTTTTCACAATACTGCATTTTAGACAAGGCGACTTTATGCAAATTTTCAGCTACCTGATTTAACATGGTGATGGCATCCAGTTTACAGTCCTCCTTCATCTTAGATGCTAATAACGAATCATCTATATATTGAACTAGAACTTAATTACATGGCAATTTTAGAATTTTTAAATCTTTCTTTAGTATTTTGGTGCAAATTGAAGGACTCTGAGTATGCCCTTGTGGGATTCTACACCACACAAGAACGTTATTAAAAAATGTAAATTCAAAGAGGAACTGTGAATTCTTGTAGAATGGAATTGAGAAGTACATTTGGCATACATCAGTGACTCTATACCACTCTGCTTCTGATGGATTTTGAAATAATCTTACTGCTGGATTTGGTACCACCTGACAACAAGATACAACAATTTTATTCATTGGCGGTCCTGCCCGATCCTCTATTTACCATTCAGCTTTTTAATTTCCATCCCTGGAGAATTGCAAGCACTACCAAACACTTGTTGGAGAATTCCCTGCTCAATTCTTTTTTTCAATAATTGGTTTAATTTCTTCCTCAGCCTCTTTTGTAAGCTCTTCTTTGACAGTGTGTCTTAAATCCAAAGGCTGGTCATCTTTTGTTAAGAATGGGTACAACTCAACTCTAGTGTCTTCTAATTTAATTCTAAAAACGGAATCCTGAACTTGCGTTTCAATCGCTACAACATCCAGTGTGCAATATATCATACACTTCATTTTACAAAGAAGGTTCTTATAAGTAAATTCACAGGACTCGAATTGTATAATATAAACTATGTTTATTCTTTAACTATCCTATTTTTTCTGGGACATCTGCTGTAGCTTGATTCACAATGTGTTTATTGCTGATCTCTACAACTTGGACTCCTCTTTCTGAGAGGGGTACTTTTTGAACTTCCACAGAACAGACGGTAGAATGGGTAGCCCCCATATCAATCAGAATTGAAACAGGTTGGCCGTTGACTTCTCCATCAATATATGGGCTGCTCTGGTCTGCATCAAGCAAACAATCCTCCTCCCCCTCAGGCACTTTCATTGTGAACTACTCCTTGCCTCTCATCATTCAAAATCATAATATTTTGTTGGTACCCTGCATTATATGGCATTTTATTTCTTGTATTTTGTTTCATTACCGGAGCTGTTGGCATAGACGTTCAAAATTATTTCTGATTCTACATATTCTTGTTTGTATTCTGCATTATCAACATTATATTGCCTCTGGTTTTGCTGGATATGTTCTGAATTTGCCTGAATCCTGTTAGGATTTGTATACATTCTGTGTTCCAATGCCTAATCCTGCCTGAATAATGACATGCTGTAATCTTTTTCAACATTTGCATTCATCCCATCACCTCTACCTTGCATTCCTTGATGCATCCCATTCATTCCATCCTGTACGAAATTAATATTTGAACCCATTTGAATCTGCGATCTCTTCTCAAACTGTTTTGTTTGAGCAATCATCATCTCCTCCTTTCGCTACTTTTGCCTTGTTTCAAAACAGTCACTACTATTTTTTGCCTACATCCAGATCCCACCAATGCTCTTCATTTGCCAACACAATTTACTTTGTTGATTATGATTACTAATCTCTGACCCTAATCCTGTCACAAAAGGAGAAACAAAACTTCTAGCTCCAACCTTTTCTGCGTGTTGGACTCTGCTATGTTTCTTCAAAACATGCATCAACCTCTCATAATAGAAATGCACTGATTCTTTAGGTTCCTTTGTCATTCTCAAAATCTTTTCCCAATTTATACCTTTTTCAGGAGCTTTCTTTTTCAAATACTCAATTACAGCTTTGTATCTGTCTTCTATTGCTGTTGTAGTATTAGGACCACGCTTAGCTCGTTCTTGTATCGGCCATCCAGTGATAACTTTGCACTCTAACAAGAAATCTCGAGGTACAACAATCTCAAACAACGTATTTAAATAAGTCCATAACATTGGGGAAATGTGTGTCAACTGATGTATCTCCTCATACCACTTTGCAGGGTCCTCTCACAATTTTGGAAGGTTATGTGTAAAAGCATACAAATCAGTGTTCATCCAAGGAACATGCACCAGATTCCCTCCATGTACTTCTCTTAAAGAGAATTCTCCTACTGAGGTTGTCCCTACTTCTGAATCATTTGCAATATTCTTTGTTTTTCCTTCAGTCCCTCTCATTTACTTTTTATTTACTGGCCCTTTCTTCCATTTTTCTCAATATCTCTTTAAATTATTTCAGTCTCTTGTTTCCTCAATTAACTTTTTCATATGAGCTCATAAAGTAATCAAGCCTATTTCTTTAATCTCATCTCAGTTAAATCCATTTTTCATAATTTCATTTAAAATGTTCATTTTGCTAATGACAACTTTTAACTCATGTTGGTGCGCACACCCATATATTTATTTAATTTCTGTGGCGCACCCCACCAGGAGCAGTTTCCCTACCCATCTTTGGTGCTCCCCGCTTGATCCATTCACTTTCGTTAGTTGACATAGCAGAGTGCTGCAAGCAAGAGCAAAGCATTTCTCTTAAGGATGACTTACTAGGGTCTTGGTTTCAAGCTTTACTCAGTAAATTTAATAAAAGCACAGAAAGCAGGGCCATCAAAGTTATCACCAGTAAGCTTTAAATCAATAAGCATATGGCTTAGTAAAGTTCAAATATAAATCAAGCTTAGATTCAACCTCATAAAATGGGGAACAGGGCTTCCTCATATATTAAGAAATCACACTCTTTAAAGTATTTTAGACAAATACATTACACATCTATTGCATTAGTATGCAGTTCTCATGCTTACAACCAATAGGAATGAAGCATGAAGCAACAGTTGCAACAAAATGCATTCAAAGTTAGTCTCATGATTCAAGTACATGAAGTTCGGGTGTTCTCAGCATCTGTTCTCAGCACATGAAATGTTACATAGTAAATTATACAGTCTGGGACAGTTTCTCTTGTCCTTAGATATGTACATTCTGCTTATATAGCTATTACAGTTTATTTCTTCAGCTAGTGAGATCTATGATTCTTTATTCTGACACTGAATAAACAGACGCTTCGATCACGTGTTAGAATGAAATGTCACAAAAAGGATGGCTGCAAAAATGAAGTTGTCCTAAGTTGGCAAAACACAGGCTAGTTCATGAAATTTCAAAATATTCAAAACAATCCACATTCACAACCCCTCCCTCTGATGATTTCCGAAATCATCACTCTTCCGTTCTCTGGAATTATCACAGAACTGCCATCATCAGTCTTGGGCTCTTTGGTTTGGATCCTTCGAGTTCTTTCATCCCATCATAGAACTCACTTTGCAACACTTCAAATTCAGTGTCAGTTCTTTTCTCTTTTTCCCATTCATTGATCTCAGGTTCCTCCTCCCACAACTCAATCTACCAGTTGATGAAATTCATCCGCAGATTTTAAAGAATAGAAGCATACATGCAGCACCTATTATTATCACTAACAGTGGTGTTAGTCGCAATTTTAATATTTCCCCCCTCCTGAGCTGCCTCGCCATTCTCTTGGCAGATACCTTTGCAATGGAGCTACGTGCTGAACCTACTCCTTCCTAGGCAGGAGTTTCTTCCAATTTATGCGGCTCATTGGTAATGTTAGTGATAATAGTGATATAGCTTTGAAGCTCGTTAACTATTTTAGGAATATACATGCAGCACTCCCTTGCATGGGTTACTTTGCAAACACTGCCTTCCTTGGCTAAAAGCATATCAAGCACAAGTCGATTTTGCGACTTTTGCTCATTGAAAGCAGCTCCTTGTCAATTACTGTTAGGGCACCTGCTCTATTTGTTGTCAGTCGGTCTACTAAAGTGGACAATTTTCTAATATTGACTTCGTTAAGAGCAACTCCTACTGAAGGTATTAATGCACCAAAAGTGTTGCTCGTTGTCTGTTAAAAACTATGATTACTTCGGCAAAACTAAGGCAGAATAGAAACTTCCTACCAAATAGGGCGGCAGCTAAAAATAAGCCGATTTACCACACACATAACATATATTCCCTTAATACTTGCTTCTATCTCAGCAAAGGTTCTATTTGCAACTAAATAGCTATGGTCACATTCGCCCCACCCCACATCCTGCACTGTCTCAATTCCTTCCTGATTGCAAACTCTACATAATGTCCTTCTTTTTTCCATGTCTAAATTCAACTTTTGATAGACATTCTTCTTTTCTACTTCTATCCTCCAGTCACTCTCTCTTGCCTTCTCTCCCTCACTTGCCTTCAAGGAGGGTAGTACAGTCCATCTTTTCCCTGACTTCACCATGCAGGTGCAAAAGCAGAGAAGCTCCTTTCTAGAGTTGAAAACAACACTCAGACAACGAGGTCTAAAATACGCACTCCTGTACCTGTCAAAACTGCAAGTCATCAAGGATGACAAAGTGCACTTCTTTGGCTCTCCAGAGAAAGCATGGCACTGGTTGGAGCATGAGGGAGTGCCGAGGCATAGGGATAACAACCAGCAGCAGCCAGGCGGGAGGAGACGTCAGAGGTTTTATCATGGAGCATCGCAAGTTGACAGCTGCCCCACATCATCACAGGCAAAATCGTAGAGGGCCAAAGTAGTGGAGGCACTGGAGACTCTACGTGCAACCCGAGGCTCAAAGGAGATGCCTTCCCTGGGGTTCACCCAGCAGGCCTCTTGAGTCGGGGGATGGAATCAACCTCGGATCCCCTCGGACCGGGGCCGGAGGTGACCCCAATTACTGCTAAGGAACTGATATGATGGAGGAGGACATGTTCTGCTAGCCGATGAACCCCAGGGGTTGGGGGGAACAATGCCAGACACTGAGGCTATGAATGGGTGAGGGAGAGCCGGTAATGCACACATATGCCTGACCTGGAGCGGGAACGGGTCGGCAAGAGCTCTGCCGGTAGGTATATTTGTTCCCGGCCTTCCCTAGTGGGTCAGTTCAGAGGGAGAGATATTGCTTACAGATCCCCTGCAGGGGTCTGGAACTCTGTATTCCTTAGTTGTTGTCTTGCTTGTTGTTGGAGGAGTGGGCGACAGACTGTTCCTATGTTGGGGACAAGCAGGTATTTTCTCTGTATTGGGAAATGTGGAGAGTAAATGAGAAGTTGGGTGTTGTTTGGTTTGCAGAGCAGGCACGTGGGAGATGGGGGAGCCGCAAGCCTGTCTGTGGTGGGGGGTGTCTTCTGATGCATAATGGAGACAGGAGACAGTAGGGCAGCCCACATCAAACTGCTATCCTGGATTGTTAATGTTTTAGGCAACAAGATTAAACGTGGAGTGAACTCACAATTTATCCAGTGTGTTGTCCCAGATGTTGTCTTCTTACAGGAGACTCACCTCGTGGGTACAGAGTGCAAGTTTCTAGGGAGGGGCAGATACGAATCACTGGGACATGCTGGGTTCTCCAAAGGGTCCAGGGTGTTGCAATTCTAGCAAAACAAAATATCCCTTTTAGGGTCAAGAGACAATGGTTAGACACCGACGGCATGGTGATTGGGATATAGGGGGCCCTGGTACTCCAAGCCTTCACGCTAATTAATGTATATGCTCCTCCCCACCTGCATAAGGATGCGATGGGCAGAGTAGGGTCATTACTACTGGAAGCCAGAGGGGACAAGAATGACGACCTTACGCAGTCACCATACTGTAACGTATAACCAGACAGGTCAAGGTTGGGAGGGATGGAAGTAGACCGTCCCGCTCCATTAGGGCCTGGTAGACATTTGGTGATTGAAGCACCCGAACGAAGTGGCATTCTCATTCTACTCTGGGACCCATAGATCATTCTCTCGACTGGATTAACAATAGAGGCTGTAGAATATCAAGCAAGGGGATTTTGGTTCATTCCCTGCTGTCTGTGACCTTGGTGGGAGAGAGAAGACAGGGAACCCTACAGTGGTTCTACAATGCTTGGGAACTACATGACCCTGACACAATGATGCAAGTGAGGGCAGACTCTGCAGTCTATTTTGAGGACAATAAGGATACAGTGGACTCTGGGAATAGTGTGGGAAGCATATACGGCAGTATAAGACATATAAGGATACATATAACTCCCTGCAATAGTGTGGGAAGCATGTATGGCAGCCATGGAAGATAGACTGCAATCCCTGATTGCCTAGAAAAAGCAAATTAGGGTGGGCCCAGCTTCAGGACCTAGAGTGTCAGGTTTTGCCCCTGGAGTGCTGACTGATCAACGACCGGACTAGCGAACTCCTCAACTCCTGGATCTGGCTAGGGCTGACTACAAAGCTGCAGCAGAGGGGGCTGCCCGTCAACACTACCTCATGATACAGAGATAGTATACGACGTGGAGGACAAAGCAGGGTGGTTACTGGTGTGGCTGAGCCGTAGGGAGGAGGAGGCCCGATGGGTGGGGGAGATCACTACTGGTGATGGGGTAAAGACAACAGGCAGGAATCTGCCCAGTACTATCACTGTCTATACGCTCCAAGACCGCAGAGGACTGAGATGGATATAACCTGCTTCCTAGCCTCCCTGGATCTCCCCAGCCCATAGAGAGGGACAATCGATGAGCTGGACGGCGATGTCTCTCTGTGGGAGCTTTCTGAGGCGCTCATGATTATGGGTCCTAATGGATTCACAGCTGAATTCTTTAAGAGACAGGGGAGCTTGGTGGGACCACACCTCCTGGCAATTGTAAGGCTACAGGCAGTTATATATTGTGAGATCGTGTACTGACCATTGACTCCATTTTGCTTTAACTACATTTGTAAGCAGGGTTTCAACTTGTGTCTGTCTGACCATACCTTTCCACTGCGAACGCAGGCAGGCCAAGGTTACTTGCACACACAGGTTGTTTATGTTTCTCACTTCACAGAGCGAGAGAGGGTTAAGCTGCTGGAACAAACAGTGTGGGATGTGTACAGTGTCCAAGGATGAGAATGTAAAGAACTTTGCCACAGCTCTCATTGAGTGGCCTCGGCGCAGAGAAGTGTAGCCAGCACCTACAGCACAGATAAAGGGAGGAGGAGCTTCTAGAAATCTCTCTCTGTGTAAGTAAAGAGTATAAAGACAGAGACCTCTTGGCATTTTGACAGGAACTCCCCTGCAGAGCGGACGCGCTGCCTAGTACCTTTTGTGCCGATTTGAGATCTCCTGCCTGAGATTGTCAAGGGGTTCCCCAGTCGTGCTGGCAAGGATGATGCTAAACAGCAGGTGAAGTATTCCAAGTTCTAATTACTTATTCTTGTGCACATACAGTTACCTTTCTATACATTAATTCTTGTGTATTATTGCCATTTGATATATGGGAACTTGCTGCAATAAATATTCCCCTTCTCTTGATAAATGAGTGTTGAGTTTTGTTCACATTGTATTTTGCTATTCTAAAGTGTGTAGAGTCCTGTTTTGAAGAGAGTTCATGTTGTGTCCTGGTATTTTGAAGTCATGCCCAGGTGTTCTGAAGAAAAAGCAAGACAGCAATGTACAAGGACTCCAGTGAGAGAGCATTGCTCCTCCTTGACCTCCAACATGCAGTGATTGTAGTAATATATAAAGAGGGCAAACCCGGGTATGACTGTGGTTCGTATCGTTCAATGTCTCTCCTACATGTGGAGACTAAATTACTGGCAACAATCCTGGCTTGCAGACTAGCAGGAGTGATTACCTCACTGATACACAGGGATCAGACAGGCTTTAAGCCTGTCTGATCAATGAGACAAAATCTCCAGCGTCTACACCACTGGCTAGATGAGGGGCGAGATGTCCCTGTCCACTGGCACTTCTATTCACAGATGCCGAGAGAGCGTTTGATTCAATTCCTTGGCCCTACCTTTTTGTGGTCCTGAGACCACAAAAAGGTAGGGACCACGATTCTGCTTTTGGGTAACTTTGCTATATACTGACCCGACAGAGGCAGTCTGCGTGAATGGGGTAATCTCAGATCCGTTCCCTTTAGGCTGAGGTACTAGACAGAGGTGCCCACTTTCCCTCTTACTGTTTGCCATTTGTATGAAACCCTTAGCAGTCATAATGAGGGCATCCGGGGAGGATGCGGGGGCACCACAGTGGCAAAAGGAGAAAATCTCCCTATATGTGAATGATGTCCTACTATACGTTACTGACCCTGTCGCAAACCTAAGACCCCTCCTTGAGATGGTGGAGGCCTTTGAGGAATACTCTGGTTACAAGGTGAACTGAGGCAAATCGACACTTTATACAGTGGGGCAATGGGGCCAGAGGATATGGGTCCCTGAATTAATTAATGTCTCCACAGAGGGTTTGAGACATCTAGGCATCTCAGTGGTACAGGACCTGGAGGCCTTCCGGGAGCGAAACCTTCAACTGAAAATAGTGGCCTTACAGTGTGACGTGGCCAGATGAAGAAAGTTGCACTTGAAGATTCTAGGTAGGGCGGCCATCCTCAAAATGATTACCTTCCCAAGATATTATATGTGATGCAAATAACCTCTTCCTGATTCCGGAATCCTTTTTTTCTCGGTTGGACAGGAAGATACAGCAGTTAATGTGGGATGGGGAACCTCCCAGTTGGGGACTCTATGTAAGTCGGTCAACAATGGTGGGATTGCCCTCCCCCACTTTTGGGCATACAATTGGGTCTCCCTGCTCCAAGGAATAAATGATTGGACTGATGCCCCAAGAGATGACCCCACAGTGTGCCTGGAGAGATGCTCCATGGAGCACCCCTCTTGTAAACACCTCTTTTACAGCACAAAGGCATATCTGAGATATCGGGCCTGTCCCAAGCAGTGCTGTTTGCCTGGGACAGGACTAACGCCCATGTGGAAGGGTGACCTAGGCTACACCTTTGTTGGCCGGTGTAATGCTGCAGGAGATCGGAGAGCTCCATGGCATTGCCCACTGGGCATCTCCACCCTTGGGGGTATGACTGAGGAAGGGACTGTGAAACCCTTTGAGCATCTCTGAGAGGAATATGACTTGGCAGCCACACAATGCTAAAAATACGCACAACTCAGGCCCGCCCTGATGAAGGAAGAAATGGACTAGTCAGATCTCCTGGACATATCCTCCCCGGATAGTCATTTA
The DNA here is from genome assembly GCA_963921515.1 of Calotriton arnoldi. NCBI lineage: Eukaryota > Metazoa > Chordata > Amphibia > Caudata > Salamandridae > Calotriton > Calotriton arnoldi. The sequence goes on from CAWUFW010006290.1 coordinate 848,669, forward strand.
CTTGATGGCCCGCTGGGGTGGGGAGTGGTCTTAGCCACCTAGGAAGTGATCATCAACAATACCCCTGACAGTCTGGGTACCCTTAGGAACTGCTGGGAGTGTGACATGGGTGGCATGGAGGACATAGACTGGGAGGCGGCACTGATGCCCCCTTGTGAGGTGGAAATCAAGGCCTGGCTCCAACTGATCCACGTTTTATACTCCAAAGCATCCTGGGGGACACCGAGCTACCCTGTAGGAAATTAGTGTTCTGTTCCCTGGGTCTAGTGGTTGCTAAGAGAGATATTGCACAGGGATGGGGGTAAGAACACTGCCCAATAATGACCAATGGAGAGCAGAAATGGACATTTGCATGTACGCAGAAAAAGAGGTTTATGCAGCCAGATATGTCCTCAGAAATGTATGAAAATTTGGGGGCAATGGAGGTCGTACTATGGACTGGGATCAGATGATCCTATGGTGAATCAGGATGACATAATGGACTTTGATCCACCACCCTCGGAGTCTGAGAATAGGCGTTGACATTGGTCCTTTTTCCTCCCCCTCTTACCCCACTGGCACTCCTCATAAAACATTTCTCGTCGCCTTAGAAGTCTTGTCGCGGATGTGCTTACGGTGGCAACATATTTTTCGACCTGCTCTGTGTGTTATATGGATGTGTTGTAATGAAAAGCAAATAAAAATAAATACATTTAAAAAAAAGAGTTGCCAACAGGTAGGCAACAGGTCATTTTGAATCTCCATGGGCCTGCATTAAAACACGCAATGCACACCCTGCCAGAACAGTATAAAATCTTTGGGACAGTCTGGCATTCCGAGTGCGGCTGCACTGCAAAGTAAGCTTTTGAGCTCTTGAAAGGCTTTCATGCTCTCATCATCCTTTTGTACCGGGTCATTGACATCCATGTGCACCAGCCGCTGCAAGGGCTTTGCCACACCAGAAAAGTTGGGGAGCCATTGTTGGCAGTAGCTAACCATGCCCAAAAACATGGTCACCTCTCTTTGTGTGTTTGGGAATTTTATTTTGAGGATTACCTCAGTGCATTCATGAGACACTCTTCTTGCTCCCTTTTCAATTTGGTGTCCTAAATATTTGACTTCTTTTTGGCAGTACTGTAATTTCTCTGGGGAAACCTTGTGCCCATTCTCAGCTAAATGGTTGAGTAGGGAAATCGTGTCTTGTCTGCAAGCGTCCTTTGTTATCAATGTATTGAACTAGGGTGGAACTGCACGGTAGTCACAGTGTCTCTAGATTCTTCTTCAGTAAATGATTAAAATAGGAAGGGCTCTCAGTATACCCTTGAGAAGCGCAACATGAAGGAAGTGACCCGATTTGGCCACCCGGGTCACTCACGACCACCTCTCAGCCTTCCATACAAATGAAGAGTCGGTCAGACAGTAGAGAATACAAACCAAGTTATTTATTAGTATTCGCTCGAGCGGATTCCAGTCTGACCAGCCTCCTTAGACAGCTGCCGAGGGACTGACCCCCATTCACAAGGTAAAGTCAGATATACATTTCGAACACCCCTAAGACACGCCCAAACTGGAATTTTCCAGCCTGGGCACAGATGAACAAAGGAGGTACAGAAGGATGAGCTACCATCCTGAGACCTGGTACACACTATCTTAGCTTCAAGGTTACTCAGCCCGTGCCCGTCTCTCTGAGAGTGGGAGCAGGGCTACATACGAGGAAAGGCATACAAACACAGAACGAGCTATTCATTAGTGCAACAAAGCTCAACCATGAATAATAAAAAGAAACAATCGAGGCTGCTTGTTCTGCTGAGGCAGACAGTATGAGACAGAAGCTTCATTTCGATCATGACACAAAATGGCGGCTGAATACAAAATGGTGCCGCAAATGCTAACTTAACTCGCACAATGCTAGAAGGAGTCAGCTAGACATATTTCTCAGTCCAACAGACCCTCCTTTTAGCATTTGCTAACCTTTTTATCTAATGCATAGGATAGTAAGAAGTGATCTCGTTAAAAGACTACTAGTACTCTTTGTATTCACACATTTATCAGTACTCAAAAATGCCATTAAGTCGTGGACAGCTTGCATCATCATAGTCGAGGACCAAACATCATGCACGGGGGCCTTTGATGTAGGTGTTAACTTCCCAATACAGCAAGCACAACTAGCAGGAAGGCAATGGATGCATAAACAACAAGTGAAAATAACACCAGCAATGACTACTAGAAAGATAAGGATGTTCCAACCCCAGGATGCTACTAAACCCCACAGCCAACCAGAAAGTGTCCAAGTACCATTCTCTTGGTGAATGTCGGATGCAAGCCTGTGCAACTTCTGTATTGCAGCATATACAATCGGAGCGTGGTCCGGTATGTATATACAGCAGCTACTAGCGATAATGCAACAGGCCCCACCCCGATCAGCAAGGATGACATCTAACACCATCCTGTTCTGAAGAGCAACAAGCCTCGTAGCCTGGATCTCAGCTGTAATATTTGTTAGAATCCCAGCTGTGGTATTAATGACCACCCTAGTAAGGGGGCGGATATTAAGGCTATTGGACATAGGGCCCCAGAAAGGGACGATACCCTTCATGGCATCAGTGAACTGCTGTAAGGTAGTATCTGTCTGATCAATGTCTTCTGTATTGATGACCCTTCTAATACGGGGTAGGTGGACACCCCTATGCTGCAATCGGTGATCCCTATGATAGTTGGATCGGGCTATATATACCGGGGGAAGGAGGAAAGAGACATAACATATGCCAGACCACCCCCTAGGAAGCCACACATAAGCCTGAGACCCACAAACAAAAAAAATATTATGGGGTGGGAGTAAAGGTGGGCTACTCGTTGTGCTCAACACATATGTATAGTTGCAATTACTCTGTCCCACTTGAACATTTCCAAAACCTTGAACACAAAAACTAGCTGTTGCGTTAGCTACCGGCACTGGCATTGCTTCATCCTGAGTAATATTGCCCATCTGGAAGGACCTAAAGTATTCAGTGACGTTGAAACCCTGAAAATCCAACATTTCATTTTGAAGCCATGTTACATTTTTTTTGTTCTCATATATGTTCTTACAGGCTGTTGGAGACAATGTATCAGAGGCCCTTCCCTCTCCTGGAGTAAACCCTTGGTGAACATATTCTAACACAGTATCATAATCAGCATAAGTCATATTCATGGCATCAGCATGGAAATGGATATACACCATGGTGAACAGTTGGAACCATGCCTCGCAGCTTTCCAGATATGAAAACGGCAAGGACAGCAATACATAATTTCTATGTGTCACAGAAGGGAGCAGATCGCAAATCCAGCAATTAGTAGCATTCGAGGCGTGGTGCGCCTGGTGGAGCATCTGCAGGAAGACATTATCTACATATGTTTTTCTGTGCTCACCCTTGTGAGGGGCTAAAGTAACAAACATGTGCTCAGGGTGGATGGGCGCTGTACCAATCAAAGAGTGCACAGGATATTTCTCTTCAAGGAACCACGCTATTCCAAACATTGTTATCAGAAAGATCAAGATAATTACTACAAAAACAATTTTACTCTTAGCAGACCAACTAGACCAACCAGACCCATTCTGCCCAAAACGCGGGGCTGCAAAGGGCTGTTCTTCCTCCATAATGGGGGCGACCAACTGGGTACATTTTTTAATCAGAGGAAAGGACATGCAATGGAGCCAACGATGGTAGAACAAGAAAAGGGGCAAAGTTCCCAGCGTCCATCAGAGTCTCGCTGTCAGACTCCTATTGTTTATCTACGGTGGTGCTGTTGAGCACTTTCTGAAGAAATCCCACGTCGTTCAGGGTAGTGTACCTCCCTTCTTAGATGGGGTAGCACGTCAAATTCACCCTGTCCAATGTCTGAACAATGCACCAATCTCCCTTTCCCTAAACTACCGTTGGTACCACAGGCAAGGTACATCCTATTCTTTTTCCTCGCAGTCCATCCCTGCTAATCTGACTTTTCCTTTGGTGCACTGTTCTTCCGTCGGGGAACGCAGATTGTACCTAACTACTCCAGGCACAGAGGGGTCAGCAAAAAGGGGCTCAGACTCAGAGGGACCAATGGGCAGGGGCTCAAACACAGATGAGCCAGCAGGCTTGGGCTCAATGGGCTGGGGCTCAAGCACAGATGGGCCAACAAGCTGCGGCTCCTGGGTGGCCTTAATCTCAGGTGGCACCGCCTCATTCAACACTGCATTGCTCTCCTCCTCGGTGGGTGCCCACATCAGTCGTGCATCTGAGAAGGGAACGAAGCGCGGCACCTGCTCCGTTTCAGAGTTGCCAATTCCATCGAGCACACAACGGTCGTAGGGCAACGGAAGGGGCACCCTCCTGCAGTGGGTAGAATGAATCCAATTCTTACGGCCGTCTACCTTCACTGCCGTTCGGGTGGCGAGGAGGACCTGGAGGGGCCCCTTCCAGCGCGGCTCCAAACTGCCTTTCCTCTGATAATTCCTCACCAGATGTAGTCACTGGGTCTGATATCATGGCCTGGCCCCTCAGGAGCTGGCGGCAAAGCTTCATGAATCTGTTGGTGAATAGAGCACAAGTTTTTAGTCAACTCATGTAAGTAATCCACAAGCAAAGTGTATTCTATCTCAGAGAAACGACGAGGTCGCCGGATGCCCCAGACATTCGCCGGGCGGCCAAACACGACCTTGTATGGTGACAATCCTGTCCTAGAGTGGGCTGTAACTCTTGTAGACAACAGAGCTAATGGTAAAGCATCTGGCCATTGCAATCCTGTGCTCTCTTTTATCTTTTCCAGCTTCAGTTTAAGAGTACCATTGTACTTCTTAACCAAACCTGCCGACTGGGGAGTGTTTGCAGCATGAAATCTCTGCTTGATGTGCAAGCCATCACACACCAACTGGATAACCTTTGAGTTGAAGTGACTTCCGTTGTCACTCCAAATCACACGGGCAAACCAAAACGCGGGAAGAACTCTTTTAAGAGTGCCTTCGCCATCGCCATGGCTGTGCTCTCTTCAGTGGGGTAAGCCTCAATCCATATACTGAATGCCCAAACAACTACTAACACATATTTCAGATTGTTGACTCATTCCATTTCGATGAAATCCATCTGGAGAACCTCGAAAGGGAAGGAAGGCGGTGCAAAATTACCAGGAGGTGTAGGGGTGCCTTTTCCAGGATTATACATCATGCATACCATACAGTACTTCACAAGGTGAGCAGCAACTTTGGGAATGTTGTCATTCTGCCATACAGGGTCTAACAGCTTACATATTCCCTTTGCACTAATGTGTAGTAACCACAGAAAGGACATATGCATTCAGTGGCATCCATCTCTGCTTCTCTGACTTGCCAGTCCAGCACCCATCCTCATCCAAATGTGCCGTACTTTCCTGCCATACTGCTAACTCCTCAATCTTTGCCTCACTCTGGATCTCTTTGACATTGTCCAGAGTGTCCTCAAACATGGTGGCCTCGGGTACCCACCTGGCAGGACCCGCTACAAACATCTTTTTCATCTTCGTTTGAGCTGTCTCCTTAGCTATCTGATCTCCAAATGCATTTCCCCTCCCCACATCATCGGTGATTGCCTTGTGGGCACTGCACTTCACTATAGCCAATTTCCTAGGGAGTGTCAGGGCAGACAAAAGCCTATGTATAAGGGGCCCATTCTGAATATGTGTCCCATGGGATGTGAAAAACCCTATCTCTGCCCAGAGCCGCCCAAAATTATGAGCGACCCCGAAGGCGTACTGTCTGTCAGTGTAGATATTGACAGCCACTCCCTTGCTCAACTCACAGCCTCTTATAAGGGCGACTAACTCAGCTGCCTGGGCGGACTGATAAGGAACTTGTGATGTCTCAACTACCGTGTGCAATGTAGTGAGTGCATATGCTGCGGTGGTGGTGCCATCTGGTAATTTGAAACAAGAGCCATTGACATATAGTTCCCCTTGGGGGTCGGATAAGGGAACATCAGTCAGGTCTACCCGTCCCTTCGTCTCCTCCTCCATCCAAAACAGACAATCATGTATGTCTATTTCTTCACTTTCAGAAGGGAGGGGTAGTAACGTGGTAGGGTTCAGAGTGGCACATCTTTTTATCATAATATGCGGGGCGAAAAGAGTTAACTCATAACCGGTCAGACGAGCACTGGTAAGGTGCTGTGTCTTGGTCTTATTCAAAGAGTGTCCACAGCATGCGGTACCATGACTGTGAGGTCGGTATCAAGTACAAGCCCAGCGGATTGCCTTATAGAGATGGCCACAGCCGCGACCGCTCTTAGACAGCTCGGGAGGGCTCTGGCGACAGGGTCAAGCAAAGCAGAGTAATAAGCACACAGCCGTTGCTTACCTCCAAAGGCCTGTGTTAAGACAGAGAGTGTACAACCGGCCTCTCGTGCACATACAGCACGAACGGATTTGCATAATCAGGGGTGCCAAGCACAGGAGCAGAGCAAAGTGCAATTTTTAGTTGCTCAAAAGACTGCTGACATTCATGCATCCACGGCAGGGGCTCATGCACGTCTTTAGTGGTTAGTGCTAGCAAACACTTTATTAGTAATGAATAATTAGGGATCCAATGTCGACAGTAGGAAGTGATGCCAGGTGTCAATCGCCTACCCTCCTTCGACAGTAGGTGACGTAAATAGGTGACTTCCTGTCGACAATATTGAAATTTAGAAAGGGACACTTTATGTCCATGGTGAGCCAAATGTAGCAACTACTTAACCGTACTGTCTTTGCATCCCTGTTTCAGAAGCAATTAGTATGTCATCCACATACTGAAGCAATACATTACCTGGAGAAAGCGTCAGAGAATCCAATTGGGCTTTTAAGGCTTTGCTATATATACTAGGGCTCTCAGTATAGCCCTGAGGAGTGCGGCAGAATCTAAAGCTTCTGCCAGCTATTGCAAAACAGAATATGTGACGGCTATCCGGATGAATTGGAATACTGAAAAATGCATTTTTCAAATCAATGACAGAGAAGAATTGGGCAGAGGAAGAAATCATTGTGAGAAGGGTAGTATTGTCAGGGACCACCGGGAATTGAGCAACCACTATTTTGTTAACTGCGCGCAAATCAATCACAAAATGATAAACATCTGTGTTGTCATCAGGGGAGTCTGGGGATGTCTTTTTCAAAATAGGAAGAATACACACATTCGATGCTGTCTCCTCAACTACCCCCGACTCAATCAGATCCTGTATAATGCGTAATAAAGCTCGCTCCCCGCTTGTGGTATTTTGTACTGGGGAATACGGGGCAAAACGGCGTTGTCCTTAACTTTAGTGGAAACTGGGGAAATTTGCAATATTCCCACATCCGTATCACCCGTTGCCCACAAAGTGGGTGGCACATCTTTAAACTCAGCTGGAAGGGGCGCATCTTTGGACAAACACTGCTTGGAACTCGTTACATTTGGTCCCATTGTCATATAGACACCGTCCGGAGAACAAAAAATTGTTGCATGCAACTTTTTCAATAAATCTAAACCCATTAAATTTTCTCCACAATTGGATGTCAATAGAAAGGGCGAATCCACAGTAAAGGGACCGATAGTCAAGGCAAGGGGCTTGGAAATGGGACTCACAACCGGTACACCTGAAAAGCCTACCGAAACAATATTTTGGCCAGACAGAGCTGCCCCGGCGACCAGCGAACGAGAAACAGAGCTTTTCATTGCACCTGTGTCCACTAAGAATTTCTTAACTGAGCCTTGCAAATCTGCGATGACATAAGGACCGCGCTGATCTACAGGTATCTGAACTGGTCCCTCACCATGTCCCTGGCTGTCCTAGCTGTGGGACATCCTTGTCACCTCGTCCAGATCATAATCATCGTGATAATACGGTCTCCCTTGAGGGTCATCAAAATAGTTCTGATCAGAGCAACCCTGCGATGTCCCATCCTCCCGAGCCTTGTCCCGATCACTTACCCCGTGACCCCGTCCTCGAGAACCCTGTCCTCGAGGGTCCGCGACTTTCTGCAATAACACCGGACACTCGCTACCCCAGTGCCCCTCCTCTTTGCAGTACGCACACTGATTCGACCCTACAGGCGCAGCACTCCTGCTAGTACGGGGAAGCTGACGGGCCGGACCAGTACCATGCCCCCTTCCATTTCCCCTAAACACCTGCTGTAACAACACCTTCGTTTTCAACTCCTTATGCTTCTTCTCCACCTTCTCCTTCTCCTCATTCTCCATGTGTTCATAATACTGTGCCATACTCAAAATTACGGAAGGGGAGGATGTTGTCCAAGTGCTCTCCAAAGCCTGCAGCCGAGTCGCGATCTCTGGAGCATATTCGTGACAAATCTATTGACAAAGAATTGGACACCCCCTTCTACTGACAAATCCTGTCCACTGAAATCCCAAAACACACCCTCAAACCGCGTGAAAAAATCAGACACACTCTCATCTTTCTTCTGACGACATGCCGCTAACTTGTCCCAATCTGCACTTCTCGGAGGAATTAGGGAGGGCATATAGGTAATAATTCGGCCAGGTAAAGCTAAAATCTCGGGCTTCGGCTTCTTTCCAGGCTTCCTTTCCTTATCCCATGCTTTAATCTGATCCCATGTACCACCCAATTCTACAGTGTGATCTTGCCTGTGCACCTGCCTCCAAATGTCAACGGGCACCAGCAACCCAAAAAACTTTTCAATATCCGCAAGTGTCATTAATGTTGATGAAGCGGCTTCTGTCAATTCCTTATAATATGCAGTAGGATTTTTCCTAGGTTCAGGCAACTGAGTCTTAAAGGAAAACACCTCACTCCTCTTCCATGGGGTAAAGACACACTGTTCTTGGAAGCATGCCTCTACCTTTGGTCTAATGACAGCATCATGCTGATCTCGAAGCTCTGGCAACTCAGGGTGATATATGGGGTGGACTTCCCTCATTGGAAACTGGGATACTGTGTTCGGGCTCTTCTCAAACAGCCTACCACGGTAAGCTACCAATGATGCAACATTTCCGAAAACCTCCTCAGGCGCCATACCAGCAACGTATATGTTATCACTGATATCATAAATAATCTGGGGCACCATAGCATTGAAGCACTGTTCCCACAATCCGATCAGTGTAGCCGACATGTGCTTAAGGGCATGCTGCTGCACAAACGGCTCATAATCTCTCATCACACTCCACACATCTTCAGTGCTATAGATTGGATGACGAGCCCACTGAGCAGCCTGATTCGCTACCGCCCTTTTTTCTTCCTTCCCCACGTCAGATCGTATTAAAATTTGCCCCAACCGCTCCCTAGCTGTTGCCCAGCTCCCATCCCCCAGCCCGCGAACAGGCGTTACACTACCTAGTGCTGCCAGGGAGTGAGGGAAGAGGGAAGGGGTAGCAACCGAGTGGGTAGGCACTAATGCCGTTAATGGCTGCATTGTGGGCATAAGGGCCGGAGAAAGAGAAGACATGGACACGATAGGCATAGCAGGGAGGCCAACAGTCATAGCAGGTGCAGAGGGCGAAGTCACAGAATTGACAGGAGGCGCAGCGGCTGCAGCAACTGTGTCTATGACAGAAGAGACAGAAACATCGGGGCAGAAGAGACAGACGACTGGGGCTGCGGCACAGCAGGGTATATTCTCTGTGGGGCATATGGAGGCGGAGGTCGGGTGTCTAACAATTCCTCCACAAATGTATCGCCTTCCTCTCGGGCAACATAGGATTTGTCACATTGCAATCGAAACTTTCTATCAGCACACTCTATACCTTTTTCTACTTTCTCTCTATCATACGCTACTGCTTTCTGCGTCACTGTCTGCATTCTCCCTTTTCTGGCCTCTTTTTCTGCCTTCATTCGTCTCTGCTTAGCTACCTTCTGCCATTCCTGAAGATAATCGAACATCGACTGCCTTCTTCGTTTTGCAAACAATTTATCCTGCAGGAAATTCAATTTTTGTTCATCAAAGGTACCTGTTAACGGCCACTGCAACTCTGCATTGTCCCTCGTATATTTGTGCCATAATGTACTAAACATAATGGGGCCAAGGCCATGCTTGTCGTACTTGTCAAAATTCGGGGTGCCCTCAGGAGGCGCAGGCTGACTTTCTTCCAATCGAGCATCAGTAGAACAACAACGACAACTCATACAACATAGCCTACTAAAACAAGGCATCTTGAAACGAAAACGTTTTCACTATGTATGCCAAGCAGATATTTGCAACTATCTTTCCAAAGTTGGTCCACAGACCACACCAAATCCGGATCAGAACAATGTCATGTTTACAAAGAATTCAAACAAATTCAAGCGCTTGTCCAAAAACGATCCTCAAACCGTACCAAACTCAAACAGAAGTGGCGCCATGATCCCCAAAGCAAACTCACCTGGTGCACTCAGGTCAAACAAAGTTATTCTCCACTGCCGACTCTTCATACCAAACTGTCAGATCCAAAGGTTTCGGCGTTCAGGACCCCTGCCGGGATGACCGCTGGCCGAGGCATTGCCAGGTCAGACGGACGGGGCAGCTGCGAGTTCGAGACTCTATCATGCAGGGATCCCTGATCCGCCCGTCCGACCCGACGCGGCCCCGTCCTCCTCACCCGTCCGCGGGCAAAGATGGGTCACTCACCCGATGGGGTCCCTGTTCGGGCGCCAACTGAAGGAAGTGATCCGATTTGGGCCACCCGGGTCACTCACGACCACCTCTCAGACTTCCATACAAATGAAGAGTCTGTCAGACAGTAGAGAATACAAACCAAGATATTTATTAGTATTCGCTCGAGTGGAGTCCAGTCTGACCAGCCTCCTTAGACAGCTGCCGAGGCACTGACCCCCGTTCACAAGGTAAAGCCAGTTATACATTTCCAACACCCCTAAGACACGCCCAAACTGGAATTTTCCAGCCTGGGCACAGATGAACAAAGGAGGTACAGAAGGATGAGCTACCATCCTGAGACCGTGTACACACTATCTTAGCTTCAAGGTTACTCAGCCCGTGCCCATCTCTCTGAGAGTGGGAGCAGGGCTACATATGACGAAAGGCATGCAAACACAGAACGAGCTATTCATTAGGGCAACGAAGCTCAACTTTGAATAATAAAAAAAAACAATTGAGGCAGCTTTTTCTGCTGAGGCAGACAGTATGAGACAGAAGCTTCATTTCGATCATGACACAAAATGGTGGCTGAATACAAAATGGTGCCGCAAATGCTAACTTAACTTGCACAATGCTAGAAGTCAGCTAGACATATTTCTCAGTCCAACAAACACCACACAGGAGGTTTTCCTGAAAGCAAGATGTAAAGAGATATTGACTCTTTTCGTGCAGGGAAGTGGAAAAGAAAGCCTGGCATAAGCCAATTACAGTAAACCACTCAGCTTCAGAAGAGAATATGGAGCGGGATCACGACTGGGTTCTGTACTAGAGGAGAGCATTGAACAACTATTTGGTTAATTTTCCTAAGGTCTTGGACAATCTGTTAATTCTTGTTCACTTTTTGCAACGCCATAATCTGAGAGTTACATGGACTCCCAATGACCTCCTTTAAAACTTCCTGTTTTATCATATCCTCAATGACTGGCGTAATCCCAGTTATTGCTTCAGGTGACAATTTGTAAGGGCAAATCTGAGGGAAAATGGACCTAAGTGTGAGCTTTAATTGGACAGCCTCCTTGATCAGACTAATCTCTTACTGTGAAATCCCATACGTCCTCTCTATAGCTCAATCGGTAAGTCTTCTCTAGTGAAAACGGGAAATAATCGAACTTCAGATCCTTGTGACTTTAGTTTGAAATTGGCATCTGCCACATGAGTTTCCAGTTCGACTCCATCAGGCATGCAATAGATCACGCAATTAAGCTTGCACAGCAGATATATCTTTCACTGGGACAGGAGCTGAGACTTTGTTCTTATGCTGATGATTTGAAATGCCTACAACTTGGACCTGTTTTCCCAAGTGGGGTAGGTTTGGGACCTCTACCGTCCATACAGTTGAATGAGTGGCATTGGTATCAATCAAAAAGGACACTGGATGACCATTGACCTCTCCCGTAACATAAGGGACACTATAATCCACTTCCAGTGCTGCACCAAGGACACAGTCCTCCTCCCCCTCAGGAACCATCAATGGGCTTGTTCAAGTTTGTACGAGGGTTCAAGCATGAGGGAAATTCGTGAAGCCTGATTCTGGAAGGGTACGTGTTGATTCCATCAATTCAGCTGAAAGTGGGGGGTTCCTACTCTGAATCCATGCATCCATCATAAGAACCTAGGGGACACACCGACTTTGAGAACTTGGGGTTCATTGGGGGCTTTGCTCTTGATACCACTCCTGTCAGTATTTAATTTTAAATGCACTGCATTCTGAGAAATTAATACATATGCATACAGTACCGATTTGGTATTATACCTGCAAGATATGTAAAAAGCAAAAATAAGGCTTCATGAGTCCGACCGGGGGAAAGGGACACCTTTAGTCACACTTACTCCAAGGCTACTCCCTTGCTTCGGGAAATAACCCGCCTGTGGCATATCCTGCAGGCATAATACCAAATTTTAACAATAGCTCATAGAATTCTGTTCATCTGCATGCCTGCATTGGAACTAGCAGCGGAAATCCTTCAAAATTATACATCAGGTACACGATGGAAGGTGTAAATCACCATACCATATTTTCTAACACTACAGCCAATTTACATCATAGCTCTCTGTGTTTTGTGGAAACTATGAGGAAAGAAGACTCGAAAGTGGGTAGCTGACTGTGAGGGGGGGTGAGAAGGAGCCAGATGATCAGAACACCAGAAATTGCATCCATTTTAAAATAATGGTGTCTTGCACAAAAATGTTGCATAACTATACTACATTATTGTCACACTTCTAAATATCAATAGTTCATTGGTTACGGTCTTATGCATCATTAAAATTATTAATTTGCTCAAATGGTTTGTCCTCTAAAATTGCACATCAGAAAAAACTTTGACAACCTCATGGTTTACTGTGCTCGGTGTTGCAAGAACAGCCAATTGTGAGCCCGCTCCACCACCAGGCCTCCACACATGTCCCTTTGGTTTATGCTTTTACCTCTCTAGCTGTCCTGTGGAGTATTGAAGAGTTTGGATTTTGGTCCCTGTCTTTGGGTCCTATTTCATTGGCTGGTGAAGTGTTCAGCTCCATTTCAGTACTCTGATAGAAGCTGAACGCCATACAGAGATTTCGTCTTGTAGCATCCTACTTCTTGAGGAAGCTGCTCCAGTCTGTGCTGATTCTTTTTGGCATCTGCGTTACTACCTTTGGTGTTCTTAGCCCCTTGATGTTCCCGCTGCTGAACAGTAGCCTTGCACGGAAATGCAGGCACAGTGGATGAGCTGTTTTCTTTGCTTGCCAGCCTCGAATTTACATGCATATCAGAAGGACCTTGTCCTGCCTCCATTCTCAGTACCAAATCAAATGTATTTAAGGAGCCATTGAAATTGGATCAGTGCATCACAACATTGCTCATAGCTGGTTGCTTGCTTTCATCCTCTTCAGTCCCTGCTTTTCACAGCTATTCTTCAGTTCTTTGGTTTCTGCTGACTGCGTATCCAGTCTGTGTCTACCAGACCTAAGAGAAGTTTTTTTTCTGTTTCCAGTTTTTTCTTCTGGGTAAATAGAATTTTCTTTAATGTGCTTTTTCAGTTTCTTATACTCGAGTGGTATTATTAGCAAATCTTGGGCCATATCATTCATAGGGAAACTGTCCCTATTGCACCTTTCTTTAACTTGGTCAGTGTTTTCAAGTGTAACTTGTGAAACGAGCGACAGTACAGCCTATTACAGACCATGCATTGTCCCCAAGGCAGCTGCAAACTGGTGCTTGCTTTGAGGGCAGCATATTAGTAGAGGATGGGTCGGCTCGAAGTAGTACTTGTCCTACTTTTGAAAGGGGGAGTTCTCTGTAAGGGTCGCCCTCTGGGGTGGAAACAACTGTGTTGCACCTCTTTGTGGGGCACTGTCAGTGTGCCTCCTGACAGTCTCTTTTCCTCTGCGCCCAGGAATGCCTTCACCTTGTACAGACCCCTTCATAGAGAGACCATTCTCTCCAGACAGCCAAGCCCTATTAGGTGGCTAAGACCCTACTATGCACACCTTTTGGCTCCAGACACCCAAGCCTCATTTGTACATCATTGAATTGCTTTTGGTGATAAACCAACAAAAATAGCAAATTCTGTTGGTTTATAAATACCAGCCTGAATTTTATGCTAGGTCTGCATTAAAAATATTAACTCAAACCGCAAAAAAATCGCACAGAAAAGGTAAGTCTATTGTTATAAATGGCAGGCTTTTGCTGACATCTACAACAATAGACATACATTTTATTATTACGAATAGACTGCTATTGCAGACTATTATGATACACTAGCATTAAGAGACTCACGTGACATACAATCTTAATTTTTTCAGTTTTAATTCCAGAAAAGGTGGTTTTATGAAGAACCGTTTTTTAGTCGTTTTTTTGAAGATTTACTTTTTTTTGTATTATTTTGGGGGGGTTTGGAAGAAATTGGATTAATGGCTAAAGGCCAGAGAATCCAGGCGGCACAGCAATGCTGTGATTGGCTGGCCGCAACCTGAGAGAAAAGTGCAGCGGTATTTTGTGAATCAGGACACGGTTCCGGGGGGGGAATAAAGTAGAAATAGAGTATAAGCGGTCAGGATAGAGGTATCCTGTCCCCATGGGACTGATGGAGCGGTCTATGAGGGACCCCACATGGGCAAAAAATTGTCCTAAAATGTTTTTATGGGGCACGTGAGGATTCGCGGATCAATTACGGCACTCAGCATAGCCCGAGTGTGAATCCTTGACAGATCTGGGGTTCCAGATCCCAATTTAAAAAAATACGCCCACTCACAGACCCACTCACAGACCCACTCACACACTCACGCACACACCCACTTACACACCCACACAAGCACTCACACACCCACTCAAACACCTTTACAGCCACTCACACACCCACTCAGAGACCCACAAAACAACTCAACTCACACACCCACTCACAGACCCACACAGCCAGTCATACACAGGCTCATATACCCACTTACACACCCACTCACACGCCCACTTACAGACCCACACAGGCACTCACACACCCACTCACACACCTACGCAACCACTCACACACCCACTCGAACACCTTTACAGCCACTCACAACAGCCACTCAGAGACCCAGAATACCAGAATACCACTCACACACCAATATAGCCACTCATACACCCACTCAGATACCCAGAGAACCTCTCACACACCCACTCACCAACCCACAAAGGCACTCACACACCCATGTACACACCCATACAGCCACTCACTTACCCACTCACAGACCCACACAGTCAGTCACAGACTCACCCAGCCACTCACACATGCACTGACAAACCCACAACACACTCACACACCCACTTATATACCCACACAACCACTCACACACCCAGGTTACAGGGACATCGAAGTTAGCATTAAAAAACCATAGCAATTCACTGAAAAAATCCAAAGGTTATAGGGACCTTATAGTTAGGGAATAGAATTTTAAAATCCTTAGAAGTTCACTAAAAATACAAATTTTACAGGGACATTATAGTTAGGTTCAGATTATACACACACAAAAACATGGAAATTCAGCAGTTATAGTTATCTCAAGTAACTATAACTCGCACCCTAAGGTAACTATAACTCTCGCCATGCACTGCTAATTACCCTACATGTTACATCAGTCATGACATCTTCTATAACATCATTGACAATATCACTGCAGCATTTGCAATAAAATAATTGATGAGAAAACTGTGCATGGCGGGGCTCAAGTTATAGTTACTTGAGATATCTATAATTATGACTGCTTACTTTCTATGGTTTTGTGTGTGTAAAATCTGAACCTAACTGTAATGTCCCTGTAAACTTTGATTTTTTCAGTGAATTTCTAAGGTTTTTTTTAACTCTATTTCCTAACTAAAAAGTCCCTGTAACCTTTGTCATTTTAGTGAATATATATGTACATATATAAACATGTATAGTAGGTAATACACACACATATATATATATATATATATATATATATGTACATATATATATATATATATATAATACATTTTTTTGTCTTTTTGATTCCTGAGGCAACAGATACACATACAAAAAGTCCAGCATTAACAATAGTATGGTTTTTCTTGAGAAAGAATAAGAAGCTAGAGAGGCAATAAGGAGATAATTACAGCCTCAATATATTTGTTTACATCACCATCTGCTGATCATATACATAATTTTAATCACTAAAAATTGAAACCTCAAAAAAGATTTTCTTAGATGTGTTTTTATATATATTTATTGTAGATATTTTTTATGTACTGTATTAATATTGCACAATGTATAGCACTTTATGTTTGCGTTATTTGCACATAGCTATGAGCTACAATGCATTAGTCACTTAGCACTTTACTTGTAATCTTTGCATAAGGGTATTGGCCATTATGCAGCAGCCGCTTTAGGCGTGTTTCTATATAGGGCACAATGTTTATGACAATGATATGATGATTAGGACAAGAAGCATAATAGACCATGACATGTGAGTATGACTTATCAACAACAGATTATCTTGAGAAATGTATAAACCGTGACATATATTATATTATGAGATGTTGCATTCATGTAAAAAGGCAATCAAGTTAAAATGATTCCCCGTATAGCATCAATAGTGATTTTTTTGTAATAATTTTTAAATCTTTGTATTCCGGTTTTAACATTATGTGAAATATTTTAATCTGTCGTAGCTATGCATTCAGGCATTGATATACAGGTGTCCCAATATGTCCTGAGGTTCATCGATTTAAGATGTTTCTTACCTATTGTCTCTATTTTTATCAAGTCCCACCTCTTATTTATAATAACGCCGGCCGGCGCTATGTATATTATAAGAAATTAATAGGTGCTATTTTCATCAGCAAATAATGCAAATGTGGTTTTAAAGTCTATTGTCTATGTCTATGGGGTATCATGTGACACATAGGGGTGGTACAAAACAATTCACAGCAACGCATTTCCGCATGTGATCAAGGCCGTTTTGTCGGCCGAAACGCGGAATGACTAATTTCATGTGAGAAATCAAAATTACTTACGCCTATCAACAGAGGAGTTTGTGCTTTCTTCATCACCACGCGGAGGTTGAGGACGGCAAAATAATCGAGTTGGATATAAATATATATATATATATATATATATAATACAGGAAACGTCTTTTCCACGCTTAGTTGATCTGCAAAGACGAAGCGAACCCAATTTGCAGTGCAAAGTAGTTTATTCTTGTTCAAACCCCTGCACCACCGCCATTACGCGTTTCAGCCCTCGTGGGGCCTTGATCATATGACACGAATGGGGAGCATGATTGTGTATTTAAAGTGACAGTGCCTAAAGAGAAAGACTGCAATTCACCAGAGATATAGAAGAGTTGAAATAAAATTTCTTCCTTTTTTTAATTTATTTTTTATTTTTTGGGGGGAGAAATTAACAATTAGCCTGAGACAATGGGAGATCTAGATCATACGAGCCGGACATGTGCAAATGAGCAATTCTAATAAATATATAAATATGTATAAATAAATAAATACACATATAATTACATCATAAGATTAGCTCATAAAAAGGGTATTTGTATATTAAAATTACCTAACTACCACCAATTGCAAAAAGAAACATACAATATTAGTAAGATAAATGCCTACTAAAATAAATATCCAACTAGATTATAGCAATGGGGACTGGCTACATTTGATCATCCTCATGTTAAAAATAAATCATATAGTAACAATGAAGCCCAAGTGGGCCAACACAATAGAATTCTATGTCAACAAGTAAAGTGTCAGTGCATATGTGCAAAAAGGTGTCATAAAATGACACCGTACATTCTCACGTGCAAAAATGTGCAAAGTTAAAAACCTAAAATCCTATGAATAAAAAAGATTTTTTGTCTATTTTTTAAGGAATAAAATTAAAATTAAAATGAGGCAGCGGCAAAGTATGGTATCATGACATATGATGCTAGGGTAGAAACCATTGAGATGTTCTTGTATCCTATACTTATAAATGTGTGTAAAAATCTTCACTGCTGTTCAAACCGACTGGTGTCTTGCAATCTAATTCTAATATGTACCTAGTCTCAAGTTTGCGCAAAAGACCCTCCCGGTCTCCACCCCTTCTAAGTGGAAGGACCGTGTCAATTACAAAATATCTGAGCTCTTTGGAACTTTTGGCATGGATTTCATCAAAGTGGCGTGCCACCGGATAGGACATATCTCCATTATTGATTGCCCTTATGTGCTGGAGTATCCGTTTGTGGACCTGTAGTTTTGTACTTCCCACATAGCGCAGACCACATGGACACTCCAGCACATATACGGCAAATTCTGTTTTGCATGTCAACTTCTTCTTAATCTGGGTGGGTTTGTTGCTGAACGGAGTGGTATATTCAGTTTTATTGATGCCATGCTTACAAGCTTTACATACAGCGCATTTGATGAAACCCTTACTGCTGTTGAGCCAGGTAGTTTTAGTTTTCACCTCGGGGCTGCATTTAACAAGAGAATTGCTCATAGAGCGAGCTCTCCTAAAGGCTATATGTGGAGACCTGGTTAGTTTGGTCCCTAATATGGGGTCATGTTGTACCAGAGGCCAATTCTTATTCACAATCCTGCGAATAATCTTGTGTTGGCTACTATAGGTAAGTATGAGCCTGGAGGGTTGTGATGTCACTGACTCCTTATTTGTAGATAAGGCCGCAGGATTCTTACCAGCAAGTGCCTGCACTCTGCTTTGTTTGTTAGCATTAATAATGGCTCTCTTGATGACTTCAGGTGAATATCCTCTTCTCGAGAATCTTTCACTGCACTCCTTCTGAGCAGAATGACATTCTATATCTGTGCTACTGATTCTCCGTATTCGCAGCATCTCCCCATAGGGGATACTGCGAATCAAATGGACTGGATGATGGCTATCAGCATGTAGTAATGTATTACCAGCCGTCGGCTTCCTGTAGAGCCTAGTGTTCAGTTGATTATTAAGCACTGAGATCTCCACATCAAGAAAACAAATAGAGCTGTTACTCATTTGCCCAGAAAATTTAAGATTCAAAGGGTTGTCATTAATTTGCTCTATGAACAACCTAGCTTCATTCTCATTGCCTTTCCAGATTATTAATAAATCATCAATGTATCTAAAAAGTCTTATTATATTGTTCTCCATGATATCTCCACAGGCGAGCGAGAGGACCTGTTCCTCCCATAGACCCATATGCAAGCAGGCATAACTAGGGGAGAAACAAGCCCCCATCGCTACACCCCGCACCTGCTGGAATATAAAATTGTTAAATGAGAAAAAGTTGTTTTCTAAGCACATCGTAATCATAGCAAGCAGCATTTTGTTGTGTTGGTAAAAACAAATATTCCTGGAATTTAAAAAATGTGCTACTGCTTTGAGGCCATCCCTATGATGGATACTAGTATAGAGAGATGTTACATCAAGGGAAATAAGTAAATAATTAGGGTCCCAAACAATATCATTCAATTTCCTAAGTAAGTCATTAGTGTCCAAGATAAATGAGGGAAGCCCCCGCACATGTTCCTGTAAAAAGAAGTCAACATATTTGCTGGCATTTTCCATTAAACTACCACATGCTGATATTATAGGCCTCCCAGGCGGTTGGCGATTATCCTAGTGTATTTTCGGGATAAAATACATAGCCGGCATGATAGGATAGTCGTTTTTTAGGAACTTTAGTTCATCTGTTGATAATAGTCCCGCACTCTTCCATGCTATTAAATTGGAATAGAAAGTGTTCCATGAAGCCTTAGCCACATCCCAAGTGCTTCGTTTATAACAGTCTCTATCATTCAGTTGACTCATTGCCTCTTCCATGTACATGTCTCTGGGCCATAACACAACATTGCCCCCTTTATCAGACTGGCGTACAATTATGCTGTCATTGGCCTGTAGTTTTTTCATCAATTTAAAATATGTATCGTCCTGACTACTGTAACATTTCTTGCCAGTTCCTAGTTTTTTATGTAACATTTTTAACTCCTGCGAGATTTTCTCATGAAATACATCTATATTGTCCCGCAACATAACTGGGCAAAAAATGGATTTAGGTTTAAATTGCGTAGTAGGTGCCACAGTGACAACTTCAGAGCAACTGGTTTGTGCATGTTCACTTTCATTTTGCATTTGCAGAAGACTTTGTAATAAGTCAACATCTCCCGCAGTTAGTATGGAAGGGCTGATGTTACTAGCTGATGTCAATGCTATGACTTTTGGTGGTCCTTGTTGTAGAAAGTGTTTCTGCAATTTCAGTTTACGCACGTATTTGAACATATCGATCCTAATATGAGCATAATCAAAGTCATTCCTGGGACAGAAAGACAAACCAAGTGACAAAATGGCTAATTCATTTTCAGAGAGAATTTCATTGGTCAAATTGATGACTGAGAGAGAATCTACAGAATTTTCCATGTCCGTTACTTGTGTCTCCATTGTTTTCTTGATTTTTTGTTGTTTCTGTTGGCTGGCTTCGCGTTTGCGTCTGTTACTGCACTTGCGTCTCTTCCAACGTTTGATATTGAGTTTTTGTTGGCGCCTGCATTTGCAGTGCGAGGCGTAGTGTCTCCCTCCTGTCCTGGCGCAGGCAATCGACTTCTTGTGCCAGGAAAATTTGTGAAACCCCAGCCTCTGCACTTGTCTTTGCTCGGTGTCAGAGCTGCTATCAACAGCAGAGCTAAGGTCAGATGCTGAAGTATTAATTTGAGATCTAGAGTCCTGCTCCAAAGATGATGTTGGGATGGCAGTCACTGATTTAGAAGCTTTAACAATGTCATACTTGCGTGAGAAAGTAAATACCTGACCAAGTTCGTAATCTTGCTTATCGCGTTGGAATTTAAACGTTTTCCTTTTCTTTATTATTTCCTCCTCACGTAGCAACCTCATTAGCATTTCTTCCCGGTATTTGGTGATTGTAGACGTGACCTCTAGTTTGTTGATTTCGGCATTCAAAGAGTCAATTTTATGCTGCAAGGCCACACGGTCACTTTCAGCATATTTTACCAGGATTTCCACAAGTTTACGGGAGGACTCTAAATTGCAGTCCGCCCATTCAGCAAGCATACGAGGGTCAGGATGCTCATAACTGGGAGCCAGCATTATGCGTAGCCCCCTCGGTATCCTGCCCACTTCCAAGTACCGGCTTAGGGAGCGATGCTCCCACCACTTTGCCTGTTCCGATTTCATAAGCTTTTCCAAACTCTTAAACATGTCCTTTAAATCGCCATTTGAGTTGGTAGCATTAGATCTCTGTGGATTAATAGCAGTGGCCCCGCTGGGGGAATCATCAAACATATCATTTGCCGCTGCCTCGCGGCTCCGTAACGTGTCGGCGCTCATGGTGCACAAAGTTAATGGGTTATGATGAGTTTACGAAAGCACTCAACTCCGAAATAAATGTTCTCGTTCGATGCGCTTTCACTCCTTCACCGGGCACTCGTAGCTTCCCTACCTTATTGCACCGTCAGCGATAGCTCGGGTCTGCTGACATATATATATATTCACTGAAAAAACCATAGGTTTCAGGCACGTTATAGTTAGAAATTAGCATTTAAAAAACCTTACAAATTCACTGAAAAAACCATAGGTTTTAGGGACAGTTATAGTTACTTGGACATTGCACTCGTACAAAACCCGTGAAATTCCCCCGTTATAGTTAGTTCAGCTAACTATAACTCGCGCCCCGCAATGCACTGCTGATGACGTCACATATTACATCACTCATGACATGGTCAGTGACATCACTGATGACATCACTGATGACATCTCAAATGACATCACTGATGACATCACTGATGACATCATCCAGTGACTGTGTGTTTCTCTAAAGTTTAAATATGTTTAATATATATAGGGAAAGGCGTATTGAAGAGTGAGTGGGTGTATAAGTGTCTGAATGGATGATTTAGTAGGTGCGTGACTAACTGTATAAGTGAGTGATTAAACGTATCTTACTGAATGCATGGGTTAGTGACTAAACTGGGTGAATGTCTGTATCCGTCTGTCTGTTGCTGTGTAAGTGGCTGCATGGGTTTGTGAATAGCTACATGAGTGTCTATATGAGTTATTGATTGGTTGTCTGAGTATCTGTATGGGTGCCTGAGTGTTTGTGTGGGTGGGGTGTGTGCGACTCTGTACATAGATGTGTGAGTGGGTGATTCACTGGGTGCATGATTTGAAGAGTGCGTCTGTGATGGACTGCTTGGGTGGGTGAGTGTGTGTATGGGTGTGTTAGTGAGTGAATGTATATCTCAGTGGTACATGTGCGAGTAACTACATATGTAAAAGGAAGTATATATGTATGTTAGAGTATTTAAAAGGCTATACGCGAGAGTGTGTGATTGTGAGAGTGGCTGTATGGATGCGTGTGTGCTTGTATCAGTTATTGTATAAGAGCGTAAGAATGTGCTAGTATTTGTATGAGTTATTGAGCTGGTGTGTGTATAACTCTATAGGTGAGTAAATGGGTGTGTGATTAATTTTTTGCATGACTGACTAGGTGTGTGAGTACCTCTATGGATGAGTGGCGGTGTGTCAGTGTTTATATAGGTGTATGAGTGCATATGATAGTCCTGTACTGAGTGACTGTAAGTATGAGTGACTGTACGGGTGAGTGAGTGGATGTGTGTGTAGACCTAAGAATCAGTGAGTGGGTATGTAGTTATTGGTATTGGAGTGTCTATGGTTTTGAGAATGGCAGTCTGTAATTTAGATTGGGTGTATCAAAAGTTATATTAGGGTGTGAGAAGATGCATGAAATTATCACATGGATGATGTCATCAGTGATGTCATTTGAGATGTCATCAGTGATGTCATCAGTGATGTCACTGACCATGTCATGAGTGATGTAATATGTGACGTCATCAGCAGTGCATTGCGGGCGCGAGTTATAGTTAGCTGAACTAACTATAACGGGGAATTTCACGGGTTTTGTACGAGTGCAATGTCCAAGTAACTATAACTGTCCCTAAAACCTATGGTTTTTTCAGTGAATTTGTAAGGTTTTTAAATGCTAATTTCTAACTATAACGTGCCTGAAACCTATGGTTTTTTCAGTGAATTTCAAAGGTTTTTTAAATGCTAATTTCTAACTATAACATGTCTGAAACCTATGGTTTTTTCAGTGAATTTCAAAGGTTTTTTAAATGCTAATTCCTAACTATAACATGTCTGAAACCTATGGTTTTTTTCAGTGAATTTCAAAGGTTTTGTAAATGCCAATTTTTAAATGTATTAATTGTTATTTTTATTTTTTTCATACTGATTTACTACATTTTTTTAAACTATTTATTTTTAGATATTTTATTTTTTAAATTACATTGTAATTACATTATACATTACATTACAAAATATACTTTCTCAGAATGAATTCATTTACTTTAAATACTTTGCAAATAGGCAATAGACTTTTAAGTACAGTAGTTACAGTTGTTGCAATGGGCAACACAATTTCAAACACAATGCAACATTGAGCTCAATGTGAATTTCTAGCTAAATGCAATTAGTTACTTTATGGATTACTTTTCTAACCACAGGACTGGATCCTAGTTTCAGTCCTGGGACATCTCCTGTAAACAGTTGAGTAAAAGCGTTTTGGTTACAGTAGTGATTTTTAAGGAATATTATTGTATTTTAAAAGTTGACACTTAGAAACTTTTTCACATAGAATCACCAATGTTATCCTATGGGAGGAAATTCACTTAGCAGGTAAGTAGTGTTATCGTGACTTTTTCTCACTCAGTGGTGGATCCTGGATCCAGCACTGGTGCATCTCCTGTAAACAGTTGAAAGAATGCGTTTAAGTCATACAGGCGATTTTTAAGGAATATTTGTAGTTTGTGAAAATCGACACTTTGAAACTTTTCTGCTGAAAACCAGACAATGGATTCCTATGGAAGGAAATACAAGTTACTGGTAAGTACGGTTAGAATTACTTTTCAGGGTCAGTGCTGGGCTAAAAGATGCAGCACTGGGTTCTCTCCTGATAACAGGTCAGTAAATCGGAATTCGTATTTCGGCTGATTTTAGAGGAATATTTGTATGTTTCAAAAATCGACACTTTGAAACTTTTTCAGCATAAAGCAGGCAATGATATCCTATGGAAGGAAATTCAAGTTACTGGTAAGTACGGTTAAAATTACTTTTCAGGATCAGTACTGGGCTGAAAGATGCAGCACTGAGGTCTCTCATGATAACAGGTGAGTAAATCGGAATTCGTATTTCGGCTGATTTTAGAGGAATATTATAAAGTTCCAAAACTCCATACTTAGAAACTTTTTCAGCAAAAAGCAGGCAATGATATCCTATGGAAGGAAATTCAAGTTACTGGTAAGTACGGTTAAAATTACTTTTCAGGATCAGTACTGGACTGAAAGATGCAGCACTGAGGTCTCTCCTGATAACAGGTGAGTAAATCGGAATTCGTATTTCGGCTGATTTTAGAGGAATATTTGTATGTTTCAAAAATCGACACTTAGAAACTTTTTCAGCAAAAAGCAGGCAATGATATCCTATGGAAGGAAATTCAAGTTACTGGTAAGTACGGTTAAAATTACTTTTCAGGATCAGTACTGGGCTGAAAGATGCAGCACTGAGGTCTCTCCTGTTAACAGGTGAGTAAATCGGAATTCGTATTTCGGCTGATTTTAGAGGAATATTTGCACAATGGTGAAGGGAGGGGCGGGGCCTGAGGTGACATCTGTGCAAACGCGCCCCGTGGCGCGTTTTAAGTTGGGGATTAAGTCCCCTTGAATCATGAGGGTCCCTGGGGCCAACTAGCCCACCAGGAACCTCCAGTATGCGCCAGGGGGCTGCGTTGCAGAGACGTGTACAGAGGCCACACCCCTTTTACACCTCTCTGCAAGGCAGCTCTGTGGCGCTTTTGGAAGTACATGGTGGGCTAGTTGGACTCCAGGGACCCTCAGGATTCAAGGGGACTTAATCCCCCAACTTAAAACACACCACGGGGCCTGTTTGCACACATGTCACCTGAAGCCCCGCCCTCCCTTCACCACTGTGCAAACGCGCCCGTGGCGCGTTTTAAGTCAGGGATTAACTCCCTTGAATCCTGAGGGTCCCTGGGGGCCAACTAGCCCAACAGGTATATCCAAAAGCGCCACAGAGCTGCGTTGCAGAGAGGTGTAAAAGGGGCGTGGCCTCTGTCCACCTCTGTGCAACGCAGCCCCTGGCGCATACTGGAGGTTCCTGGTGGGCTAGTTGGCCCCAGGGACCCCAGTATTCAAGGGGAATTCGTTCCCCCTCTGCAAACGCGCCAGGGGCTGTGTGGCCCCCCTTTTTAGTAATTTTTGGAGCCCTGGGGACCCCATCCCCCAGGGCCTGTCCCCCTTTTTAAAAAAAATAAAATAAAAAAAGGACTGGGGGTCCTTGTGGGACCCCTGAGCAGACCTAGGGGGTCAGGGTGTTTCTACCCTGCCCCCTTTTTGCGCTTTGCGCACTTGTTTCTGTCCCTCGGTTCTACCGAGGGACAAAATGGCTGCCAACACTTCTTGATTTGGAGTGTTGACAGCCAATTAGCATGCAGCTCGTGATCGGGAGGGTACGCGGATCCGACGCGCCCATAGATATATATGTGATTTTAATTGTGAATTTCTCAGGAACTACTGAACGGATTTACACCATTTTAGCAAAAGGCACCAGTCTGAACCAAGGGCTACCTCTTTGCCAAATTTGGGGTAATTCCGTTCAGCAGTTCGGGCTGTAGCTGCGACTAAAGGTTCCTATGGAAAAATGAATGGGGAAAACGCGTTTTGGGACCCCCCTTTTTTCTCGGCCCCCGCTTGACGTATCACCCCGAGACTTTCAGGGTAGGAGCGGACCGGAGCGCCCCAACAAGTTGGAAGCTTTCGCGAAGATTCGTCAACCGGCGCCAACGTTATTGCAAATAGAATGTCGCGGATTTCCTATGGATAATAGGTCCTAACTATAACTATCTACTGGCGACCGCCAGTAGATAATATATATGCACATTGCCGCCAGTAGGTATATATGTGCATTACCTTCTGGCGGTTGCCAGTAGGTAGTTATAGTTAGGACCTAGTTTCCATAGGAAAAGCATTTTTTGTTTTGCCAATAATTTTGGCGCCATTTGAAGGATCTTCACAACATTTTCAAAACTGGTACGCACTTGAGTTCAGCTGCTGTGTGGAAAGTTTTGGGGTGATTCATCAAGCGGGGGCCGATAAAATGGGGAGGTCCCAAAATGTATTTTCCCCATGTAATTTCCCATAGGGATTTTAAACATGACTACAGCCTGAACTGTTGGACGG